>CM074721.1:36891378-37491378 GCA_037306005.1 Rhinophrynus dorsalis | reverse complement strand
CTCTGTCCTTGCTGCATGGGAACAAGTGAAATAATTCTGGGTTTGAGAACATGGCATAGGATGTATACGTTTCCCATGGGAATGCTGGGCTGCAGAGTAAACTATGGCACTTATGAAGCACACTATAATATTTTGATTTCAGCACACTATACTATATCACTGCTTCATACCTCCCAACATTTCAGATTGCCAAAGAGGGACACTTGTGTTTTAGGGGGTGTGGCTGGCGGTGTGGCTGGTGGGCGGGGCATTATCAAGAATTTTTAGGCTATTTCATGACCTGTTGAGACCTCCTTGTGTAACCTAGTAATTGACTTATAACAAGACCATAGTATTTTATTTACACAGACTCATTTATAAACACATATACTGACATTTAAACAAACATTAATGTGAGTTTTATTGCTGTAGAGCAGTATGATAAACATATACACACCACACAGTCTGATCTCCTAAAAAGAGGGACATAAGGGTGAGAAAGAAGGACAGAGGGATTTGGGTCTAAAAGAGGGACTGTCCCCCCTAAAATGGGACACTTGGGAGGTATGCTGCTTTGATTTTAGCACATCCCTGCAATATGCATATTTAAATTGTACACAGTTAAAGGGACTTTATCACCTAAAACAGACAGGGCAATTTTTGTAAGAGCTTTCAAAATCGCCTTGCTGTATTAGACATTTTATATTTAGAAAATTAGTTTATTTTTAGACATTTAGATGTATATGTTATACTAATTAACCCTTTGAGTGCCACTCAGATGGTTAAGATATGCTGTGCAGGTACTTCCTGTCTTAGCCGGATAGTCATACCCGGGAATGCACTGGATGCTCCAGTTTTTAAAATTAATTGCCAGTCTCTGGGGACAGACGCTGATTCTCAGAGCGCAGTCAGTTCCCTTGTAACCCCGCCCACATCACTGACAGTTCTGGTCACTCACCACCCTGTTCTTCCTCACTCTCCGCCCATTATAAGGGTAAATTCCGTATCCGCTCTGCTCAGTCCCACCCACCCCAATAAAACCCTGACCGCCTTATGACACAGATTGTGCCATCTGGACATTCCAGCCCCCAGACCTTACAAGGCCTACAGAGGTTTGGGACCAGAAAGTTCCTGAGGATGCCTACATTACTTCCCACACAGCCTGACAGCAAACACTTTCAGTGCCAGGGGAGGTGGGCAATGTATTGTTGAGCATTGTCAATGAGGAGGTAATATAGGGCTCCGAAAGGAAGTGCCTGCACAGCATGTCTTATGTATGCATCTAAATAACACAAAAACTAGTTTTCAAATTATAATGGACAAACACAATATATATGTGATTCTGAACACTCTTTAAATGGATAGAAATATTGTAAAATAAATGGCCAGTCTATAAATCTTCATATTTTTTGGCCATGCAGAGTGTTGTTACAATATTGTCCTATCTGTAGTTCAAGTTATTAAGTTATAAAGAGTCCCCCCTTCCTCCCATTTTGCTTACATAATGCTGATCGCCTCAGAGCAGCAAGACCATTCGGATGGAGCTCAGCGAGGGACAGTCTTCTGTGAGCATAAGGAAAAACCTGCCCTCCTTATGCTCACAGCAAGAAGATTGTCCCTCTCTGCGAACTGTCCAGATTCCACATCTGAATGGGAGGAGACGTACCATAGGTATAAGGGGTGGCACGGGGACCCTTTATAACTTAAAGGGAATGTTTACCCCCTTCACAACTTTACTTAAAGGGATAGTCCAAATTCTGAATTCAACGATACCAGCGACATCTCTCAAACCTTTATGGTTTGAGAGATATCCGCTTTCAAAGTTCCCTCTCTTTCTCTCTCCGCTGACGTCAGCATTTTAGCTGAGAGCCGGGTAATCTGTTCAGTGAGCAAGCAGCGGCTCTGCAGGAGTCCTGAGATCGCGTTATAGAAACAGAAATCATTCACTGAAATGGTCTTCTACGTGTGCTTGGTTTGCAAGCACACATAGAAGTCCATTTTAGTGAAGGATTTCTGTTTCTATAATGAGATCTCAGCACTGCTGCAGAGCCACTGCCGAGCCCAGGACCAGATTCCCTTGCTGTCAGATAGAAAGCCGACGTCAGGGAGGAGAGAAGGAGAGGAAACTTTGAAAGCGGATATCTCTCAAACCATAAAGGTTTGAGAGATGCCGCTGGTATCGCTGAATTCAGAATTTAAAGGGCTATGAGGTATTCCTTTCCTTTTAAATTTTTCTTTAGTAATGATAACTAATGGAAAGTTTATCCTTTTTTTAAAAAAAAATCTGCTTGTTTAGAGAAGTTCAAAGATTGAATATAGCTCTGTACCTACTTCGGCAGACAGTGCTGACCGTATCTATACCGTAGTCTGAACTTCTATCCAGCCTCCTCCGATGACAGAGGATGTCTGTCCCTAAGCTGGAGCTCTCTCATTGGCTAGAAATCGATCTCTGCCAATGAGATCTCTCCAACTTAGAGACAGGCAGCCTCCGTCATCGGAGGAGGCTGGATAGAAGCTGAGACTACGGTACAGATCCGGCCAGCGCTGTCTGCCGGAAGTAGGTACAGAGCTGTAATTAATCTTTGAATTTCTTTAAATGAGCTGATTTTTTTTTTTTAAAAAAAGGATACACTTTCCATTAGTTATCATTGCTAAAGAAAAGATTTAAGCAAAGTTGTGAAGGGGGTAAACATCCCCTTTAATAACTGGAAATACAAATCCCACAGTATTATAACAATTCTGCGCATGAACAAAAAACTATGAAGCTGAATCGACTTGCCATTTATTTTACAACATTACTATATCTTTAAAAATCACCAACATTATTTTTAGGTGATGGATACTTTTAAAGGGATTGTAATGTCTAAACACAAGTATATCGCCGAGTCTTCCTTATAGATTATAAGAATCACTTTGCTCTGTTTAAAAACTCTTACTTTTGTGTCGTTCTAAAGTTATGAAGTGGAGAAGGATCCGCCGCGCACCCCTTCTGGCCGCCTCCCACTGAATGGCTAGTGGTGTCATGTGACCCGACTGCTGCAGCAAGGTACAAACTTCAGTCAGTAAGTATAAGGAAAACCCTGACCCCCTTGACGAAGGAGGACAGGATTTTCCTTTGCTTACTGAAGTTTGTCCCTCGCCGCATCCATCCTGACCAGAGAGAGCTGCTGAGTGACTTAGGCAGAAGGGGTGGCCAGGGGGATCCTTCTCCACTTCATAACTTAAAAACAACGCAAAAGTAAGCATTTTTAAACAGTTTCTTATAATCTAAAGAAGACTTGGCGATATAGTTGTGTTTAGACATTACAATCACTTTAAAGGGGCAGTATAGGGTTAGAATAAGTTGATTTTAGGATAAAAAAACAGCCCATTCTGGCATGATGTAGTCATAACTGTATATTTATTAATTTAGCAGCTTCCTCTTTCAGTCACTGTTTTTCCTCTAGAAATGTGATCTCAGATAGCACTGGTACTAATCATATATCCCCATAGCACCCATTGTATTCCTATGTCTGCGACACTCGCTTTTCACAGGCTGTAATAGTTAGCAACAGTGCCTCCTGGCTGCAAAAATATTTTGCACTCTATGGAAAAATGACAAATTATATTTTAAAGGTATATTAATGTTTCACAATAAAATCAGCTCCAATTAGTCTGCATAGTATTTGAGCCATGGAGAGTGTTATTTCAGTACTGTCAGCGTTGTAATTCAAGAGTAATTGAATGATAAAGTATCCCCCTCCCGCCCCTTTTACCTAGTGTAAACCACCTCCCCTCAGATGTGGAATCTGGTCTCTTGACCGGACAGGTCACAGCAAGGGACAATCTTCTTACTGTGATCATAAGGAAAACCCTGACCCCTTGCAGGTTTTTCAGGTTATTCCTTATGATCACTGAATATTGTCCCTCTCTGCGATCTGTCTGGACAGTCTTGCTGCTCTGAGGTGAGCAGTGTTACATCAGTAAAAGGGGAGGGAGGGGGATACTTTATCATTCAATTACTCTTGAACTACAACTCTGACTGTATTGAAATAACACTCTCCATGACCCAAATACTATGAAGATTAATTGGAGCTGCATTGATTGTGAAACATTACTATCCCTTTAAGCCTTTGAGTGCCAGAGGGGTACGCAACGCATTGCACCCCTCTGGCATTCAAAAAGTTAATAATTTTTTAAAGCAACATTTCCAAGAATAAAGAGTATCCTTGTTTTACTGTATAGGAAAAGTCCTAGAATATTTTATTTTCAATGCATTACACACCCCTTCTTCACTCAAAGGGTTAAAGGGGAGGTCTAGTCATCTTATTGCACAGAGATAGCAGTGAACTGCACATGATACACAAACACACATATTATTATTATTATTATTATTATTATTATTCTTTCATTACATAGCACCAACGTAATCTGCAGCGCTGTACAATAGGAAATAGAAATAAAAATGTATTAAAGGGATAGTAATAATTTGTTTTATTTTGTAGGCATAAAAAAACATGAAGAATGATATAAGTCTTATCTCTCAACCCTTTATGGTTTAAGAGATATTCACAAGCAAAGTTTCCCCTCCCGCCCCTTTTACCCAGTGTAAGCCATCTCTTCTCAGATGTGGAATGCAGTCTATAGACCAGACAGATAACAGCAGGGGACAATCTTCTTCCTATGAGAACAATGAAAGCCCTGCCCCCCTTGACAGGTTTTTCAGGTTTTTCCCTTATCTTAATTGAAGATTGTCCCTCTCTGCAGTCTACCTGGGCACCTCCCTTCTGCTCTGGCTGAACAGTGTTACATCAGTAAAAGGGGCGGGAGGGGGATACTTTGTAATTGAATTACTCTTGAACTACAACTCTGACAGAATTGAAATAACACTCTCCAAAGTCCAAATACTATGATGATTAATTAGAGCTGCTTTTATTATGAAACATTACTATCCCTTTAAATAGTAAAAATGGAACATGGAAAACAACGGGATCAGAGAACCCCGCTCTTGAGAGCTTACAGTCTAGAGAAGCCGTATACCGTTAATATGAAAATATTTATATTGTAGGATGTTTTTTCCTCAGTAAAGCAATAATATTTCAGCTGCTAGAAGATGCCCAGTCAAAAGTTATTGCACAGCAATCTTTAATTTTCTTTTCCCTTTTTTTTATTTTATTTTGATGAGCGAGTTTGAGTTCAATATTTTTTGTAGCCAGATGGTGCTGTAGCTGTGATTACCTGTGAAGAGCTGAGTGTGGTCAACTCAGTCTTTCCATAGACAGCAAAAGCAACAGTGCCCCCTGCCAGCAAAGCATCTTGAGTTCATGATATCAGAAAAATTCAGGTTAGCACTGTAATAAATTTGTGAGAGAAGTATCTCTAAGCATTGGGATTACCCTTGATTTATTCAACACAAAAAGCCCTACAACTTGTATACTTTAATATTCTGGATTTGTTGTCTCTTTAAGGGAACACACTGAGTCTGAAATACAGTGGGTATTTATTTTAAAAATCCCATTTGGACCTTTATGGACCCGATAGATGCTAAATGCGTTGTGAAGAAATTCTTTGTTCACACCTATGGTCCTTATAGGGTTAAAAAAAATCACTGATCTATATTTACATGTTTTCATAATTGGAAGGAATAGTCATTTTTTTATGAAAAATTTAGATTTTGTTTTTTTTTCCCCACTGAGAAAAACAAGGGTACTCCCACTTCTGAGATATTCTTTATTTAACCCTTTGGTTTCCATAGGGGTGCGCAAAGCATTGAGAAGCAATGCGATGCGTACCCCTCTGGAACTCAAAGGGTTAAACTTTATAAGGGCTCAGGACAGTTGAGAAATTTCAAAGCATTACAGCTGATAAAATAAATTCTACCTAGGAACTCATGAGACAGTACCACCTAGTGGTCATATATAAAAGGAAAAGAGAAAAGACGAAATCAAACAAGTTCAGGTTAAAAATTTTGTAATGAATTCTTTCCTAGCGGTGTGAGATCTCTTTTTTTCTCATCAGGAAAAACACTGCATTATACACTATTCGTAATTAACTATACCTTTATGGCAGAGGTCACCAGTTGTTGGACCTCCAGCTTTTAAAGACTGGATCGAGATGATGGAAGTTGAAGCTCCCAACAGCTGGAGGTCTAATGATTGGCTCCCCCTGAACTGAAGTGACCAGCAAGACTTTCAGTTTATTGTAGGACACTTATTACAATGTCATTGTGCAGGACTGCAAAGGAACCAGTACAGACATGAACCAAGTGTTTTCAGTAAGTGTCCTGCTTTAAAGGGATAGTAATGAATCAAAATAATACAGCTCCAATTATTTTTTATAGTCTTTGGGCCACATAGAGCCTTATTATCATTCTCTAAGATGTGTAGTTCCAGAGTAATTGAATGATAAAGTATCCCCCTCCCGCCCCTTTATATCTAGTGTAAGCCGCCTCCCCTCAGATGTGGAATCTGGTCTCTTGACCGGACGGATCACAGCAAGGGACAATCTTCTTACTGTGAACATAAGGAAAACCTTGCCCCCTTTACAGGTTTTTCAGGTTTTTCCCTATGTTCACTGAAGATTGTCCCTCTCTGCGATCCATCCGGACAGTCTTGCTGTGCAGCATTACAATAGGTAACTGGTACTAGACGTCGTAGAGAATGATAATAACACTCTCCATGGCCCAAAACCTATAAAGAATAATCGGAGCTGCATTTATTTTGAATCATTACTATCACTTTAAAGGAGGCCTGTCCCCTTACTAAACCCTGATAGAAATGAATGGGACCAGACCTCCCCTTTAGAGTACACTTAACACTTAAAGGGATAGTAATACTTGGGTTTAACTTTATTTTATTTTGTAGGCATTAAAAAATGATATGTCTTATCTCTCAAACCTTTATGGTTTGAGAGATATTCACAAGCAAAGTTTCCCCTCCCGCCCCTTTTACCTAGTGTAAGCCATCTCTTCTCAGATGTGGAATGCATCCCATAGACCAGACCGATAACAGAAGGGGACGATCTTCTTCCTATGAGAACAATGAAAGCCCTGCCCCCCTTGACAAGCTTTTCAGGTTTTTCCCTTATCTTAATTGAAGATTGTCCCTCTCTGCAGTCTACCTGGGCACCTCCCTTCTGATCTGGCTGAGCAGTGTTACATCAGTAAAAGGGGTGGGAGGTGGATACTTTGTCATTGAATTACTCTGGAACTACAACTCTGACAGAATTGAAATAACACTCTCCAAAGTCCAAATACTATGCTGATTAATTAGAGCTGCTTTTATTATGAAACATTACTATCCCTTTAACAGTGTGCAGTTCTATAGAATAATGTTTCCATAAGCATCTCACATTAAAATGGAGATCTGGTCACAGTAAAAGTAACTGAGTTCCAGAGAAGTATCCAAGTCACTGCCACACAATTCATTGGAAAGCTCTTTGGTAGCGGTGGATTTACATCCCAGGTACCCCTAGGCAAAGCACTCTAGGTGCCTTTAGCTCTGCTCATGGCCACACCCCCACTATTCACATGACACTGTCCCCAGTCCCACCCACTGTTTCCTGGCACAGAAAATACTCTTGGCCTATAGAAGCAAGACCGAAAAAAATCCCTTTGTTGCTGGAAAGGTCTCCTTATTGCGCTGGAGATCTCTCTAGCATCCACGGGGTTAAATGATAGCCTGTAAAAGAGTATAAAACTGGTGCAGGGACATTGAGATTGTTCTGGCCACATCCAGTGGGTGTGGCAATCATGGCTCAGGCCCCACCCCTCAAAATTCAGAAACCTAGGCAGTTGCTTACTCTGCCTATAGGCATAACTGAGAACTTTGTCTTCTGGAGGGACTCCTGTGGTGCCAGTGTGTGTGGGGGGTAATAACATATGTGTCAGAAAGGGGTGTGGCTTACTCACTTGTGGGGCAGTGCTTAAAGTTGTGTCACAGAAGTGGGAGGGAAGTGGAAGGAGCTGGATGGGGAAGGAAGAGAAGTGGGACTGTGGGAGGGAAGTTGGAGGAACAGGGTGGGAAGAAGGAGAAGTGGGCGGAGTTTCATAAGAAACTCATCGCTGCTGGAGAATCAGCCTCTGCCCCGGAGACCCGGAAATTCCCAGGAATGCCTGTTGGGATATCAGGCGCTGCTCTCAGGCACTCATATAAAGGAGAACTTAAACCTCCTAAAAATAACCTCCCATTTACCTTGCTATAGCAGAAAATCCTAATGACCACAATGAATTTTTCAATCAGTCCTGGATATCATTTCAATGCTGGTAGTTTTTACAAACTGAAGAAGGCAGAGTGCAGGAACCTAATTATCCCTTTAAGGACCACAGGACAGCACAACACATCGCGAAGCAATGCATTGCAGACCCCCACTGATCCTTACAGGGGTAACCTATAGAGTACCAGAGAGGTATCCAACGCATTGCAACACAATGTGTTGGATACCTGTCTGGCTTTCAAAGGATTTAGATTGTCATATGCAGTGAATAGGTTTGCCACCCAGTCGGTATTTTACTGGCAGGCCGGTAAAAAATTGCTTCTGTCCAATGTTAAGTCTATGGAGGGAATGCCATGGCTGGTATTTTTTTTAAGAAAAGGTGTCAACCCTAGCAGTGAGCAAAAGCTCAAGGTCTTGTGGTCCTGCTAGCAACTGTCATGGCTGCCTCCATGGTAATGATATCCACCACTGGTTGAATATGTTATCTCTTCTACACAAGGGACAAATTCATAGTGGGAGGAACAGGGTGAGAAGGAGGAGAAGTGGGTGGGAAGTGGGAGGAACAGGGTGGGAAGGAGAATTGGGCAGGAAGTGGGAGGAACAGGGTGGGAATGAGGAGATGTGGTGGGAAAGAAAAGTGGGTGGGAAGTGGGTGGAACACAGGACAGGGTGGGGGGGAGGACAAGTGGGTGGGAAGTGAGCAGATATATATGTACTCAGCGTAGGGTATCCCCGACGGCAGAGAGAGACAGCATACATTGGAGGATCAAGTTTCTTGTTATATTGTAGCATAGCTGCTAACGGTCTAGCCAAATGTTATCGGTCCATTTGTGGACCTTCCTCAGGCATATATATATATATATATATATATATATATAGCGCTATCACTATCATACAGAGAACTGAGTGTGAAATAACCCCTAAAGAAATAAACACCAACTGTAAAACACAAGCGGAGCTCTCTATTCATAATAAAAAATATACAATATGGAACAAAATATGTAATAATGTATAATATATAATAAAGGTCCCAATATAGAATATATGGTAAAAAAAAGTCAATAGTGGTCTTTCTCTATAGAAAAAAAAAAATATATATATATGGTCCGTAAGCCTGGTGGAAAACAGCATGTAGAATATCTCATAATTAAAGAGGAAATCATTGTGAAATAGAGAAAACGTATTTCTATTGCAGGGTTTATCCTGAACTAGAAAAAGAGTTCTCCCACTGCTGAGAAATGTATTATTGCAAAGCTATTGCAGCCCAAACTCACATTTATTGGATGCAATATTTCTATGGCCTGAAATTTTATGGTGGCGTTGTTGCTACAGCCATTGTCAATGATAACTACACTCCACAGGTTGTTAACAACACAGCCACTTTAAAATTTCAGCTTGAGTTTTAAAAACATTTTTAAATAAAACATATTTTAGCAATGGGAGTATTCTTGTTTTTTAACTAAGCATGATAAATCTTGAAGTTTTTTCCAGAATGCACTATAGTTTCTCCTTAAGTTCTGTCAGGGTATGGGGATCTTTACAAATAAATATCTGTGAATATCACAACACTTGACAAGTTTACTTTTAGCATTAGTGTACCTTTAAGGAAATGAATTCAGCCTCATCCGAACTGTAACACTTTCACTGAGAAAAAGAATCTGCACAATATTATAGCTCTCAGTAGTTGCTGACCCCTCTGGCATTGAATGCATAAATCCATTTTTTGCCCACGCTAAGTATAATGTTGTCTAATCCCTCTGGCACGCAAATGGTTGTGACCCCACTACTGTGCAGTGCATTGTGGGAGTGCAGTGGTCATCTGCCTGTTACTGTGAGCATCTGGAGAGTGAGACATCTGGGAATGTACTTTGCTGCCTCCAGTTGTGAAGTCGGCCTGGCCCAGTATTAGGCAGTGGGAAAGGGTGTCTGGTTTGGGAGTGATGATCATTAATGACATCTACTGGCCTGGAGGATGGAAAGAGAAGGGGAGATTGGAAAGGGGTGGGGGTTGGACGATCCACATTTAATTCCCACGAGAACATCTGGCCAGTAGGCCTGAATATAAATAAGAACAGGGAAACTCTAGCCCGCACTTTGAAATAGGGTCTGTTCCTTTAACTGACATTGCGTACCCCTCTGGCATTCATAGGGTTAAAGGGCACAGGGGCCACCCTATTTTGATATCTTTCATGTCAAGGGGACTGGATGTGTCACATGAGATAATGGGGCCCAATTTTATTCAAAGTCTCTAAGTGGTTTTCCTGTTGAATAAAATAAATGTACACTCACAGCCAAGAGATACTTATTACAAAAGTTATAATAACTGAACCTGCCACAAACTGGTGGATCTATGGCTTTTTATGGAGAATTGTAGCCGGTACCGTTACCATTCCCATACAATACAACTGAATAACTTTCTGGACACAGGGTGGGGGTTACACAAAGGTGTGATAAAGGTGAGAGAAACGTCTCAATGATACACTCTCCAGTTCTTATGTTATTCCATGGTGCCTATTCACTAACATTTCCTCCAAATGGCTTCATAGAATAACCTAGGAACTGGAAGGTTAATCACACCTTTAGCTCACCTTAGTGCATCTTCCAATAAGGTGAACTGTAGAAATGTCTGGACTACAGGTGGAGCTCTTTCTGTTAATATATAAAAAAACACTATGGTTTGAATTGTAGTAACTTCAGGACAACACATCTCCCAGCAATGGGTGTTCACATTTGTTTCAAAAGGAAAACCCCCTTTTTTAATTATAAAAGTTTACTACTCATGTAAAGGTACACTGGGTGTGGGGGTGATTTTCCTTTCAATCCTCACTTTCTGCTGTCTTCCCTAATCTTTTACTTTCTTCCCTAGCCTCCTGCTGTCTTCCCTAGCCTCCTGCTGTCTTCCCTAGCCTCCTGCTGTCTTCCCTAGTCTCCTGTTGTCTTCCCTAGTCTCCTGCTCCCTAGCCTCCTGCTGTCTTCCCTAGCCTCCTGCTGTCTTCCCTAGCCTCCTGCTGTCTTCCCTAGTCTCCTGTTGTCTTCCCTAGTCTCCTGCTCCCTAGCCTCCTGCTGTCTTCCCTAGCCTCCTGCTGTCTTCCCTAATCTCCTGCTGTCTTCCCTAGTCTCCTGCTGTCTTCCCTAATCTTCTGCTGTCTTCCCTAGTCTCCTGCTGTCTTCCCTAATCTTCTGCTGTCTTCCCTAGTCTCCTGCTGTCTTCCCTAATCTCCTGCTGTCTTCCCTAGTCTCCTGCTTTCTTCCCTAGCCTCCTGCTGTCTTTCCTAGTCTCCTGCTGTCTTCCCTAATCTCCTGCTGTCTTCCCTAGTCTCCTGCTGTCTTCCCTAGCCTCCTGCTGTCTTCCCTAGTCTCCTGCTTTCTTCCCTAATCTCCTGCTGTCTTCCCTAATCTTCTGCTTTCTTCCCTAGCCTCCTGCTGTCTTCCCTAGCCTCCTGCTGTCTTCCCTAGTCTCCTGCTGTCTTCCCTAATCTCCTGCTGTCTTCCCTAGCCTCCTGCTGTCTTCCCTAATCTTCTGCTGTCTTCCCTAGCCTCCTGCTGTCTTCTCTAATCTCCTGCTCCCTAGCCTCCTGCTTTCTTCCCTAATCTCCTGCTGTCTTCCCTAATCTCCTGCTGCCTTCCCTAGTCTCCTGCTGTCTTCCCTGGCCTCCTGCTGTCTTCCCTAATCTCCCACTATTTACCTTAATCTTCCACTATCTTCCCAAGTCTCCTTTCTTTCATCATCTCCTGCTTTCTTCCTTAGTCTCCTTACTTCCCTAGTCTCCTGCTGTCTTCCCTAGTCTCCTTCTGTCTTGCCTAATATTCTTCTTTCTTCCCTAGTCTCCTGTTGTCTTCCCTATTCTCCTGCTGTCTTCACTAGTCTCCTTCCCTATTCTCCTGCTGTCTTCCCTGTTCTCCTTCTTTCTTCCATATTCTCCTGCTGTCTTCCCTAGTCTCCTTCCCTAGTCTCCTGCTGTCTTCCCTAGCTGTCTTCCCTAGTCTCCTGCTGTCTTCCCTATTCTCCTTCTTCTTCCCTAGTCTCCTGCTGTCTTCTTCCCTGTTCTTCTATTTTCTGTCCTATTTCCCTGCTGTGTTCCCTATTCTCTGCTTTCTTTCCTAGTCTCCTGCTGTTTTGCCTAATCTGCTTTCTTCCCAAGTCTCCTGCATTCTTTCCTAGTCTCCTGCTGTCTTTCATAATCTCCTGCTTTCTTTCCTAGTCTCCTGCTGTCGTCTCTAATCTCCTGCTTTCTTCCCTAGTCTCTTTCTGTCTTCCCTACTCTTTTTTCCTAGTATCCTGCTATCTTCCCTAGTTTTCTGCTTACTTCTCTAGTCTCCTGTTGTCTTCCCTAGTCTCTGTTGTTTTCCCTAATATCTTGCTTTCTTTCCTAGTTTCCTGCTGTCTTCCCTAATCTCCTGCTTTCTTTCCTAGTCTCCTGCTGTCCTCCCTAGTCTCCTAACCAGGATGTGAGGGGTACAGAGGAACAATCGCTTACTGAAAAACAGTACAAGCAAATTCCTCCTAGTAATAACCCCGCCACACACACACATTTACCTTTCATTGACAAGAAAATTCTTATGGCCTGTATGAATTTTGCCCTTGTGCATTCACAGGATACCTTCTTCAGTGAGTCCTGGATACTGTGACATGACATTTGGTAACAGGACCACAGAACCTCAGACCCTGTTCCCTGCACATTGTAGCCTTAACCCTTTAACCTTGAATGCCAGAGGGGTATGCAGTACGGTACTTTGCAGTATGTTGCATACCTCACTGACACTCAAAGAGTTAAGGACCAGAGAGGTGAGCAACGCATTTCTTCCTAGTGGCGCAGTGAATTTTGCCATTGCACTGTAGTTCTAGTGATAACATCTTCAGTCAGTACTGGAGGTCATTTCCGTGGAGGCGGACATGACAGTTGCTTGCAGGACCACTGCACATCAGACTCCGCCCACTGCACATGGTATGCTTAACCCTTTAAGGACCAGAGCGGTGTGCAATGCTTTGGGTCTTAATGCGTCTCGCACCCCTCTAGTCCATAAAGGGGAACCATCACCCCAAATAAAGCCACCCCACCTAATTAGGCATCTAGCGATAAGCTTAACAATCAAACTGTTATGTAGAATAAAGAGCACGTTAGTCAGAAATCCTTCCTCAGCCGACAGTAACGGCCAGGCAACAGCGCTCTAGAGGCATTTGCACGCCTGCGCTGTCACTCCATTCTGGTAACTAGAGGAGACAGGACTGACGGCGCAGGCGAGCAGACGTGTATAAGCAAAGATGTCTTCGCTGTTGCCTGGCAGTCAGTGTCGGCTGAGGAAGGATTTATGACTAACGCGATCTTTATTCTACATAACAGTTTGATTGTTAAGCTTTTCGCTAGATGCCTAATTAGGTGGGTTGGACTTTAGTTGGGGTGATAGTTCTCTTTTAAAGGGTTGAATCAGCTTATGCAGTCTGCCTGGTCCAGTTTAAGTCTTTGAGTGCAAGAGGGATATCCTGTTATATCCGCCACCATGGAGATAACGTTCAGGACCGATTGCAGGAAGGCGCAAGGGTAAAATTCATAAGGGTCATTAGGATTTTCTGACCACATTAAGCTATGTGTGTTTTTGTGTGTGGGGGTTATTATTAGCGGTTCTAATTCTTCATTAACCTTTTACGGACCAGAAAGATGTCCAACACATTGTTTCCCAGTGTGTTGCATGGCCTTCTCTTCCTTAACCCTCTGAGTGCCAGTGAAGTACTAAAATGGTATGGAAAACTATATGTATATGTATATAATGTCATATCATAAAATATGAAAATGTATTTTTTCGTAATGTTCATTCCATCTCTTGCTATTATAATTAAAGCTGAACTATAACTTCAGATAAAGTGCCCCACAAATAATGATTCATATAACGATACGCATATAAATACTAGTATTATCCTGAATAAGTCTAGCGTTATTAAGAAATCCTACTTGATCTAAGACTAACGGGCAGACATCTTGTTTTAGAGGTATTTGCGCGCCTGCACCATCAGTTGCTTCCTTTACCTTAAAGGAGCTGTAAACTTTTTTTAATGAAAACCTGTATGTTATAGAGCTGTTACTGCTGAATAAAACAAGGTCACTCCCACCGCTGTCAGTTATTTTATTCAAAATTTATAACAGTTCAAATAACCAGGAAGTGAATTTACTGTGTTTACTTCCTGATAGTTCTAACTGACAGGAAGTGACAGGCAGTTTCTAGCACATTCTATGGTAGGGTGTCCAGACCTCATCTTTAACCGGGGACGCATATGAAAAATGCATACTGCAGGGCTGCTTTGATTTTGGTGCACTCCTGAAATATGCCTATTTCCTATGTGTCCCCTGTTAAAGGTGAGGTCTGGTCAGCCTGTTCTATGGAGAACTGTATATCTCTGACTTTTCTCTCCATTAGAATGTAACAGGAGAACCAACTGAAATTTGAGCACTAGAGGGCACTGCTAATGTACAAAAACACAGGTTTAAGCAGTAATAACGCTGGAAATATGCACCTTTTAAGCAGTGGGAGTACACTTATTTGACTCAACAGGAACTGGTCTACTGTATATATTTTTTCAGAAAAAAGTTTAGTGCTACTTTAAGGTACAATGCTAGTCCTCCTTACCAGTCCTGGAGGATACTGGGATGGACAGCACAAACACACAGATGTCTCTAAGGTAGGGTGACCAAACCTCACCTTTAACCAGGGACACATAGAAAATAGGCTTATTTCAGGACTGCACTTAAATTACAGCAACCCTGCAGTATGCATTTTTCATGTGTCCTCAGTTGAAAACCCTGCAGTATGAATTTTTCATATGCGTCCCTGGTTAAAATCCCTGCAGTATGAATTCTTCATATGTGTCCCCAGTTAAAATCCCTGCAGTATGAATTTTTCATATATGTCCCCAGTTAATGGTGAGGTCTGGACACCCTACTCTAAGGCAAGATATCTGTGCTGATGCCTGCCTGTTCGTCTTGAATTAAGTAGGATTTCTTAACCCTTTGCGTGCCAGAGGGGTACGCAACACATTACAAAGCAATGCGTTGCGTACCCCTCTGGCACTCAAAGGGTTAATAATGCCAGACTTATTCTGTATAATACTAGTTATTTTTATGCGTATCGTTATATGAATCATTATTTGGGGGCACTTTATTTGGAGTGATAGTTCCTCTTTAAAGGTTAAGCAGAGATTTTGTTTAACCCTTTGAATGTCTCCAATGTGAGTAGCAATGCATTGTAGACCTCTCTAGCATCCACTGGGTTAAAGGGACAATAAAGAGCTACAACAAGCTCATATTTATATTAAAGGGCATGTTGTAACACTTTACTGCCTCTTAAAAAAGAAAAAAAAATCATAGATTTTATCCAAGTTTAATCCCTTGAATACTAATACATCTCCAAGGCATTGCTTCCGAAATGCAAGGGGTTACCAATAAGAATGGGTTGCCACTTTGAATGAAATCTGTTTGTGCTATTTTACGGAGTCTGATCTCATTTTTTTAACCCTTTGAGTGCCAGAAGGAATGGGTTGCGTACCCCTCTGGTGCTCAGAGGGTTAATGTTAATTATCATCTTGTGGGGATATGACACCATTTGATAAATTTAGCTCAGATCTGACACACTATTATGAATGTGACCTCTCTGGTCAATTTGGATTGGGATACGATGATAATCAGCCAGTGGTGGGTCTGTGCTTCCTCCCATTGGCCTGATAGGAGTATTGCAGGGGGGGCTCACTTTTCCCTGTTGAACTCCAAGCTGGTGTGTCTGCAAATGTCTGTCCCATATGTGGAGGCCTGGGTGCTGCCCCCTGGTGGTGGAATAATAAAGGGTTTTGTGCATGTTGAGATGATTTCTTGCAGGACTGTCTTGTTTGCAGCAAGGTCCATCCTCCCTCCCCGTCCTCTCTCGGATTTGAGCTGCTGCCCCTTTCCTTTTACCCCTGCTAACATTTCTGCTCCTCTTTCCAGGCTCTGTGAAATGCTCTGCAGAATGATTACTCTTATTTTCTCTCCTGTATTTTCATTTTTGCATCATAACATTCTACTAACCCAGGGACAGGCAACCATTGGCTCTCCAGCTGCCAGGGAACACAGCCTACATTAGCTCAGACCAGACAATTGGTGGCTGGGGATGATGAGAGCTGTGGTCTCCAAGATCTGGAAAACCAAAGGTTGCCGACCCCAGTACTAACTTACAACATGTCACAATAAGGGCGACACCACAACTTTTATTAGTCTTTACATTCTGTTACACACACATTAGGGGAAGCTAAGTGTCAGTGTTATTTATACTACACAGGTATCAGGACACAGACTTCTCACCTCCTAATACACAGGTATCAGAACACAGACCTCTCTCCTCATAATACACAGGTATCAGAACACAGCCCTCTCACCTCATAATACACAGGTATCAGAACACAGACCTCTCACCTCATAATACACAGATATCAGAACACAGACCTCTCTCCTCATAATACACAGGTATCAGAACACAGACCTCTCACCTCATAATACACAGATATCAGGACACAGACCTCTCACCTCCTAATACACAGATATCAGAACACAGCCCTCTCACCTCATAATACACAGGTATCAGAACACAGACCTCTCACCTCCTAATACACAGGTATCAGAACACAGACCTCTCTCCTCATAATACACAGATATCAGAACACAGACCTCTCACCTCCTAATACACAGGTATCAGAACACAGACCTCTCTCCTCATAATACACAGATATCAGAACACAGCCCTCTCACCTCATAATACACAGGTATCAGAACACAGACCTCTCACCTCATAATACACAGGTATCAGAACACAGACCTCTCACCTCCTAATACACAGGTATCAGAACACAGACCTCTCTCCTCATAATACACAGATATCAGAACATAGACCTCTCACCTCATAATACACAGATATCAGGACACAGACCTCTCACCTCCTCCTAATACACAAATATGGGGACACATACCTCACACCACCTCTCAGACACACAGGTATGGGGACACAGACATCAAGAAAAATACCTCTCCCCTACCTTTAATATATAGCCATCAAGACAGACCTCTCACTTCCTCCTAATTTACAGGCATTGGAACATAAACCACTCACTTCCTCGTAATACACAGGTATAAGGACACGTACCTCGCTGCTCCTCCTAATAGAGAGGTATAAGGACACATACCTCTCACTTTTTCCTAATATACAGGCATCATAACATGTACCTCTCAGCCCTCCTAATACACAGTCAGCAGAACTCATACTGCTCACCTCTTCCTAATACACAAACATACGTGCACATACATCTAGCCCTCTCCTTATACACAGATATGGGGACACGCACCTCTCACCCCCTTATACACAGAGATGAGGACACAAACATCAGGACACAGATCTCTCATCTCCTTCCAATATACAGACATCAGGACACAGACATCTCACCTCCTCCTGATCTTCAGACATCAGGACACAGACATCTCACCTCCTCCTAATACACAGGTATCAGGACACGCAACTCTCACCTCCTCCTAATAAACAGACATCAGGACACGTACCTCTCACCTCATCCTAATACACAGACATCAGGAACACGCACCTCTCACCTCCTCCTAATACACAGACATCAGGAAGACACACCTCTCACCTCCTCCTAATACACAGACATCAGGACATGCAACTCTCACCTCCTCCTAATACACAGACATCAGGACTCAGACATCTCACCTCCTCCTAATACACAGACATCAGGACATGCAACTCTCACCTCCTCCTAATACACAGACATCAGGACTCAGACATCTCACCTCCTCCTAATACACAGACATCAGGACATGCAACTCTCACCTCCTCCTAATAAACAGACATCAGGACACTTACCTCTCACCTCCTACTAATACACAGACATCAGGACACATACCTCTCACCTCCTCCTAATACACAGATATCAGGAACACACACCTCTCACCTCCTCCTAATACACAGACCTCAGGTACACGTACCTCTCACCTCTTCCTAATACACAGACATCAGAGACACTTACCTCTCACCTCCTCCTAATACACAGACATCAGGAACATGCACCTCTCACCTCCTCCTAATACACAGACATCAGTGACACGTACCTCTGACCTCCTCCTAATACACAAACATCAGTGACACGTACCTCTCACCTCCTCCTAATACACAGACCTCAGGTACACGTACCTCTCACCTCTTCCTAATACACAGACATCAGAGACACTTACCTCTCACCTCCTCCTAATACACAGACATCAGGAACATGCACCTCTCACCTCCTCCTAATACACAGACATCAGTGACACGTACCTCTCACCTCCTCCTAATACACAGACATCAGGACACGCACCTCTCACCTCTTCTAATACACAGACATCAGGAACACGCACCTCTCACCTCCTCCTAATACACAGACATAAGGACACTTACCTCTCACCTCCTCCTAATACACAGACATCAGGAACACGCACCTCTCACCTCCTCCTAATACACAGACATCAGTGACACGTACCTGTCACCTCCTCCTAATACACAGACATCAGGAACACACACCTCTCACCTCCTCCTAATACACAGACATCAGGAACACGCACCTCTCATCTCCTCCTAATACACAGACATCAGGACACGTACCTCTCATCTCCTCCTAATACACAGACATCAGGACACGTACCTCTCACCTCCTCCTAATACTCAGACATCAGTGACACGTACCTCTCACCTCCTCCTAATACACAGACATCAGGAACGCGCACCTTTCACCTCCTCCTATTACACAGATATCAGGAATATGCACCTCTCACCTCCTCCTAATACACAGACATCAGTGACACAGCCCCTTTCACTCACGTCTCACGCCTAATCTACATACATCACCACACATACATGTCACATCCTCATACACAGACGTCAGGGACACACCTCACCATATCCTAATTTCAGCAGCAAAGGGGTTAACATCATCCACCGTGGCCTTTGGATAGGTTCCCAGGATGTGCGGGTGAGGCCAGGGGCAGGTCTCTGAACATGACATGCACCAGTCAGGAAGTGTGCCCTCTCACCTCGCTCTCTCAGTGCCAGCACAGCCTGGGAACCAGACCTCTCAGACAACCCAGGACATGACTCCCAGGATAAGAACAAGCTTCAGCCCAGCCTCAGGCTGTGGCCCGGGAATCCACACAGCTGCACAGCAAGGCGGAATTACAAAGGCAGTGGCAGGCAACCTTTGGGGTCTACAACTAACATCTTTCCCATCGAGATGTTGGGAGTTGTGGTCCCCAACAGCAGGAGAGCCACAAGTTGTCTAACCCTTTTCTATGGAGATCTGGAGTAATTCTGCCGTATACCCAATGCACTATAGGGGACAAATTCAAATTCCCCCACATTTTAATTGTTTTAAATGGGGCTTTGGACCCCTTGAATGCTAGAAATCTTCAGCATATTGACTTTTCAGCATTCAAGAGGTTAAAACATCAGTGGGTTCTCCAAATGGCTGGGGCTGTTGGTAGTTTTAGTTCTCTAAAAATGGAGGACCTAAGGTTGCCCAGCCATGAGTTAAAATCCCAATTAGTTCAATGGGCATACCTGGGAGAGAGAGGCTGGTTCTCCAGCTTGCTGTGTTCCACAGTAACCCCACCCACTACCCTGCTTGTTCCACCCACTTCCATGCCCATTTCAGGACAATCTCCGCCTTCCCACTTGACAACGTCACCTGGTCCAGTTAAGTCCCACCCATATTATGATGCAAATGGCATAATTTAAACACTCCAGTCCCCATTTCTTCTTGATACTTCGGGGGGGGGGGGGGGGGCACTTGAAGGTATGTGAATGGGAAGTTGCATTTGTTCCCTGAGATGCAGAATTGCTCCTCTTCTCTTTCTGCTTGTGGCTCAGTGGGCATTATATTTAACCCTTTGATTGCAGAGGGGTATGCAATGCACCATCCCAGCACTGAAGGGGTTAAAAGCCTCCATTTAAAGCAATGATCATTTTAATTTTATAGTGCAGATGATCAGAATTGCTACACTTTCTTTAAGTACATCAACAGCAGTCAGACACAAACTGGCCATGCACATCCCTGATCTGGACAATGAACTAGCCACGTGCTGTTCAACAGACAAATTAACCCCTTGAGTGTAATGCAGTGGATAACACTCTGGCACTCACAAGGTTAAATATCACAATGCACTGTAGACATTTCTTGCAGTTAACCCTTTGAGTGCCGGAGGGGTATGCAGGGCATTGTGAAGCAGTGCCTTGCATACCCCTCTGTCACTCAAATGTATTTTATAGTGTTGACCTTTCTCTAGTCCAGTAACCCTCAGCTCCAGGCCGTGCTGCACACCAACAGGTCATGTTTTCAAGGTATCCCCTAATTGAGCACGGGTGGACCGAGCCGCTAATTATTCGCTTGTGATTAAGGTGGAATACCTTATGTCCAATATGTATCACACAGGCCCCTTATTGGGGTATTTGGTGACTCCAGAACTCCATAGAATTCATTCTATGTTTTGATGTTTTAAAGTGGATTTTTAATCTACATTAACAGGAATAGTAATATGTTATTATGAAAAAATGCATTTTCCATGCAAAGTACAAAAGGGTACTTCTGCCAAGTTTATTCTAAAGGTATTGCAAACTTTGAGCAAGTGGATAAGACAAAATAATAGAAGAAATCAGTGCTGGGGAGGTGGGCAGTGCATTGCTGAGCAGTGTCAGTGAGTGGGGAGGTAATGTAGGGATAAGACAGGAAGTCAGTGCTAGGGGAGGGGTAATGCATTGCTGAGCAGTGTCAATGAATGGGAAGGTAATGTAGGGATAAGACAGGAAGTCAGTGCTAGGGTAGGTGGGTAATGCATTACTGAGCAGTGTCAGTGAGTGGGGAGGTAATGTAGGGATAAGACAGGAAGTCAGTGCTAGGGGAGGGGGTAATGCATTGCTGAACAGTGTCAGTGAATGGGAAGGTAATGTAGGGATAAGGCAGGAAGTCAGTGCTGGGGAGGTGGGTAATGCATTGCTGAAAAGTGTCAGTGAGTGGGGGGAGGTAATGTAGGGATAAGACAGGAAGTCAGTGCTGGGGAGGTGGGCAATGTATTGCTGAGCTTTGTCAGTGAATGGGGAGGTAAGGTAGGGATAAGACAGGAAGTCACTGCTGGGGAGGTGGGTAATGTATTGCTGAACAGTGTCAGTGAGTGAGGAGAGGTAATGTAGGGATAAGACAGGAAGTCAGTGCTAGGGGAGGTGGGCAGTGCATTGCTGAGCAGTGTCAGTGAGTGGGGAGGTAATGTAGGGATAAGCCAGGAAGTCAGTGCTAGGGGAGGTGGGCAATGCATTGCTGAGCAGTGTCAGTGAGTGGGGAGGTAATGTAGAGATAAGACAGGATGTCAGTGCTAGGGGAGGTGGGCAGTACATTGCTGAACAGTGTCAGTGAGTGGGGAGGTAATGTAGAGATAAGACAGGATGTCAGTGCTAGGGGAGGTGGGCAGTGCATTGCTGAGCAGTGTCAGTGAGTGGGGAGGTAATGTAGAGATAAGACAGGATGTCAGTGCTAGGGGAGGTGGGCAGTGCATTGCTGAGCAGTGTCAGTGAGTGGGGAGGTAATGTAGGGATAAGCCAGGAAGTCAGTGCTAGGGGAGGTGGGCAATGCATTGCTGAGCAGTGTCAGTGAGTGGGGAGGTAATGTAGAGATAAGACAGGATGTCAGTGCTAGGGGAGGTGGGCAGTACATTGCTGAGCAGTGTCAGTGAGTGGGGAGGTAATGTAGGGATAAGACATGAAGTCAGTGCTAGGGGAGGTGGGCAATGCATTGCTGAGCAGTGTCAGTGAGTGGGGAGGTAATGTAGGGATAAGCCAGGAAGTCAGTGCTAGGGGAGGAGGGCAGTGCATTTCTGAGCAGTGCATTTCTGAGCAGTGTCAGTGAATGGGGGAGTTAATTAGGTCTCAGTCAGGAATCCAATGTTTTTTTATTTTACTATATTTTGGAGTAATTCTGATCTATCTGCTCTCCATAGAAAGCAACAGCAAAGTGCCATCTAATGGTGACTTTTCATAACTTGTACTAAAAAAGATACATTTCAGCTGTTATAATGTTTGACTTAAGCATCTCCCAATAGTGAGGATACCTTGTTTTTCTCAGCATTAAAAATAATACTTTAAAGGGATAGTAATGTTTCACAAAAACTGTAGCTCCAATTAATCTTCATAGTATTTGAGCCACAGAGAGTGTTATTTCAGTACTGTCAGAGTTGTAGTTTAAGAGTAATTGAATGATAAAGTTCCCCCGCCCCTTTTACCACCTCCCCTCAGATGTGGAATCTGGTGTTGAGACCAGACAGCTCACAGCAAGGGACAGTCTTCTTACTGTGAGAACAATGAAAGTCCTGCCCCCATTGACAGGATTTTCTGTTTTTTCCCTTATCTTAATTGAAGATTGTCCCCCTCTGTGACCCATCCGGACAGTCTTGCTGCTATGAGGTGAGCAGTGTTATATCAGTAAAAGGGGTGAGATGGGGATAATTTATCATTCAATTACTCTTGAACTACAACTCTGACAGTATTGAAATAACACTCTACATGGCCCAAACACTATGGGGATTAATTGAAGCTGATTTTATTGTGAAACATTACTATCCCTTTAACTGTTGTTATTTTTTTTTCATAATAATACATTACTATTCAGTTAATAAAATGACAGACTGCACAGACTGAGCTGTTCTTATCTCCTGAGAGTCATGAAGCTGATGTACTAAGAATGGAGGGACATGTAAAGTTCCCTTTGATTTGCATGGGGCTTAACACCCCTTTAAAGATAAAGAGGTTTCCAAAAGTCCTACTGATTTAAATGAGATTTTAACCTCTTGAATGCTAGATAGGTCTCCAAAGCTTTTCAAGACAATGCATTGGCAATCTCTCTGGCATTCAGGAATTTTAAAGGGTTAGTAATGTCTTATAGAATTAAAAGTAATATTGTCGCTATTCAGAAAATAAAGCCATTGATGCCATTTCGATCTCTCAAACCTTTATGGTTTGAGAGATATAAGGTGATAAAGTTCCCCCCTTCCTCCCCTTTCATTGAAGTCAGCGTCTAGCTGACTGAAGAAGATCCTAGTCCAGAGACAGGCAGGCAGCTCTTCAGCAGAGCCGAGATACCGCAATCTACAAAGAAATACTTCATTGGAACAATCTACAAAGTGTGCTTGCAAACCAAGAACACCTTGTAGACCGTTCCAATGAAGTACTTCTTTGTAGATTGCGGTATTTCGGTTCTGCGGAAGAGCCGCCTTGAGTCGGCCGACACATATCTGCTGCTGTCAGCTTTACAGCTAACATCAGTGACTGGGGAACTTTATCACCTTATATCTCTCAAACCATAAAGGTATAAGAGATCGGAGTGGCATCCATGGATTTATTTTTTGAATAGGTACAATATTACTTTTATTTCTATGAGACATTATTAACCCTTTAAAATTCCAATTTAAGTATTTAAATTTGGTGGATTTTATTTGTTGCACTTGTTCCAAGTTGATTGCTTTAGAAATGGTCCAGCCATGCGGTGCCAAAAATCCACGTTTACCCTTGTAAATCACACATTACAGGGAATATATTGTAATTCTAAATCCACATTACTATCTGCAATCATATGTCATACACTGAAGAACAGTTAAAGGGGAACTATCACCTCTATTCAAGTTGGCCTCTGTGTAATGTTCCTATAGTGATAACATGTAATCTGTTGGGGGGGGGGTTATATATGATGCAGGCTATTGCGAAATTTACCATTTTAAAAATAAGCCGGTGACGTCACTTCAGGACAGACGGCAGGTCATTCTGCCACGCAGCCTGTCAGTCTTTGTCTGTTCCTCTCCCCAAGTAGTTCCTCTTTCCAACCTCCTCCGATGATGAAGGAATTCTCTATATAAGCTGGAGCTGTCTATTGCCAATGAGAGAGCTCGCTTCAGTTTACATTGAGAAATCCTCGATCTTCGGAGGAGGTTGCAACATGACAATACTTGGTGGGGGAAGACATGAAGACTGACTGGCTGCGGGACAAAGTTGTACCCGCCGTCTTTCCTGAAGTAAGGCCCAGGCTCATTTTTAAAACTATAATTTTTGCTACAGCCTACATTGTATAAACCCCCCCCACACAGTTTACAGGTTATCACTGTATGAACATTACACTGAGGCAAACTTGTATAGAGGTGGTAGTTCCCCTTTAAAGTATATCATGCACATAAAATACACATGCAGCATTCCCAATCTGATCATTTTACAAAGCTTTCAGGGGCAGACTTAAGCGGAGGCTCATTCATATGCATATTAATTCCACTGGCATCAGAGTGCATTAGGACACCCTCTTGCGCTTCTCTGTTCTGCACAAATAATGATCGATCATCATAGCTGTCTCAGCCCAAGAGTGTAGGTATAGACAGTAATTCTGGATTGCAAAGTTTGGAGTTAAAAGTGTGGTCAATTGGGGTTTACAGAAATAGGGGCTAATTATTTATTTTGTTCCAGATGCAAAAACAGCACTAGATTAAGGAATGACAATAGTGTTTTGCCACTGCTGGAGATGGTTACTTCAAATGTTATTAAACTTCAAAACATTTTTGTAATTGCATTTTTATGAAATTGTAATAACTAGGTGGTGCTGTTGCTATCACTTTCCTTAGCCATACACTAAGACTAAAGCTGTCTCAATTAGCAATAGAAAAATGTGCCCTCTGGATACCAGTTGGCACTTTTCCAAACAGTTTGAGCAGTAACAACTTTGAATAAAACATCTCCGAGCAGCGGCATATATACACTAAACTTTACCGATCATTTAAAACCTTTTTTTGAGGGGAAAATATTATAAAAGGGGACATCCTCTTAGAATAAGTGGCTTTTTATTTGGTTAAATCCATTGGGTTCTACAGATGTCTCCAATACATTGATTTGCAGTGCTTTTGAGACCTTGCAAGGATCCATGGGGTTAACAGAAGGACTTGCCTAGACAGAAGTCTTTTATCCAGTAATCAGGAATATCTATAGACTAGTACTGGAGCGCTGTTGTAGTCTGTAGGATACTTTCAAAATCTAGTCCTGCTGTTAATTACATGTAGGGTTGCCACCCAGCCGGTATTTTACCGGCATGCCGGTAAAAAATTGGCTTCTGTCCAATGTTAAGTCTATGGAGGGAATGCCATGGCCGGTATTTTTTTGAAGAAAAGGTGGTAACCCTAATTACATGCACACACATTCACACCAAATCCATGCAATATGCAATTGGTGATCTATATGAAAGGAGAACTAACTCCTAATAACAACCTCCCCTACCCAACTTACCTTACGGTGGGTAGGAAATCCTAGTGGCCCCTATGAATTTTGACCCTGTGCCTTTGTTCAAAAGATTACAGCTTTAAAGTGATAGTAATGTCTAAAAAAATCTTTTTTGCATTTAGAAGAGCTCAAAAAGCTGATCTAAATGCAAAAAAAACATATCTCTCAAACTTCTATGGTTTAAGAGATACAGGCGTTTGAAGTTTGATTTCTCCTACTGACAGCTGTAAAGCTGTCAGCAGGAGATTCGTGTCGGTCGACACTGTGGCGCTTGAGAAGTGCCGGGATCTCGTTACTTACACGGAATCCCTTCAATGGAATGGTCTAAAACATGTGCCTGAACACTAGGCACATGTTTTAGACCATTCCATTGAAGGGATTCCGTGTAAGTAACGAGATCCCGGCACTTCTCAAGCGCCACAGTGTCGACCGACACGAATCTCCTGCTGACAGCTTTATAGCTGTCAGTAGGAGAAATCAAACTTCAAACGCCCGTATCTCTTAAACCATAGCAGTTTGAGAGATACGTTTTTTTGCATTTAGATCAGCTTTTTGAGCTCTTCTAAATGCAAAAAAGTTTTTTTTTAGACATTACTATCACTTTAAAGGGATATTAACACTTAATATATAATAACATTTATATTGTAAACTTTATTCTTCTAAGTACAACAAGGGCACTCCAACTGTTGAGAGGTATTTTATTCAAAAGTTATTGAAGCTCAAACGTTCATGTTTTAGGTGCAATATCTCAATGACCTGAAAAATGTACAATGGCGCTGTTGTTACACCATACTATGGACAGCTCTGGTCAGTTGACCATAAATTTCCATAGGATGGTGTAGCAACAGCACCACTGTACAATTTCAAGGCATTGAAATATTGCAACTACAAAAGTTTGAGCTTCAATAACTTTTGACTAAAATACCTCTCAGCAGCTGGACTGCCCTTGTTGTACTCAGATGGATAAAGTTCACAATATAAATTGTACTATATATTAAGTGTTTATGTCCCTTTAATCAGTCCGGAATGTAATGTCCACTAAGGCAGACATGACAGTTGCTGGCGGGACTGCAGGGCCACAAAGTCTGCTCACTGGATGTGGTAATCTTAACCATTTTAGGACCAGGGGGAGATGCACTAAGGGTTCATGCTGTGGTGAAGTGTGTCGGGAGATGTGTCGGTCACATTGTCATGGAGAATTCGACACTCTTCATCATATGCAGTGAGAATTGGGGATGCAAGAGGAGGAGGTAGAATATAAATCATTAGTGTACAGGGTTGTGGTACTGCTGGTGATGTGCATGGGATGCCCTCACTTACACATCGCCAGTATTACACCTGAAGTGTAATACTGCTCTCCTACGTGCAGTGGTGGAGGGGGACTATGCACTCACACTCTAGCACCATGAACATAACTTCACCCTTAACCCTAGTGCCACTGAATACAAAGTAAAAATGCATTGATTGTACATAATTGGTATTCAGTTGCCGCACTCAATACAATTCTTTGAATGAAATAAGTCCTTCAATCAGTGATGGCAGCATAGCGTTAGTCTCTTAAACCTGAGCACAGCTACATGCTGACTGTCTCCAAGTAACTGATTTACCATTTAAAGGGATAGTAATACCTGGATGTAAGAAGGTTTAATATTGTTCAAATCAAAAAAATAAATTAAATGCAGTAAATACCATTGCTTAAATGTGTATATTTTAAGATTTATAAGCTTTTAAAGTTCCCCCTCCCCCCCCTTTTACTCACGTCAGTGCTCTAGCTGACAGATCGAGATTCTAGTCATGTGACCAGACGGCTCTTCAGCAGAGCCAAAATAGCTTTATCTACAAATAAATACCTCATTACAACATTCTACAAAGTGTACCTGGGACACTTTGTAGAATGTAGACAATGCTATTTCAGCTCTGCTGAAGAGCCGTCTGGTCACATGACTAGAATCACAAACTGTCAGCTAGAGCGCTGATGTGAGTAAAAGGAGAGGGGAACTTTAAAAGCCTAAAAATCTTAAAATATACACATTTAAAGGGATAGTAATGTTTCAAAATAAAAGCAGCTCCAAGTAATCTTCATAGTATTTGGACCATGGAGAGTGTTATTTCAATAGTGTCAGAGATGTAGTTCAAGAGTAATTGAATGATAAAGTATCCCCCTCCCTCCCCTTTTACCTAATGTAACACTGCTCCCCTCAGAACAGAAAGGTGGTGTCCAGATGGCTTTCAGAGAGGGACAATCTTCAATTAAGATAAGGGAAAAAGCTGAAAAACCTGTTAAGGGGGGCAGAGTTTTCATTGTTCTCATAGTAAGAAGATTGTCTCTTGTTGTGAGTTGTCCAGTTAAGAGACCAGATTCCAAATCTGAGGGGAGCAGTGTTACACTAGGTAAAAGGGGTGGGAGAGGGAAACTTTATCATTCAATTACTCTTGAATTACAACTCTGATAGTATTGAAATAACACTCTCCATGGTCCAGATACTATGAAGATTAACTAGAGCTGCTTTTATTTAAAAAATTACTATCCCTTTAAGCAACTGCATTTGATGCATATGAAGAATATTAACCCTTTGAGTGCTTTGCAATGCATTCCGTACCCCTCTGGCACTCAAAGGGTTAAACCTTCTTACATCTAGGTATTACTATCCCTTTAATGCAACGCAGCGATGATTCACAAACTAATTTATGTAACAAGAAGAATACACACTTGCTAGAGGGACGATAGAAGGTGATACACGAAAGGCTTAACCCTTTCAGTGCCAGAGAGGCATCTAACACATTGAGTTGCAATGTGTTGGAACCACTCTGACATTTAAAGTGTCAAGATACTTGTTTCAAGCCATAGTAAAGGCATTCGCGATACAAGAGTATACACTGGGAAAGATGTACTGTATTTAATATAACTAAATGCCACCACTAACGCGGAGTAAATTGCATTAAAGTGTTTTATCAGTAGCAAATTTGCCATCATTTGACAGCTGGGTAAATAACAACCCACTGTGCTGTAAGACTAGCAGAATTCCCTGAACAACCTGCCTGTACAAGAATCAGCTGATGGGTGAATAGGGCTGCTTAACAGGGGTTTCTGAAGGTATGGAATTTTAATGTTGTAACCCTTTCAGTGCCACTGGGCTGTGCAAAGCACAACCCTGTAACACTGAAAGGGTTAAAGGGATATTAATGTCTATATAAAGTTTAGCTCCAAGTCTTCTATATGTATGTATATATGTATATCTTTATTAATATGGTGCCTTACAACAGACATATGTTATAATAAATAAGAGGGGATGAGATAAGTGCAACATTCATAGAAACAATGGGAGAGCGGTCCCTGACCCAAGGAGCTTACAGTCTAAATGGGTAAAAGGAGACAGACAATGGGGTAAGAGGGTGTCAAGTGCTGAGATTAACAAGTGCCGAGTTTGGCCAAAGGCAGTACATGGTCCTAGTGCTCCAGAAGATAAGATTTCAGGGTAGACTTAAAGACAGAGGGGGATTGTTCTAGACGTAGGGAGAGGGGTATGGGGTTCCACAGATAGGGAGCAGAAAGCGAGAAAGCTTTGAGACGAGAGAGGGCAGAGGGTGTGGATGGTGCAACAAGAAGTGAGTTGTGTGCTGAGCGAAGCAGGCGGCCAGGAACATAAGAGGAGATGAGGGAAGAGATGTAAGGATGGGTAGCAGATTTTTATAACATGCAGCGCTATGTTTAATTACTTACATGTTTGTAGTTCAAAAGATATTTTAACTGAAAGCATCCCCCTCCCGCCCACCTCCCCTTAGAGCTGCAATCCAGTCCGGGGACATGACGATGCAGCGAGGGACAATCTTCACTCAGTAAGTATAAGGAAAACCCTGCCCCCTTGACGAAGGAAGACAGGATTTTCCTTTTACTTACTGAAGATTGTCCCTCGCCTCTCTCCATCCGGACCAGACAGAGAGGGGGATCTTTTCCTCTAGAATATCTTTTGAACTACAGACTAACTAAACATAGCGCTGCATGTTTTAAAAAGCATATAGAAGACTCGGAGCTACACTCTAATATAGACATTACTATCCCTGTAAGGGGAGAGATGCTCTTTGTGGTGCTGAAGTCTGAGAGTCTCCTCCACCTTCCCACTGGGCTAGTGTGGAAGCAGAGAGGATACACTCAGACTTCAGGTTTGCCGTAATGCTGGTGATGTGCAAGAGAGAGCATCCCATACACATCACCAGCATTACGACAACCCTGCACGCAAATGATTATACACAAACACCCCATGCATGCCTAATTATTTTTGTTATTGGTGAAGTGTTGAATATTCCATGGCAAAGAGCTGAATATACACCGAAAAATACAACGCCATTGTATCGACCCGTAGTGCATTTCCCTCTGGTCTATAAATGGTTAAAATGACCATGTCCTCTGAGCAGAGTTTGCTGTTCTGTGGTCCTGCCAGAAACTGTCATGTCCGCCTCATACCTTGGAACTTTCAGAATGAGATGACCCTGTGATCTTGTAAAAATGAACCTTTAAAGTTCCCATAATATAGATTATACGCTATATTTCCATACACACGCTAATCATGAAGAGCTCCAGTCAGTGCACAAGGAACCATGAACATGCATGTGCTTAAAGGGATAGTAATACTTCATATTTAAAAATCTGCCTCTTGTAGCCATTAAAAAAATAAACAGAATGCCCCCAGTGCCATCTCTCAAACCTTTATGGTCTGAGAGATAATCATATTTAAAGTTCCCCCCTCCCTCCCCTTTCCCTGACGTCAGCGCTCTAGCTGACTGCAGGGAATCCACTCCTGGTACCAGCCAGCGGCTCTGCAGCAGAGAAATGCTTCACTGGAACTGTCTTCTAAGTGTGATTGGTTTGCAAGCACACTTAGAAGACCGTTCCAGTGAAGTATTTATTTTTCATGATCGAGATCTCGGCTCGGCTGAAGAGCCTCTGCCGGTCCCGGGACCGGATTCCCCTGCAGTCAGCTAGAGCGCTGACATCAGGGAAAGGGAAGCGAGGGGGAAATTTTAAATATGATTATCTCTCCAACCATAGAAGTTTGAGAAATGGCACTGGGGGCATTTTGTCTATTTTTTTTAAAGGCTACAAGATGCAGATTTTTAAATATGACGTATTACTATTCCTTTAACCCTTTGAGTGTCAGAGGGGTACGCAATGCATTGCTTTGCAATGTGTTGCGTAGCCCTCTGGCACTCAAAGGGTTATAGGTGTCGCTGCAGCAACACACACAAGACAAGTAGGGCTTCTCCCTTTGTCTTCCTGGAACAAGAAGCACCTATTTAGAGGCTAAAGAAGCAGTTCATTGGAGTAGATTAGATAATAGGGAGCATTGGACTGTCTCACACTGAGAATATGGCCTGGCCCTTCACCCAGAGATTTTGGTCAAACCTGAGAATTCGCAGTCCTCTTCCATGGCCATGACATCCAGGAATGAATGAAGGTGTTTTTTTCTGAACAAAGGCACAAGAACAATATCCATAGGGGTCCATTATTATTTTCTGTTCATAATAAGGTAAGCGTGAATTTTTTATTATTTGGAGGTATTAGTTCTCCCTGAAGGATTTCCTACCTAAGCGCATCCTTCCAGGATAGAAAACAAGAGCCACTTACTCTTCTAGGTATAGGTCCCTTTTACTAACCGAACTGGGATTGTGTTATAAAGGGGAGCTATCACCTCACACAATCTTTACCTTCACTATTTCCCCATCTGGCGACTAGCTGCTTAGTAGCGCTGGTCACCAGAATAATTACCTTATTTAATAGATTTCTCCTCCATGGATGACAGGCAAGACAGAACGCGGACATCTTGCCATTGTGACGTCCGCGCTCCTGTACTGTCAGTCCCAGCCAGAGCCAAATGGCTCGTAGTAAAGCCGACTAGACCCGGCTGGGACTGACAGCGCAGGCGCGCGGACGTCACAATTGCAAGATGTCCGCGCTCCGTCCTGCCTGTCGCCCATGGAAGAGGGGAGAAATCTATTAAATAAGGTAATTATTCTGCCGATTAGCGCTACTAAGCAGCTAGTCGCCAGATGGGGACTTAGTAAAGGTAAAGATTGTGTGCAGTGGTAGTTCCACTTTAAACCCACTGAATGCCAAAAGGGTTTACGGATCTTGTGCTGTTATTGTGCTGCTCATACATTTGTTTCATTGTCATTAGTCACGGTTTGTTACTGTGCCACGTTTCTGTATCCATCGTTGTCATGTCTCTGTCATACCAAACAAGCTTTCACTGTCAGCATGTGACATCAATTCTTGTTTTCACGTCTGTCTTGCGATTTGAGCTGTAGAATGAACTCCTGATTCCACCAACACGTTTATATGGTTATGGCTGCAATTAGGAACCACTAATTCACTACCACTATGGGTCAAGATATGACACTATATATTTTTATTAGGGATGGCCTACCTGCAGTTCTCCAGCTGTTATTGGACTCCAATGAGATGGGAGTTGGGGTCCAACAACAGATGTGTTTATATAGTAGATATACATCCTATATAATAATTTGTTAAAACGTGTAATGCCACAATTGTGTGCAGTGGAGACTGCCAGTGATTCGGAGCGCCCCGCTCTGTATCAGCCGCGGCACGAGCAGTCTCTACTGAGCATGACTGCACCGCAACCAGCTGGCACTGTTTCAGCCGCGGCGTGGGCAGTCTCTACTGTGCGTGACTGCACCGCGACCGGCTTGTTGAATGTTTGATGACTAACTATAAGTAAAATTTTATGTCCTTCTTTGGTTAATATATGAGAATTGATACATCACACTATATAATATCTAAAACTAATACTGAAGATCACTATGACATTTTTTTAATGGCAAACACTGGGTAATATGCAATGGCCATCTTCAACAAATATGTAATGGTCACCCCAATTAATATTCAGTGACCACTTTTGATTCATGTAGTAAATGTCAACCAATAGGGTAATACTTGATGGCCATATTTGACCAATATGTAATGACAACTGCATTAATACTTGATGACCCTCTGACCAAAATATATAATAACCACAATAATAATTGGAGATCATCATTACCACGTTTGGAGAGTATTTGGTGACATCTTTGGCAAATATGCAGCGGCCACCAGTACATAATATTTTATGACATTCTATAACAAATATTTGATGATCACTAATAGGTAATATCTGATGAAAATCTTTGACTGCCGTGTGATGACTGAATTTGACTGATATGTCATCATTTGTTACTATTTGGTGATCATTTTTGGCTACTATGTGACATGCATCAAAGGACAGTTTAGCAGCAAACTCTAACATTTAAAACCCACATGAAGATACTCACCTAGGAGAACATTCAATAACCTAAAGGGGTTCCTTTCTGGAGCAAACCAGTTGCACAACTGGGGACAAATAAAAATGATCAATGATTTAAATGGAACTTTAAACCCACTGAATGTTAGAGATGCACTGGTTACCTCACAAGCATTCAATGGGGTTAGAGGCATCGTTTAAATCAATGGTAATTCTGGTAATTCATTTTGACCCCTGCAGTACAATTAGATTGCTCCAGGACTGTACCTCTTTGTTATTGAAAATGGCCCTTAGTGCATGGATAGGCTGTTATATACAGAAGTGATAGAAATTGTGTTTGAAATAAAACATGCCTGAAATGGGTCTCTCACTAACAGCTAGGCTACCATGGGAATATTACAATACCCCACAGAACCTCTCATCATGTGGTTATTCATAGCACTGCATTCATTTACATAACTCAAGTGTGTAAGAGCTTATTTGTCTGCATTGTGTCATGTCTATGTACTGTACAGCAGTTTAAGTGTATTGTCTTGTCTGTCTTCAACCTGTTATGTTAACAATTAAAGGGGAACTACCTAGGAAGGATTGTCTCAACACTTTGCGTGAGCAATGCGTTGGACCCCTCTCTGGAGCTCATAGGGTTAAAAATAGTTTTTTTTTAATCCCTTTAACCCTTTGAGTGCCAGAGGGGTACGGAACGCATTGCAAAGCGATGCGTTCCGTACCCCTCTGGCACTCAAAGGGTTAATTCTAGAGAAGTCTCCTAAAGCATTGCGTTGGAGACCTCACTTGCCTTCAAGGGGTTAATATCTCCATTTCAAGGGTTAGGAATGGCTTAAAAGAATAAAAGGTAATATTGTAGATAATGCAATAAGAAATCGATCGGTGCAAGTCCTATCTCTCAAACCTTTATGGTGTGAAAGATAGAACGTTTTAAAGTTCCCCCCTCCCTCTCCCTTCCCCTCTAGCTGACAGCGGGAGATCCTGGTCCTGGGACCAGCTGGCGGCTCTTCAGCAGAGCCAAAACAGTGAAAACTAAAAATAACTACTTCATTGGAGCGGTCTACAAAGTGTCTTGCAAACCAGGCACACTTTGTAGACCATTTCAACGAAGTATTTTTTTTTTAGATTTCAGTATCACAACAGAGCTGCTTCGACTCGAGTCTCCTGCTGTCAGCTTTACAGCTCACGGCAGGGAGAGGGGAACTTTAAAACGTTCTATCTCTCAAACCATAAAGGTTCGAGAGATAGGACTTGCACCGATCGATTTATTTTTGCATTATCTACTATATTACTTTTTATTCTTTTAAGCCATTACTATCCCTTTTAAACAATGTCAACATATATTTCACACATATGGTGCATTTGGTTTGTTCTAAAATTGATCCATGACTGATTTTATGCATATGGATTGTTGTGGGTTAACTCAACCCAATCACAGCGAGGACCACAAACTACACTTCAAAGAGGCCAAGACAGTGCAGGTTTTTGGGATATTGCTTGACACAGGCGTCAGTGACTGGCTCCATGATGCTGTTCATCCCCAAAACCTACAATGTCTGGGTCCTTTAAGAATGCAGATTATGAGCCAAATTCTAGAGCAGACAGAGTTCATTGTTGTGTACTGTAACTCCCATCATCACTAACCAGACATTGTAAGGAAGTTGCAGTTCCTAGCAATAGACTATCAATGTTCTAGATCATTTGTGGATAACATGGCTCCCCAGCTCTTAGAAGGTTATAAATCCCATTATCCAACAAAAGATTATGGAATATGTAATCGAACAAAAGCCAGAGAGCCACAGGTTGCCCATCCCTGTTCTAACAGTAGCCTGCCTCTAAATTATTTAAAACTTTAACCTTCTGAATACCAGATGGGTGTCCAATGCATTGGCCACCCCTCTAGTATACCGCCCAACTTTTCACTGACACTTTTAATTTAGAGGGTGTTGCTGGGGGCGTGGCTGGTGGGCGGTCATTTCCAAGAATTTTTAGGTTAATTCATGATCTATTGACATCTTTTGCATAACTAAATGCATGATTTAGAGCAAGACCAAAGTATTTTATTTACACATACTAACTTATAAACACATATAGTGAAGTTTAAACAAACATTAATGTGAGATTATTGCTGTGGAGCAATGTGATACACTTATATACACACCATACAGTCTGATCTAAAAAGAGGAACACCAGGGTGGGAAAAAGGGATAGAGGGTTTTGGGTCTCAAAGAGGGAGTGTTCCTAATAAAGAGGGACACTTTGGAGGTATGCCCTCTGGCCCTCATAGGGTTAAGTGCCAGAAGGGTGTCCAATGCATTTCTTGCCTGTCTGAAACTCAGAGTGTTAAAAGGAAACTATATTTTTAGGAATAAGTGACTCTAAATTTGTTTAGTAAAAAGACTAACCTAAATCAGTCATGTATATTTCTTTCTTTTTATTAGCTAAAGGCCTCCATCTCACAGTTCGATCTTCTTCTTGCATGGTTCTGCAGAGCAATATGTATGGGACTGGAGAAAGATGTTTGCTATGAATTGCTCACTGAGTGATACATTTGAATCAAGTCTAACATTTAGTAAATGTTTATGAAATGACTGAACCATATACAGCAAAGCAAAATCTGTCCAAATAGATAGATAGACAGACAGACAGACAGGTGCCGCATTTCTGTATGCTACTTGAACTACTTGGTAAGGTCTTTGATAAGATGAATTAAGTCACTTATTCCTCATGGTATAGATTTCCTCTAACCCCTTTAATAATAAAATGTATCAGATATCTGGTAACTGTACTTGAATATCATTACTTAAAGTTAGAGGGGGCTAGGTTGTAGTTAATAGAGAAATCTAACACACATAAAACACAGTTATAGTGTGTGAAATATTTCTCTGTTCACTGGTATTAACAGAACTTAAAGGGATAGTAATACTTAAGTATTACTAATCCCTGTAGCAAAGTACTACTTAAAAAAACGTATTGCCCCCAGTGTCATCTCTCAAACCATTATGGTTTGAGAGATGAACGCTTCTAAAGTTGCCCTCCCCCTTCCCCGTAGTCAGCATTCTAGCTGACTGCAGGGCAGAAAGTCGTACGACTTTCAGGCGGCTCTCCAGCACAGCCGAGACCGCGTTACTAAAAAAGAAAACTTTCACTGAAATTGGCTTGCAAGCACATGTGGAAGACAGTTTTAGTGAAGTTTTTTTTTTAATTAACGTGATCGCGGCTCTGCTGCAGAGCCGCCTGATGATCTCTGACCAGATTTCCCTGAGTCAGCTAGAATGCTGACTACGGGGAAGGGGGAGGGAGAGGGCAACTTTAGAAGCGACCATCTCTCAAACCATAAAGGTTTGAGAGATGACACTGGGGGCATTACGTTTTTTTTTTTTTTTAGTAGTACTTTACTATAGGGATTAGTAATACTTAAGTATTACTATCCCTTTAAAACACAGACACACACACACACACACACACACACACACACTGATGGTCACCCCAGCCTTATCACACTGTCCACTATTATGCATATTCTATGTAACCTCTTCTACTTCTCCAGAGATATTGTGGTTTCACAAAACACAGCTTTATTTTCATAATAAGGGTTTGGAATTCGTTAATACAATTTTCAGGTTAAAAAAGGATTTTGTCTAGTCAGTGATGCTAAGGGAATTCCTAAAACACAGATAGAACTGAGGTGCTCACATCATCCTCATTAAGCATCAATGCACATACACATAACTAATATCCAATACAAAAAAGCAGTCTATGTGCCGCTGCTTAACCCATTCACCGCTGCCTATTACCAAAATGTTTTGAAAGCCCGTAACACTGTGAAGCGAGGTCTGCTACTGGTGGGGGTTGCCCTGCTTGATATGAGGAGGTGGGAGGTAGAGGGATGACCACTAAGCCCTTAACCCTTAGCGTGCCAGAAGGAGGTGTCCCACGCATTTCTTTGCAATGTGTTGGGACACCCCCTCTGACACGCAAAGGTTAAATTGACAGGTGGGCCTGCAACTTGTTGGATTGCAAGGCCCTCTGGCAAGAACGAGGGTCTAGTGCTGATGCTGTGTCTGACATCTTGAGTCTGTCTAACAATCCTTTTTAATTCCCCCCCACCCCACCTTGCCTCCTGATTCCCCTGTGTAGGGTTATTTTAGTGACCCTTGGAATGTCTTTGACTTTCTCATCGTAATTGGCAGCGTAGTTGACGTCATTCTCAGCGAGACCAATGTAAGTATATCGGGGGCAGGACTGCATCTGTCTCTTCCCTGACCCCTGCACCCTCCCTCCTCTCCCCCTCTCCCTGCTGATGTGGGTGCTTCTCTCAGCCCTCCTTCTAGTCATGTTTCTATTGAACTTGCAGCCTCCTCCTCTCCCAGGGAGAGAGGGAAGGGAAGAGCCCCATCGGATTCCCCATTGCCGTGCCCAAAAAGGGTAGGTGGGACAGAAGGGGTTTTTCCCGCTCTCTTCTCTCCCCACCCTACAGCATTTATTGAGTTTATATTTGAGTGTCATTGTGCAGTTAACCAGGGTACACCCGGCGGCCGAACACAAGAGGAGACAGACAAACCAGTATAATGCCTCTTAACCTTTCCTTATTTTTTATTCTTAATTTTTGATTTCCTTTCTTCCCCTTGTTCACACTTTTTATTTTCTTTCGTTTGATTTTCTCTTTCTTTCTCTCTTTCTTTCTTCCTCCTCTCCTCCCGGGCAACCATGCAGCACTATTTCTGTGATGCATGGAACACATTTGATGCACTGATAGTAGTGGGTAGCATTGTTGATATAGCAATCACCGAAATAAACGTAAGTAACCCTCGTCTGTCCGTGACTGTGGCTGCACCCTCACATCCCCCCTTGTTTGTCTCTCCCCTTCTGTTTTAAAGGGATCATTATACTTACTGGCAAAAACATATCTACTACAGGGCTTTTGCTGACTGAGCAAATCAGTGTTATGTCCACCGCTGTGAGATGCTTTGTTCAAAAATTATTACAGAGCAAATTTGTTTTTTGTGAAAGAATGGAGAGTTTCATGTACTTTACATTTTATAGTGGTGGTGCTCTTGCTGTTGCTGTCTATGGAAAACGTTGGTATCAGTAGCAACAGCACCATTGTGAAATGAAAATGGCTAATGTACATAAGAGAGAAATAAACATTACCATTTATTTAATGGAGGCCTTTAACCATACCTGGGAACTTTCAAAATGAGCTGACCATGAGAGTGTGTAAATATTAACCCTTAAATTTCCCATAATATAGATTATCCGCTATATATCCCTGATCGCTGTAATCGAGAGTCGCTCCAATCAGCATTCAAGGAGCCATTAATACACAACAACTTACAGATATCACTGCATGAACACACACAGGACAAGCAGGACTTCTCCCTCTGCCTTTCTGGTACAAGTGGCACCAATTTAGAGACTAAAGAAGCATTTAGCTGGAGCAGAATATATAACAGGTAGCACTGAACTCTCTCACCCTGAGATTTTGGCTCTTCACCCTGAGACCCTGAGATTTGGGCCAAAACCCTGAGAGTTCCCAGGTATGCCTTTAACCCCTTGAATGCTAGAGAGGTATCTGATGCATTGCAAATGCATTACAGACCTCTCTCGCATTCAAGAAATTAAAAACCCCATTTAAACCAGTAGGAATTTTGGAAATGTTTGTTTGTCCGCCATTACACTCAAAGGATGCCTTCACAAATATTTTGCACTGTAATAACTTTCTATTAAAGCAGTTCCCAGCAATGGTAGCATTGTTGTTTAATTCAGTAAGGAAAGCCCTACAAAACACAATAACCCCACCCCAAGAAAAAAAACAGTATTGCGATCCCTTTAAATTCATTTTTACTTTTCTTTGTTCTATTCTTTGTTTATTTATTTACTTTTTTAATATATTTTTATTTTACTCTTTTTTGTTATTCTTTGGAAAGAGTTAGGATTATGACTGTTGCATATTAAACTCCTCCTGGCATGAATTAAACTGTATAGCAGGATGGGTTTCTCACTGAGTGACTTTGGTCACTATGAAGGTTAAATGGCATGGAATCATTTATCCCATTCAGTGCCAGGGAGCAATGTATTTTATTGGTCCACCATCTGTTATTTAAATGATTATGTACCAATGAACATTAAACTCTTAGACTGTAGAGATGTCTCCATCTAGTGACATCTCTTTCATCCAAGTAGTTAAAGACACCCTACACCAATTTGCTATAAACTGAAATTAATGTTGAAATGTGTTTTGCCCATCCCAGATAATTTAACTGGAGAATCAATGATGACTCATTCAATGAACTGCGAGAAAAAATAAAAAGTATTATATCTTTTCATGTTCAATAAAAAGTGTATAGGTTAAAAGATCTAGTAATACATAAAAATAACTATATTTAAGTCCGCAGTTCAGCATTTAAATGTCAGTGTCACCTTTAAAATTCAACCCTTCTGAAGTTATTAATGTTTTATTCTGCTTTCTGCGTGGTCATCAAAGGAACTCAGAGACAAAATTCATGGAAAGTCAGTGTTTCTAATGTTAACCCTAACATGCAAACTTACCAAGATAAAAATTCTTTCTGTGTAAATAATTTTACTTTATCCTGACCACTATAGCTGTGATGATTTAGTGTACAGGACACAGTAAAATGACTATTAGAGAAGGAATTTCAATCTTCTCTCTTCAGTGCAGAATGACTGTTGTCAATGAAAGGGGAAGGGAGGGGTAGACTGCAATATTACTAACTTCAGGGACCGTATTCCCCTGCTGTCAGCTAGAATGCTGACGTCAGGGGAAAAGGTGTTTTATTCAAACGTTATTGCAGCTCAAACTTGAATTTTTTACTTGCAGTATCATAGTGACCTGAAATTGTACAGGGGCGCTGTTGCTACACCATCCTATGGGCAGCTCTAAAAACACATATTTTAAAGAGCTTTTCCTGCTGAATAAAACAAGTGCACCCCCACTGCTGTCAGATGTTTTATTCAAAACTAGTGTAACAGCCCGTTTACACGTGCCAAGGTCCGTGTACGCAACGATCCCTCTGTTACTTAAAGGGTTAAGAGGCCGGTCCTGCTCTGCATACTGCCGCCGCTTCACTGGCGGAGCAAGCGATGCAGTCATGAGCTGTAGAGACTGCCCGAATGCACATTATGCTCCAAGCATTCTGTGTGTTCGGGCAGTCTCTACTCCGCATGACTGCATCGGACAAACATTCTAGCATTTTATTATATAGTATTTATAACAATTAAAATAATCAGGAAGTGAATTTACTGTGTGTTTACTTCCTGATAGGTGACTTGGCGCTTTCTTTCACATCCTGTGGAGAACTGTATTTCACTCCATTCCTGACTTTCCTCTCCATTAGAATGTAACAGAAAAACTAATTAGAATTTGACCACTAGAGGGCACTGTTAATGTGGCAGTGGGAGTACCCTTATTTTACTCAATAGGAAAATCCCTACAATATATATTTTTTCATAAAAAAAAGTTTACTGCTCCTTTAAAGCCCCATTGAAATTAACTCTTTGAGTGGCAGAAAAGTATCCAACGCATTACAAATGGATACCTTTCTAACACTCAAAGGGTTAAAGGAAATATTTATTCAGACTCCTGGATCCCAAACTCCTCCTCATTCTTTCCTCCTTAAGAACACTTCAGTGGGAGTAGTTTGGGGTCCTGAAGCCTACCAATAAAATACTCAAGAGATCCATTATATTTAACCCTTTGAATGCCAGAGGAATATCTATTAAATGTATGATATCTTTGAAAAAAGGAGGTCTAATAATCTAGTCTACCACCACCCCATGTCAAAGCATCATACTCTCACCCTTGTCCCCACTTCCAGAGCTTAAAGGGTTAAATATTCTAATTCCTGGGAGACTGCACTGAGAAATGTGCACCCAAAACGAGGAGCCATTCTGCAGCAAACCAACTCCACTAATACACTGCAACACATTCATATAAATCTCCACTGATTAAAATGGAGGCTTAAAGGGGCAGTAAACTTTTTTTATGAAAACCTATATGTTATAAAGCTTTTCCTGCAGAGTAAAACAAGGTCACGCCTAACGCTGTCAGTTGTTTTATTTAAATGTTAAAACAGTTCAAATAACCAGGAAGTGAATTTACTGTGTTTACTTCCTGATAGTTCTAACTGACAGGAAGTGACTGCAGTTTCTATCACATTCTATGGAGAACTGTAAGTCACCAACTTTCCTCTCCAGTAGAATGTAACAGGAAAACTAATTGGAATTTGACCACTAGAGGGCACTGCTAATGTAAAAAAAAACATGGATTTAAATGGTAATAACTCAGGAAATATGCATCTCTCAGCAGTGAGAGTACCCTTATTTTAATAAGCAAGAAACGTCCTACAATATATATTTTTTCATAAAAAACGTTTACTGCTCCTTTATCCCCCGGAATACTAAGAAGGCCCCCAATGCATTACAAAGCAAAGAGTAAACCAATTGGAAGTTTTATTTGAGCTCTAAAGTTCAGTTGGTTTGTTCCAGAATTGCTCTTCTTTTTTTTGTGCATGTGACCCAGGGAATCCCAGGGGATTCCTAAAGCCATTTTAAATGGATAGTAATGTAACGATATAAAGGCATATCTGATTATTCATTATACATTTTTATTATGCTCTGCACTGTTATAATCATCCATATCGGTGTAGTTTGGTTGTCATTTTATTGTAAAGTTTCCCACTCCTGCCCCTTTTCCCTTTGTCACTTCTTCCTTCAAGATCTGAAAGCCGGTTGTTTGACAGATATTGACAGATATTGTCCCTCGCTGTGATCCGTCCGATCTGGCTTTCAGATCTGAAGGGAAGAAGAGTGATGTAGGGGAGGGAAAACTTTGAAATAAAATTACAATCAAACTACACCGATACGGATGCTTAAAACTGTACAGAGAATTATAAAAATGTATAATGAATAATCTGATATGCCTTTATATAGTCACTTTAGTATTTCTTTAACACCGTAACGATGAGCAGTCCAAAAAGTGAACTTCCCTTAAGGACCTCTTTGATCTTGCTTGGCGTGCCGGCACACTTGATTGATGACTTGTACCAGTGTGCCAAACGGGGGTCTGAGAGCTAGCGCTCCAATCTTGCAGTTGTCAATTTCAATCCCACTAGTGCTTGCAGCGCTTCTACAGGAACGCTGCAAGCGCAAAATACATGAAGTGCCAGGACCGTCACTGGTCCTTTAGGCAAAAAAGCCATGACGGTCTTGACATGTCACCAGTCATTAAGGGGTTAAAGCAGAACTACCACCCCCAAAGTATATTGCCCCACATAGTTGCACATCTGGCGACTAACTGCTCAGTAGCGCTAGTCGCCAGAATTCTTACCAGATTAAAGAAAAATCGCTATTCTTCCCAGACTGACAGCAGGACGGAGCGCGGACATCTTGCCATAGTGACGTCCGTGCATCTGTGCTGTCACTCCCAGCCGGGTCTAGGAGGCGTTGCTATGAGCCAATCGGCTCTAAAAGGGGCTGACAGCGCAGGCGCGCGGACGTCACTATGGCAAGATGTCCCCGCTCCGTCCTGCTGTCAGTCCATGAAGAATAGAGATTTCTCTTTAATCTGGTGATAATTCTGGTGACTAGCGCTACTGAGCAGCTAGTCGCCAGGTGTCCAATTATGCGGGCCAATATACTTTTTGGGTGGTAGTTCCACTTTAGGGTTGCTGCATACACTTGTGGTACTATACAAATAAACATATTCATTCATTAATTCATTCAAGGATGAACAATATGGTGCTCGAGCCAAGTGACTGTCCTTTTCATTACCCTTTCCTTTCTGGGTGAAATAAGGGTACCCTCACGACTGGCAGGTCCTATTTCAAATGTTTTTATAGTTCAAACAGAAACTGTTACTATCACATTCAGTGGAGAACTGCAGTCAGGGACTCCCCTCTTGCACAGAATGTAATAGAATAATTGTCTGAACATAAGAGGAACTGCCTGAACACCAGATGGCACTGTTAATGAAAAATAAATAAATTAAACTGAAATAACTTGGCAATGACACATCTCCCAACAGTAGGGAAGATCTTGTTTTACTCAGTAAGAAAAGCCCTACAGCATGGTTGTCCAAGTTTGATCCTCAAGGGCCACCAACAGGCCAGGATTTAAGGATTTCCCTAATGAAGCACATGTGCTTTAACCCTTTGAGTGCCAGAGAATTATCCAAAGCATGGTGCTGAAAAGGTTAATCAGTGGCTCATTCATTTCGATTGGCCTACCTGTGCTCAGACAGGAAGATCCTTAAATCCTGGACTGTTGGTAGCGTTTGAGGATGTCCCTTACAAGTTACTACTCTTTTAACTCTTCGAGTGCCAGAGAGGTATTTAACACATTGCAGAGCAGTGCGTTGGATACCCCTCTGGCACTCAAAGGGTTAAAGCTTTCCCAGATTTTCTTCTGCGACAGCCTGTTTGGGTTCTTACCTTCTCCTGCTATACAGTTTCGGCCCTGCTCCGTCTCTCTGTAACCTGGCATGACATAAACATCTCTTTTTTTTCTACAGGCCATGCTATTCTCTATGCTCTTCCACTTAGAGATCCCCTTGTACCCTTCAACCCCAACTGTAGAATTTACAGAATCACCCAGCCCCACCGCCATAGATAATAATGTACCAATCAGTGCTTCGCACTAAAAAAACAATATATTTATCAAGCTAAACAGGTGCAGTTTCTGGGAAAACCAAGCGCTAACATTTTCAGTTGATTTAGCTGGGGATTGCTAGAGAGCTCTGCAGTGAGGTGGAGACCTCTCTAGTATTCAAAGGATTAAAATCCCCATTTAACCATTCATTTTACTTGTCCCTCATGCTGAAGTTAGTTTTCACTAGAATTGCACCTTTTTAACCCTTTGATTGGCAGAAGGGTACGCAACACATTGCAAAGCAATGCTTTGCGTACCTCTCTGGCACTCAAAGGGTTAACATGACGATTATGGCGCGGCCCAGTTCCTTCGCGCTAAACAGTGTGAGGCTTATGTACTAAGAAGAAGTGGAGAAAATCTGAGAAAAACCAAGTGCGAGGACAAATAAACATTCCCATTGATTTAAAGGGGAACTATCATCCCAAATAAAGTCCCTCCCCCAATAATTAGCCATATAGCGATAAGCTTACCAATAGTCATATTATCCAGCATAATTACAGCATGAGTTAGGAATCCTACTTCTGCCGAGACTTACGGCCAGGCTTCTTCCTTTTAGGATTGCCACCTTTTCGTAAAAAAAATACCGGCCATGGCATTTTCTCCATAGACTTAACATTGGACAGAAGCCAATTTTTTACCGACCTGCCAGTAAAATACCGGCTGGGTGGCAACCCTACTTCCTTTAGAGGCACCTCTGCTCCTGCACCGTCAGTCCCTTCTGTTACATTAAAGGAGCAGTAAATGTTTTATGAAAAAAACATATATTGTAGGGCGTTCCCTGTTGAGGAAAATAAAGGTATTCCCATTGCTGAGAGATGCATATTTCCAGAGTTGTTATTGCTTAAACCTGCTATTTTTTTTTTTTTATTTTACATTAGCCGTGCCATCTAGTAGTCAAATTCCAATTATTTTTTCTGTTACATGCTAATGGAGAGGAAAGTCAGAGACATACAGTTCTCCACAGAATGTGGTAGAAATTGCAGAGTCACTTCCTGTCAGTTAGAACTATCAGGAAGTAAACACAGTAAATTCACTTCCTGGTTATTTGAACTGTTATAAATTTTGAATAAAACAACTGACAGTGGTGGGAGTGACCTTGTTATATACAACAGGAAAATCTCTATAATATATAGGTTTTCATAAAAGAAAGTTTACTGCTCCTTTAAGGTGCAATGAAACGCCTCCTAGAGGAGACCGGGACTTGCAGCGCAGACGTCTGTAAGCAAAGATGTCTGCGCTGTTGCCTGACCGTCAGTCTCGGCAGAAGTAGGATTTCTGACTAACGCAGTAATTATGCTGGATAATATGAGTATTGGCAAGCTTATCGCTAGATAGCTAGTTATTGGGGGTACTTTATTTGGGGTGATAGTTCCCCTTTAAATGGGGCTTTTAACCCATTTAATGTAAAAGAGGTCTCCAACGCTTTGTTTACAATGTGTTGAATAACATTCTGGCGTTCATTGGTTTAAAAATGCAATTCAAATCAATGAAAATTGTGGGAATGTGCCCTGTTAGGAGTTGGTTTACCCCGTTTCTTCTTAGTACAACAGTGTTAGTAAATTTGTCAGTAAACATATCCTGCACAGTTTCTGTTTAACCCCTTGGATGCTAGAGACATCTTCAAGACATTGAAGACGTCTTCAATATGCTGGGAGACGTCTGTAGCACCCAAGGAATTAGCAGCCCCTTCAGTGGCAGAGAGCTATTCAATGAGCATTGCAATCTGTTTTATACCTCTCTGGCATTCAGAGGGTTAACTTTCTGTTGTTGTTTTTCTTTTGTTTCAACCTAACTTTATTATATTTGTATGTTTCGGAATAAAACAAACAGGTCCTTTAAAGAAACACTAACGACTTCTAATAATAAACAGCCACTTACCTTAAAGTGGGAATTAACCTTTTGCATGCCACAAGTGTATGCAACACATTGCAAAGCAATATGTTGCGCACCCCTCTGGCACTCTCCGGTTCAATCCCGATGGCCACTATGAATCCATTTTTTCATGATTTGTTTCTCCAGAATTAATCTTAACCCTTTGAGTTCCAGACCCTTTGTGTGCCAGAGCGGTATCCAACGCATTGATACCTCTCTGGCACTCAAACGGTTAATTAGTAATGGACATTTGTGTCAATGGATCCAGACATGATTCTTTATGGCAGGACTAGGGAATCGCTAACTTCTTCAGCTGAATTCTTCTAAGGTAACTTTTGGTGGGTAGAGTTTGAGGTGCTGGAGTCCCGCCACAAGAATCATGTCTGCCTCCATGGACACAATATCCATTACAGATTAAAGGTTCATTTTTGGGGAAACCAGTCCAGAAAGAATTGAATCATAATGGACATTAGGTTTTCCTGCTCAGATAAAGATAAATAAATATTGTATTATTAGGAGGTGTTGGTATTCCTTTAACCCCTTAACGACCCAGAAAAATCCCAGTGACCATTATGAATCCATTCTGCATGGACTGGTTCTCCAAAATGGATCTTTAATTAGTATCAAATATCATGTTTATCCAAGCAGGACTCCAAGACCACAGACTTCACCCAATGTAGGCATCCTTCCAGTGATGGATTTTCCTCCTACCAGGAACCCCTAGACAAGGCACTCTAGGTGCCCTTAGCTCCACCCATGGCCCCACTCCTCACTTGGCCCCACCTCCAGTCCCATCCACTGTGTCCTGGCACAGAAAATCCCCTTTGCCTATAGCAAGCAAGTTAAAAAAAGGCTTTTACCCAAGGGGTTAAATAATAGCTTGTAAAGGGATATCAAACTTGTGCAGGGACATTGAGATTGCTCTGTCTACATCTACAATTCAGAATGTGGTTGTGGCCAGCACAGCTGAGGCACCGCCCCTCAACATTTGGCGTTCTAGGCAGTTGCCTACTCTGCTGGGAAATCCAGCCCTGCATCCTTCCTTCTTAAAGAGATAGTAATACTTCGTTTTAACTTTATTTTATTTTGTAGGCATTAAAAAAACACGAAGAATTATATAAGTCTTATCTCTCAAACCTTTATGGTTTATGAGATATTCACAAGCAAAGTTTCCCCTCCCGCCCCTTTTACCTAGTGTAAGCCATCTCTTCTCAGATGTGGAATCCAGTCCATAGCCAGACAGATAACAGAAGGGGACAATTTTCTTTGCATGAAAACAATGAAAGCCCTTCCCCCCTTGACAAGTTTTTCAGGTTTTTCCCTTATCTTAATTGAAGATTGTCCCTCTCTGCAGTCTACGTGGGCACCTCCCTTCTGATCTGGCTGAACAGGGGGGGGGGGATACTTTGTTTGTGAATATCTCTTAAACCATAAAGGTTTGAGAGATAAGACTTATATCGTTCTTCATGTTTTTTTAATGCCTACAAAATAAAATAAAGTTAAAACGAAGTATTACTATCCCTTTAAGAACAATTCAGGGGAAAGAGTTCGTAGTGGTGGAGTCCTGCAAATACAATCATGACTACTTCCACTGAAATAACAACTAGTACTAATTAAAGATTCATTTTGGGCAGCTAATCCATTCACAGCGGATCAGTTCTGGAATAAACCAATATCCCCAAATTCCCATTGATTTACAAGAGGTTGTAACCCTTTGATTGTTAGAAAGGTCTCCAAAGCACTGCTTTGCAATACATTGGAGACCTCTTTAACATTCAATGTGTTAAAAGTCCCATTTAAATCAATGATGATATATTTGTCCCCCTGCACTGCAGAGCAGTGCTGCAGTTTTCTAATACATCCGCTATAGGAAGAGAGCGCAGGGCGAGCACAGGGAAGGAAGCATTCTTATCCATTTGAATAAAATTGTTAGTTTGCAGAAAATAAACGATTAAAGATTGACCTACACCCTACTTCCAGGCAGACTGAGGTTACCAGTTCTGTACCACAGTCTGTCACGCTGCCTCTGCCCCTCCCTCTATCCAGCCTCCTCCAATGACGGAGGATTTCTGTCTGTAAGCTAGAGCGCTCTCTGCCAATGAGACTGCTCCAGCTTACAATGAGAAATCTTCCGTCATTGGAGGAGGCTGGATAGAGGGAAGCGAGCAGAGGCAGAGTGATAGACTGCAGTACAGAACTGGTAACCGCAGTCTGTCCGGCAGTAGGCGCAGGGCAGCATTTATTCATTTATTTTCAGCAAACTAACTATTTTATTGAAAAATGAAAACTTTATAACATCTAGTCGCTGCATAAACTAACTATTTAGACCAACATGTATAGGGGTGATAGATCCCCTTTAACCTGTAATCTGTTTTTATTTAATGCAGGATATGCCGAGATTTAACATTTTAAAAATGAGCCGGTGGCATCACTTCAGGACAGGCTGCGGGTCAACTCTGTCCCACAACCTGTCAGTCTTCGTCTCTCCCCTCCCCAGTAGTGTTGCGTTCCCACCTCCTCCGATGACGAGAGCTCCAGCTCACATAGAGGAAGCTTAGATCAGAGTAGGAGGTGGGAATGAGGCACTACTGGGGAGGGGGAGAGATGAAGACTGGCAGGCTGCTGGACAGAGTTCACCAGCAGCCTGTCCTGAAGTGACGCCACCGGCTCATTTTTAAAATGTTAACTCTCGACATATCCTGCATTAAATAAAAAACAAAAACGGATTACAGGTTAACTGTAAAGGAAGGTGGGAGTTCCCCTCTACAGAGAGAAAAAGAGACAAGAAAACATTATGAAGAGATCTTCTCCTGTGTGACAAATGAAGCTGGACCTTACTGTGTAGTTCAACACCTTGAGTGCCAGAGGAGTACGTAAGGCATTGCTTCTCAATGCAGTGCATACCCCTCTGGCACACAAATAGTTAAAAAAAGCAATGACCAGGAAAAGAACTATGTTAAAGAGCAGTATTTACTAGTTAATCACTTCAAGTGCCACCTCTGACAGTATCATTAACCCTTTGAGTGCCAGAGTGGTATGCAACAGATTGCAAAGCAATGTGTTGCGTACCACTCTGACACTCAAAGGGTTAATTTACAGGTTCTGGGCTGCTTCCTGCCAATGCTGGTGCTGTGAACATCAGAGAGGCAGATGATGATTCCTATTGGCTGCTGTGATGTCACGTCCACCGGCACAGCCAATAAGAACAAGGCTGACACAAGCTAGTGCCACAGTTGGACAGGTCTCCCCTGGGTTTCTTCTGGCTAGAGCTGTGAGCACCAGAGAGGCAACTGATGATTCTTGTTGGCTGCTGTGATGTCACACCCACCTGCACAGCCAATAGGAATGAGGCTGCCACTGACAGCCCCAGTTCCTGCAGTAGATAGGACAGTAAGCTAGGAGCAAACCTGTACAATATGGACTGGATGTTTATACTTCTACTGTTGAGACTATGGTACAAACTTTGCAAATGTCTAAGCTTTAACATATATCTTTTTTGTAATTATGTCATGTTTTGTTGCATATATATACATATATATATATATATATATATATATATACTGATTGCTAATATATTTATAACTGCAAAACAAAAAACTTTTTATAACAATACATTATGTTTCTTGGCAATGCATTGCAGACCTCTCTAGCATTCGGGGGGTTAAAGTCCCATTTAACTTAATGGAAATGTTATTTGTCTTCAGACCTGCACCTCCTTTATTTTGTGCATATAGCCAGCCTTTACTTTTAGTTTCTGATGCTGATGTGCTAAGAAGAACTTCACTTTTACACACTAAGCTGAGACAAAGGTGAGGTAAATGAGAGTTTATCTCCTCTTTATCACACCTTAGTACATCTCCCCTGTAGTCTATGACTAAAGCTCTTCCATAGAATAACATAGGAACTAGACAATTTATCTCACTGGATAGCACATCTTCTCTTTTTCACACCTTAGTACATTTGCCCCTGTAGTCTATATCTAAAGCTCTCTCATAGAAAACATAGGAACTGGAGAGATTATCACACTGGAGATGTATGTTATCACCTCTATCACACCTTAGTACATCTCTCCCTGTAGTCTATAACTAAAGCTTTCCCATAGAATAACATAGTAACTAGAGAGTTTATATCTCTGGAGATGTTATCACCTCTATCACACCTTAGTACATCTCTCCCTGTAGTCTATAACTAAAGCTTTCCCATAGAATAACATAGTAACTAGAGAGTTTATATCTCTGGAGATGTTATCACCTCTATCACACCTTAGTACATCTCTCCCTGTAGTCTATAACTAAAGCTTTCCCATAGAATAACATAGTAACTAGAGAGTTTATATCTCTGGAGATGTTATCACCTCTATCACACCTTAGTACATCTCTCCCTGTAGTCTATAACTAAAGCTCTCCCATAGAATAACATAGGAACTGGAGAGTTTATATCTCTGGAGATGTTATCACCTCTATCACACCTTAGTACATCTCTCCCTGTAGTCTATAACTAAAGCTCTCCCATAGAATAACATAGGAACTGGACAGTTTATCACACTGTGCAAATTTCCATTCATTTCGATGGGTATATTAATCTCTAGAATGCTATAAAGGACTCAACACACATCAGAATGTCTACTGCTTATTATTTCCATGTTACCCTTTGGGGGCAAGAAAATCTATAAGGATAAAAAGTAAAGAACATTAACGTAAAGATATAGTAATACTTTAATATTACTAATCCCCATAGTGTAGCTCTTTAAAAAATAATTCAATTGCTCCCAGGTTCATCTCTCAAACCTTTATGGTTTGAGAGATAACCGAAGGCAAAGTTCCCCCTCCCTCCCCCTTCCCTGAAGTCAGCGTTGTACTGACTGAAGGGATATCCGTTTTTATTTTTCATCAGGCGGCTCTGCGGCAGAGCCGCGATCGAGTTAGTAAAAAAAAATTATTTCACTGAAATGATCTTCTATGTGTGCTTACAAACCAAGCACATGTAGAAGACCGTTTCAGTGAAATAATTATTTTTCACTAACGCAATCTCGGCTCAGCTGCAGAGCCACAAGCCTATAGTACGACAGACTTCCCCTGCAGTCAGTACAATGCTGACTTCAGGGAAGGGGGAGGGAGGGGGGAACTTTGCTTATGGTTTTCATTCAAACCATAAAGGTTTGAGAGATGAACCTGGGGGCAATTGAATTCTTTTTTAAAGAGCTACACTATGGGGATTAGTAATATTAAAGTATTACTATCCCTTTAAAGAGGAGTAAACTCTATTTGTGATAGTATAAAGTACTGTAAAGTGATAGTATAAAGTACTGTAAAGTAAGAATGCTTTCAAAATAGACATGTTAATAGTTTATATTTATCGATTAAAAAATGCAGCGAGTGAACATAAGAAATATCTAAATCAAATCAGTATTTGGTGTAACCACCCTTTGCCTTCAAAACAGCATCAATTCTTCTAGGTACACTTCAACAGTCAGGTATTTTGTAGGCATATAGTCAGATGTATGATTAAACATTTATACCAAACAGGAGCTAATGATCTTCAATTTAATATGTGGGTTGAAATACAATCAACTGAAAAAGAAACAGCTGTGCAGGAGGAATAAAACTGGGTGAGGAACAGCCAAACTAGGCTAACAAGGTGAGGTTGCAGAAGTTTAATGTAAAAAATCAAACACCATGGCAAGACTGAGCTCCGCAACAAGACACAAGGTAGTTATACTGCATCAGCAAGGTCTCTCCCAGGCTGCAATTTCAAGGCAGACAGGGGTGTCCAGATGTGCTGTCCAAGCTCTTTTGAACAAATAGGTATTTAAAGTAACCAGTGCAGCAAGTCTTAAATTGACTAGAACACACAACAACACGGCAACTGAAATGACCGGAGTGGTAGTAAACTTCTAGCGGCTAATTGAACAGTTACTCTCAAGGTTAAAATCAATAAGTTTGGAAGAAGTACTAATCTGAAATACAAGATTTATATAATAGCTTCTTCATATGGGAGTCTCTAGAACTGCAGAGTATCTAAATAGATATTACTGCAGTGTTGTTAGGATCGGCCTGAAGGACGTTGCGGATACAGAAGCTAGATGGTTAAAATCTGGCAGGTGTCGGTGTGATTAAGTTAGGATAGCCTCATATAAAAGAATCGTTGATAACTGATGAAAATATACGGATTCCAAGCAAACATTTACATACAAACAAGTTCCAGTGTGTGATTTGAATTCCGATCCCTCAATCTGTTGCAAACTAAGGTTCTTTATGCTAGGGACACAATAAACGTCCCTATGCATGGTATTAATATAAGATGAATATGCACAAACATCATCACCTGGCTCATAATAGGATTATTATCATAATAGGAGTATTAACTATAACCACTAATTACAGTTATAGTACGAAGAACATAAATAAGAAGGTTTACCCTAAGGAAACATCTTTCTCTGACGGATGTACAGAGTCAGCATTTACTCAAGAAGGAATTGATAGGTGGATGGCATTGAACCAGTGACCATTTATTGATCTAGTACACCACAGATCAATTAGATTACTCCATTTTCACCCCATATACACCCTATTTGTGGCCAAGATATCCACTTTTAATTTTAACTAGTGGGTTCCCTATTGATGGCCTGTCTATAAGATTGGATACCATATGGAGTAGCTGTGCAATCTTTTGTTGTGTGTTTGAGCTCTTTTGAAGAAGCACAAAGAAACGGGCAACGTTGAGGACCGTCGATGCTGTTGTCAGCCCAGGACACTTAGTGTAGCAGAGGAAAGACACATCATGCTTACTTCCCTTCACAATCAGAAGATGTTCAGCAGTGCTGTCAGCTCAGAATTAACAGAAAACAGTGGGACCCTGGTACACCCATCTACTGTCAAGAGAAACCTGGTCAGTAGTGGTCTTCATGGAAGCCAAAAAGCCATATGTCTGATGTGGAAACAAGGCCAAGCGACTTAACTATGCACAAAAACACAGGAACTGGAGTGCAGAACAATGGCAGCAGGTGCTCTGGACCTGGAGTCAAAATTTGAAATATTTGGCTGCAGCAGAAGGCAGTTTGTCGAAGGCGATACAAGAATGAGCGTGTGTAGGCAACAGTGAAGCATGTGGAGGTTCCTTGCAAGTTTGGGGCTGCATTTCTGCAACTGGAGTTGGGTATTTGGGCAGAATTAAAGGCATAGTAATACTTCGTTTTATCTTTATTTTATTTTGTAGGCATTAAAAAAACATGAAGAACGATATAAGTCTTCTCTCTCAAACCTTTATGGTTTATGAGATATTCACAAGCAAAGTTTCCCCTCCCGCCCCTGTTACCTAGTGTAAGCCATCTCTTCTCAGATGTGGAATGCAGTCCATAGACCAGACAGATAACAGCAGGGGACAATCTTCTTCCTATGAAAACAATGAAAGCCTTGCCCCCCTTGACAAGTTTTTCAGGTTTGTCCCTTATCTTAATTGAAGATTGTCCCTCTCTGCAATATACCTGGGCACCTCCCTTCTGATCTGGCTGAGCAGTGTTACATCAGTAAAAGGGGCGGGAGGGGAAAACTTTATCATTCAATTACTCTTGAACTATAACTCTGACAGAACTGAAATAACACTTTCAAAGGCCAAATACTATGATGATTAATTAGAGCTGATTTTATTATGAAACATTACTATCCCTTTAATGGTTTCCTCAATGCTGAGAAGTACAGGCAGATACTTATACATCATGTAGTACCATCAAGGAGGCATCTGATTGGCCTCAAATTTATTCTGCAAATGACAATGTCCCCAAACATACAGCCAAAGTCATTAAGAACTATCTTCAGAGTAAAGAAGAACAAGGAGTCCTGGAAGAGATGGCATGGCGCCCACAGAGCCCTGATCTCAACTCATTGAGTCTGTCTGGGATTACACAAAGAGAGAGAGAGAGAAGCAACTGAGGCTGCCTAAATATATAGAAGAACTGTGGTTAGTTCTCATAGATGTTAGGGACATCCTACCTGCCGATTGTACCTAGAATAACTGATGCTGTTTTGAAGGCAAAGGGTGGTCACACCAAATATTGATTTGATTTAGATTTTTCTTCTGTTCACTCACTATGCATTTGTTAAATGATAAATATAAACTATTGACATGTCTATTTTGGAAAGCATCCTTACTTTTCAGCATTTTTTCACACCTGCCTAAAACTTTTGTCCATTGCTGTATATCTTGTAATAGGGATTTACTTGTTGAGTAAATCAAGGGTTCTCCAACTGCTTTGAGTTGTTTCTTGCAAATGTTATCAAAGAGGAACTTTGATAGGTTGAATACAAGATTTCTTGTCTGCAAGCTGGTGCTGTTTCTATAGACATCTGTAGAAAGTCTGTGTCTGTGATACTCAGCTCTTAACAGGCACTAATTATAACAGCGCCACCTGCATTCAGTGTAAAAAAAATAAATGAACAGGTTTCCTCAATGGTAACATTTGACTGAAGCATCTCCCAGAAACAGAATGACATTTGTTTAAGCAGAATAAAATACAATTTAAATATTTTTTAATTAGGGTTTTACTACCGCATCAACCTTCCTAGGCACCTCTTGGCAAAACCTTGTTTTAATTTTTAGAGTTGCTGTTTCACAAATTAATTCAGTGGTTCTCAAAATATTTTGCTGTAGTGAACCTTTTACATTCAAATGAAATCCCCTTGCAAAACAATCAAACTTTATCAAACAGGAGTAGACAACTTGAGTCCCTTCAGCTGTGCAGACTACAATTCCTTGCATCCCTAGCAAGACCAAAGCCTGGCCAGAGAAGATAGGAATGCGGTGCATGACCCTCTGGCACTCAAAGGGTTATCAACTGGAGAGCCTCCGGTTGCCCACTCCTGTTTTAAATCCTTGGATTGTAAAAAAAAAAAAAAAAGGGCATTGCATTTTAATGCTTTAGAGATCTTTCTATCATCCAAGGGGTTAGCATAGGATCTACAAACAAATACTTTTTATATGAATACTACTTGGTAGTTGGTAGAATTTGATACTTCCAGACTACATTATTACGTTAAAATACGTTAGGTGGCCTTTAGAGGGTGTGAGGCTATAGTGCTTATTACAAGGAAAACTTACAGAAAACAAATTTGCACTTTGTGAAATGCTTAAATCCTCTATACATTCAATGGTGGTCACAGTTCTACAGATACTGTCTGACACTTGCTCCACTGTCCACTGAGCCACATATAGTATGGCATCCCAGCCTTGCCCCACTGTCAACAGGTAGTCATAGAACTGCATGCACATTGTCTAACACCCCAGCCATGTTCTACTGTCCACTGGTAAACAAAGATGCACTCATACCACACTATCCATTGGTAGTCACAGAGCCACACATACCCTGTCTGGCATCCCCGACTTGTCTTCACTGGTAATCACAGAACCACACATAGTATGGGACCCCAGACCTGCTCTTCTGGTAGTCACAGAACCACACATACACTGTATGGTACCCCAGACATGCTCTTTTGGTAGCCACAGAACCACACATAGACTGTATGGTACCCCAGACATGCTCTTCTGGTAATCACGGAACCACACATACTCTGTATGGTACCCTAGGCTTGCCCCACTGTCCACAAGTAGCCATAGAACTGCATGCGCACTGTCTAACACCCCAGCCTTGTTCCATTGTCCACTGGTAAACAAATATGCACTCATACCCCATTATCCACTGGTAGTCACAGACCCACACGTAAAATGTCGTGCATCTCAGACTTTCCTCCAGTGGTAGCCTCAGAACCACTGATACATTATCTAACATGCCAGCATTGTCCCACTGTCCACAGGTAGACATAGAACTTCATGTACACTTTCTGACACCCCAGCCTTGTTCCATTGCCCACTGGTAGTCAAAGAAACACACATACACAGTCTCATACCTCAGTCTTCATTCTACTGTCCACTGGTAGGTACTCAACCACACACACACACTGTATGACACCCCAGCCTTGTCCCATTATCCACATGTAGTCACATAATCACACATACACTATCTCAGTCTTGTTTCACTGATAATCACAACAGCACACACAGTCTGACATCCACTTGTAGTTGTAGGACCACATATACACTATCCAACATTCCAGCCTTGTTCATCTCTTTTAAATACAAAATGACACATGCACTGTCTGCCACCCTAGATTTGTTCCATTGTCCTGTGGCAATTCACAGAATCGCATTTTCAGTGTTTGACAATCCACCCTTGTCCGAGTGTCCTCTGTTAGTCATAGAACCACACATACACTATCTTCCATTCCAGCCATGTTTCACTCTTGCAGTCATAGAACCCCTCATACATTCTCTGACTCCTCAGCCTTGTTCCACTGTACACTGGTAGTCACAGAAGCACATCTTCACTGTCTGACACCCAGCCTTATTCCATATATCAAATGATAGTCATAGAACAACACATACACAGTCTGACACCCCAACCTTATTCCACTGTCCAGTAGTAGTCATAGAACCACACATACACTATCTGACACCCCAGACTTGTTCAGCTGTCAACTGGTAGTCACGCCATACGTACACTGACTCCACAGCCTTGTTCCACTGTCATACTTGTAATCACAGTTCCACTCATGCACTCACTGACCACCCATCCTTGTTCCACTGTACACTGGTATATGTTCCATATATCAACTGCTAGTCATACCAGCCTACATCCACTGTCCAATGGTAGACACAGAACCACACATACACTGTCTGACACCCCAGGCTTCTTCCACTGGTAGTCACAGAACAACACATACACTGTCTGACACCCCAGCCTTCTTCCACTGGTAGTCACAGAACAACACACACAGTGTCTGACACCCCAGACTTGTTCAGCTTTTGACTGGTAGTTGCAAACCATCCAAAAACTGGCACCCCAGCCTCATTCCACTGTCCAACTGATAGTCAAAGAACTGCTCCTACTCTGACTCTCACCCCAACCTCGTTACACTGTCTGACATTACTTTAATTTGATCTGAACCCCTTCTGCCTCTTTGAGGAGCCCTGGAGTTTCACAGAACCCATTTTAGAACCACTGAAATAGATGATTCAAGTATAATTTTGCTTTCACAGGCAGTCCTTTTTGTTTCCCCAATCTGACTCATCCCCATCTTTATATTATTTTTTATTGGTAACCGTTACCAGGATTTCTTTGATTTTGAACGTGTCATGCTCTGGGTTATACACCTGTGGGAATGGTAAAAGAGCAGAGGATGGGGGGGCAAGGGGTGGAGTCACATAGGGAAAATGACAATGTCTGCCTGCAGAGAGAGAGGAAATACAGCATTGTAAGCCTCTGCGTGCCAGAGGGATGGGTAACGCATTGCAAAGCAATGTGTTGCGTACACATCTGGCGCTCAAAGGGTTAATCTTGAATTTAAATAAAAAGATTTGCAATCCTACTAAATAAATGAAAGGTGGTGCCAAGATGTAATTAACGAATTGAAGAGCATGAGATGGACTGTATAAATGAGATATTGTCATTAACTCCTTAACGCTTTGAGTGCCAGAGGGGTACGCATTGCTTTGCAATGCTTTGCTTACCCCTCTGGCACTCAAAAGGTTAAGGACCTGAGAGCTGTGCAGCTCATTGCTTTGCTTTGCATTGTGCACCTCTCTGGCAGTCAGAGTGTAAAGCGGTTGAGCTGAAACATATGACGTGTTTAAGGCTACAGTCTTAGAACATAATTCCAGAGTTCAAATTCGGTCTTCTTGAGCCTTTATTACACAAACAATGATGGACATCAACCCTTTGAGTTCCACAGGGGTACGAGACGCATTGCTTTGCATTACGATGCGTAGCCCACTGGCACTCAAAGGGTTAATAATCTAGTAGGTATTATCACTGGCTCAGAACATTTAGGGCGTGATGTTCAAAAAGTCTTCTTAAAGCAGAAATCAGATGAGAGTTGGTACCGTGTTAGCCGTAGAAATACAGGAGGCAAATATAGTTTTTGATACCTTTTATTGGCTAACTAAGCAGATTTAGAATGCAAGCTTTCAAGACCTTAGGTCTCTTCCTCAGGCATGTTATACAGATAAATATGAAAACATCTCTCTTAAATACAAGTACACATTGCATTGTTTAGCATGGAAATCAGATAAGAGAACTCAATCCAGATCCAGATATCTTTGATCAGTCAGTGGTAAATTGCACTCTTCCTCTGAGACTTTAGAGGTATTTACGATGCTCTTGGGTCTGTTGGAAAGGTCAATCAACTAAGTTGTAATGTGACAAAAACTCTATGTCTCTATTTAAACCACTACAAATTGCATTAAATTTTAACATTAATTTTACCTCCCATACCTTTCTGTCCCTCTGAGTGCGGAACCGTCCCATCAATACAGTTAACTTAATGTCCCTGACACTGTGCCCATTTTGACAAAAATGTTTTCCCACTGGTGTCTCTGTCTTTTTGTTATTAACACTGGATCTGTGGGAATTAAATCTCTTATGTAGTGCTTGTCCAGTTTCTCCCACATACAGAGCTGTTGGGCATTGTAATATACCTTATCATGTGTGCAAAATGCCCAACAGAATTGGATACAAAAAATGACGATAATATGTCTGAGAACTGATGGACCATGGTGTAAGAACTTTTTAATTCTGATTACGGTCAATTTCAGTTAACACAACTTTTTGAACATCGCGTCCTTAATGTTGACTGGATATGAGTTAAGGAAATGTAACCTTTTGAATGGTGCAGACATCACCAAGAGATGTCTGTAATCCAGTGAGTTAAAGGGATAGTATTTATTTTGTCAGTATATACATATATGTATTGAATGACTTTTCCTGCTGATTGAAGCAAGATTACTCCTACTACTTGTTCAAAAGTTATTGCTGTTCAAAACTGTATTATTGCAGGAGGACAGGTGCGTTGATTTTCACGTCCCTTCCAGCTTATGGTGGAGCTGTTACTATGGATTCATGTCTGCCATTTACCAAAGTTCTCTATAGCTTGTAATAGCTCCAGGAAAAACAATAAAAACAATAAATTTTTCCTCAAAAAAATTCAATTTTTGCTCTGTAATAACATTCGAACAAGGAAACACCCAACAGGTGCAGCAGCCATGTTTTACACCACAGGAAACGCACTGATACTCACACACAATAAATAGATAGATAGATAGATAGACAGACATACAGATACATAGACAGATAGATAGATAGATAGATAGATAGATAGATAGATAGATAGATAGATAGATAGATGTTAATTTATTGCTTCTATGACAAATGTTTTCAGTCCAAAACGGAATTAAACGATGGGCATGGATGCAATAAATTAACATCTTTTTTTACCATCCTCGGAGTACCCCAGGCTGTGTATATTATATGTTCATTTCTATTTTAGATGAGCACTTAAAACAATATTTACATTCTGCACCTTAACATTTTGAGTGCCACTGCTTTGTTTTATATATAAATGTATATGTATATTATATAGCAAAATGGAAAATCCGTGCACTCTCCTAAATTAAATAAAGCAACAACCTGGGTGCCAGGTCCCATGGAAAGTACATACAGTTTTGTAGTTCAAGAAACGCACTCACAGGACTTCCAAATGATGAAACAGGTGCAAAATTTATTATCAACGTTTCGGCCCTATCTTGACAAAGGCCCAGGGTAGGGCCGAAATGTTGATAATACATTTTGCACTTGTTTCATCATTTGGAAGTCCTGTGAGTGCGGTTCTTGAACTACATTGAACATTTATTAAGATTTGGCTCCAACATGCCAAACGTTCTCGGTCGAAACATGTACCTTCATCAGGGTTGATGTCTGGACCAATGTTTGGCATGTTGGAGTCACGTCTTAATAAATGTTTGTTTGCTTCAGTCAACAGATTCCTGTGAGTGCTGTCCCAGAGATGTGACTAAGGGCACCGTATTATCCCCATTAAGGGATGAGCACCAATCTATAATCATATATGAAATCCCTTACAGAGCTTTCATGCTTTTTCCATTGTGACTGAATAAACTAAGTTAGTCTACATTATATAAGCAAACCAATATACAGGATAGGTTTCTCAGAAAATAGCAATAGCTGAACTGATCCAACTAACAAGACAGAAGTAGCTGCCCTGGACCTACATACAAGACAGAAATAGTTGAACATGAAAGTCCATCAGTAACCGTATTACAGGGTCGTATACAGTGTGGGCTCGGGATGTATTGTACTGGTTCTGCTAGTTCCCTGAGTGTGCTTCTGTCCTCCTCTGCCCCTGTGCTACTCGTATTGCTATATTTTCCCCTCGTGTGGATTTAGCCGGTGTTACATCTTATCTCTGTCTGCCTTTCTTTAAAGCCAGGTGAACATGCCCAATGCTCCTCCTCTATGGTAAGATCAAGAAGCCTTCAGACCACTGTCCCCCTTTCTCTGACACACTTTGTTTGACCCTGATTCCAGGGCTCTTCTTCTCTCCAAGCCTTATCCAGTCTCCTCTCTCTGCATGCCATGTGGCCGCAATGTTGTGTATTTGTTTATGGTGTTTCCTGAGCTGTGGATTTGTTGTTTATTTGTGTATCACTTTTCTGTAATTGCAAGCTTCTTTCAGATTCTATTAACACCCTCACCGCCAGAAATGCCTGTCAGGGAGGTAACCCAACTGTGGGCCAACCTTTCTGATGGTTTAATAAGGAGAGAACGGAACAGATGGGATTCTTGTTGAGAACAATGTAAGAGGAGCTGACAACCTTGTCTTGTGCTCCAGTTCTAATGATTTAAATATATTCCACTTTTAATCTCCAATGTTGGCAGTATTCAGAACTGCACCAGTGTTCTTTAGTATTTTTGCTTCCCTGTGCCTCAGTATGTCCTACATGCAGCGGTCACACAGCTGAGTCTTAACAACTTTTAGTCTTTACACCTAACCACATTGCACTGTTTGGGCATTACTCCCTACACCTGAGATGGGCAGAATGTGGTTTGTGGGTAATCTATTCTGACCCTCGGGTCTGTAAACAAACAGCAGTTCTGCTTGAGAGAAAAATATCACTTCTTGCTTTCTCTGAAGAGGAACAGTTATATTTGTATTACAAGGCATAACACTGATACAATGTATCAATCCTCCATGGAGACAGACCACATGGGATATATGTATTTCTGTCTAGTACTAATCTAATCCAAAAGCTCATGTGCTAATTCTTACCCAGTCACTCGTCTGATCCCAATTCAATTCCTGCAAAAGTTCCTGCTGAGAGCAATCACAATGTGGGTTTGAGGAGTCAGGAAGTCTTTCCTTCCCAGACCCCATATGAACCAGTATCAAGATAAGTAGGAATCACCCAACCCTGCAGAAATTGGAGCGAAACTGGGTAAACAACTAGGTAAATATTAACCCTTGAGCTTCTGGACTAATTTAGCAGTAGTCGGGGACATTGCCAAAATTTCTAGTTAGAATAGAAATTATGTTTACTATACCTTAAACCTTTGAGTGCCAGAGAGGTACACAACCAAAGTGTTGCATGCCACTCTGGCACTAAAAGGGTTAAAACCTTTGAGTACTAGAGAGCTAGCCAACACATTGCAATACAATGTTATAGCTACCGGTCTGGCACTCAAAGGGTATATATAGTACAGTGTGTGTTCAGAAGTACAAAGACAGCCAGACAAAACACCTATCACTCACTCTCTCTATATACATATATTATATTTTTATGCATATTTAGCATGATATAAGCTCTTGAATGCTAAAGATGTTGCCAATGTATTGCAAATTAATATGGTGGCTAGAGATCTCTCTTAACATCCAAGGCTATAATACCAAGAGTGATCATTTTCTGTAAACAAAAACAAACATACAAAAAAGAAAGAAATTCGGCCATAATAAAATAAGTTATTGAATCGTGGTGGTATTTCAGTTCAGTCTTGAATAGAATTCACTCACTACAACAACTACAATGTGCTTGTACAGCTGCCACTGAATTCACGTTCAAGTCCTAGATTCAGAGCATCTTTTCTAGAGAGTCCTAGACAGTCCTCAGTGTAACATGGAAGACTTTGAACCATGATTTTTGGGAAATAAGAAAAAAGAGCAATTCTGACGCATACCATCAGTTCCACTGCAGGCAAATAAAAATACTTATGGATTTAAAGGGGACTATTTATCCCTTCAAAGGGTTAAAATCCCATTTAAAGTAATATTTTTTGTATGGAAAAAACATATATTGTAGAGATTTTCCAGCTGAGACTAACAATGTTACTCTCAAGCTTATTTATTCTAAAGTCCTTAACGCCTCGCGGTAATGCCACTCGGTTTCAGTGCTTGGAGAGCTTAAAGTGGAGAGAGCACTTTATAATGACTCAGGTGATTTTAAGAGCTTTCACAATCTCCTATATTTGCTTTAATCATTCTTTATTTAAAATAGTTTATGAGACATTTAGCTTTATTTAACTTTATTAGTTTATTTGTCAGTTTATGCAAAATAGGCAGTACTGGCTAGCACAGCCTGATGTTTCAGATACTAACATTCCACTTTCCCTCCCAACAGCCACTTCCTACAAGGAAGTACTGGTTAATCTGAATAAACTCACAAATAAACTAAGCTAAGTAAATATCTCATAAACCAGTGGTTCTCAGCAAAGGTTCTGTGGCACTTTTGTGTGCCCTGGGCACCAGCTTAGGGTGCTATGATGTTCTATGAAGACTTTGACAAAAATGTAATTTTTTGAGTTTCAGATGTATGCAGATGGGCATTGTTATACCCAGTATGCTTGTTTTTGTAATTATTATTGTGAGATATAAGCATACAGGGGAACTTTGTTTTCTGGAGTTCCTAGAAGGGGACTCCTGTGGTGCTGCTTGGGGGGATATAAATGATTTGCATCAAAATAGGGGTGAGGCTTACTCACGAGTGGGGGCAGGGCTTAACAGATGTGTCAAAATGTGGGCAGGAAGTGTGAGGAACAGGGTGGGAAGAAGGAGAATTGGGCGGGAAGTGGGAGGAATAGGGTGTGAAGAGGAGAAGTGGGCAGGAAGTGGGAGGAACAATGTGGGAAGGAGGAGAAGTGGGCAAGAAATGGGAGGAACAGCGTGGTAAGAGGAGAAGTGGGCAAAAAGTGGGAGGAACAGTGTGGGAAGGAGGAGAAGTGGGAGGAACAGTGTGGGAAGGAGGAGAAATGGGCAAGAAGTGGGAGGAACAGTATAGGAAGGAGGAGAAGTGGGCAGGAAGTGGGAGAAACAGTGTGGGAAGGAGAAGTGGGCAGGAAGTTGAGAAACAGTGTGGGAAGGAGAAGTGGGGAGAGATTCATAAGAAACTCCCCACCACGAGAGAATAAGTGTCTGTCCATGGAGACTCGGTAATTCAGTGCAAAAAACTGTGTCTCCGGGACAGATCCGGAGAGTTCCCAGGCATGGATATAAGAATAGTGATCTAGTATGCATTTGTGCCCCTCATTACACCCATGAAAAATGACATATAAATTGTTAGGGGTGCACTGACAATTCCAAATTGTATGATAGAGGTGCCTCGCACAAAAAAATGTTGCGAACCACTGATATAAACTATAGCATTATGTAAAGAATGTCTGACATAAGTACATGTGATACTGAAAGCCATTTCTAAGTCACCCAAGTCACTATAAATTATATGTTCCATTTTAAGTGCTCTTACATGTGGACGACTTTTGTACCGTAATGTTTTTGTACAGCAACTTTTTTTTAGCAATTGAAAACATTGATGGGTATTTATCAAGGTTTTCCAAGCACCTCACCTTAACCCTTTGAGTTCCAGAGGGGCATGCAACGCATTGCACAACAATGAGTTGCATACCCCTTTGACACTCAAAGGGTTAATACAAACAGAAATGACAACATTGTGGGGAATCACAGCTACCTGCAGTCTCAATCCATTGAAACCCACCCTACAAATTTACAGCTGCATTACTGCAGTCGAGAGAAAGATGCAGTACTCTGTGTTTTACTGAGACAACGTATTTGTTTTGTCTGTAACGTGCCCCATAAGATATAAGATTCACCATTCTTTTGGGTGTTTTTAGTTTATTCTTTGCTGTCTCACCTGTGTGAAATAAGCCTTACAGTCCATTGACCAAAATTATTCATGGAGATTCAAAAACAGCCCCACCTAGTGGTCACTTTTGGCATTTTTTTTTTTGTCAAGGATAAAAGGAGAAATCAAATAGGTTTGAGCTGTTCTAACTTTTGAATGCATTGTCTCCCTGCAGTGGTATTACCCTTATTTTACACAGAAGGAAAACCTCTACAATATATATTACTTCATAATAAAACATGACTGTATTTTCTAATCCATGGGACTTTTTATTTGTTCCTTTTTGGTGCAGATAGTTTGCCCAAGGATTGTTCCATTTTTCCTTTATACAGAAGTTGCATTATGTCTGCCAACAGTAAGTGGAGCACACGACTCAGACTTCTGAACATTATCAGCAAGAAGCCTTGTGAGTTCCGCTCTCTTCCTCTTTCTCACTCTCTCTCTCTCTTTTTCATTGATGTTCTTTCCCTGCAGGAAATGGTTGTTGGAAAAGGGGGAACTGGTGGGACAAAGGGGTGAAGTTCAGGGTGGACAGTGAAAAGTTTTATTATGAGGGTATTAATTACAAAGATAGTGGAGGTTGGTTCACCCTTTGATTGTCAGAGAAGAAGTAACACCACCAAATAATTATCCCACTGAACTTACTATGCCCAACAAATCCCAATGGCCTCTATGAATTTTGCCCTTGTGCTTTTTGTTCAAAAGATAAAAATTTCAATCAAACCTGGATGTAATGTCCATGTAGTTGGGCATGACAGTATTAACAGTACCACAAGACCTCAAATTCTGCTTACTGTGCATGGTAATCATAACTAAAATTATATACTCTGTCTACTACAGTTTGGAAAAAATTGTCATGTCCACCTCCATGGACATGACATCCGGAGCTGATTGACGATTTTGTCTCTTGAACAGAGGCACATTATGAGGTGTTAGTTCTCCCTTAAGAGTGACTTATTCCTAGGAAAAAGATCCCCTTTAAGGATTTCCCTGGCTGAGCAAAGGTGGGTCAGTAAAGATGAATAATGAGGCCTTGATGAACTCACCTGTGTCTAATCAGGAATATTCTTAAATCCTGATGGGTTGGTAGCCCTTAAAGGTCAAACTTGGTCACCCCTGCAGTAAGATATCTCCAGGGTGAAGAAGAGGTTCCATAGAATAACATAAGAACTGGACAGACTCTCTCACTGGAAAGTTTTTCTCACTGTTTTCTGTACCCTCATTGTAGACTTTGAGGGGGATACACCAGGGGCGTCCGCAAACATTTTTCCGTGGGGGGCATAATACAACCCCCAGGCCAGCTCACTCAGCCCAAAAGTTTCTATGGAGGGGGAAAGTGTAGGGCGGGGGGTAAGTGCACTTGGTTTACACAGAATTGGTGTACAGAAAATGTGCTGTCTTCCTTAGTACACCAGCCCCAGAGGGGGCATGCTGATTAGCTCAGAGTTCAGTTATGTTGGATAACCTCAGGGATGGGAAGGCAGACGGGGTGTGTGTGTCCTTCCTCAGGCTGGGCACTGTACTGGGGCAATGCAGGACCAGTAAGACTTAGTACAGAGTGTGGTATCCCAGCTCTCCCAACCCCACCGTCTGTACTCTATAACCACTGCCCCTCTGTCTCTGGATTCCAGAATGTGGAAGAGAATTCTCGAATCTCCATAACCTTCTTCAGGCTTTTCCGCGTCATGCGACTGGTGAAGCTTCTCAGCCGTGGAGAGGGGATCCGGACTCTGCTCTGGACCTTCATCAAGTCCTTCCAGGTAACAGACATCAGTTCCTAATATGAGCTCCAAATCCATAGCATCACTCATTAATGTAGCAGTACAGACTAGATAAAGGCTTAAATGTGAGACGAAATGTTAACTATGCCCATTAAACGTTCTCACTAAAGGTTCCTGTTGAGTTCCAATCCATGTTTGTTTTGTATGTTTTTAAATGGGAACCCAGGTTAGGTATACTTTGTCATAGTGAGTGCTGGCCTATTCCTGTGGGATTGGGCATTCCATGCATGTCAGGGAACAGCTGGCCACTCCTGTGAAATTCGCCACCCCTGTGAATCTTGCTACCGCAATTTTTGCAAGAGTGACCAAGGGCCACTCCTGTAAAAATTGCTGCCCTGTGGCAATTTGTTGTTGTGGCCTCAGTCTGCCCACCCTGCTGCCCCGTGGATAGGCCAACAGCAAACCAGAATCAGTTTTATATATATACTGTGATATATCTATATTATACAATGTAATGACGGTGTTGCCCGTCATATTTTTTAATGTATTATTTGTGATTGAAAAGCATGTGTATACAACAGTGTACATGGTATCTTTGGCTACCAGTGGGCAAGAGAACAAGGCTGGAGGTCAGGCAGCGTCCACGGGGATTTGTGGCTACCAGCAGCCCCCCCATCCCAGCCTTGTTTCCTTGGCCAATGGTAATCATAGAACCCCGTGTACACTGCTGGCCCCCAGACTTGTTCCATTGCCCACTGGTAACACCGATCCTCATTTACACTGTGTGACCCCTGCTCCCCCCAAGCCTTGTTCCCTTGCCAAAAATCCCTATGGCAATGCCAGGGCAAGACAATGCTTATGATCTACATGCTGCCACACAGTGCTTATGTTCAACATGATGCCCCGCAATGCTTATGATCTACATGCTGCCCCTGCCCACAATGCTTATGTTCTACATGCTGCCCCGCAATGCTAATTTTGCATATGCATTGATGGGAACTCTCCTGATTTGCCCCGGAGACTCAGTTTTTTGCTGCTGATTACCGGGTCTCCGGGGCAGAGTCTAATTCTCCGGATGTGGGGAGTTTCTATTGAAACTCTGCTCCTTCCCAGTGTCTTCCTCCCATTCCCCGCCCTCTTCTACTCCTTCCCTAGCCTATTCCTCTTACTTTTTTGTCTTTTTATAAACACCACCCACCACTCATGATTAAGCACCACCTTTTTTTTTATTTTTTTTTAAACAAATTGCATAATTTTTCTCCTCCATCGACCCCACAGGACTTCCCTGCTCCGGGGAGTCCACAACAAAAAGCTCCCTGGTATGTGAATATGCTGCCCCACAATGCTTATGTTCCCAGTTGGGACACACATTTTAAAAAACAAACGATCACTCCCATTGGCGTGGGAGTGATCCTGTGTATATATACAAAAAGGCACATAGTGCAGGATCTCTTAATCCTGCACTATGCACCATTTTTTGTTTTCTTTTTAACCCCTTAGTGACAGCCGCGTTCGTACGCGGCTGTCACCTTAACGCCCGAGGAACATTTTTTTTTAAACGAGTCCGGAGTCTCCGAGCGGCGTGCAGCCGCACGGAGACGCGGACTTTCGTGACTTACCAGGTACGTCCTCTCACTAAGTGACAGTTTCTGCAGGACGTACCTGGTAAGTCATATGTCGTTAAGGGGTTAAAGAAAATCAGACCTTGCGGGGGAATCGGGATCCCTTCTGGTGTCCCCCGGCACTTCTCACGTATCTAATAAGAAAGGTGATCAATGCAGTGACCAGGAAGCAATCACTGTCTTCCTCTACCGCCTACTCTTCAAACCGGGGTTCTATGAGTTAAGTAGGGGGATCCTCATGAGAAAAAATAATTAACACCTCTTAATATTAACCCCCAACTTACCTTTGTATACCCCAAAAATCCTAAAAGCAGCTCCAATTAATCTTCATAGTATTTGGGGCATGAAGAGTGTTATTTCAATGATAGTGTAGTTCAAGAATAATTGAATGATAAAGTATCCCCCTCCCGCCCCCTTTACTGAAATAACACTTCTCACCTCAGAATAGAAAGGTGGTGTCCAGGCAGCTTCCAGAGAGGGACAATCTTCAGTCAGCATAAGGCAAAAATCTGAAAAACCTGTCAAGGGGGGCAGGGTTTTCATTGTTCTCTCTGTAAGAAGATTGTCCCTTGCTGCGACCTGTCCGGTCAAGAGATCACATTATACATCTCAGGGGAGGAGGCTTACACTAAGTAAAAGGGACGGGAGGGGGAAACTTTATCATTCAATTACTCTTGAACTACAACTCTGACAGTATTGAAATAACACTCTCCATGGCCCAAATACTATGACGATTAATTGGAGCTGCTTTTATTGTGAAACATTACTATCCGTTTAAAGACGAAAAACTAGCTAGTTCATTTTAGAGGATCAGTAAGCATTTATTATGAAAAAACATATGTATATTATATTTCGTACTGAATAATGCAGGATGTATGACTGCTGGCATATGCTTCATTCAAAAGTCGCAACCGGTCAAACGATCACAAACAGCTGTTACTATTACTTTCTTAGGAGACCAACACCTAATGGCTCACCTCTTCTATAGAATGAAATAAGATACTGTCTAGACACAAGGGGGCACTGTGTCTAACAGTTTTAAATACAAAACAACTAATTAAGCTGTAATAACTGTGAAACTCATCATCTCCCAGCAGTACAAGTACTATTGTTTTACTCAGCAGGAAAAGCCATACAATACTGATTTTTTTCCCCTCATAATAAAAATGTACGGCTTCTTTAACCCCTTACAAACCAGAGGGGTATGTAATGCATTGTTTTGCAATGAGTTGAACACCCCTCTGCTCATTAACTCCTTAACGATTGGCCAACACTGCGTGCAGAAAGCTGTTAAGGACCACGGCTAATTTTTATTTATTTTTTCCCAATGGATTCAGGGGTCGCTGAACGGCGTGCAGCCACACAGCCACCTCGGAATTCCATGAAGGGCAGTACTGTCACCAGGTCTTAAAGGGATAGTAATACTTGAAATGTAAAAAAATATGTTGTAGGGGTTATCCCCCTGAGTAAAACAAGAGTACTCCCACTGCTGTAAAGTGTTTCATTCAAAAGTTATTAATTTTCAAAGTTGAATTTTTTAGGTGCAATATCACAGTGGCCTGAAATTGTACAGTGGCGCTGTTGCTACACAATCCTATGGACAGCTCTGGTCCCAGGACCATAAATCTCCATAGGATGGTGTAACAACAGCACCACTGTACAATTTCAGGCCCCTGTGATATTGCACCTAAAAAAATTCAACTTTGAAAATTAATAACTTTTGAATGAAACACCTTTCAGCAGTGGGAGTACACTTGTTTTACTCAGGAGGATAAACCCTACAACATATATTTCTTTACATTTTAAGTATTACTATTCCTTTAAGTGCCAGAACCGACATGATGGTCCTGACACATCAAGGGTCATTAAAGGATTTAAGAGAAAACAATGGGCTGTATTCTGTACTAGCATTTAAAAACATTTAATAAACATATATATCTATATCTATAACAATATATATCAAAAACGCAACAGAAAATTGTAAAACGAGCAGAAGAATTGTATTCAAATCTTTATAAGGACGAAGGACAACAACTTAATGCAGTGCCAGAGGCTGAAGCTGTGCCAGATGTTTTGGTAGAAGTAGAGGCTGCAATAACATCAATGAAATTGAGAAAGCAGCTGGACCTGATAATATTACTATTGAAACGTTGATTGCTGGAGTCAACCCTTTTTCAAAACCCTAGCTAAACAATTTTCAAAATGCCTCCTACTCAAAAAAGGGGCCTGAAACATGAACAAATGCAGAAAAGTGTCTGAAACGTGGAAAATAGACAATAAGGCAAATCTAAGAAACTACCCACCAATAATCCTATTGCCAGTCGTCTTCAAGGTTTTCACAAAGGTACTATCAAGAAGAATGGACACAATATGTTTGTGATGTATACTTAACAGGTCAAAATACTTAAAGGGATAGTAATACTTGAAAATAATTTTATTTTATGTTGTAGCCCTTAAAAAAACATTAAAAACGATATAAGTCTTATCTCCCAAACCTTTATGGTTTGGGAGATATTAGCAAGTAAAGTTCCCTTTTCCTGGCTGTTTTAGCCAAGTCTGCCATCTAGTGGACAGATTTGGAATCCAGTCCATAGATCAGCCGGCAGTTCTTTAGCAGTGCCGAGATCACGATCTTTAAAAAGAACTACTTCACTGGAACTGTCTACAAAGTGTGCCTGGCTTGCAAACACACTTTGTAGACCATTACAATGAAGAAATTCTTTTTAAAGATCGTGATCTTGGCACGGCTGAAGAGCTGCCGGCTGATTTGTGGACCGGATTCCAAATCTGACAGCTAGAGCAGTGACGTCACTCCAGAGGAAACTTTACTTGCTAATATCTCCCAAACCGTAAGACTTATATCATTTTTAATGTTTTTTTTTAACGGCTACAATATAAAATAAAATTATTTTCAAGTACTACCATCCCTTTAACACAACACAAAACAACATAAAGGACAAGCAGACTTCAGGAGCAGTTTTAGTACAATAGACTGTATCTAGACAGTGCAACAAATGAAATAACGAATACAACCTTCCATTATACATAGCCTTCATTGACTACAAAAAAGGCCTTTGAAAAAGCAAGCACTAATCAATGCCCTGATAAACTAAGGAATAGATAGAGCTTACATCAATATCCTCCAATCCATATATGAAAATACAATTGCATCAATACAGGTCAACAATGATAAAGTGCAGATCATCATAGAGAAAGGCGTCCGACAAGGAGACACAATCTCCCCAAAACTATTTTCTTCTTGTTTAGAAGAATTTTTCCGTAAACTGCATTGGGCCCAAAAAGGACTTATCATCAATGGAGACTCCTACATCACGTACGTTTTGCAGATGATGTCATACACTTTGGCAGTAGATCTGAAGAACTGTAAGAACGTATTGAAGAGCTACAACAGGAAAGCAAACGTTTTGGTTTGAAGACGAATATCAATAAAATGCAAGTCATGTTTAAAGGGATAGTAATGTCAGAAAAAAAGTATTAACTATATGGTAGATACAATTAAAAGAGAGTACTTGCACTTATTCGTATCTCTCAAACCATTATGGTTTAAGAGATATAGGAAAATAAAGTTCTCTGGTCCCTCCCCTTTCTACTTGATGAGCTGTAAAGCTGTTAGAAGCAGATTCTGGTCGCTTGACCAGATGTGGCTCTTCAGCAGTGCCGATATAACGATATCTAAAGATAAATACTTCATTTAGAACAGTCTACAAAGTGTGTCTGGTTTGCAAGCACACTTTGTAGACCGTTCCAATGAAATATTTATTTCTACATAGTGTGATTTCAGCTCTGCTGAAGAGCCTCTGTCTGGTCACATGACTGGAATCTGCAGCTGTCAGCTAGATGGCAGACTTGAGTAAAACAGCCAGGAAAAGGTAACTTTAGCAACTTATATCTCTCAAACCATAAAGGTTTGAGAGATAAGACTTACATCGATGTTAACCTTTTTTGAATGTCTACAATATTAAACCAACTTAAAATTAACCATTACTATCCCTTTAACAAATTTACCATACCAAGAAAAATCACAGTAGATGGACAAGAACTAGAAGACGTTGATAAGTATATGACTACCCCTGACGAAGTGTGTGAACACACACAAAACGCGTAGGGTGAATAAAGTTCCGCTCTGGTGAATTCTTTATGGATGCGCCTAGATGTGCCTTAATTTATGGGGATCTGGTGAGTAAGGTCTGGATTGGGGGCTATACACTACATTATTTTATTGAAGCAGTTTACCCTTAGAGGCTTTTGTGTTCTGTGTATCATCTTACCACTAAAAGGTCTCCTTACACGGTTGGCCTATATACCCTGGCATTGGATGATGACGCATGGAGGTTGCCTCGAAGAACTGGGAGGAATTCTTAAACTGATTAGCCAGATTGAGGCTTTGGAGGCTTACTTACAAGGTACAATCTTGTAAGTATAATTCTGTATCCGGCAGTTATTTTTCCTACATATACTGAGATACGCTCAGATTTTTTGCGCTCTTCTTTTTTCTTGTTCTAAGTTGATAAGTATGTTTACGTTGGACAAGAAATGTCAAGAAACACCAGGATGGAAATTGAGCGACTCATTAAATTGGGATGGTAAGTATTTGGAAAATATAGTAGCACTGTCTTTAAAGGGATAGTAATACTTAGTTTTAACTTTATGTTATTTTGTAGGCATTAAAAAAACATGAAGAATGATATAAGTCTTATCGCTCAAACCTTTATGGTTTAAGAGATATTCACAAGCAAAGTTTCCCCCTCCCGCCCCTTTTACCTAGTGTAAGCCACCTCTTCTCAGATGTGGAATGCAGTCCATAGACCAGACAGATAACAGCAGGGGACAATCTTCTTCCTATGAGAACAATGAAAGCCCTGCCCCCCTTGACAAGCTTTTCAGGTTTTTCCCTTATCTTAACTGAAGATTGTCCCTCTCTGCAGTCTACCTGGGCACCTCCCTTCTGCTCTGGCTGAGCAGTGTGACATCAGTAAAAGGGGCGGGAGGGGGACACTTTGTCATTGAATTACTCTTGAACTAGAACTCTGACAGAATTGAAATAACACTCTCCAAAGTCCAAATACTATGATGATTAATTAGAGCTGCTTTTATTATGAAACATTACTATCCCTTTAAGACAAATTTACCACTCTGCCTCAAGCTTAAAGGGATAATAATTTTTCATAAAAACAGCAGCTCCAATTAATCTTCATAGTATTTGAGCCATAGAGAGTGTTATTTCAATACTGTCAGAGTTGTAATTCAAGAGTAATTGAATGGTAAAGTTTCCCCTCCCGCCCCTTTTACCTAGTGTAAGCCATTTCTTCTCAGATGTGGAATGCAGTCCATAGACCAGACAGATAACAGCAGGGGACAATCTTCTTCCTATGAGAACAATGAAAACCCTTCCCTCCTTGACAAGTTTTTCAGGTTTTTCCCTTAATTGAAGATTGTCCCTCTCTGCAGTCTACCTGGGCACCTCCCTTCTGATCTGGCTGAGCAGTGTTACATCAGTAAAAGGGGCGGGAGGGGGATACTTTGTCATCGAATTACTCTTGAACTAGAACCCTCACAGAATTGAAATAACACTCTCCAGAGTCCAAATACTATGATGATTAAATAGAGCTGCTTTTATTATGAAACATTACTATCCCTTTAAGGTTTTTGACCAATATGACCTCCCAGTCCTTACGTATGGCTGTGAAACATGGACACTGAATGCTGAAGCCATACAAAAACGTAAGGTTACACAGAGAAGTATGGAGTTGCAACTTCTAAACATAATAAAAAGAGACAGAAAACCATGGGCATGGATTCGTCAGCACACAAATATAATATCACTGAAAGATAAAGCTCCTGAAATGCAAATGGGCAGGTCACATAAGAAGACCTGACGGTAGATGGACCAAACAAATTTTGGAATGAAGTCCACTTGATACTGAATGCCCAAAAAGAAGACCAAAGACAAGATGGGTAGAAGAAATTACCAAATTTGTTGGTACACAGTGGCAACAAAAGGCACCGGATCGAAGTTATTGGACACTTGCTGAGGAGGCTTTCATCCTGCTGAGAATCGACAGCGGCTGTAGATGATTTTATATATATATCTATACAGTTTTTGAAAAATTAACCTTAATTTTATTGATATCACAATGCAAAATGTTATGCTAATACCTGGCACAGTATACTAATTAGTTTTTATGCTATGAATGCATTTAGTTCAAAACCATACTCTGGGGGCATGTCTAATAGCACAATGGTTGGTTATTTGTAGGCAGAAACTAATTGGTATACTGTGCCAGCCAGTGGCGTATCTAGAAACCACCGGGCCCTGGTGCAGAAATTGCCATGGGCCCTGCGCCCCCCCCCCCCCATCTTCACATTGCCCCATGTCCATCTTCTACCTCCATCACCTGCTCCCATGCGTTTCTCAGTAATGCAGAGCGCTGGGAGATGATGTCATCTCCCAGCGCTCTGCATTACTACAGCGCCAAGAGATCAGCTGGGCTGCTGCGGGCACGGGCGAGTGGCAATGGGTTCGCAGGGGGGCGGCCGGGCCCCTGGAGTGACGGGCCCGGTCGCAGGTGCGACCCCTATTGTTATGCCACTGGTGCCAGCAACACATTAAAGAGGAAATTTCACCAGAATACCATAGCGCCGCACATGATAATTACATTAGCGATATCCCGGTCTTTTATTTTCAAGTATAACTGCTGCATTGATGAAAAAAAAAACCTTTTAAGCAGACAGGCAGCGGGGAACAGCGCAGACATCTTGCAGAGCTGGCATCTTGGCATCTGCGCTGTCCGTCCCCTTCAACTGCACGATTGGTGCCCTTTTTTGCCGAAAGGCACCGGAAGGGACTGACAGCGCCGGCGCAGAAGGCACCTACAGCAAGATCCCAGCCGGTGCCTGTCCGTCTGTCTGTCTCTCTGTGCTGATTATTCAGCCCCCTCCTTTAATATGAGGATATCCTGAAGGCCGGCACTGAAGCCTGGGTACTGACATTGATAACTTCTATACAGTTCTTTTTATGGGTCCTTGCTGTACTGTGGATAAGCACATAGAGGCTGATCTACCATGCAGAAATGGAGCAAGACTGGAGCAAAACAGCTGCACTATGGGGGCAAATAAAACTTCCCCAAGCTGCATACCCTTCTGGCACTCAAACGGTTAAGTGCTGTTTTTAACCCCTTGATTGCCAGAGAGGATGCAATGCGCTATCTACCCCTCTGGCACGCAAAGTGTTAAACTCTTGACTGCTACAGAGGTCTCTAGTGCATTACTCTGAGTGACAGTCTCGTTGCTTCTCTGTCAGTCTCTCAATCTCTCAGTCTCACTGTCACTATATCGGTACATTCTCTATTGCTGTCTTTTGCTCTCTCAAGCTCTCTTGTTCTTCCTTGAATTCTCTTGCTCTCTCTCTCATGCTCTTGCACTCTCTTATACTCTCTTTTCTTCCGCTGTCTCTTTTGCACTTTCCTTTCTCTTGTGCGCTGTCTTCCACTCTGTGCTCTCATTCCATATCTTATTCTCTCTCATTTACTGCTTTCTCCTTTTTTATGTCTCTCTCCTTCACTCCCACTCTTTTTTACATTGTATCTCTCTATCTCAATCCCGCTTGCTGTCTCAGTCTCAGTTTCTCTGTCTGTTTTTGTCTGTCTGTTACATGAGGTCTTCATACCTCCCAAGTGTTCCTCTTTAGGAGGGACAGTCCCTCTTTTAGACCCAACTCCCTCTGTCCCTCTTTCCCAGTCTGTTGTCCCTCTTTTTAGGAGATCAGACTGAGTGGTGTGCAGGGCTGGATTTACATCTCAGGAGCCTGTAGGCACAGATACCTGAAGCGCCCCCCCCCCATCTCCACAATGCTCCAAATCTCCATATTGCCCTCACATTGCCCCCCATCACACTCACATTGCCCCCATCATCTCAACATTGCCCTCACATTGACCCCCATCACCATCAGCTCCACATTGACCCCCATCAGCTCCACATTGACCCCATCACCATCAGCTCCATATTGACCCCATCAGCTCCACATTGACCCCCATCAGCTCCACATTGACCCCATCAGCTCCACACTGACCCCATCACCATCAGCTCCATATTGACTGATCCCATCAGCATCAGTCCACATTGACCCCATCACCGGCAGCTCCATATTGACCCCATCAGCATCAGTCCACATTGACCCCCATCAGCTCCACATTGACCCCATCACCATCAGTCCACATTGACCCCCTTCAGCTACACATTGACCCCATCAGCTCTACACTGCTTGCCCCCCATCATCCCCATATTGACCTCACATTGCTCCCATTATCCCCAGATTAACCCTTTGAGTGTCAGAGTGGTACGCAACGCATTGCTTTGCAATGCGTTGCGTACCACTCTGGCACTTACAGGGTTAAGCCTCATTCATCCGTTTCTTAACTCCCTGGTGGTCCAGCGGCTGGAGAGATCTGTGCTTGTGCACAGACATGGAGCTGCTGGAGCTCCCGCGCGACCTTCCCTTTAGTAATGCAGAGCGCTGGGAGATTTTATTTCCCAGCGCTCTGCACTGCTAAAGAGCCGTGAGAGCTCACAGCCTACAAGGCGGTGGCTGGCGGCTCGGCGCAGCATGGCAAGCCGCGCCAAGTAAAAAAAAAAAAAAAAATTATTGTAGTGGCAGGCGCCCCTCTGTAGGGTGCGCCTGTAGGCAGATGTCTACTCTGCCTTACGGGAAATCCGGCCCTGGTGGTGTGTAGATAGGTGTATCACATTGTTCTACAGCAATATAACTTGCATTATTGTTTGTTTAAACATCAGTATATGTGTTTATAAATTAGTATGTGTAAATAAAATACTTTGGTCTTGTTATAAGCCATTTATTAGGTTACACAAAGAGGTATGAATAGGTCATGGAATCCCCGGTAATGCCCCGCCCACCAGCCACGCCCCCAGCAACACCCCCTAAAACACAAGTGTCCCTCTTTGGCAATTTGAAATGTTGGGAGGTGTGGGTCTTTCATGTTCTCTCTCTCTTGTTCTCTCTCTCTCTTTGTCATTCTCTCTCTCTCTTGCAGTTGTTGTCTCTTGAGCTGTCTCTCGCACTGTCGCGTTTACATAGATGAAGCTTTTACCAGATTTTTTGCCTAGAGCTCCGTATAACCTTGACCAGAAAGTAACCCTTTTCCTGCCACTGGATATTCAAGTCCATTGAAATTGTCTCTAATACTTTGCAATAATTGTACTGTTGTTATTATGGAATAAATATTATAAAAACCAGAGCTTTTAGAAAAATAAAAAGCCTGGTGTAGAGATCTAGTACTGTATATTTTTTAACCCTTTGAGTGCAAGAGGGGTGTACAACACAGTGTGCTGTACACCCCCCCAGAGCTGAAAGGGTTATGTCTGAATCTGTTCTGTGCAGGGAACATGGGGAATGAGAGACAGATGTTCCCTATCAGCTGCCAGTTTGCATATAAACATGCATCTATTATGGTGATGTGCACAGTGGGAAGGGATTGTAAAAAATGTTTGACTAGTGCCCGGTTTGCCCTGGCACGCAGCCCTTTATGAGGGGAGGGGTCGGCCATTCACACATACAAACCCTTTCCACGGGGCTGCTGGCGTCACAGCAATGCCATTGCGATTGTGAAGCCTGGATAAATGATGACCCTGTCAGACTGTGTACCCTGTACATTCAGAGCGGCAGTGACCCCTGCCAGGAAGACTGGGTATTACAGTAGACGCCAGATGTCTTATGTTCAAGGTGAACTATTTGAAAATAATTGGCTATTAATTTGTTTTGAAAAAATAAAGTTTTCATACAGAAGTCTAGTATGCATATTTTTATATTTTATTTAATGAGCTCCATTTTAGTCTGAAAAGCTTCTAGAGAACCAATTAAGCAGGTCTAGGGATCCATGGTTAAAAAACCTCATTTATGGGTGCTAAAAATATGTCTAAAAAGATGTGCATTGAGAACAAAAGGTTTCTCAAATCCTCAATGTATCCAAGTATGCACTGATCCAGTGGTTCTCAATCTTTTTTGTTCAGGGCACCCCTAACACATAATCTAGAACATTCGGGGCACCCCTAACATATTTAATGTACTTTATCAAGGGCATAATGAAGGTTACAATACATAAATATACAGTTATTATTATGTTTTATAATCATAATAACAAAACAATGTATTGTGCAGAACAATTTCTATAAATCTTTATTTAAAAGTCCATTTTTGTTAGTCTTCATAGAAAATGTGGGGTACCCTAAGATGATGTCTGTGGCACACCAAAGTACCACGGCACCCTGGTTGGGAATCACTGCACTGATCACTGAACCAAACAATCATACAAAATCCGCTAAATAAAATCATCAAATATTTATTTGGAAAAATATAGAAACGTATTATCTGAATAACTCACAACCTCAGGCAACTGGGTACAGACAACCTCCTCAACGCGTTTTGCGTGAACTTTGCTTAATCATGATGACAAACATCATGTCTCCATTTTACTCTGCCCTTAGTTGCGTCCTCCTCACAATGGATGATTTTATCTTTTATTTATAAAGCCTTATATTCCTTGCTCTGTATGAAAGGGTAATATATATATATATAACTAGTGTAAAAGCCCAGGTGCATGGGCCGTGGAGCAGTGAGGTAATGGCAGTACGCAGAGCAGGACCGGCCTCTTATCCCTTTGAGTGACAGAGGGGTACGCAATGTATTGCAAAGCAATGTGTTGCGTACCCCTCTGGCACTCAAATGCGTTGCGTACCCCTCTGGCACTCAAACGGTTAACATTACCCGGACCTGCTCTGCGTACTGCCGTTACCTCACTGCTCCACGCGATTGCACCTCCTCATTCACACGATTCAATCATGCTCAGTAGAGACTGGCTGAACGCGGGCAGTGCCTACTGCTCATGACTGCATCTTGACGAACTTTCTGGCCTTTTAATATATAGGATGAGGAGAATATACAAATTCTGCAGTGCAGACCAATGGTGTTAGGCTCTAACACCAGTGGCTGTGCTTCAGGGTATACACTACAGTATATGATCACAGTAGCATAAAGTGGAGGAAAATCTCCACCAGCATTAGGACTTTATCTCTTGATTGCCAGAGGGGCACGCAAAACTATGCAAAGCAATGTGTTGCACCCCCTCTGGCATTCAGTAGGTTAATGCCATTGTACTCCATCTCAATAACATGTGCAGGGAAATATAGTACACCTGCGCTTTTACTCTATGGGCCGTATGTTCAAAGGGATAACAACAAAAAAATGGCGTATGAAAGACAAAAATAAGTAATTGTATGTATGAACGACATATTTTCTATAGAGTATATGACAAAAATCTAGTAATACCTGTTGTGTACGACACAACTACAGAACTGCTGTGCAAAGGGGCGGGGAAAGGGCGTGGCTAAACTGTTCTCCAGTGTCGTGTACAGGAAAAGAAAATTTGTTGTAACTAACGACAAAAAAATGTCTTACAAAATACAAAATTTGTACATTAAGAAAAAAGTGGAGGGAATGTGAAGTTCTGAATGTGAGAGTTTTTGTCTTTAGTTACGACATTGTTTGTTGTTAGTTAAGACATTTTTTTTCTTTACATAAGACAGTTTCACTCAAGACAAACGACATATTTCCAATCACCACCGAAACACTCAGAAAATATTAATGATCCCAAAGCCACTGTACTTTGAAAAGTCGTTACAAACGACAAAAGCTATTTTGCTACTTCTTTGAACATACGGCCTTATGTCTTGTTTAGTGCAGAGCCGTAACCAACGGAATGGAACTAACAAAAGGCCAACAGAGTGCTCTCCCCTTAGATCAAGCAGTACTGAGGGAAGGAATTCTGGCAACCATAGCATAGAAAACTGATGCTAGGTTGGAAAAAAGAAGTAAAAATCGATTTTGAGTGGAATGGCGATCATACACTCACCCTAGTGTTTCCTGGGTAAATCCACCCACTTCTCACCCATTCTGCCTATGTCCCACCCTGTTCCGCACACTTCGTGCCCATTCTGCTATAAAACCCCACCTTTCCTCCACTTAATCCCCGCCTGCCCAATTAACCCCCTCCCACTTTATGACATGATTCTCGTCATTTGGACATGCCCATGAGCCCTCTCCTGGATCTCCAAAGATGAAAGTTCCTAGGTATGGGCATTAGTGAGAATTTCTGGGATACCTCATGACTGTTGACAGCTCTTTATGTCAGTAGTTCTCAATATTTTTGCTCAAGCCATCCCTAACTCAGTCTGGATTTTTCAAGCATCACTAACATTTTGGATGTAGTTTCTCAAAAGCATATTGTAAATGAAAATGTATATAAACAGCTATTGTTAGGTCCCATAATCACAAAAATAATAAAGAGAATATTAAACATAAAAGATCCCATCAAAATGCATTTGAAAGTCAGGCTTTACATTTTTTTCAAAGTCTTCATAAAAAAAGCAGCACTAAAGTACCACCTCAACCTGGTTGAGATATACTGCTTTATGTAATTCTATAAATGATTTAGAACAATATCAAAGTGTGTTATTTATACATACTAAGTTATAAACACATATAGTGAAGTTTAAACAAACAACAATGTGAGTTTTATTGCTGTGGAGCAATGACATACCTTTACATACACACCAAACAGTCTGATCTCCTAAACACAGGGACACCATGGTGGGAAAGAGGGACAGATTGATTTGGGTCTCAAAGATGGACTGTCCCTTCTAAATAGGGACACTTGGGAGGAAGACACAATAATTAAATTGGACAGAGGGCCTGTTCTTGAAGCGTAGTGCCAAAACATGTCAGGTTTTTTGGACACTGCATTTTTTTGCATTGTTGAGGCAGGCAGTGTACCTGCGTTTGTATGTCCGGTATGTGGGGCACCCCTGACCGCACAATATTACTTTTTGAGGTCAGAGGAATGATCATGAATTTTCCCCCCACCGGATAAATTGAGAATTGTGATTTTAATAGGAGATGGGAATCTTTGTATTCCCCACAGGGGAAGGCTGGCAACTTGTGGCCCAGGGGGCAAATTCAGTCAAGTGGCCCATTTCTATATTGCTCAAACCCACTGTCCCAGCCCACCCCCTTTTGTTAACTTAAAAATTGGCGCTAATGTTGTGAAGTAAGGCAAGTGATACCACATAGCTTACAGCTGAAATGAGGCTACACTAATGCGCTCCTACTGAGCTTACAATTTAAGTAATGCTACACTAGTTATACTATAGAGCTTACAAGGGAATGGGTTACGCTACTAGTGTAACTCCATTTGGATTGTTCCTCTGTGGTGTCGTTTGTGTAGCTCCATTTCAATTGTAAGCTCTATGTTATCACTAGTGTAGCTCCATTTCAATTGTAAGCTCTATGTTATCACTAGTGTAGCACCATTTCAATTCTAAGCTTTATGTTATCACTAGTATAGCTCCATTTACATCCTCAATTGGGAGATTTAGTGAGGAGCAGTGGCCCACCAGCCCAGACATATGACCGGCCTAGGGGGCAATTGCCCCCCCTGGCCAGCCCTCCCCTGATTCCCCAGATATACAAATATGTGTCTGTTTTGTGCAACATAGTAGCAATTAGCTGGTACCACATTGAATGATAGCTATTTCCAAACTTTATGACTCATTTAACTGATACGCCATTACCACAAGGTATAATCCCTTATGTTTTGTAGAAACGGGAACTAATAGAGGACGAGAAGGAGGCACATGACACTATTAAATCTTTTCCTCCTGTGTTATTATTTGTCATAGGCCGATGTAAAATGTAGCGATATTGAGAGGCATTGTATCTATCTGATTAACATGCAATTACATGAAACAGGGAAAACCTTGGTGATCTCCGTTGCTACACGATGTGCAGGAGACCATAGATGAATCATATCGAGCCTACAATTAAATACAAGCCCAACTCATAATCCATATCCTGACAACTTTTAAAATATCAGGAAATTCAATAAAGATAAGCACCTGGGGACATAAATATATCTTATACTGGAGTGAATTAAATTTTTACTCCTTTATAATACCGGATATCCCTGCAGTCAGCGTTCAGTCAGGGAAGGGGGAAGGAGGGGGGAACGTTGAGCGCTATCATCTCTCAAACCATAAGGGTTTGGGAGATGACACTGGGGGCAATAAGTTTCTTTTTAACAAAGCTACAATATGGGGATTAGTAATTAGCAAGTATTACTATCCCTTTAAAGGGGAGGTCAACCGTTGGATTGCTACAAATACACCCAAAGCAATGAACTGGAGTCCTCTCATTCCAGGGGTTAAAGGAGCAGTGGACTTTTTTTATGAAAACCTATATGTTATAGAACTTCTGGTGACTAAAACAAGTGAACTTCCATTATTGTCAGGTTTTTTTTCAAATGTTATAACAGTTCAAATAATCAGGAATTGCAGGCATGTTCTGCGATAACTTTTGAAAGAAACATCTCCCAGCATCCTTATTGTACTCAATAGGAAAAACAGTACAACATATATTTTCATAATTAGTGTTTACCGCCCCTTTAAAGGGATAAAGAGTGACAACTGATGTATGTTCCTGTCATTTCTCTTATCACTGACAGTGTACTCTTGTCCCGCTGTCCGCAGGCTCTCCCCTATGTAGCGCTACTCATTGTCATGCTGTTCTTTATCTACGCTGTCATCGGCATGCAGGTAAGTGGCACAGTCACACCACCTATTAGTCACAACAGAGAGGCCTTAACCCTTTAAGTGTGTTTTCTGTACCAGTCAACAGTGGATGGGAGCTGGGTCATGTGAGGAGTGAAGGTTTGTGCATGGGGTAAGATCACCTAGGATGCCTTGTGTAGGGGTGCCACAGATGTATATCTGGCCCAGAGCACCGAAAAGGTTAAACATGTGGTTGTTTGTAGCATATAGCAGGGTAATCAATTGTTTCATCACCAGCTGTTGGGAACTACAACTCGCATCATCCCCAACCAGCTGTTGGCTGGTGCTGGTTGGGGATGATGGGATTTGAGGTACCCAACAGCTGGAGGTCCAGAAATGGACTCCCCCTGGTGTACAGGTAAATAGGGAAGGACTGATCTCTTATATATGTTTGTCCCCTGGAAGGATCAAGCGATGGTCCTAGGAGGGACTCATCTTCTCTTCATTTTTGCAGGTTTTTGGGAAAATCGCACTGAACGACACCACAGAAATCAACAGGAACAATAACTTCCAGACGTTCCCACAGGCCGTATTGCTGCTTTTTCGGTGAGTGCGGAGAGGAAAAGACCTTCACCCCAATTCTTCAATACAGTGGTAGCCCTAGGTTTTTGGGGGCCCTAGGTGAAAAACTCATAGACCATCACCCCCCCTTTATTCCCGCGTTGCTATTTCTAATGAGACATTGTAATCGGATTTTGTTTACACATGGTGGCGTAGTGTATAAGCACTGCAGGGCCCATTGACCAAGTGTTTAGTCTGCTCATACTGTGGCGCCACATCTGCCTTAACGCCTTGAATGCCAGGTCTCCGAGGCATCTCCTGTACAATCCAAGGGCTGCCCTGCTCAATTTGCCATTACACTCTCTGTTTCTCATCTTGATTTTATTTTTTAATTTTCTGTCAATTCATTTCTCTCATTCCCCTTCTTTCATTATGCCTTAGTAATTAGGGCAGGATTTCCCATTAGGCAAAGTAGGCAACCTACAAAGGTTGCCAAATTTTGATTGGTGTCTCAGTTCTGAGTTGTGAGAGTGGCACCAGACGCCCGCTCCTGGTTTAAGGTGGTCAGTTTATTTACCAGTTTATAGATACGGCTGTAATGTTCAGTTTATATATTAATTGGATTATTTATTTACCAGTTTACATATCGCTGTAAATCCAGTTTATATGTTAATCTCTCCAGTTTATTTATCAGTTTATATATTGCTGTAATGTCCAGATTATAGGTAACTAGAAAAAGAAACATAGTGTTCCACATTCACAAGGAGGCAGGGCAAAGGCAGACATACACGTTGTTTGCTTTCCCAGCCTTATTTCACTGTCTACTGGTAATCACAGACCCACACATACTCCCCAGCCTTATGTCACTGCCTGCTGGTAATCACAGACCCACACATACTCCCCAGCCTTATTTCACTGTCTGCTGGTAATCACAGACCCACACATATTCCCCAGCCTTATGTCACTGCCTGCTGGTAATCACAGACCCACACATACTCCCCAGCCTTATTTCACTGTCTGCTGGTAATCACAGACCCACACATACTCCCCAGCCTTATGTCACTGCCTGCTGGTAATCACAGACCCACACATACTCCCCAGCCTTATGTCACTGCCTGCTGGTAATCACAGACTCACACATACTCCCCAACCTTATGTCACTGCCTGCTGGTAATCACAGACTCACACATACTCCCCAGCCTTATGTCACTGCCTGCTGGTAATCACAGACCCACACATACTCCCCAACCTTATGTCACTGCCTGCTGGTAATCACAGACCCACACATACTCCCCAGCCTTATGCCACTGCCTGCTGGTAATCACAGACCCACACATACTCCCCAACCTTATGTCACTGCCTGCTGGTAATCACAGACCCACACATACTCCCCAGCCTTATTTCACTGCCTGCTGGTAATCACAGACCCACACATACTCCCCAGCCTTATTTCACTGTCTGCTGGCAATCACAGACCCACACATACTCTCCAGCCTTATTTCACTGTCTGCTGGTAATCACAGACCCACACATACTCCCCAGCCTTATTTCACTGTCTGCTGATAATCACAGACCCACACATAGTCCCCAGCCTTACTTCACTGTCTTCTGGTAATCACAGACCCACACATACTCCCCAGCCTTATTTCACTGTCTGCTGGTAATCACAGACCCACACATACTCCGCAGCCTTATGTCACGGCCTGCTGGTAATCACAGACCCATACATACTCCCCAACCTTATTTCACTGTCTGCTGGCAATCACAGACCCACACATACTCCCCAGCCTTATGTCACTGCCTGCTGGTAATCACAGACCCACACAGAGTCCCCAGCCTTATTTCACTGTCTACTGGCAATCACAGACCCACACATACTCCCCAGCCTTATTTCATTGTCTGCTGGCAATCACAGACCTACACATACCATCCTTATTTCACTGCCTGCTGGTAATCACAGACCCACACATACTCCCCAGACTTATTTCACTGTCTGCTGGCAATCACAGACCCACACATACTCACCATCCTTATTTCACTGTCTGCTGGTAATCACAGACCCACACATACTCCCCAGCCTTATTTCACTGTCTGCTGGCAATCACAGACCCACACATACTCCCCAGCCTTATTTCACTGTCTGCTGGTAATCACAGACCCACACATACCTCCCAGCCTTATTTCACTGTCTGCTGGCAATCACAGACCCACACATACTCCCGAGCCTTATGTCACTGCCTGCTGGTAATCACAGACCCACACAGAGTCCCCAGCCTTATTTCACTGTCTACTGGCAATCACAGACCCACACATACTCCCCAGCCTTATTTCACTGTCTGCTGGTAATCACAGACCCACACATACTCCCCAGCCTTATTTCACTGTCTGCTGGCAATCACAGACCCACACATACTCCCCAGCCTTATTTTACTGTCTGCTGGCAATCACAGACCCACACATACTCCCCAGCCTTATTTCACTGTCTGCTGGCAATCACAGACCTACACATACTCTCCAGCCTTATTTCACTGTCTGCTGGCAATCACAGACCCAGACAGAGTCCCCAGCCTTATTTCACTGTCTACTGGCAATCACAGACCCACACATACTCCCCAGCCTTATTTCACTGTCTGATGGCAATCACAGACCCACACATAGTCCCCAGACTTATTTCACTGTCTGCTGGCAATCACAGACCCACACATACTCCCCAGACTTATTTCACTGTCTGCTGGCAATCACAGACCCACACATACTCCCCAGACTTATTTCACTGTCTGCTGGCAATCACAGACCCACACATACTCCCCAGCCCTATTCCATTTTCCACTGGTTTTCACAGAAGTACTCTTAAACTGTCTGACACTACAGCCTACCCCAATGTCCACTGGTAGCAACAGAACTGCACACACACCTTCTTCATGTTCAGCCCTTTTCCACTGTCCACAGTTAGTGAGAGACCACATATCCGCTCTGACACAATCAACCTCGTCATCACACGGATCTCTGGTAGTCACAGAGTGACATCTCCATTCCTGCCCACTCCAATATGTGCTCCCTTCCACCTCCAAGAAGTCTACCTGGCCTTCTGGTGGCTCCCTGTCACCTCCTCTCTGCTCCGTAGACTGCTTGCAACTCACTTCATGGCCAGCCTTCCCAAGAACATGATGAAGTCACTGGGAGAACGGGACACAGAGCGGAGAATGGGCAGGACACAGAGGAGACAGGAAATAATCAGGAGCTGCTGGGAGGGGGATAAACCCTACAACATATTTTTTTTTTTACATTTCAAGTATTACTATCCCTTGATGGGATGTCCAGTTTATGCACTAATTTGACCAGTTTATTCTAGTTTACACACTTATGTGCTAGCCTGTTGTGTGTTTGTATGCTATAGTCCAGAAGTAGTCAGTTGTTGGCACTTCAGTTATTGGGGAATACATCTCTCATCATATCCAAGCAGCCAGCAGCTGTCTGGGAATGATGGGAGCTGTAGTCCCCAGCAGCTAGATGTAAAACAATAGACTTCCCCTGCTACAGGGTAAGGATGGTATTTGTGTAAGGAAACAGCAGATTGGTATGGGGGTGGAGTCATATAATGAGTGGGGGTGTTTCCAAGGGCAGCACTAGGAGCGTAACATACGCCTTGCTTAGCATTGCTTGAGATGGGAATTTAATCATTTTTTCTGTTAACGTTTTCCTTTTCTCTGTTTTTGTGTTTATCGCTTCTTCCAACCCTGCCCCTTCCTCTCTCCGGTCCTCCGATGCCTGCCTGCGTCCCCTTCCAGATGTGCCACCGGTGAGGCCTGGCAGGAGATAATGCTTGCCTGCCTTCCAAACAAGAAATGTGACCCCGATTCTGAGACACATCAGACTAATGAGGGAGAGTTCTCCTGTGGAAGTAGTTTTGCTGTGTTCTACTTTATCAGTTTTTACATGCTCTGCGCCTTCCTGGTGAGTGTGGCCCCCATATGACTACCCACAATGCTTTTTTTCTGTCATGGTATAGTAGACTTTATCCTATATAATAATTCGCTAAGATGTTTGTCAGAAGCCGTCATGCGCAGTAGAGACTGCCCAAACGCATGGAATGCTGGGAGTTCTGTGCTGGGAGCACGGAATGCTGGGAGTTCTGTGCTGGGAGCATGGAATGCTGGGAGTTCTGTGCTGGGAGCATTCTGTGCTTTCAGGCAGTCTCTACAGTGCACGACTGTGTTGGCGGCAAGACGCAGAGCAGGACCGCCCTCTTATCCCTTTGAGTTGCGTACCCCTCTGACGTTCAAAAGGTTAACATTACCCGGACCTTGGCCTGTGTACATGGGCTTTTACACTAGTCTGCAAATAAATCAGTAAGAGGTGCACTCTCTTGTAACTCAACATAATTAGCAATACCAAACATAACCCATTATGAGGGTGCCCAAGATATAATACAGGGGTAAGCAAGATTTGGTTCCCTAGCTGTTGGGGACTACAAATCCCATCATGCTCTGGCTGCCAATGCCTGGGGATGATGAGAATTGTAGTCTCTGACAGCTAGAGAGCCAAACGTTTTTTCCATCAAGAGCAGTCTACTGTGCAAAAGAAATAAGACAGACTTATACATACATGGCAATAGCAACAGTGCCACCATAAAATGGGACAGTCACAACGTATATTTCAGCCTCTCCCATAAATGCAGTTTTTAGCTGCAATAATTTTTAAACAAACCACCACTAAGAGCTCCATTTAGTGCACCATTAAGTGCTCTTAATTTATTTAGTCCTACAAAATATGTATATATTTTTTAATAAAGGTTATTATCTCTTTCAAGGCATAGAAATGGTTTAACATATTATTTCAGTGGTATATTTCTGTTTTTCGTTTACCTGCTGGCTTTTTTTCCCTTTAATTCTTTGCCCTTACATTTATTTAATATCTTCTCGTCCATTGACTGTCAGTGATGTGAGTGCCCTCTAGCTGCAGTTTGCAAAAACAGTCTGCGGTTATACTGTATCTGTAAAAGAGCATAAAGACATAAGAAAAGGCTGATGTAGTAAGGAATAGATGTAAAATACTGGAGCAAACCCACCGTAACATAGAGAACAAATAAAATTCCCAAAATGCTCATTGATTTAACCCTTTGTATGCCAGAGGGGTGCACAACAAATTATGGGACAAGATTCCTAACACACTCTGCAGCTGAGTGCCTTGTGAGTACTGTGTTTACCTGAATCAGCTGATCTGCAGATAGCAGATCAGCTGGTACAGTCAGTACAGAAAAGCAGAGATGCTGTGATAAATAGCTTCTCTGACTTTCTGTCAGTCCGGGACCTTCCAGTGCCACAGGTGTGTGTGCAATCCACATCCTTATGGCACTGATCAGGTTAAGGGAACAGTGCTCTCTGTAGTCTCAGTGAATCCTCTCTGCTCCCCCTACTGGGCAAGTGGGGGAGTGGATGGGTTTTTCTCAGACTTCAGGGCTGTCAAACTGCTGGCGATGTATAACGAAGGGCATTCCTTACATATTGCCAGCAGTTCAACAACCCTGCATGCTTATGAGTCGATTATCCCTCCATTCCCTTTCATTCGTAATTTTTAGTGCATATGGCGGTGTGTCTCCATCACCAAGGCGATGTGCTCACTTCACCAGACACACATCGCCATAATATCGGCCCTTAGTTCATCTTCCCCCCTGGAGAAATTCTGGAGTAAACCAAGTGCACCATAGGCAACAAGTAAAAATTCCTCAAATTTCTCACTGATTTAAATGAGGATTTTAACCCCTTCAATACTAGAGAGTCCTCCAACACATTGCAAGCATTGCTTTGCAGACCTTTCTAGCATTCAAGGGCTTAAAAACCTCATTTAAATAAGAGGGAAATTTGACTTGCCTCCTGTAGCGAAATAGGTTTACCCTGGAATTGCTCCAACTGTATTTATTGCATCAGATTTATTATGATCTTTTGCAGAGTTGTTACAAACTGTTTTTTTCCCAGTTCCATAAGGGGGCGCTCATTTGAAATGTGGAGTTAAAAGAAAAACTGCTTCTCCTGCCTACAATTCATGTTTATGTGGTTCTAAATTAGTCTGTGTAAATAAAATACTTGCTGTAAATCATTTATTCAGTTACACAAAGAGGTGTCACTGTGTCAGTAGTTCACGAAATAAACTTGAAATTCAATCTGTGTTACATTAAATCAACACCAGTTTTCATGGTATTATTTTATTTCTGCAGATCATCAATCTATTTGTCGCGGTCATTATGGATAATTTTGACTATCTGACGCGAGACTGGTCCATATTGGGCCCTCATCATCTGGATGAATTCAAACGGATTTGGGCAGAGTATGATCCAGAGGCAAAGTAAGCATGTGTGAGAGGTGGCACGAGGCATGGGTGCCACTGGAGGGTTAAAGGGACACTAGCTCCCAAAATATTAAATTGAGATATAAACATTTTAACTCTCTGAGTGCCAGAGAGGTATCCAATGCATTGAGTTGCAATGCGTTGGATACCTCTGTGGCACTCAAAGGGATAAATATCACGGACTTCCAGCTAGTATCTGAAACATAATAAGAGTAGCATACCTCCCAAGTGTCCCTCTTTAGGAGGGACAGTCCCTCTTTTTGACCCAAATCCCTCTGTCCCTCTTTCCCACCCTGATGTCCCTCTTTTTAGGAAACCAGATTGTGTGGTGTGTATATAAGTGTATCACATTGCTCCACAGCAATAAAACATTATTGTTTGTTTAAACATCAGTAAATTTGGTTATAAATTAGTGTGTGTACATAAAATATTGTGGTCTTGTTATACGTCATTTATTAGGTTACACAAGGAGGTGTCAGTAGGTCATGAAATAGCCTAAAAATTCTCGCTAATGCCTCGCCCACCAGCCACACCTCAAGCCACTCCCCCTAAAACACAAGTGTTCCTCTTTGGCAATTTGAAATGTTGGGAGGTATGGAGTAGTGGACACCGCCCTCAGTTGCCAGGTTAACCCTATGTGGGATAGAGAGAGGTAGGATACAAAGTGTGGTACAAACAATAGATCAATTAGACCATATATTGATATGTATTCACATCTTGGTGTCTGAGTTATTTGTGGTGATTGGATATAGTCTATATATACATAGGATGACCAGTCCTCACCTTTACCCGGGGACACATAGGAAATAGGCATATTTCATGACTTCACTGAATTTAAAGCAGCCCTGCAGTATGCATTTTTCAAAAGTGACCCTGGTTAAAGGTGAGATCTGGTCACCCTATATATACATATATATTTCACAATAGACACCAGTGTAGTAGGTTACATATATCACATTGGGATATGAGCTGTCCCTAAATCTGTAGCTTGTAGTGGGCGATAGTCCTCTCACTTTTGCTACTTGGTCTTAAAGTGGAACTACCGCCACTAAAAAACTTGAGCTCCAATAATTCCCCATCTGTCGACTAGCTGCTCAGTAGCGCTAGTTGCCAGAATTATTACCTTGTTAAACAGAATTCTCCATTGCCCCTGGGCTGACAGGCAGGACGGAGCGCAGACATCTTTCCATAGTGACGTCTGCACTCCTGCGCTGTCAGTCCCAGCCGGCTCTAGGAGGCGTTGCTAGGAGCCATTCGGCTCCAAAAGGGACTGACAGTGCAGGCGCGCAGACGTCACTATGCAAAGATAGATGTCTGCGCTCCGTCCTGCCTGTCAGCCCGGGAACAATGGATAATTCTATTTAACAAGGTAATAATTCTGGCGACTAGCGCTACTGAGCAGCTAGTAGCCAGATGGGGAATTACTGGAGCTCAAGTTTTTTAGCGCTGGTAGTTCCACTTTAAACAAGTTCGTATCACAAAAAGTTCCTCTCAGGGATGATCGTGGAACATGTAAAATGAAACAAAAATAGGGTGGGGTAGACAGCGCAAAAATATCTTCTAAGTGTAGTAAGTTGAATATAGGAGTACAAGCATATCAGAGAGATCATCAGATATCAATCAAAATATGTTTAATTGCATATATGAAAAACAAATTTTAAAAATCTTCAAGACAAATATTTATAAAGAATAATAAACACCAAAATACAAGTAACACAAGTGGAAATATGTTCTCATAAACACATAGGATGTATTGATCAGGATATAATCAACCCTGGGTATGTAAATTGTACATTCAATAAAGAACATATTCTATGTATCGAGTGTGGAGTTTGGAAGGATCGTGACTGTGAGCGGTATGGGAGTTGCAAAGGTTAGTAGGGATCAGTAAATGCAGATGGATGCTTACAAGAGGGTCCAGTGTATGTGGGCATAATAGATATGTCTATACCTATCTATGATCTATCTTTGATCAGAGTCACCGGATGAGAAATAACAATAGACTCAATTCCTGCTTACTAGAAATCTTCTTTAGTTGTTACCCATCACAGTCTCTGGGTCCCTTCTCCCTCGTGTAAGTGGCAATTTCTCTCAGAACCCCAATCATGCGATGCACTACAATTCAATGCTATATTCTCCCCTCACTGTGCTTTCCGATCCCAGTTGGCGGCCTCTCTTGCACACGTGGAAAACCGCTCAACACATTTTGGTGCGAACACTGCGCCTTCTTCTGGAGCAAAGAGTTTGGTTTCAGAATCTGAAACATGTAGTCATTTTATGTCAGATCCGTAAAAATCTAATCTTAAAGAGATAGTAGTGTTGCGCTATAATTGGAGATCAAATTATTCCTTATACATCTTAATAATGCTCCGTACCTTTCACAATGATCATATTGATGTTGTCTTCATGTAATGATATTTTAAAGTTCCCCCCTCCTGTGTCATTTTCCCGACGTCACTCTTCTTCCCTCAGATCAGAAAACCTGTTGCCCGGGGCAGACGGCAATGAGGAACAATTTTGTCTGAGCTGTGTAAGGAAAACCCTTTGCCCCTTGATGAAGGCGAACTGGGTTTTCCTTATGACGACACAATATTGTCCCTCGTTGCGATCTATCCGAACCAGCTTTCTGATCTGAAAAATAGTGATGTCTGTAAATAGGGAGGGAGGGAGAAACTTTAAAATATAATTACAAAAAACTATACCAATATCTATCAACATTGCAAAAGGAATGCAGCATTATTAAAAAGAGTAAGGAATGATTGGATCTTCATTTATAGCGTCACATTACTATCTCTTTAAAATTCGAAATGCATTTTAATTCATGTGTAGACTGTCTTAGTTAGGCAGAGTTTGATTCATTGTTTGTGTTCAGATAATGCTGTTAACCCTTTGAGTGCCAGAGAGGTATCCAACAATACATGTGGTGGGCACCTCTGCATACCTTATTCCTAGATTTTCTGGCATTGGCATGTTACTGATGAATTAACTCTTTGAGTGCCAGAGGAGCATAAGGAAACACCTGTCAAGGGGAGCAGGGTTTTCATTGTTCTCACAGTAAGAAGACTGTCCCTTGCTGTGATCTGTCCGGTCAAGAGACCAGATTCCACATCTGAGGGGAGGTGGCTTACACTAGATAAAAGGGCAGGAGGGGGATACTTTATCATTCAATTACTCTTCAACTACAACTCTGACAGTATTGAAATAACACTCTCCATGGCCCAAATACTATGATGATTAATTGGAGCTGCTGATTTTAAGAAACATTACTATCCCTTTAATATACAGACCCTAGACAAATGGGAGATTATGCAGGTAGGAGACAGCACCTCTGTTACCACTCTTACCTGCAAAACTAATTACTGCATTGCAGACCTCCTTAGTATTCAATGGCAGGGGTGTAACTATAGGGGTACAGAGGGTGCAGCGATGGGGGGCATACCACTGTTCAAGGGTATGGGTGTAACTACAGGGGTGCAGATGGTGCGGTAGTGATGGGGCATGCCACTTTTGAAGGTATTAAAATCCCTATTTAAAGCAGTGGGCAGCTTTATTTTTCCTAGAATTGCTCCTCTTATGGTTTACACATTGTGCACTTATCACTGAAAGCATTCTGAGAGTTTTGAAGTGCTGTATGAAGTGCCCCCCCAATAAATAGAATATGTTCAGGTAGATATATAAGGAAATACTGAATATATACATAGTGAAATCTGATACCACACCACACACTTCCCTCTGTCTCTCCTTAGGGGGCGCATCAAACATTTGGATGTAGTGACCTTGCTGAGAAGGATTCAGCCTCCTCTGGGTTTTGGGAAGCTGTGCCCACATCGTGTGGCATGTAAGGTAAGGAAACATTGTATAAAGACTGATGCCAATTGGCCAGATGATTAATCTGCCTTTTATTATCATAACTAGTGTAAAAGCCCGTGTACACAGGCCAAGGTCCGGGTGGTGTTAACCCTTTGAGTGCCCGAGGGGTACGGAACTCATTGCTTTGCAATGCGTTGTGCACCCCTCTGGCACTCAAAGGGTTAAGAGGCCAGCCCTGCTGCCGACGCAGTCATGCACTGTAGAGACTGCCTGAAAGCACAGAATGAACTCCCAGCATTCCATCCTCCCAGCATTCTGTGCATTCGGGCAGTCTCTACTGCGCATGACGGCTTCTGACAAACATCCTTAGCGAATTATTATATAGGATTATCCATGGCTACCAGTGAGCAGGGGAACAAGGCTGTGGGGGGGTCAGACAGGATATATTTTGGGATCCATGGCTACTAGTGGACAGGAGAACAAGACTGGGGGGTCAGATAGTATATTTGGGGATCCATGGCTACCAGTTGGCAGAGGAATAAGGCTGGGGGGGGCAGACAGTATATTTGGGGATACATGGCTAATAGTGGGCAGGGGAACAAGGCTGGGGGAGTCAAACTGTATATTTGGGGATCCATGGCTACTAGTGGGCGGGGAACAAAGCCAGGGGGCTCAGTCAGTATGGGGAATCTGTGGCTACTATTGGGCCGGGGAACAGTTTCTTTATGTAGGGCAGCCTCCTTGTACAATTACGCCAGGGGTCTTAGAAGGTCTTGAAACAGCCCTGTCTAAGATGAATGCGTTGATACTTTGTCTGATATATTCTTTTGGTCACAGTAGCAGAATCAGAACAAGGTTTCTTTTTCACTGTTATATGTACAGAGAGTCCACTTGCTGTGACTAGAAAATTAACCATAACCTTTACATACATGATTTGCCATGCTGGCTGATAACTGTAGAACAATAATGCTATCTAGTTGAGATTTGTAGATAACTGATATGTTCTTACAATGTATGACTTGAAAATTGGGAAAGTCACAAATGCAGGGGTAACCAACCCTTGTCAGCCAACAGTATGTGTTTTCAGGATATCCCATCGGGAATACAGGTTGATTAATTAGTGGCTCATTAATTTTAATTGGTTTAACTTCGCTCGTTCTAGGAAATCCCAAAAACATGCCCTGCTGGTAGTTGGCTGCTCCTGCAAACATGAGAGAAGTCTATCTAATCCCTACATTATTCTATAGACGTTCTGTTCCAGAATGGGGAGATTTTCTCACACTTTAGTTCATAGGAGAGATTAGAGAGGTTTCTCTCCTGGTGAGACTTCTTTTACCAAGAGCACATCTCCCCATTTCTTAGACGTCTTCTAATGAAGAGGAGCTTAGACTTGTCCTCGGGACCCCTTACAGTGCAGGTTTTCCATTAGTCGTAGCACTACAATATAAGCAGAATAAGTGGCTGCTTAGGCCCCCCACTTGGTCAGAGGGCTCTGCAGCGCTTATTCAGTACCGCCAGGCCTGTGAATGCAGTAATGTTTATATATCATCACTGCCTGTAGCACTGAGTGATCTGTATTCTGTACAGGTGTCTTTTTGTACACCGTCTCTTAATTAAATTGATGCAATCTCTCTGCTTTCACATTCCCAGACAGAAAACTCTCTGGAAACACATTAAAAGAGCTTCCTGGTGCAGACAAAAAAGTGCAAAAAACAATGGATGTAGACAAGAAGAATAGTCACTTGTACATTACATATTGTGCATGAGCAGAATATGTTAAAGGGATAGTAATACTTAACATGTAAAAAATGTATATGGTAGAGTTTATCCCCCTGAGTAAAACAAGGGTCCTCCCATTATTGAAAGGTGCTGTATTCAAACCTTATTACAGCTTAAATGTGAATTTTTTAGGTGCAGTATCAGAGTGGCCTGAAATGTTACAGTGGCACTGTTGCTACACCATCCTATGGACACCTGTGCTCAGTTGACCATAAATCTCCATAGGTGGCGCTGCTACTACACCATCCTATGGAGCTGTCCAAAAGATGGTGTAGCATCAGAGCCACTATACAGTTTCAGGCCACTGTGATACTGCACCTAAAGAATTCAAGTTTGAACTGTATTAACTTTTGAATAAAACACCTTTCAGCAATCTGAGTACTCCTATTTTACTCAAGGGATAAACACTACAACATTTTTTCTTTTTTATATTGTAAGTATTACTATCCCTTTAAACAATTCCATGCTATAGATATTTCCAACAAATTGCGAACAATGGATTGGAGATATCTCCAGTATCCAGTGGGCTAGCCTTTTTAGTAACAGAGAGCTATGCAACGTATTAGGTTGCAATGCATTGGATACTTCTCCTTGGCACTCAGAGGATTAAATGAGACGTAAACTTATTTATGAAACAAATATATATTGTAGAGCATTTCATGTTTAGTAAAATAAGGGTACTCCCACTCCTGGAAGATGCATATTTCCAGTTAATACTGTTTAAAGTTGTGTATTTTTACATTAGCAGTGCCCTCTAGTGGTAAAATTCCAATTAGTATAACCTGTTACATTCTAATGGAGCAGAAAGTCAGTGACATACAGTTCTCCACAGAATGTGATAGAAACTGCTGAGTCACTTCCTGTCAGTTAGAACTTCCAGGAAGTAAGCGCACAGTAAATGCACTTCCTGGTTATTTGAACTGTTATATCATTTGAATAAAACAACTTACAGGGAGTGGCCTTGGGAGTGCCCTTGTTTTACTCTGCAGGAAAAGCTCTTTAACATAGAGGTTTTCTTAAAAAAAAAAGTTTACTGCTCCTTTAAGTAATCCAGTAACATGCGGCTTGTAGTGCAGTCTGACTACAGAAAGACTTGATCTGTTCATGAGTGTTATATTCTGCTGCTTAGTCTCTCTTCTTCTCTTTCCCCGCAGCGCCTGGTCGCTATGAACATGCCACTGAATAGCGATGGGACAGTCATGTTTAACGCCACACTCTTTGCTCTTGTTAGGACATCTCTGTGCATAAAAACGGACGGTAATTCCCACCTCATCTATCTTCCAGCCCTTTGTTATCATACTCTTATCCAAGATATATATATATATATATATATATATATATATATATATATATATATACTCTCTCCTCTACCCACACTGACCCTCTTTCTTCTCTTACTCACTCTCTGGTAAAGGCAAACTGTAGCTCTCCTGCTGTTGCTGGACTACAACTCCCGTCATTTGTCATCCTCAGGATGTTGGAGAGTTATACTCCAACAACAACAGCTGGAGAGCCATAGGATGGCCATCTCTGCTTTTGTTGAGGTGCTTTTTGTGACCCTCCTTGACTCTGTCTTGTGCAGGTAACTTAGAACAGGCCAATGAGGAGCTGAGAGCCATTATCAAAAAAATCTGGAAGAGAACCAGCATGAAGCTTTTGGATCAGGTGGTACCACCAGCAGGGGGTGAGTATATTGATGTGTACCGTGCAACACACCCACTGTAGGTTCTGATTATAAAAAAAACAACTGCATTGTATGGCTTTTCCTGATGAGTAAAACAATGATACTCATACCTCTGAGAAACTCTTCATTCAAAAGCTATTCAAAAAGTGTTGTCTTTTTTTATTTGCAATTATATGAAAAATCACCATGAGTAGTACTGTTACTATCGCTGTCCATTGGTGCGCTACAACCAAAGATCTAGGGAAAATTCATGGTTTAGTCCAGTTTGAGCTATAATACATTTGAAATGAAGCATCTACCAGTCCTAGTTCTACTCAGCAGGAAAATCTGAAAATTAATATTTTTCCCCTAATAAAATGAGTGATGTTTCATTCAAATGTTATTACAAGACAAACTTGCATTTTTGTTGGAGTACGTTTAATTTTTTTGTGTCTGTTATGGGAACTTTTGTTCTTACAATGTAGAAAGTGCTGACAGTCAATGATTAGAGCCTCCATAGACAGCATTACCATAAAATGTGTTGACCAAAAATATGTGAAGTTCAAACTCTAACTACAATTCAAGTTTGTGCTGTAATATATGTTTTAATAAAGTACCTCCAAGCAGAGCGTAACATATTTTCCTTGCTGGAAAAGCACTACAAAATAAGTTATACATAATGCTTACTATCCCTTCAGTAGCATAAAGTCATAACCCAAGACAAGTTTGCATAATTTATAATCCATATATATATATATAATCCATAGCATATACCTTACACTTGCTGAAAGCTTAGCAAATACTTAATGTTAATGAAATGTTATGTTTTACTTTGATTCCTGACATCCAGCAGGGGTGATTCACTACGGCTTGATAAAGGGCCAGGATGTTGATATGATAGTGTATTTGCTTCAATTATATCTCAATGCAACTGACTGCCTTTTCGAGTATTTTGTTTACATGAATCAGCTGATTGGCAGATAGCCTGCTGAACAGCTGATTCAGTAAGTACAGAAAGGCAGAGAACCTGTTACTTTGATTGCATACATCAGCTGATCAGCAAATAGCCTGCTGAACAGCTGATTCAGTAAGTACAGAAAGGCAGAGAAGCTGTTACTTTGATTACATGAATCAGCTGATCAACGGATAGCCTTCTGAACAGCTGATTCAGTACCGTAAGTATAGAACAGCAGAGAAGCTATTATATAAAAGAGAAGAAGAGATGCTAGAATTATGTGCACTACTCAGCATAAAGTAGACCCGTTCAGTGTCAAAACACCCTTAATTTTGTTAGTAGCGATTTAATACTTAGCTTTTAATGAAATTATACCTAAAATAAACTATAGTGTTATGTTTCATTATTTTCAAACAGCGTTTATTAAATGCCCTTAGCAGTAGTAGGTGAACATTCCTTTGCTATATTTAGAAACACAGTGAAGGCACCATAACTCTGCTAAAACATAAAAACACAATTTGTGGGGTAGTGCAAATGGTGATAACTGGTTTCTGTTCATAGTATCGTGTGAGAAAGAGCTGCTCTCCTAGTGCATGACCTGTTTGATTGTGGTCACCTCTGCCGAACAATATGTCAATCTCACAAACAGAAAAGATTGAGAAAGTGAAACCCTAAAGCTCTTCTAAACGTTTAGAGGACTTAGTTAGCAGGAACGTCACAAAGTCACATCAAATAGAGACAGAAGAAAGTAAATAGCAAAGAAAATGAGGGTTTTTTTTTTTGCAGCAGGTGGACAAGTATACTCTATCTCATATTCATTCCAAGATCAGTGATTCCGCCATTAGCACAAAGTTAACCACTTGTATGCAGCCCTATGCATTTCGCAGTGCACTGTCACAGCTTCATCAGGTGCTTGCAGTGTTATGAGGGACATTCGGTAACATTAAATTTGAACCTTACCAATGGTCCCGAGATATAAATCTGTCTGTGCCTGAGCAGATTTTTTGATGTGCTATTATATTAATAGAGTTCTTGTCTCTCTCTCTAGATGATGAAGTCACGGTCGGAAAATTTTATGCCACTTTCCTGATCCAGGAGTATTTCAGGAAATTCAAGAAGCGTAAAGAACAGGGACTTGTGGGAAAACCATCCCAGCGCAACGCCCTCTCTCTGCAGGTACCTGACACTGAGCTTCTCTGCTGATGTGAAGGGCAGATACCATTAACACTAAATTCTCCAAATAATAATCCCTCATTTACCTTACAGGGATCCAATCCCGGACTGGCCATCGGGCATACTGGGCATTTGCCCGGTGGGCTGGTCCGGGCGTTTAAAAAAAAAATAACGAATGCCTGCCGCTGTCACCCCCCCATGGGCTGCTCGAAAAATAAAAATGGACTGCTCAGACTTAAATGCCCGGGTCTATTTTTTGTCCGAGTCCGGGCCTGCAGGGATCTATCTGTCTATCTATCTGTCTATCTATCTATCTGTCTATGTGCAACATTGGCAGTTATTAAAACAAATTAAAAAATAAACCTCCCATGCAGTTGTATTTATGACTAAATAAACGTAGAATGTTTTATAAAGGAAGTGTGTTATGAAGACAGACACTACAGAAGACATCCCGAACAGGAGGAGCCATTTTTTGTGTTATCCACCTCATTGCAGCCCAGTGCATTGGATACCTGCCTGGCAGTGATAAGGTTAAAACAATATAAGTGGATTTACACGTAGGACTATTTTCCCCTGAAATCCAGGCGTATCCCAAAAGGAGGCAATGTGTTTAATCACTTGATTGTTGAATTTTCAGTGCTTGGTCCTTTCAGCACCAAAAAAGGTGAATTGCAGTTCATTGTATTACACAAGTCTCCCACAGTGACAGTGAGTATGTGTGTGAGAGTGTGTCAGTGTGGGTGCAACAGCATGTGTAAGCGTGCATAAGCGCATGTGCGTTGTTTGCGTGGTATGTCTTTTGTGTGTAGTGTTTTACATGTAATATTTTGCATACAGCGTATTGTTTTGTGTATTGCGTTTTGCATCAGAGTTTTGCATACTGCATTTTGTGTACTGCACTTTGTATATAGCGTACTTCTTATAGCATTTTGCGTATAGCTTTTTGCGTAGAGCATATAGGGTGTAGCTTTTCTCGTATTGTGTGCAGCGTATTGTGCTTTGTGTATTGCATTTTACATATAGCATTTTGTGTATAGCTTTTTGCTTAGAGCATATTGTGCATAGCGTATTGCAGCGTAATCCATACAGCATTTTGCTTACTGTGCTTTGCATATAGTGTATTGCGTTTTGCAGGGCTTAAAATATGATGTCCTTTGCTACTAGCCAGACCTGAAAAGTTACTCTCCACTGCAATACATAGCATCATCACCAGGGCTGAATTTCTACTCGCCAGGGCTAAATTTTCACTCACCATTGGCTAGTGCCGAGTGGAAATTTTGAGCCCTGGCGTTTTACATAAAGCTTTTTGCGTATAGCAGTTTGTGTATTACATTTTGCGTACTGCATACAGAGTTTAGCTTATAGCTCCTGCATATAGCTTATACAATGTATTCTGTATAGCATTTTGAGTATACTGCATACCTTTTTGCATATATGTTTTGTATATAGCTTATAACGTATTGCATATGGCATTTTGAATATAACGTATTGCATATAGAGTTTTGTGTATAGCATTTTGCATATACGTTTTGTGTCTAGCGTTATGATTATAAAGTCTTGCATAAAGCCTATAGTGTTTTGTGTATATCATTTAGCATTATGCGTAGAATAGTGTATGACGTTTCGTGTATAGTATGTTGTGTTCTGTGTATAGCATTATGTGTATTTTGTATAGAGTATAGCATTTTGCATATAGTTTTTTGTTAAGCGTATTGCGTAAAGTATTTTGTGTATGGCATTTAATGTTGTGCATATTCCGTATTTCGTTATGCGCATTGCATTTTGGGTATAATATTTTGCGTATGGTTGCTTGTGTATAGTGTAGTTCAAATATCATATAGCTTATTGCGTACTGTGTATAGCATTTACACTTATGCGTATAGTGTTTACTTATTGCATTTTGCATATAGAGTTTTGCGTTATGCGGTAGCTTATTGCGTATATCATATAGCATTTTGAATATGGTGTTTTGTGTATAGCTTTTTGTGCAGAACATATTTCATATAGCATATTGTGTTCAGCCTTTGGTTACTGAGCTTTGCTTATAGTGTATTGCATATAGCATTTTGCTATTGCAGTCTGCGTACTGCATTATGCGTACTGCAGACGCGTTTTGCATATGACGTGTTACTTGTGTGTGTGTGTATATCAGGGAAGGGCTGCCAATTTGTGGCCTGGGGGGCAAGTACAATTCCATTGCCAATTTCCTCTATCGTTCCAGTCCAGCCCTCAATTTTTGTTCATTTTAAAATTGTCATTAATAATGTGTAGTAAGACAAGTCATACCACCTAGCTTACAATTGGAATCGGGCTGCACTAGTGAAACTACAGAGCTTACAGATGAAATGGAGGTACACTAGAGATACCACAGAGTTTGTAATTTAAAGAAATCTACACTAGTGATACCACAGAGATTACAGTTTAAGTAAAACTGCACTAGTGATACCATAGAGCTTACAAGGGAAATTGGTTATGCTACAACAGTAGTGTAGCTCCAGTTCAGTTGTAAGCTCTGTGCTATCACTATAACTCCATTTACAGCAGCAAGAAGAAGAGAGAGAGAGTGAGGCAGAGACCCACCAGCCCAGACATGCATCCAGCCTAGGAGGCAATTGCCCCTCTGCCCCCCAGGCCAGCCCTCCCCTGGTGTATATTGTGTTTGTATGTGTATTGCGTGTCTTGTGTGTGTTCATTGTAGTCCCTGCATCTCCTGGCAGAGATTATGACAGGAATGGGACCAATGGGACAGGCAGTTTATGTATCTATAAATCTCTATCTACCTATCTATCTATCTATCTATCTATCTGTGTGTGTTTCCACTGGAGACTGGAGAAGGTGCTGACATCAAGTAATAGGAAGGGGACGGGAACAACAACACCAAATATCTGTCTTCAGGCAAAGTGCTTAAGAGTGTGACTGAGTCACACTCTTAAATGTTAAATAATAGATTTTTAATTAAGTACAAAACAGGCATTACTCTCTTCAAAGTTTGATTTCTCATAAGAACAGCTTGTTTTCAAGAAATGATGTACATTTAACCCCCTGGATGATAGTCTTCTCAATGCATTAGAGACCTTTCTACCATCTAATGGGTTAAAACCTCATAATGACCTGTTTTTCATGCTGTAATGCTCAGTCTTGTGGTTTTCCCCTCTCTGATAGGCTGGGCTGCGCACTCTACACGATATAGGGCCTGAGATTCGCAGAGCTATTTCTGGAGACCTAACAGCAGAGGAGGAGCTAGACAAAGCCATGAAAGAGGCAGTGTCTGCAGCATCTGAGGATGACATCTTTAGGGTATGTTGAAGCCTAGCGTCATGCAACCTGTAGTGAGATCCAAGGTTCACAGATCTATAGGGAACTCTGAGGGTCCCACAACCTATAGTGAGCTGTGAGGGTCATACAAGCTATATAGAGCTCTGGGGGGGCAATACAACCTCTAGGGAAATCAGTGGGTCACACAGCCTATATGGAACTCCAAAGGTCATAGAACATATAGTGGACTCTAAGGGTCACACAACCTACAATGAACTATGAAAGTCACTCAGGCTATAAAGAGCTCTCAGAGTCATACACCCCCCCTAGGAGAACAAGGGGTCACAAACCTATAGAGAAATTTGAGGATCACACAACCTATAGGGAAATCCTAGGGTCATACAACCAATAGGGAGCTCTGTAGATTACACAACCTATACGGAGCTCAGAGGATCACAAAACCTATAGGAAACTCTGAGGGCCACACAATGAATTGTGGGCTCGGCATGTTACTCAGCCTATAGGGAGCTCAAGGGGGGGGGTCACAAAACCTGTAGGAAATGTTGAGGGCCACACAATCTATAGGGAACTCTGAGGATAACACAACAAATAGGGAGTTCTACAGGTCACACAGCCAATAGGCAGTTGAGGATCACAGAACCTATATGGAGTTCTGCAGGTCACACAGCCAACAGGCAGTTGAGGATCACAGAACCTATATGGAGTTCTGCAGGTCACACAACCTATTGGGAGCTCTGAGGGTGACACAACCTATAAGGGTCTTCAAGGTCTGGCACAATCCTTGGACTCAGTATGTTACATAACAATGGGGGTTATGCACTAAGGTGTGGTAAATAGATGATAAAGCAGAGATGACTTATCCAGTGATATCACTTCTCCGGTTCCTATGTTATTCAGTGAAGATTTCTCCAACTTTGGAGACTTAGGGCCGATTCAAATGTTGGCGTTAAAACCAACGTGAAGAAAAAAACTGCCTTCGCTCGTTAAGCAACACCAGGTAACGTGAGATTCAAATCTTCCTTACCCAGAAAGCCTAACGAGCGATAACCAACAAAATACACGTTAACCTTAAACCTGCTTCGCATAGAAAATCTTACCTAAAAACACACGATAAAAATGTTACCTAGCACCACAGCCAATCACAGCACTGCAAAGTATCAAGTTCAGTCAGAAAATCCAAAACCCACGTCGACAGTTCTGAACAGCTTTCTCTGTGCTTCCCTACCCAGCCACTAGGGGAACACAGAGAAGGCTTTCAGCACCATGGACAGCTTTGAATGCCATAGGGGTGTGCACTGCTCACCCCTGTGGCATTCAAAGGGTTACAATCAATAAAACTAGTACACCAAGCACTACACAATGCCCCCTTCCACATCCCCCCCTTAGTATGTCACATATATTGCATATATGTGACATACTAACCCCATCCATATCCACCTCATGGACTTCCATGTAGTGGACAAATCTGTCTTTTATTCCACAATTAACCCTTTGAGTACCAGAGAGGTAGGAAAGCATTGCTTAGCATGTTTTGCTGCCCGCTTCCTCCGATACCAATCCTCACCCGTTGGCTTTGTGCCCGGCTGCCTGGCTCACACTTTGTACATTCATCCCTTCTCACAATGCATTGTACAACGCATTGTGAGAAGGGACGAATTGTACAACGTGAGCCAGGCAGCTGGGCACAAAGCCAACGCGTGAGGAGAGGTATCGGAGGAAGCGGGCAGCAAATACAAGCCTACCACCCGCTTCCTCCTATGTCTCTGTCCCCTCCTCCCGCTTCCTCCAATAGCTCTCTAGTCCCCAGGCTTATACTGTATTATGCTGCGGGCTTCACAGCCACCCGCAGCAATGGAAGTTTTCATGAATGGAGATGAGGGAAGCGCTGCAGTGACAGTGCAGCCTGCTCCCTCAGTTGTATTTTAACTTAGATCTCATCCATTTATAATGTTCTACCTCCTTTGTCCCATTGCTATTAATACTTTTGCTCCACTCTCCGTTTGAAGGAGAGTGGAGCAAAAGTACTAATAGCAATGGGACACAGGAGGTAGGGCATTAAAAATGAATGAGATCTAAGTTAAACTAATGTGTAATAATAGTATTTTAATAAAAAAAAGTTTAAAACACACACACACACACACATATATATACAGGCAAGGTATGTAGTCCATACCTTGCCTATTAACCCTTTGGGTACCAGAGCGGTAGGAAACATGCTAAGCAATGCTTTCCTACCTCTCTGGTACTCAAAGGGTTAATTGTGGAATAAAAGACAGATTTGTCCACTACATGGAAGTCCATGAGGTGGATGTGGATGGGGTTAGTATGTCACATATATGCAATATTTGTGACATACTAAGGGGGGGATGTGGAAGGGGGCATTGTGTAGTGCTTGGTGTACTAGTTTTATTGATTGTAATCCTTTGAATGCCACAGGGGTGAGCAGTGCACATCCCTATGGCATTCAAAGCTGTCCATGGTGCTGAAAGCCTTCTCTGTGTTCCCCTAGTGGCTGGGTAGGGAAAAACACAGAGAATGCTGTTCAGAACTGGAGACGTTGTTTTTTTTACTCTGTGTGGTGTGCTGTTCTCCAAAAAAAATAGGCGTTAGATTTCTGGAGAGAAATGTTGCAGTTTAACGCGAGTTAGCCCTAATTCCAACATTTGAATAGCTTTTGGCGTCGCTTGTACATTATCCTCTATGGGTGAGATCTTGCTGTTCTGGCGACTGGCGAAGTGTGTTTCAGAACTGGCGTCGCTTGTTACTAGTGGAACATTTGCATTGCTCAGTTGACGTTAAAACCAGCGTTGCCAGTTTTTTCTGGCGACGCCAACATTTGGATCGAGCCCTTAGTGCATATGCTCCATAGAATAACATAATAATTGGAGAAGTTGTATCACTGGAGAAATTATCTCCATGTTATCACCTCTTTATCACCCCTTAGTGCATAACCCCAATGTATACCTCACTATTTCTCACATTGTAATATTTTTCTATCACACTATTTCTTATTGTTGTCCCACTGTAATCTTGTTTTATCACATTAAAATTCACTTTTATATTGCTTGCTTTTTTTTTTTACATTGTAAACAAGGGGTGCCCAGTCTTTAGTGTCATGGGCATACGTTTTCTTAGTCATCGTAACATGATCACCGGTCCCCACCATCGAATTCAGACACTGGCCAACATATGTCTGGTTACATTACCTGTCATATAGAGTAAAACTGGACCTTAAAGTGATAGTAATACCTCAAATAAAGTTGAGTCTTCTTTATTGTTTTTGTAACACATAGCGCTATATTGCATTACTTATACGTTTGTAGTTCAAGCGCTATTCAAGCTGAAAGGATCCCCTCCCGCCCTTTCTGGCCAACTCCCATCAGATCTGTAATCTGGTTGTGGGACCAGACGGATGCAGCGAGGGACAATCTTCGGTCAATAAGTATAAGGAAAACTCTGCCTCCCTTGACGAAGGACGGCAGGATTTTCCTTTTGCTTACTGAAGATTGTCCCTCGCCGCACTATATCCAGACCAGAATGAGAGACAGAGTGACACAGGGAAAGAGACGGGAGGGGGATCCTTTCAGCTTGAATAGCGCTTGAACTACAAACATGTAAATAATGAAATATAGCGATACGTGTTTCAACAATAATAAAGAAGACTCGGACATCAACTTTAATAGAGGTATTACTATCACTTTAACAGCATTCATACTATTGTAAAAAATCTGTTAAAATCAAGTAATTCTGGGGTAAACATACTGTACCATAGGAGAGAACTAAAACCTTCCAAATTTAATGTTGATTTAAATGTTAAAGGAGAACAGTCACTTAAAAAAAAATTTGAGCAAGGTTATAAGGCAAAAATTAATGTTAGCGCCATTTTTGTTTTTATTCAAACGGGCACTTCCTCAATGTGCGGTACACAGTATGTGCAGCACGCCTCCTCAGGACTTCCCACCAAGCTTGCAAGCTCAGTAGCATGGTAAACGGAGCTTGCTGTAACGCTACACCGCAGAAAGACAGCTATGAAGGGAAGAGTGAACGCACTCCCTAGGGCAGCTGGGAAGTCCTGAGGAGGCGTGCAGCACATACAGTGTGCCGCACATTGCGAAAGTGCTTGAGCATTCAAAAGGCTAAAAATACCTTTTAACCCCTTAAGGACCGGCCGTATGCACAAGCGGCCGGCACTTAAGGACCAAGAACCTTTTTTTTTTTTACGTTTCCAGGCTTCCCGTACGGCATGCAGCCTCACGAGGAGCCCGGAATTCCATGACGGTCCTGGCACCTCATGGGTCGTTAACGCAAAACAACCCATGATGTGCCATGACCGTCAAGGGTCGTTAAGCAGTTAAATCAATGGGAATTTTTAGTTGTGGTGCAATGTTTAACCCTTTGAGTGCCAGAAGGGTTAGCCAATGGGGATTTTTACACCTTGAATGCTAAAGAGGTCTCCAGCACATTGAGAAATTCTGTTTGTCCCCTGTGGTCCTATGTCACATTGTATCACTGGTTCTGTGTCATATTGATTCACTGTTCTATGTCACATTGTATCTCAGGTTCTATGACACATTGTAACTGATTCTATACCACATTGTATCACTGGTTCTGTATCATATTGTATGGCTGGTTCTGTGTCACATTATATGGCTGGTTCTATGTCACCTTATATCTCTGGTTCTATGTCACATTGTAACTTTGGTTCTATGTAACATTGTTTCTCTGGTTCTATATCACATTGTTTCTCTGGTTCTATGTCACATTGTATATCTGATTCTATGCCGCTTGGCAAATATGGATCTATGCCACATTGTAGCTTTGGCTCTATGTCACCTAGTATCTCTGGCACTATGTCACATTGTATCTCTGGCACTATGTCACATTGTATCTCTGGCTTTATGTCACATAGTATCTCTGGAACTATGTCACATTGTATCTCTGACACTATGTCACATTGTATCTCTGGCTTTATGTCACATTGTATATCTGGAACTATGTCACATTGTATCTCTGGCACTATGTCACATTGTATCTCTGGCACTATGTCACATAGTATCTCTGGCACTATGTCACATTGTATCTCTGGCACTATGTCACATTGTATCTCTGGCACTATGTCACATTGTATCTCTGGCACTATGTCACATTGTATCTCTGGCACTATGTCACATATTATCTCTGGCACTATGTCACATTGTAGCTTTGGCTCTATGTCACATATTATCTCTGGCACTATGTCACATTGTAGCTTTGGCTCTATGTCACATTGTATCTCTGGCACTATGTCACATTGTATCTCTGGCATTATGTCACATTGTATCTCTGGCACTATGTCACATTGTATCTCTGGCACTATGTCACATAGTATCTCTGGCATTATGTCACATTGTATCTCTGGCACTATGTCACATAGTATCTCTGGCATTATGTCACATTGTATCTCTGGCACTATGTCACATTGTATCTCTGGCATTATGTCACATTGTATCTCTGGCACTATGTCACATTGTATCTCTGGCATTATGTCACATTGTATCTCTGGCACTATGTCACATTGTATCTCTGGCATTATGTCACATTGTATCTCTGGCACTATGTCACATTGTATCTCTGGCACTATGTCACATAGTATCTCTGGCATTATGTCACATAGTATCTCTGGCACTATGTCACATTGTATCTCTGGCACTATGTCACATAGTATCTCTGGCACTATGTCACATAGTATCTCTGGCACTATGTCACATTGTATCTCTGGCATTATGTCACATTGTATCTCTGGCACTATGTCACATTGTATCTCTGGCACTATGTCACATAGTATCTCTGGCACTATGTCACATTGTATCTCTGGCACTATGTCACATAGTATCTCTGGCACTATGTCACATTGTATCTCTGGCACTATGTCACATAGTATCTCTGGCACTATGTCACATAGTATCTCTGGCATTATGTCACATTGTATCTCTGGCATTATGTCACATAGTATCTCTGGCACTATGTCACATTGTATCTCTGGCACTATGTCACATAGTATCTCTGGCACTATGTCACATTGTATCTCTGGCATTATGTCACATTGTATCTCTGGCACTATGTCACATTGTATCTCTGGCATTATGTCACATTGTATCTCTGGCACTATGTCACATTGTATCTCTGGCATTATGTCACATTGTATCTCTGGCACTATGTCACATAGTATCTCTGGCACTATGTCACATTGTATCTCTGGCACTATGTCACATAGTATCTCTGGCATTATGTCACATTGTATCTCTGGCATTATGTCACATTGTATCTCTGGCATTATGTCACATTGTATCTCTGGCTCTATGTCACATTGTATCTCTGGCTTTATGTCACATTGTATCTCTGGCACTATGTCACATAGTATCTCTGGCACTATGTCACATTGTATCTCTGGCACTATGTCACATAGTATCTCTGGCATTATGTCACATTGTATCTCTGGCATTATGTCACATTGTATCTCTGGAACTATGTCACATTGTATCTCTGGCACTATGTCACATTGTATCTCTGGCATTATGTCACATTGTATCTCTGACACTATGTCACATTGTATCTCTGGCATTATGTCACATTGTATCTCTGGCACTATGTCACATAGTATCTCTGGCATTATGTCACATTGTATCTCTGGCATTATGTCACATTGTATCTCTGGAACTATGTCACATTGTATCTCTGGCACTATGTCACATTGTATCTCTGGCATTATGTCACATTGTATCTCTGACACTATGTCACATTGTATCTCTGGCATTATGTCACATTGTATCTCTGACACTATGTCACATTGTATCTCTGGCACTATGTCACATTGTATCTCTGGCACTATGTCACATAGTATCTCTGGCATTATGTCACATAGTATCTCTGGCACTATGTCACATAGTATCTCTGGCATTATGTCACATAGTATCTCTGGCACTATGTCACATTGTATCTCTGGCATTATGTCACATTGTATCTCTGGCACTATGTCACATTGTATCTCTGGCACTATGTCACATAGTATCTCTGGCACTATGTCACCTAGTATCTCTGGCACTATGTCACCTAGTATCTCTGGCATTATGTCACATAGTATCTCTGGCACTATGTCACATTGTATCTCTGGCACTATGTCACATAGTATCTCTGGCACTATGTCACATTGTATCTCTGGCTTTATGTCACATTGTATCTCTGACACTATGTCACATTGTGTGGCTGTAGTTCTTTGTCACACTATAGCTTTGGTTCTATGTAATGTTGCTTCCATGGCACATTGTAACTGATTCTATACCACATTGTTGTGTAGGTTCTGTGTCATTGTATCTCTGGTTTTATATCAAAATTATAGCTTTGGTTGTAAGTCACATTGTGTAGCTTTCATTCTGTGTAACATTGTAACTATGGTTCCATGTGAGATTGTATCTCTAGTTCTAGGTCACATTGTAACTGGTTCTCATTAACATATTCACATATTAACTTTGGTTCTATATGAGATTGTATCTCTAGTTTTATGTCACATTGTAGTTTTGGTTGTGTATGAATTTGTATCTCTAGTTTTATGTCATATTGTAACATTGGTTGTGTATGAATTTGTATCTCTACTTTTATGTCACATTGTAACTTTGGTTGTGTATGACATTGTATCTCTAGTTTTATGTCATACTGTAATCTTGGTTGTGTATGACATTGTATCTCTAGTTTTATGTCATACTGTAATTTTGGTTGTGTATGACATTGTATCTCTAGTTGTTATAACTCTGGTTCTCAGTCACATGATGTTCTGTTTCTTTAGAGAGCTGGAGGGCTGTTTGGGAACCATGTGGGATATTATCAGAGCGAGGTGCGGAGCGCATTTCCCCAAACCTTCACCACCCAGCGACCTCTGCACATCAACAAGACATCTGGAGGCCCGGGGGACATGGACTCGCCCTCCCATGAGAAACTGGTGGATTCCACCTTCACTCCCAGCAGCTACTCCTCCTCTGGCTCCAATGCCAATATTAATAATGCCAACAACACTGCCCTGGTACGTCTGCCCAGCTTGGCTTGTTACCAGAGCACAGTGAGCACAGTGGAGGGACAGAGTCACCCAGTTCGTGCCCGTGGATCCTGGAAATTTGGTTCCAAGAGGTAAGGATTCCTGACTAACAAGAGTGGACTATAGACACGTGGGGGCACATGTATAAGGAGAAAAGGGGAGACATTTTGGGCTAACCAACTATGCCATAACAAGCAAGTAAAAGTTCCCATTGATTAAAATGGGATGTTTAACCCCTTGGATGCTAAAGAGGTCTCCATTTCATTGCATCACTTGGTGTAGAAGACATCTCTAGCATTCCAGATGTAAAATTACCTATTTCTATCAGAAGGAACTTTTATTTCTTACCTGTCGTAACATAGTAACATAGTTTTGGTTACCCCCAGAATTTATCCACTTTCCTTGTTATAAATATGGCCTTTTGTTTTCATGTGTGTGTGTCTCTCTGTGTTTGTATATATCTATGTCTTTGTGTGTGTACGTCTATGTATTTGTGTGTATGTTTTTATGTGTGAGTGTGCATATACGTCTGTGTGTAGTTATGAGTGTATGTATGTAGACATATATATATGTATGCAAGTATGTATGTATGCGTGTGAGTTTGTATGTAGGCGTTTGTGTGTATGTAAATGAATGTCTGTGTGTGTGAATATGTATATGAATGTCTCTGTGTACACGTATATATTTGTGTTTGTTATGTGTGTATGTGTATCTGTGTGTGTGTGTGTGTGGTATGTATGTGTGTATGTATGAATGGATGTGTGCATGCATGTATGTTTGTATGTATGTGCATATTTGTGTGAGTATGTATGTATGTGTGTGTGAGTGAGAGGAGTGTGTGATATATACATGTGTGATTGTGTGTCTGTGTGTGAGGTATATATACATGTGTGTGTATCTGCATGTGTGTGAGTTATATATGTGTGTGTGTGAGAGATATATATCCATGTGTCTGTATATGTTTGCGTGTGCGAGATATTTACACTTGTATGTGCATGTGTGTCTGTGAGATCTATACGTGTGTTTGTCTATGTGTGTGCGTGCGTGGAGATATATATATACGTGTGTTTGTGTCTAAGTGCGTGTGTGTTAGCAGAGCTGCCCCCCTAGCCATTTTTTACCATATTTGGTGATATGAGATCATAGATCCAGGTTGGCTGGTATTTTGTTCCAGCCCATAGGTGTCAGTGAGAGCCCCTTGTCACCCTGCTTGATTAGCTCTCTCTGTTTCTTTCTGCTCACCCAGGACATGTCACTGCGAGGTCTGGGGACGGTAGGTGCCTCTCTATTACGTGGGGTGCAGGGTACCAGTCAGCAGGCCAGAGATGACATTTACTTACTAGAAAATAGCCCTTTTACATGTGAAAAAACATAGGGGCATACATATAAAAACGTGGATCATCTACACCATGAGGAACAAGTAAACATTCCCATTCATTTCATTGTGGCCATTAACCCTTTGAATGCTAGAGCACTGACCAACACATTGCTTAGCGAACACTGAGCACCACTCCTCTTATTTGTTAGGTTATTGATGTAAATGGAATATACACCATATATGATGTCATCAACAAAGCACAGCTGGGATGCAGAGTTAACCCTTTGAATGCCAGGGGGATGAAAAGCATTCTTCTGAAATGCATTGCATAGCCCTCTGGAGCTCAAAGGGTTAATGTTCTTGGCTAAACATCAAACAAAAGTGCTAATGCAAATGACTTCAGGGACACATGCACAAAGAATAAAGGGATACGACCACAGGACATAGGTAAAGGGATAGTAAATCTTAACCCTTTGAGTGCCAGAGGGGTACGCAATGCTTTACATACTGCTCTGGCACTCAAAGGGTTAATATGTAAATTATATCTATGGTAAGGTTAATCCTCCTCCCACTGATGAGAGGTGTTTTATTCTAAAGCTATTACAGCTCAGACCTGAATTTTTTTAAGTGCAGTATCTCAGTGGCCTGAAATTTTACAGTGGCGCTGTTCCTACACCGCCCTATGGACAGCTTTGTTCAGTTGACCATAAACCCCCATAGGATGGTGTAGCAACAGCGCCACTGTAGAACTTCATGCCACTGTGATACTGCACCTAAAAAAAAAAATCAAGTTTGAACTGCAATAACTTTTGAATAAAATACCTCTCAGCATTAGGAGTTCCTTTATTTTACTTTGGAGGATAAATCCTACATTTACATAGCAAGTGTAACTTTTAGGCCTCTGGTTCCAAACAGATATTTTTTTGTTACACGTTAACTTAGAGCACAGGGTATTTAACTCCTTGGGTGCTAGAGATGTCTTCAGTGCATTGTGACGCCATGTATAAAACCTCATTTCATTTTAGTGTTGGATAAAGGGAATACCGCTAAATTTATGTATTTTCTTCCCCCCAGCTCAGTGTCCAGAGACAGCCGCCTGCCCATTATCTGCCGGGAGGAAGCATCGCAGGACGAGATGTATGAAGCCAGTGAGGAAGTAGAGTACAGTAGTGAGCCGAGCTTGCTGTGTTCTGACATGTGAGTGCGGCACTGGCTCCGCCCTTTAAAGCGAAACTACCACCAGGGGAGGGCTGGCTTGAGGGGGCAGTTGCCCCCTGGGCTGGTCATATGTCTGAGATGGTAGTCAACTGCACCTCACTAAATCTCCCAATTGTTTCTGTAAATGGAGCTACACTAGTGAAACCACAGAGCTTACAATTGAAATGAAGCTACATAAATGATACCACAGAGCTTACAACTGAAATGGTGCTACATAAATGATACCACAGAGGTACAATCCAAATGGAGTTAAACTAGTAGCATAAACCATTTCCCTTGTAAGCTCTATAGTATCACTAGGTAAGCTTTACTTAAACTGTCAGCTTTGTAGTAGCGCACTAGTGTAGCCCCATTTCAACTGTAAGCTCTGTGGTATCACTTGACTTACGTCACAACATTAATGCCAATTTTAAAATTAACAAAAAGGGGTGGGCTGGGACAGTGGGCTCGAACGATAATAGAAATGGGCCACTTGAATGTATTTGCCCCTGGGCCACAAGTTGCCAGCCCTCCCCTGATTACCACCCTATAGAAAGACCCCCCAATAATTAAGCATAGGGTGATTAGCTTGACATGACGTCACATTCACTTGTTACAGACGTTTTTTTGGCATTTTTTTAGTTCACTGCGGGTATAAGGTGGGGGCTAAGATGTCTTGAAGAAGGTTACATAGTGATAAACAAAACGTTGACTTGTGAATAAAACTGTTTTTCACACATCATAAAGTCCTGAGAGGCAAAGATTATAGCACCCAGGCAATCATCCCTACTAAGCGTGAGTGCTGCATACAAACATATATATATATCTTGGAGAAAGGCATTTTTTCAACATTTATTAACCCTTAACTTTGGATACTTCTCTGGCACTGATAAGTAGCTCAACATTTCTGCTCCCACGTGAGTGCCCAATGTGTGTCACACTCACAATACAACAGATAGTTACTAGTGGAGTACCTCAGGGATCTGTACTGGGACCCATTCTTTTTAATATTTTTATTAGTGATATTGCAAAAGGTCTTCACGGAAAGGTATGCCTTTTTGCAGATGATACAAAGATCTGCAATAGGGTAGACATTCCAAGGGGAATAAGCCAAATGGCGAATGATTTAGGTAAATTAAAAGAATGGTCAAGAGTGTGGTAGATGCACTTTAACGTTGATAAATGTAAAATAATGCACTTGGGACATAAAACTCTAAAGGAAAAATATACTATTAAGGGTACTGTGCTGTCAGAGACAACAGAGGAAAGGGATTTGGGAGTAATTATTTCTAATGACTTAAAGTTAGGCAGGCAATGTAATAAAGTGGTGGGGAATGCAAGCAGGGCACTGGGTTGTATAGCTAGGGGCATTAGTAGCAGAAAAAGGGAAGTGGTCATGTCACTCTACAGATCTCTAGTTAGACCTCACCTAGAATATTGTGTACAGTACTGGAGACCCCATCTCCAGAAGGATATTGATACTCTAGAGAAAATTCAAAGAAGGGCTACTAAAATGATGACTGGTCTACAGGAAAAGAAATATCAGGATAGACTAAATGATCTGAATATGTATAGCTTGGAGGAGAGAAGAGAGAGAGGGGATATGATAGAAACATCCAAATACATGAAGGGATTCAACAAAGTGCAGGATGGAAGTATATTTCAAAAGAGTAAAAACATTTGGACAAGAGGCCATAGTCTAAAACTGGAGGGACACAGGTTTAGATGTAATGTAAGAAAGTTTTACTTCACTGAGAGGGTAGCAGTGGAATAGCCTATCAGCAGAAGTGGTAGAAGTTAATACAGTGACAGAATTTAAGCATGCGTGGGATAGGCATAAGGCGGTCCTAAACATAAGAAAAGACCAAGGACCAAAAAAGGTATGAGATTGTGTTTTTTTTTTACAGTAGGAAAATGGGCAGACTAGATGGGCCAAATGGTTCTTATCTGCCGTCAAATTCTATGTTTCTATGATAGCTTGCATGGGTGCCAGTCTTCAAAGGGGATGTCAATATAAAGTGGAAATAACTGGAGGATCCCATTTTGATCTTCAGTCCAGCCCTGTGAATGAGGTTATTTCGATGGCATTGTCTGCCATGTTTTGTCAATGGACACACAGGTTTTCTTTTCAGATAGACAGATAGATAGATGCATACATACATACATAGATGATAGATTGATATTGTAGGACTTTTCCTGCTAGTTGCTACCACAGCTGTGAGATTGTTCATTCTAAAGTTATAACAGGTCATGTGTGTTTCATTAAACCTTTGAGTGCTAACGGGGTGCAAACCCCTCCAGCACTTTGAGGGTTATTGTGCAATTTTTTTATATTGTTTACCAGGTGTGGATGTTCATATTACTTACTAAGAAGAGCCGTCATGTAAGCTCGCCCATAAAATCTATTGTAAACATTTATTTGCCTTTTTTTTTTTGCTACTAATAATTTAAATAGATACATGTTTGACCTGTAGCTGAATTAACCCTTTGGGTGTCAGAGAGGTATCCAATGCATTGCAGTGCAATGCGTTGGATACCTTTCTGGCACTCAAAAGGGTTAATAATCTCTCAGGAATCCAGTATCCTTGTTCATCTCGGCAAGAAATGCCCTATAACATATTGTCTAGTACAAAAAAAGAAAAGTTTACTTTCTCCTCCTTTCGCTGCTGAGAGGGTAAGGCTGTAATGTGCAAATGTAAAGGCCCACAACTCTAAACTCTGATCCATTCTTCTTGCAGGTTCTCAGATCAGGATGAGGAGAGCCGACAGCTCACTCCATCAGAGGGAGAAGTTGAGAGGGGGCTCTGTCCATCTCCCAAACGAAGCTTCCTGCGCTCTGCATCGTTAGGTAATACGCTGGATTCAGCCAGTCTGTAACTACTTGTACCTATGCTGTGCTTAACAAACTGTAAAATCATTTGTTTCTCCCAGCACCAACTGTTTTGCTTTCACAAAGAGAAATGAAGCAACTAAAAGGGGAAAATATATCCTTATATCATTTAATTACCTTCAATTTACATTGGATAATATTGCCAGATAAAGAACTCTTTCTTGTTCAAAGGGTAAACACAATGAATTGCATGTCCATCTAGCAACAAGTTTATTAACAAATCTTGTATTGTGTTGTTAACCACCAATGAGTGTCTCCCTACAAAAATTAACCATTTGAATATCAGATAAGTATCCAGTGCATTGCAGTGGATGAGTGGTTTAACCCTTTGGGGAAACTGACTTTTTTTTTTTACATTAGAGGACAAAAGTAATCTTGGCCTTTTCAGTATGTCTTTTTTAAACCATATTTTCCCAGTTTCACAATTTATATACAGGATTTTTAAGGATAAGCATGGCTTTCTTTTGATGGCATATTTATATGTATAACCAATCATTTAGTTTGATAAATGATAATATACAAAACAGGAAAAATAAAAAACATTTTTCATAGGCTTTCCTGTGTATACAATTAGTGCATCTTTTATCAGGGACTGGATAAAATGTATGTACGTTCCCTTATACGTCCCACGTGTCCCTTTTAGAAGGGACAGTCCCTCTTTGAGATGCAAATCCGTCTAGCTTTCCTACCATGGTGTCCCTCTTTTTAGGAAATCAGACTGTGTGGGGTGTATATGAGTGCATACCTCCCAACATTTCAAATGGCCAAAGAGGGACACTTTTGTTTTAGGAGTCGTTGCTGGGGACGTGGCTGGTGGGCAGGGCATTACAAAACATTTTTAGGTTATTTCATGATCTATTGACACTTCTTTGTGGAACTGAATAAAGATTTATAACAAAAACAAATAATTCTATTTACACAGACTAATTTATAAACACATATACTAAAGTTTAAACAAATATTAATGTGAGTTTTATTTCTGTGGGGCAATATGATACAATTATATACACACCATACAGTCTGATCTACTTAAAAGAGGGACATTGAAATGGAAAGAGGGACAGAGGGATTTTAGTCTCAAAGATGGACTGTCTTTTCCTAAGAGGGACACTTGCCACAGCAATAAAGCTTACATTGTTTAAATGTAATGGATGTGTTAGTACTTTAGTCTGTGTGACTAAAATACTGTACTTTGTTTTTTTTCGACATAATTTATTCAGTGTTATATATAGCTGCCAATAGAATATTCAATGCTCCGCCTACCAGTCCTGCCCGCAGCAACACCACCTAAAACTAGTGCCCCTCTTTGGACATTTGAATTGATGGGATGTATGTTCTCTGTCTGTCTCTGCTTCACAATCAGAATGAGGAGTGAAGCAGAGAACAGTGACAGACAGAATGTTTACATACAAACAAATGGCCCCACTTGCACCTGTAATTCACTGTAGCAGCAATCACATGCAGAACTACTGGTATTTGCTGTAACTGTCGGCTTCTGTCCTGGAGACGTCAGCAACAGCCTTTCCACCTCAGTCTTGTCTTGTTCTGCATCATTTATTCAGTGTTATAAAGAGCTGTCTGTAGATTACAAAATGCTCCACCTACCAGTCCTGCCCTCAGCAACACCGCCTAAAACCATTGTCCCTCTTTGGCTATTTGAAATGTTGGGATGTATGATCTCTGTCTGTCTCTGCCTCACAATCACAGTGAGGAAGAGAGAGGCAGAGAATAGTGACAGACAGAATGTGTACATACTTTGTACCAAATGTCTCCACTTGCACACAAATTCACTGTAGCAGCGATCACATGTGGAACTACTGGTAGTTACTGAAGCTGTCGATTCCGGTCCTGGAGCAGTCAGCGACAGCCTTTCCACCTCGATCTCAGAGTTCTCTGAGGCTCGTTGCTATCTTTAACCCATGACATACCATGACCCGACACGTTGTCCGTCCTTAAGGGGTTAAAGATATTTAGGGTCTTATGTAGAAAGCAGAAAATTTGCAATTCTGGAGCATACCAACTGCACCATAGGGTACAACTAAATATTCCCAATTTAAATTGAGAAGACCCATTTGTATTTGTCTCCTATGGTGCATTTGGTTTGTCTCATGATTCTTCCAGTTTTCTTTTGTGCATAGGACCCAGTGCTGAATCATATTAATCAGAAACCTCCTCTGAGTGTTAAATGGATGTGGCCAGTTTGGGACCCATTAATATTCCTGGGACATCTAGGAAGTCGTATATCTTTTTATCAATCTGATTATACATCATCACAAATACAAAATACAGGTGGTTCTCACTTTGTGAATGTTTTTGCAGGCAGAAGAGCGTCTTTCCACTTAGAATGCCTGAGAAGGTATCGGAACCAAGGGGCAGACTCATCACCCAAGGCTGTATTACCGCAGCTTCACCTGGTGCACCATCAGGTAAGTCACACCACCTATATACCATCAGGTAAAGCACACACACACACCTATGTACCATCAGGTAAGTCACACCACCTATATACCATCAGGTAAAGCACACACACACACCTATGTACCATCAGGTAAGGCACACCACCTATATACCATCAGGTAAAGCACACACACACACCTATGTACCATCAGGTAAGGCATAGAACCTATATATCATCAGGTAAGGCACACACACACACCTATGTACCATCAGGTAAAGCACACACACACACACCTATGTACCATCAGGTAAGGCACACCACCTATATATATCGTCAACTAAGTTACATACACCTATATACAATCAGGTAAGGCATAGAACCTATATATCATTAGGTAAGGCACACACACCTATGTACCATCAGGTAAGGCACACCACCTATATATCATCAACTAAGTTACACACACCTATGTACCATCAGGTAAGGCACACCACCTATATATCATCAACTAAGTTACACACACCTATATACCTTCAGGTAAGGCACAGAACCTATATATCATCAGGTAAGACACACACACCTATATACCATCAACTAAGTCACACCCACCTATGTACCGTCAGGTAAGGCACACACCTGTATGCCATCCACTTAGTCACACATACCTATATACCATCAGGTAAGGCACACCACCCATGTATCATCAGGTAAGGCACACACACACACATACACAACAGCTATGTAACATCAGGTAAGGAATACATTCCTACATACCATCAGGTAAGGAATACATTCCTACATACCATCAGGTAAGGAATACATTCCTACATACCATCAGGTAAGGAATACATTCCTACATACCATCAGGTAAGGAACACATTCCTACATACCAACAGGAAAGACACACACATTCTTCCAAGTATTACCAGTTTAGGAACACACACCTAAGTACCATCAGGTAAGTTACACACCTGTACACCATCGGTTTTGATATACACCTGTATACTATCAGATATGATTAACATCTGTGCACCAACAGGTAGGGTACACGCCTCTGTACCATCAGGTAAGGCACACTCTTGTACACCATCAGCAGTTCTACTCTATTTATCCATATACATAGAAGACATTGGTAGATTATAACAAGTGCCTGGATCAACTGTCTCTTCTGGTTCTGGGTGTGCAGAAAATGGCCATTGTCCTAATGGGAAGAGACCCTTGACAAGTCTCTCCTGAATGGGACACAAACAAGACACAAGTACAGCGCAGCTGTAATCAACAACAAGAACTAGAGTCTCCAGGGCAAATCCAGAGAGTTCCCAGCTATGGACATCCAGGACTGATTGAAGATGTCAGGGTAGATGCATTAAGGAGTGATAAAGAGGTGATAAAGCGGAGATGACTTCTCCAGTGATATCACTTCTCCAGTTTCTATGTTATTCTATGGAGCCTATTCACTCAAACTTTAGAGATCTTAGTGAATAGGCTCTATAGGATAACATAGGAACTGTAGAAGTGATATCACTGGAGAAGTTATCTCTGCTTTATCACATCTTTAACACTCCTTAGTTCATAACCCCCATTATCTCTTCAACCAGTTTTTCTTAAGATTAGACCTCGGGGTATACCAACAGGCTTGATTTTCATTAAATCCCTGCTTATAAGGGATAGTAATACTTTGTATATTTAATCTTTAATGTTGAAGGTATTACTTAAAGGGATAGTAATACTTCGTTTTAACTTTATTTTATTTTGTAGGCATTAAAAAAACATGAAGAATGATATAAGTCTTATCTCTCAAACCTTTATGGTTTATGAGATATTCACAAGCAAAGTTCCCCTCCCCGCCCCTTTTTCCTAGTGTAAGCCATCTCTTCTCAGATGTGGATCAGGTTGTATGACAGGACAGATAACAGAAGGGGACAATTTTCTTTGTATGAAAACAATGAAAGCCCTTCCCCCCTTGACAAGTTTTTCAGCTTTTTCCATTATCTTAATTGAAGATTGTCCCTCTCTGCAGTCTACCTGGGCATCTCCCTTCTGACCTGGTTGAACAGGGGGGGGATACTTTGTTTGTGAATATCTCTTAAACCATAAAGGTTTGAGAGATAAGACTTATATCATTCTTCATGTTTTTTTAATGCCTACAAAATAAAATAAAGTTAAAATGAAGTATTACTATCCCTTTAAATAATCAATGTATTTTTTCTATAACTTATATAGTTTAAGACTAATCGCTATGTCAAGTTTACCCCTCCTGGCCCTTTAAGTTACATTAGCGGTCTAGCTGACAGACTTGGATTCTGGTCCGCAGACCGGACGGCTCGTCTGGAGAGCCGAAATAGCATTGCATACAAAGAAAATATACATGAGAAAGGTCTACTGCCTGAAACCAGGCACATGTTGTGGATCATTGTCATGAATATTTTCTTTCGCTGAATGAACACAGAAGACAAGCAGGACTTCTCATTTTGCCTTCCTGGTACAAGTGGCACCAACATAAAGACTAAAGAAGCAATGAAAGGGACACTAATGTCCAATAATAACTTTATGTCGTTTTTAAAAAAAGATTATGTGGCGCAAATCCCATCTCTCAAACCTTTATGGTTTGAGAGATATTCACATACAAATTTCCCCCCCTCCTTCCCATTCTCCTGACATCAGACCTCTACTGACAGCAGGAGATCCCAGTCCTGGGATCAGCCGGCGGCTCTTCAGCAGAGCCGAAATAGCGATATTTGAAAAGAATTACATCATTGAAACGGTCTACAAAGTGTGCCTGGTTTGTAAGCACAATTTGTAGACCATTCCAATGAAGTAGTTCTTTTTAAATATCTCTCTTTCGGCTCTGCCGAAGAGCCTCCTCGAGTCGGTTGACATGGATCTCCTTCTGTCAGCTTTACAGCGGACATCAGGAGAAGGGGAGGGGAGGGGGAACTTTAGCGGTGAATTTCTCTCAAACCACATAATTTTTTTTTTTTTTTTAAATCTACAAAACAACATAAAGTTATTATTGTATATTAGTGTCCCTTTAACTTCAGCAGATTATATAATAGGTAGCACTAGACTCCCTCACCCTGAGAATTTGCCCCTTCACCCTGAGATTTGGGTCAAACCCTGAGAGTTCCCACATACGGCAACATTTCTTGGGTCCGTTAGGATTTTCTGGCCATAGTAAAGTACATGTGGGGGTTATTATTAGGATGTATTAATTTAAGTCACAGACTACAGCATTTCATAGTTATCGATAGGAACAGCACTACCTGATGGACAAAATAGAAATTGCAGTTTTATAGCATCTGAACATTTGTAAATAACATTTGAATGCAGAGCGTGCAGGGTAGGGCTGGCCTGGGGGGCAGAGGGGCAATTGCCCCCTGGGCCGGTCACATGTCTAGGACAGTGGGCCACTGCCTTATTCGGGATCCCATTTGTTGCTTTAACTGGAGCAAAGCAAGTGATACCACAAACTACAGTCCAAATGGAGCTACAATGTATCATAACCCCTTTCCCTTGTAATCTTTATGTATCACTAATGTGGCTTTACTTAAATGATAAGCTCTGTAGTATCAGTAGTGCACTGTAGCCCATTTTAACTGTAAGCTAGGTGGATCACTTGCCTTGCCTGGCAACATTAATGTCACTATTAACATTAACAAAAGGGGGGTGGGCTGGGACAGTGGGCTCGAACAATATTACAAATGGGCCACTTGATTGTATTTGACCCCCAGACCACAAGTTGCCAGCCCTCCCCTGAGAGTGTGAGTAGCTTCGTCTTACTCAGCAGGATAAACCCTATAATCAGGGCTATACCAAGGGTATTCAGTACCTGCATTTTATTTTTTATACAAAGATAAACAATACATTACCCTATTTGGCACTTTTCTCAAAAATAAATAAATAAATAAATAAATACATAGTACTACCATTAGCTGTACTTCCAGAAAAATAGAGAAGCCTATAAGGTATTTTTCCCTAAAAATGTATACACTGCTCCTTTAAATCATGTCCTCTCTTCCTTCTCCAGGCGTTAGCAGTGGCCGGCCTCAGCCCTCTGTTGAGAAGGAGTCACTCCCCCACAGCCTTCTCACGTCTCTGTTCCACGCCGCCTGCCACGCCCTGCACCCGAGGCTGGCAACAGCAAACCATGTCAGCCCTGAGGCTTCATGGAGGTCTTGGATCTCGAGACAACCTAAACAGCAGCTTCCCTTCTGTGCACTGCAGTGAATGCAGCCTTGGACAAAGCCGTCCTGCCTCCCTCACAGTGCCCTGCCATCCCCGGGACCCAGCACGGCAACATCATGGCAGTGCCAGTAGTTTAGTAGAAGCGGTAAGGAAAGAGAGAAATTCACAGGGCTCTGAATGTGAAAGGCTGGTTTGCTTAAGAATTGCACCACTTTATCTTGATGTATGGGGCCCTCACGGCCTTATGCATCAATTATAAGTCAAACCAACGACACTGCAAGGGGGAAATAAACCTTCCCAGAATTGCCACTGATCTAAATGGGGCTTTTAACCCACTGAATGCTAGAGAGATCTCCAACGCATTGCAAGGCAAGGGGAGAAATTCACTAAATGGTGATAAAGTGGATATGACTTCTCCAGTTCCTATGTTATTCTATAGAGCCTATGCACTAACATCTTCAAAGTTGAAGAAATCTTAGTGCATAGGCTCCATAGAATAATATAAGAACTGGAGAAGTGATAAACTGGAGAAGTCATCTCAACTTTCTCACCTCGTTATCACCGCTTAGTGAGTTGCATACCCTTCTGTCACTCAAAGAGATAAAATATTCCTTTCTGTCCAGATTAAAATAAGCAGGGGAGTAATTATGTAGAGTTGTTGGTGTTCCTTCAAAGTTGTGCTTAAAGGGATAGTAATACTTCATTTTAACTTTATTTTATTTTGTAGGCATTAAAAAAACATGAAGAATGATATAAGTCTTATCTCTGAAACCTTTATGGTTAAAGAGATATTCACAAACAAAGTTTCCCCCCCTTGTTCACCAGATCAGAAGGGAGATGCCCAGGTAGACTGCAGAGAGGGACAATCTTCAATTAAGATAATGGAAAAAGCTGAAAACCTTGTCAAGGGGGGAAGGGCTTTCATTGTTTTCATACAAAGAAAATTGTCCCCTTCTGTTATCTGTACTGTCATACAACCAGACTCACATCTGAGAAGAGATGGCTTACACTAGGTAAAAGGGGAGGGGAGGGGAACTTTGCTTGTGAATATCTCATAAACCATAAAGGTTTGAGAGATAAGACTTATATCATTCTTCATGTTTTTTTAATGCCTACAAAATAAAATAAAGTTAAAACGAAGTGTTACTATCCCTTTAAAGGAAATTAGAATGATAAAATTAACCCCTTAAGGACCACGGAGTATTTTTTAAAATCCGATTCCGGACTCCCTGAACGGGCGTGCAGCCACGCAGGGAGCCCGGAATTCCATGATGGTCCTGGTACGTCATCGATCCTTAAAGCAAATCCAACCATGACGTACCAGGACCGTCAAGGGTCCTTAAGGGGTTAAATCAAGGGCTTCAATGTGTTTTCAAGTTTTGGGCCACGTGACCACAACTCCATATTTCTGAGGGCTGCCTTCATTTTTTTATTGATAATAATAGTTAATTATCGGTTAGCTATACAAAAAAAAAGTTTAAACAACTTTATCTGTAAAGTCAAGTCTGTTTTTAAAGGGATAGTAATACTTCGTTTTAACTTTATTTTATTTTGTAGGCATTAAAAAAACATGAAGAATGATATAAGTCTTATCTCTCAAACCTTTATGGTTTATGAGATATTCACAAGCAAAGTTCCCCTCCCCGCCCCTTTTTCCTAGTGTAAGCCATCTCTTCTCAGATGTGAGTCTGGTTGTATGACAGTACAGATAACAGAAGGGGACAATCTTCTTTGTATGAAAACAATGAAAGCCCTTCCCCCCTTGACAAGTTTATCAGCTTTTTCCATTAACTTAATTGAAGATTGTCCCTCTCTGCAGTCTACCTGGGCATCTCCCTTCTGATATGGTTGAACAGGGGGGGGATACTTTGTTTGTGAATATCTCTTAAACCATAAAGGTTTCAGAGATAAGACTTATATCATTCTTCATGTTTTTTTAATGCCTACAAAATAAAATAAAGTTAAAATGAAGTATTACTATCCCTTTAAGACTCTGGTGGGCCCTGGGCAAAGCACATCAATCATCCGAACTAGGCATACCTGCATGATGGCATGGGAGAGAGAGACTTGGGCTTGGAGATACCGGACGATCGGTGGGCCACAATCAGGTCTGCTGCAGTGAGGACATCAATCTGTATGACCACCCGAGAGAATATTTATAAAATTTTACTTAGATAGTATTACACTCCCTCTCGGCTTCATTCTGTTTCTCCTGCTAGCTCTGCCCAGTGTTGGAGAGGCTGTGGGAGTACTGGAGACTTGCTTCATATCTGGTGGACTTGTCCCATTATCCAGGCGTTCTGGAGTAGGGTCCAACTTTTCATAAAGGCGGTCACCTCCATCTCTGTTCCACTAGATCCAGTGACTTTGGTGGTGGGGGTGCCCGTTGAGTCCTCGCCCATGCCTCGTTCCCTAGCATTGCTGACCTCCCACATCCTCACAGTAGCTTGCTGCTTGATTGCTGGCTTATGGAAGTCCCCTTCAGTCCCCTCTTTGGACATGCTGCTATCCAGACTGCGACAGGTAGAACTCATGGACCACCTTACCGCTCTGGTAGCTTGTTTTTTTTTTTCCTCCACACTCTCTTCCCGGCAGCTAGAATGGTGGAGTTGATGTCTTAAGTACAGTGTATTTTGCATACATCTAGCCCTGTGTATTATACATGTTGTTCCAATACTCACTGCATTTGGTATCCTATGTTGTTCCGTTATCTGATGTGTCATGTACTCTTATAAATCCAATTGTCAGAGAGGTTAGTTATGCTGCATTTCTCACTGCTTCTTGTACCCCCCACAGCAACAATAATAAAATTAATAAAAAAATTTATAATAATAAAAAAAATCAATCAATCAATCACAGGCCCCCTTACAATCCAACCGTGAAAATCAATCAATCAATCACAGATCCCTTACAATCCCACCGTGAAAATCAATCACAGGCCCCCTTCATACCTCCCAACATTTCAAATTGCCAAAGAGGGACACTTGTGTTTTAGGGGGTGTTGCTGGTGGCGTGGCTGGTGAGTGGGACATTACCGAGAAATTTTAGGCTATTTCATGACCTATTGATACCTCCTTGTGTAACCAAATAAATGACTTATAACAAGATCTAAGTATTTTATTTACACAGAATAATTTATAAACACGTATACTGACATTTAAACAAACAATAATGTGAGTTATATTGCTGTAGAGCAATATGATACACTTATATACACACCATGCAATCCGATCTCCTAAAAAGAGGGACATCAGGGTGGGAAAGAGGGACAGAGGGACTTGGGTCCAAAAGAGGGACTGTCCCTCCTAAAGAGGGACACTTGGAAGGTATGCCCCTTACAATCCCACCATGAAAATCAATCACAGGCCCCTTACAATCCCACCGTGAAAATCAATCAATCACAGGCCCCCTTATAATCCCACTGTCAAAATCAATCAATCACACAAAATGAAATACAACTGACACCCTAGCCTTATTCCACTGGACAGGGGGTCCCTTTTAATTTAGGCTTGTGGTGTTCCAGATCACATCTGCTTGGAAAGTCCACATCGAGTGGTTGGTTACCAACTGTCTGACATTCCCTCTGCAACATGCACAGTGGCCATCTGATCTGATGGGCTGTTTCCTATTCCCGCGTTTGTTGGCTAATTACAAAGCCACATGTATGGGGTGTCCTTGAAGCTGGGCAGTACAAAAAAACCAGACCGCCATACAGCTGTCCTCTCTTTCCCTGTCATCTTTAAAGGGATAGTAATACTTCGTTTTAACTTTATTTTATTTTGTAGGCATTAAAAAAACATGAAGAACGATATAAGTCTTATCTCTCAAACCTTTATGGTTTAAGAGATATTCACAAGCAAAGTATCCCCCCACCTGTTCAACCAGATCAGAAGGGAGATGCCCATGTAGACTGCAGAGAGGGACAATCTTCAATTAAGATAAGGGAAAAAGCTAAAAAACTTGTCAATGGGGGAAGGACTTTCATTCTTTTCATACAAAGAAGATTGTCCCCTTCTGTTATCTGTCTGGTCTTACAACTAGATTCACATCTGAGAAGAGATGGCTTACACTAGGAAAGGGAGGGGGAAACTTTGCTTGTGATATCTCTTAAACCATAAAGGTTTGAGAGATAAGACTTATATCATTCTTCATGTTTTTTTAATGCCTACAAAATAAAATAAAGTTACAACGAAGTATTACTATCCCTTTAAATAAGATGAGCCAGCATCTGCTGCTTCTAAGAGAAATGGAGAACTCAGCAAGTGCCCTTGCTCCTCTGCACGATCCCATTGTGGCGGCCTCATGTGTGTGTTAGCTAATTAGGTAAAAAATAATGTTTTTCTTAAAAATCTCAGGCTGCACCCTATGGTCAGGTGGGCTATATTCAGAGGAAGGCTGGCAACCTCTGGTCTTGGGCCTAATATAATTAAGTGGGCCTTTGTTATCATTCAAGCCAACTGTCCTAACCCACTCCTTTCGTTAGTCTTAACCCCTTCACGACCACCCAGTTTGGCTCGTGGGTGGCCGTTAAGGATCACAGAGCTGCTGCTGACAAAGGTTGGAGATTGTGAAGAGCCTTCAACCTCCAATAGGCTGCCACACAAATCAAGCATGCCTTATAATTTAAGGACTGGTGGGTGCACAATGCATTTTGAAGCAATACATTGCACAACCTTCTGGTTGTTAAAGGGTTAAATTTGGATGCGCTTAACTCAAAATACATCCAAGTTCTAGTATGCTGCTTTCCAGTGTGTCATATTCAGCAAAATTACCTGTGTAAACAGCACGATTGGGGAGCATTTAGTGCAGCTTTAAAGGGACAGTAATGTATCACAATAAAATCAGCTCCAATTAATCTTCATAGTATTTGGGCCATGGAGAGTGTTATTTCAATACTGTCAGAGTTGTAGTTCAAGAGTAATTGAATGATAAAGTATCCCCCTCCCGCCCCTTTTACTGATGTAACACTGCTCACTTCAGAGTAGCAAGACTGTCTGGATGGATCTCAAAGAGGGACAATCTTCAGCGAAAATAAGGAAAAACCTGTCAAGGGGGTCAGGGTTTTCCTTATGGTCACAGTAAGAAGATTGTCCCTTGCTGTGATCTGTCCGGTCAAGAGACCACATTCCACATCTGAAGGTAGGCGGCTTACACTAGGTAAAAGGGGCGGGAGGGGGATACTTTATCATTCAATTGCTCTTCAACTACAACTCTGACAGTATTGAAATAACACTCTCCATGGTCAAAATACTACGAGGATTAATCAGAGCTGCTTTTTTGTGAAGCATTACTATCCCTTTAATAATGCTGCCCTAAACTGTGTGAACAGGCCCTATGTGAGAGATGCAGTGTTATTTTTATTTGTCGTATGAATAATGTATATTTTTTTCCTCTCTGTCTCTCTCTCTGCTGCACTTCCAAAACACCCATACCATGCAGGTGCTGATATCCGAAGGGCTTGCGCAATTTGCTCAGGACCCCCACTTCCTGCAAGTGGCGACACATGAGCTGGCCGACGCCTGTGACATGACGATAGAGGAGATGGAGTCCGCTGCTGACAGCTTTTTAAACGGAAAGCCCAGCCCCAATGGGAAGCTATCACCTTTCTCCAATCGCAGGGACCAGGGGCTGGACTGTGCGGGGGGAGGGTCAGTGGAGCTAGGACTCTCACCAGGTTGCCAGAACAGCGAAGAGGAGGAGGAGGACTGCAGAGTTTACGTGAGCAGCCTGTAGCCGGCCAGGCAAGCTTCAGATGGACAACAGAGCCGAAGAGATGCCAATTTGTCGGAGGGTGGATGTATTTTTGGGAGGGAGTTTTTGGGCTCCTTTCTCGGTTTATTTTCTTTTTTCTTTTCGGTGTTCCTAATTGGTTTGTTTCAGAAGTGCCTCACTGTTCTCGTGACCTGGAGTGACCAGAACAGCGTTCCTCATCCACTTAAGTTGGGGCGGGAGGGGGGAAGGCATCCGGAGCTAACTTTCTGTACTTTGGAAGAAGCAGGAGGTGCCAGAATCACTCGGAAGGGGTCTCCTGGTTCCTGATGATGGTTCCTGTGAAAATGCAAGGAGTCTAAACACGAAGTTCAGTCCACAGGAGGCACCTTGATGTGTCCACTCAAATCCATTTTCCTTTACTGTCTTTCTCATTTACAACGAAAGGGGTTGTTTGCTTTTAAGGGGATCATATCACAGAAAAACAATGTTGGTGATTTTAGCCATTTCAGTGCCAGAGGGGTACACAACGCATTTCTTTGCAATGCATTGCACACCCCTCTAGCACTGAAAGGGTTAAAAGATCTTTCATAATCATATATATTTTCAATTTTTATTTAGAAAACTAGCTTGAGTTATTTAGATTGATATACTTTGCAAATTAAGGCATGCTGTGCAGGCCCTTCCAGTCTTAAACCTACATTACTCACCACCACCACTTACTGACACTTACTGCTCAACAATGCATTTCCCACCTCTCCTGACACGGAAAGGGTTAATTGTCAGTTAGTGGGGGAGGTAATGTAGAGCTAAGATAGTAAGTACCATTATGGCATGCCATGATTATCATGATCTATAAATCGAGAATACCTCAACAACTATTTTTCGAAGTTAAAATGGCTAATAAAACATATAGGTGATTTTGAAAGATCTTTTCAGTATTACCAACATTTTTTTAGGTGACAAGGTCCCTTTCACCGTTTAAGTGCCAAAAGATTTTGGTCACCCCTCTGGCACTCAAAAGGTTAAACTGTCATAGTTAAATAAGGAATGTCTCCCACCCAACCACAACTTAGAGCAAGGGGTGTACAGCCAGGCTTCAAAGGCCACTACAGGCCAGGTTTTAGAGACAGCCACCACCGAGCTCAGAGTGGTCAATGAACCATGTTGTTGTCCCCTCTGGCAGGCAGATCATTAAAGGGAAACTATCAATAAAAAAAGAACATGAGTATGTCCATTTTCCTTAAAGGGATAGTAATACTTAAAATGTAAAAAAATATATGTTGCAGGGTTTATCCCTTTGTGTAAAACAAGGGAACTCCCACTGCTGAAAGGTGTTTTATTCAAAAGTTATTACATCTCAAAGATGAATTTTTAGGTGCAATATTACAGTGGCCTGAAACTGTACAGTGGAGCTGTTGCTACACCATCCTATGGAGATTTATGGTCCAGGACCAGAGCTGTCCATAGAATGGTTTAGCAACAGCGCCACTATACAATTTCAGGCCACTGTGATATTGCACCTAAAAATTCAACTTTGAGCTGTAATAAATATTGAATAAAATGCCTTTCAGCAGTGGGAGTACTCGTGTTTTACTCAGGGGGATAAACCCTACAACATATTTTTTTTTACATTTTAAGTATCACTATCCCTTTAAAGGGATACTAAATTTTATTATGAAATGTTACAATTTCCAAGGCTTTTTCCATCCAAGTATAAGGATCCTGATTTAAAAGATACTGCAACTCAAAATGTTCATTTTTGTGATTTGAGTGGGTACAGTGTATTTCATGTCCTTAACCCTTTCAGTGCCACAGGGGTATGCAATGCTTTGTCACTGAAAGGGTTAAAATTACATGGAGGTGCTGTTGTTATTCCTGCCTAGCCTTCGTCACTGCCATTGATTTCCTTTGGACACTATTAAGACAACTTCATCTTAAAGGGATAGTAATGTTTCATAATAAAAGTAGCTCTAATTAATCATCATAGTATTTGGACTTTGGAGAGTGTTATTTCAATTCTGTCAGAGTTGTAGTTCAAGAGTAATTCAATGACAAAGTATCCCCCTCCCGCCCCTTTTACTGATGTAACACTGCTCAGCCAGAGCAGAAGGGAGGTGCCCAGGTAGACTGCAGAGAGGGACAATCTTCAATTAAGATAAGGGAAAAACCTGAAAAACTTGTCAAGAGGGGCAGGGCTTTCATTGTTCTCATAGGAAGAAGATTGTCCCCTTCTGTTATCTGTCTGGTCTATGGACTGCATTCCACATCTGAGAAGAGATGGCTTACACTAGGTAAAAGGGGCGGGGGGGAACTTTGCTTGTGAATATCACTCAAACCATAAAGGTTTGAGAGATAAGACTTATATTGTTCTTCATGTTTTTTTAATGCCTACAAAATAAAATAAAGAAAAAATGAAGTATTACTATCCCTTTAAAGAGGACAGGCCATGAAAATCATTAAAGCCTTCCTTACACAAATGTACAGTTTTGGGATGGAATTACTTTTCAGCAAGGAATATGTCAGCAGTGGCAGTCATCTAGATTTACTGAGAATGAAAATCCCTACAAAATCCATACGTGTATTAGAATAAATGCCACTAGCCCTTTAATCCCTTGGATGCCAAAAAGGAACCCAGTACAATTACCTCTGTTATAAGACTTTAGATTTTAAAGTGAAAGACCCAGAAGAAGAACCTCCAACACCCAGTGATTGTAAACACTTATTATAGAGGAAAAAATCCAGATACGTTAAAAAGGGTACATCCACTGTTCGGAGATGCCTCATTAAACACTTATTACAGCTCAAATTTGCATTTGACAGTTTGCAGTTTCATTTTTCTGTCCAATATGGAGTGCTGTTGTTATTTCATTTTATGGAGAGACTAGTTCTAAAGCCTGTGTACACGGGCCAATAGTGGCGGCGCTGCAGTCATGCGCAGTACTGACTGCCAGCTCCTCGGCTGATACGGAGCGGGGCGCTCTGAATTCAGACCGTAGTTCTCTCTGCGCACCTTCCTGGGACCAAGTGCAGAAAGGACTCCGGTGTATCAGCCGCGGCGCGGGCAGTCTGTGCTGCGCATGACTGCAGAGCAGCAGCCGTCTTTACTGCGCATGACGGCTTCTGACATACATTCTTAGCGAATTATAATATAGGATATGGTACGCTTACAATCCCGCTAACAAACCCGACAAGTACTGGACCCATATCAATCTTGGTACTTCACAATACAGTGTTACTATGTTTTACAACAATCTGAAGTATCCCCCATTTATCCCTTAATGCAGGGGAGGGCAACATGTGGCTACGCAGCTGTTGTTGGCCTACAAATCACAACATCGAGGGTGATGGGAGATGTAGTCCAACGGAATGTGCAGAGCCACATGTTGTCATCCTCGAACGGCCTTCAAATGACACTTTAATAGAGAAAGAGGAAATAGTTTATGTCCCACCTTGTGTGGGAAGCATAGGAAATAACTCAGTAGTGCTAGCTGAAAATTGTTACATATTTACATTATTCTTGGGTTTTATTCCATTGTAACCATCACTGGCTTCTGAATCTGTTAACCTATGTATCTTCTTCCATGCTTCCCGATCAATGGCTGGAGGGAGCGCAGCCAATTAGAATTGTTTGTGACTTCACAGAGGAGAGGGTCAGTGGGCAGCTCTGTGAAATTTAAAGGAACACTAACTCCAAAAAAATGAAATAGGTTGACATTGTTTTAAATATCACGTACTTACAGCTAACATATGTACAAATTATTCACAGGTGACAGCCTTAAAATATCATCCTAAACTTCCTTTTAATTGCATATGTAAATTGTCCTCTTCAGAGAGCATTTACCTACTGTTGTCTGTGCTGTTTTGCATTGAGATAAGAGCTAAAGTCAGTTAATTGTGATTAATGTCCACTGCTTTTGTATTCAGAAAGGTTGTTATCTTATCTCAGCACATGCACATATATTCCTGGACAGTCAGTGGGAGCTGTGGGAATGGCAGCAATGTCTGCTTCTTTAAAACTAGATTTTAGGCCTCAGAAAACAAAAAGAGATTTTTTTTTTTTTTTTAGAAGCTAGCATTAACCATATAACAACTAAAAGGGAATGCATCGCATCACTATGTTTACCCCTACCCGGCCGGCTCCAAAAGGGACTGACAGCGCAGGCGCACGGACGTCACTATGGCAAGATGTCCGTGCTTCCTGCTACCGTCAGCCGCGGAATAACTCGTAAATCAGTTAAAACAGGTAATAATTCTGGCCTCTAACGCTACTAAGCAAGCTAGTTGCCAGATGGAGACTTAATTTAGATAAAGATTTTATGGGGTGGTAGTTCCCCTTTAAAATGTAAAAAACCATTGTTGTAGGGTTTATCCTCCTGACTAAAACAAGGGAACCGCTACTGCAGTAAGGTGTTTTATTCAAACGTTATTACATTTCAAATTTGAATTTTTTCAGGTGCTGTATCTTAATGGCCTGAAATTGTACAGTGGAGCTGTTGCTACACCATCCTATGGACAGTTCTGGCCAGTTGACCATAAATCTACATAGGATGGTGTAACTGCATCACTGTACAATTTCAGGCCATTGTGACACTGTACCTAAAAATTCAAGGTTGAGCTGTAAAAACTTTTGAATAAAATACCTTTCAACAGTTGAAGTACGTTTGTTTTACTCAGGAGGATAAACACTAATATATATATATATATATATATATATATATATATATATATATATATATATATATATATATATATATATATATATTTTTTTTTTTTTTTTTTTTTTTTTTTACATTTTAAGCATTACTATCCCAAAAATAGCAACAAAATTTGTTTACAGACAACTTCCAATTTTAGGATATTTTTACTGTTAGTAAATTTACTGACAGTTGGTAACTGTGGTTATATCTGATATTATTTTTTTCTTAGTGAGACCTAGGCTTTAAAGGGATAGTAATACTTACATTTTACTTAACTGCATTTTGTAGCCCTTAAAAAAATGCCCCCAGTGCCATCTCTCATACCTTTATGGTTTGAGAGATATCCGATTTCAAAGTTCCCCCTCCCCTGACGTCAGCGCTCTAGCTGACTGCAGGGGAATCCGGTCCTGGGACCAGCAGGCGGCTCTGCACCAGTGCTGAGATCGCCTTATGGAAAAACAAATCATTCACTGGAACAGTCTTCCATGTGAGCTTGCAAACCAGGCACACGTAGAAGACCGTTCCAGTGAAGGATTTCTTTTTCCATAATGGGATCTCTGCTCTGCTGAAGAACCTCCAACGGTCCCGGGACCGGATTCCCCTGCAGTCAGCTAGAGCGCTGACGTCAGGGGAAGGGGAACTTTGAAGGATATCCGGGCACTGGGGGCATTTAATTTGTTTTTTTAAGGGCTACAAAATGCAGTTAAGTAAAATTGTAATGAGTATTACAAGAGATTGTGCCTGATGAGTCTGCAGTATAATGTATTTCAGTCGTCTCTGGCACATAATGGGGGATATGCACTAAGGTGTGATAAAGAGGTGATAAAGTGGAGATAACTTCTCCAGTGATATCACTTCCCCAGATCCTATGTTATTCTATGGAGTTTATGCACTATTATGTCCAAAGATGGACAAACTTTAGTGCATTGGTTCCACAGAATAACACAGGAAATGGAGAAGTGATATCACTGGAGAACTAATCTCTGCTTTATCACCTCTTTATCACACCACAGTGCATCTCCCCCTAGGAGTAAAGGACAGGTCACCAACGCAACAGAGTATTTCACAACTAAGAATTGCAACTTCACTTAATGTCTTTGATTTTATAGTAAATTTGTGTGTAAACCCCACAAATGTGTGATTGTGGACATCAGAAGGTCATGGAGAATTTTAACCTTATGAGTGTCAAGGAGATTGTACTCAATGGGTTAATGTCAAATTCATTGTGATGGTAGTAAAGGTACAGTTGGGTTGATGGTAGCAAAATGCATCTCTGAGTCTCTCCAGGCAAAAAACTGTCTTCCTTTAACCCTATGAGTGCCAGAGGGGTATGCAACGCATTGACACCTCTCTGGCGCTCAAAGGGTTAATTCTTTTTACCCAATACCCCAAGCACATGTCAGACTATGCCAAATCCCCACTGATAAGCCAGAATACAATTCATTATTTCTGTCATGGATGATACAATGGCTGTAACATTACCATCAGTGGCTTAACTAGTCATTGGAGGGCCCTGGTGTAAACTTTTTTGGGACACCTGTAACAAAAATATATTTATAAGTGCATAACTAAAACCTACTGGATCGTGGGGCAGATGGGGCCCCCTTGAATGCTGGGCCTTGGTGAAACTTCACCTTCTTAAACCCTTGTAGTTTTGCATCTGATTGCCACTGCATGAATGAGTGTCTTGGGCGCTGCATGGTTTGCAAGTTTTCTCAGCCGGCAATTAAAATGTACAGAACAGTCCCTCCTGGAAGTCCGTTCACCAACAAAACCCACAGAAATGCACAGAATGGAAAATATCATTTCAACAACAGAAATGTGTTATGGCTGCTTCAAACTCTCCTGACAGCAGGTTATGCAAAAGCAACGCAATAATATTAGTTTTGAAAAAGACTTAAAGAAAACATGCAGGGGGGCCGGCCTCGGTGGCAGGCAGCAAATCAATTTTCACAGGCTACTTAGCACATAATAAATATGAATAGCATTACCTGTTGATGAGAATAGAAAATTGCAGGTTAATTAATAACTTTTGAATTACTAATCTCACAGCAGTACCCTTGTTTTACTCTGCAGAAAAAGCTGTATATCATGTACTTTTCATAACAAAAGTTAACTGTATCTTTAAAGGGATAGTAATGTTTCATAATAAAAGCAGCTCTAATTAATCATCATAGTATTTGGACTTTGGAGAGTGTTATTTCAATTCTGTCAGAGTTGTAGTTCAAGAGTAATTCAATGACAAAGTATCCCCCTCCCGCCCCTTATACTGATGTAACACTGTTCAGCCAGATCAGAAGGGAGGTGCCCAGGTAGACTGCAGAGAGGGACAATCTTCAATTAAGATAAGGGAAAAACCTGAAAAGCTTGTCAAGGGGGGCAGAGCTTTCATTGTTCTCACAGGAAGAATCTGTTATCTGTCTGGTCTATGGACTGGATTCCACATCTGAGAAGAGATGGTTTACACTAGGTAAAAGGGGCGGGAGGGGAACTTTGGTTGTGAATATCTCTCAAACCATAAAGGTTTGAGAGATAAGACTTACATAGTTCTTCATGTTTTTTTAATGCCTACAAAATAAAATAAAGCTAAAACGAAGAATTACTATCCCTTTAATTCAGACATGTCAGCAGCAATGAGATTAAAAAAAAAAGCTATAGACCCTTCTGAAGTGTATATTTATGGTTCATTTTCCCTGTTCTGTTCAAAGTGCTGATTTGTGCTTTTGGCAATAACTTTGTTGGAGAACACGTAAAACTTGAATTTGAGTCAGTTTTTAGTATTCTTTAAAAAAATAAAAATAAAGTTTACAACTATGCCAAATATGCATTCTGAGCTATGGACTTGGTACATTTAGATACATGTTCCTTCTGTTCCGCAACTGTTTCTGATTGGCTTTCCGGCATTTGAAATCGGGGGAGATTATTAATTTTTTATGGAGCAGTAAACTTTTTTAATCTAAACATATGTTACAGGGATTTTTCTGCAAATTAAAACAAAGGTAGTCTCACTGCTGAGAGGTTTCTCATTCAAAATGTATTGCAGAGCAAATGTGTCTTCTTTTCATTTAAGTGCAATTTTTATTGTGGTCACCATGTGGTGCTATTGCTATTACTTTCCATGGAGAGCCAAAGTCTAAGACTCAAGCTTTCCCATAGAGTGTGTTATTAAATAATGATTTTCCTTTTGAGTGCTAGATGGCAATGTTGTTAATTGTGTAATATAAAAAAAATATGTTTCAGTTGTAATAAGTTTTAAATGAAAAACATCCAACAGTGGGAGTATTCTTATTTTACTCATCAGGAAAAAACATGCAATTAATAATGTATCAAAAAAGTTACTCTTCATTTAATTATTTTTCATTTTCTGTCGCTGGGGAATGAAACTTTACTATATTTCTACTGGACTTTCTTTGTTTACCAGGCTCATTTTGTTGTGGGTGTGAGAAGAGGAAGGGGTTAACAGGAAATTATCCATTTGTGTTAACAAAGGATTCTGGGAATTTATTGCACACTATGTATGTAACCAAATTTCCAGCAGAGGATCTAAGCAATGGACTGCTGTGCAGTACATTGCAGTCCGGTCTGGAAATAAAAAAATGTAAAATGACCACATCAGCCCCTCAAAAATGTTACATATTTTGGGGTCATAGTGCAAAATGAGAGAAACATTTAGAGTGTAAATCTACTGCACCTTAGAGGTAAAATGAAAATTTCCATTGATTCGAATGGGAGTTTTAAAACCTTGAATATTAGACAGTTCCCAGTGCATTGCGAAGCAATGCATTTGAGACCTCACTAGCATTCAAGGGGTTAAAATCCCAATTTAAATCAATGGAAATATGAGCAGTTTTTCTCCCGCATGATGCAGATGGTTTCCATTAGAACTGCAACTCGTCTGTTTTGTGTGTACGGGTCTTTGAAATTGAATGTATATTCAAAACTGTCTATGCATTACATTGCCAAAAATTTTTGCAAATTATTAGTTTCAACCCTTTTCGTGTCAGAGGGGTATGGGAAACACTGCACATCTTTCTAGTGCCAAACAATTAAAGATATTTGGTTTACTAGCAACACATCGCCCACTATTGGGCGATAAAGAAAAAGGAGCATTAAACATGTTGCCGCAATGAAAAGGGCTATATCAGAATCTCTCCCTCCTCAAGAGGGAGAGATTCTAATATTCCTGGGTTAAGCATCACTGCTATCAGATATTGGTGTTTGGTTAGAATGGTAAATGTGCTGCAGGTCTAAAAATTTGGTGTCTGAACGGGTCTATTTTTATGCCGAGTAGTGCTAGAGTGAAGTAACTCAGCATCTTTAGCATAATTTCCTCCTTTTGCAAGTATATTAAGCATCACACATTTTAATAGCGTGTTAGTCTAATCTTATACAACAAGCGTTTTCAGGTCCATGCATTTCATCTTGCAGCTCTTACACACAGCGAGTGTAGGAAACACACATACAACACTGCTAGTACATCCATGTATCTTAACCCTTTGAGCATGAGAGGGATTCCGGAGCAAGCGTACCCCTCTTGCACTCAAAGGGTTAACATACACGGATGTAAGCACCAGCAGTGTTAAATGTGTGATTCCTACATGCACGGTGTGTAAGAACTGCAAGATGAAATGCACGGACCCGAAAACATTCCTTTTATAAAGTTAGCCTAACACGCTATTAAAATGTGCAACGCTTAAGCCCGCAATATCAGAACCTCGCCCTTTTGATGTAGGCGAGATTCTGATATTGCCCTTTTTATTGCGACAACATGTTTAATGCGTCATTTTCTTTGTAGCCCAATAGTGGGCGACATTCCAAAAGGATACCAAGATATTTAGGGCTCGATCCAAATGTTGGAGATAAAAAGCTGGTAGGGCAAAATCGATACCGACCGACAAAAGAAAATGTCTAAGTCGGCATTCAAATGTCCTACCGGCTAAAACCACAATGAACGTTAGGCCACAAAAATGGTCTTGTGGCCAAACGTCAATTTTGTGCGTGAAGTTCCCAAAAAGCCGTTAAATAACAGCAGTATTGGGAACTTAAAGGAGCAGTAAACTTTTTTATGAAAACACAAATTTTATAGAGCTTTTCCTGCTGAATAAACAAGGTCGCTCCCACTGCTGTCAGATGTTTTATTCAAAAATTATAGCAGTTTAAATAATCAGGAAGTGAATTTACTGTGTTTACTTCCTGATAGATCTAACTGACAGGAAGTGACAGGCAGTTTCTATCACATTCTATGGAGAACTGTATGTCTCTGACTTTCCTCTCCATTAGAATCTAACAGGAAATCTAATTAGAATTTGACCACTAGAGGGCAATGCTAATGTAAAAAGACATGGGTTTAAACTGTAATAACTCTGGAAATATAAATCTCTCGACAGTGGGAGTACCCTTATTTTACTCAATAGGAAAATACCTACAATATATATATTTTCATAAAAATCTTCTTGTATCTGTAAAACAAAAAAAAAGTATGAATACAGTGCAGTATAATATAATACATAGTTTAACCCCCTGAGTCCAAGAGGGGTACGAAATGCATTGCTTTGCAATGCATAATGGACCTCTCTGGGGCTCAAAGACTTAAGCAATGTATTAGTGTCCATGTTTATCGAAATATGTCTCCATAATTATTTGAAGAAATAAGCCATTATAGTAAAGTTGCGCCAATATCATGTCCAAAAAACGTAGTAATAATATACTTAGCTTGCTAATAATAATAATATCTCTGGCACTATGTAAGCCTGCAGAGGCGGGGGAGACATCGCTGTGTGCCACAGATCCCCCTTCTGCTGCCTCATGGGCCGATGTCCGTTCCACAACGAGGGAATTTGAGCAGAGAATGCCTTTATATATGGGCAGTCTCTGATCCAATTCACTCACAGCCATTGGCTGAGATGTGCACACATTCCAGCCAATCAGTTTAAAGCACAGTCGCTTGAGCCTATGCACTATGATTTCTCCAGCTTTGGAGATCTTAGTGCATAGGCGCTATAGAATAACATAGGAACTGGAGAAGCAAAAAACTGGAGAAGTCATCTCCACTTTATCACCTCTTTATCACTGCATTTCTGGATGCCCTGTATATCCCTAGTAATCTGGTTGTTTAAGGTTGTGTAACATATTTATTTTCCACTAACGGCAATGCCTAGTTTCCAGAATTGTAAGTATTTATCAGCGTGCTTATTTCTGTATTTGTTCACTATAGTTTGCAGAAAGGTGTAAATAGTGAACGTCTTTTCCTCCTTGACCATACAAGGATAAACGGATATCTTAACATCCAGCCATACCAGGATTATTTTTTGTTGTTACAGAAAATGTTTTACAATAAACTGAAAGAGGGTATCAAGTAAACAAACGAGAGACAGAATGCTTAAAGTTATAATAATGCTCATTTTGGAAATAAATACATATATTTTTCAGGGATTGTGATGCTGAGTAAAACAAGGCTACTCCCACTGCTGAGATATGATTTGTTCAAAAGTTATTGCAACTCACTGCAAATGCATTTTGGTTGCAGTACCTTAATGGCCTGAAATCTTACAGTGGCACTGTTGCTGCAACATCCTATGTAGAGTTATTGTCAACAGACCATAGCTGCCCATAGACTAGTGTAGCAACAGAAACACCATAACATTTCAGGACATGAAAGTACTGAACCCCAAACCAATGCAAATTTGAGCTGCAAAATGTTTTGAATAAAAAAAAAAAAAAAAGTTTTCATATTAACTATGCCTTTAACCCTTTGAGTGCCAGAGGGGTACGCAATACGTTGCAGCTCACGATAACTTATAGGGTTAGTAATGCCGAAAATAAAGTTAATGCTATATGTTAGATTTTACAAAAATAACGTATTTGGAAAAAGTCCCGTCTCTCAAACCTATATGGATTGAGAGATATCCTCCGCTAAAGTTCCCCCCTCACTCCCGTTCTCCTGACGTCAGCTGTAAAGCTGACAGCAGGAGATCCGTGTCGGCCGACAAGAGGAGGCTCTTCAGCAGAGCCGCAGTAGAGCGATTGAAAAAGAAATACTTCTTTGGAACAGTCTAAAAAGTGTGCTTGCAAACCAGGCACACTTTGTAGACTGTTCCAAAGAAGTATTTATTTTTAAATCTCGCTATTGTGGCTCTGCTGAAGAACCACCTGTCGGTCCCCACACCAGAAACTCCTGCTGTCAGCTTATAGCTAACGTCAGGAGAAGGGGGTGGGGCTTTAACGGAGAATATCTCTCAAACCATAAAGGTTTGAGAGACAGGACTTTTTCCAAATACGTTATTTTTGTACAAGCTAACATATAGCATCAACTTTATTTTGGGCATTACTAACCTTTTAATCAGTATAAGATTTCTGGGGGTATGTATACTATATAAGCTATAGAGCATATAAAATGTGCCCCCTCCTCATCCACCTCCCCTGTGTATTTGCAGAACTGACGTATTACAGGAGTCAGAAAATCACAAATATGTTTCAAGTTACTCAAAAGTAGATCCAAAGAAAGAGAGCACAGGTTTGGCTTGGGGATATACTTTTCAGACTGGAAAAATTACTTTTACTCAACAGGCATAAATAGTATAAAGATTGACCAAAAAATTGTGAACCATATGTCTCAACTAAAGCTCATATGTAAGTTATCTTTCTCATTTAAAAATGAACAACATATCCCATAGGACTGTACAAATTGTAATAAAGAGATAGAAATGATTGGGAGAGTCAGAGAGCTTTCATTCTAAAACAGGGGTGCTTAACCTGTGATTAGTCATACCTTTTTTTACTACAACTCCCATCATCCTCCTCCAGTCACTGACTAGCTGGGGGTGATGGAAATTGTAGTCCAAAACAGCCTGGAAAATAGGTTGCCCAGTCTTGATCTAGAGGAATAAATCTTGATACATATCACTAACTGATACTTACCAGTCCATACTTAGCTGTCTTAGAGTAGGTTCCTCTTATGGGGTGGGATGCCTCATACCACTGGCTGAGTGTGAACAGAATGCAGCATTGTAATTGGTTACTTCCAGCACTGATATACCTGTTCTGAATTTCTAATGTGTTGTGATTAGTTGTATGAAATCCCACTACTTGGTGACATTAGAGAAAGGCCATTGCACCCTCTTTGCTTCCATAATGCTGACCTTTCCCCCGGGTGTCTCATTAATCTAAGGCAAGGTGATTAAGTTCAGCTCTGGGGTGGTATATACGTGGACCTCCCTCCCCCTCCCTGCACGCAGCATCCAGTCTCCGGCAGAATGGGCTCTGAAATAAAGAGATTTAAAGATTGATCTTTGTTTGGGACAAATGTATATTTATGTAAGATTGCATTTTTACCTAAGGAATGATGTTGTAAAAATGGCTAAGAAATAAAATTTATTTAAAAAACATACATCAATGTTTATGTATTTATTTTTTTAACTAAACTGGCAGAAAAATAAGTACACAAGGCAGTTATCACTATCAGCAGATCTGGAAGCAGACGTGCCAATGAAGATACAACTGCATTGTGAGTTCTGGTGGATCAATAGATGAGCAGGATGGAGTTATGAATTAAGACACCAAGGGCTTTCTCATTGGTCACACACGAAGAGACTGAACTATAAGACTGAATTCTTGCAGTTCAGTCTCGTTGGACAAAATGCACAGCCCCCATAAACCAGGTCTAGGCAATGTGAGGCCCTCCAGCTGTTGCTAGACAGCGATTCCCCTTTGGCTGCCGGCGAATGATGGGAGTTGTAGTCCAGCAAAGGCTGGAGAGCCTCATGTTGCCCAGCTCTGCTATTAACCCACTGTATCTGGTTTGAAGGATCATCAAGAGGGTCTATACATGTGCAACATGTGAGGTTTGCAGCTGAGAGCTATGTGCTTCCAGGTTACGAGCCTGTGGTGGGGGCAGTTTTCTGATTCACAAAGCAATTGACAGGAGCCTCAAAGCATTTAAATCTCTGCTCCCTTATGAGCAGATGTAGTAACACATGATAATTTCCTATTTAATGCCCCATTCAAACTGAGATGCCATCAGGAGATTACAGGCAGGCAGGAGGGGGGTGTTCTACCTGCCCAATCAGACACAGAGGTCCCTGTATTCCCATGATGTGTGTGTGTGTGGGGGGGGGGCTGTGTCAAAAGGAGCCCTCAGACAAACAGTCTGGTCCACAGGGATTCTGGAGGATCTCCTGGTGGGGCCCCTTTCTTCAGTATATTCTGTAGGCAGCATACCAGAGAGTATGAGTACACCTGTCCTTAGTTTCATATCATAACATATAGTGGAAAAGTTCCAAGGGCTCCATCTTTACATATAAAGAAATAAGAAAAATTGGGGGGCGCTCCTGGTGTAATGCAGTCAGCAAAATATGTCACGACACCATCACCACTCCATTGAACTGATAATATATATTTATTAATATACTAAAACCATATCTGGATTTTTTTGTTTGTAAATACGGGCCATTGTGATTTCATAAAGAGGCCAGTTAGGTTGCGAAACGCTTGAAAACGAAGCACACGTAGAAGACTGTTTCAGTGAAAGATTTTTTTTTATTAACGCGATCTCGGCTCAGCCGCAGAGCCGCCTGATGATCGTAAGACCGAATTTCCCTTCAGTCAGCTACAACGCTGACTTTGGGGAAAGGCATTGGCGTAACTATAGGGGTTGCAACCGCGACCGGACCCGTCACTCCAGGGGCCCGGCTGCCCCCTGCGACCCCCTCCTCCTGTTGCTGCAACCTCCCTCCGGCGCTCTAGTAATGCAGAGCGCTGGGAGATTACATCATCTCCCAGCGCTCTGCATTACAGAAGAGGACAGTGCAGGAGCACGTTGCGCCAGCCCGTCTCTCCTGCCACTCCACTGGACCACCAGGGATTGGGAGGTAGGAAATGGAGGCATTGTGGAGGGCCCGGGGGCCAATGTGTTTGGGGGTTGGGGGGGCCCATGGCACTTCTTGCACTTCTTGGGCCCGGACCATTCTAGTTACACCTCTGGGGAAAGGGGAGGGAGACGGCAACTTTAGGAGCGATTATCTCTCAAACCATAAAGGTTTGAGAGATGACACTGGGGGCAATACATTTATTATAATAAGACTTTAATATAGGGATTAGTAATAATTATTTCTATCCCTTTAAAGGAAAAGAGATGAATGTATGTAAGTCATGCAAAATCTTATTGGTAGCCAGGAGAGGGATTTCAAGTCAGAGTGAAAGTATCTTGAAGCAAAAGGTAGATATTGTTGCAACTGCAGTAACCCTTTAAGTGACAGAGTGATATCCAACGCAACCTCTCAAAGGGTTAAAAACAGCCTGAAACAGAGAATAATGAGCTGTAGGAAGTCCATAGAGTAGAATATTGCAATAATCTAGTCTAGACAGAATAGGGGCCGGAGTGAGAGTTTTGTCAGTTTTCATATATATAGGATGGGCTGTATTTTCATTTCTCCCTTATGATGCAGTTGGTTCTCTCCACAGTTACACCACTTTAGCTTACTCAATTGTAGTTTTAAGGTATAACGAGGTGCAATTCTGGAGCAAACCAGCTGTACCACAGACAGAGGGAATATACAAATTCCCCAAATGCCTACTGATTTAAATTGGTTCAAATAACCTCTTCAATGCTACGGAGATCTCCAGTGCATTACCATGAAATATCCCCTTTCGTTCCTGTTAGTACAATTCGTTTGCTACAGAAAGTCACCTATACAACAACCTAATCATCTTCACCTCAGGATCCTAGGACCTCCCACCATGTCCAGGACCGCCCACTGTCACTCTCTAATTTGCATATTCAGTCTCTGGATTTCCCCAGCACTCACTTCCCGAATGTATCGCGCTTTCACGAGAGATTTGCATACCCCCTACTTGCTGTCACTACATCGGGTAGCCGCGCCTACCCGCGCTGATGATCGCAATATGATTGGTTAGGGCACACTCAGTGATTTGCATGTTTCTCCACCCTGTCCGTGAATGAGGAAGCGGGCGAGAACCTACAGGTCGGAAGCGAAAGTCCCGGTAACGAGTCCGGTAGAGGACGGGGGCGGTCTTTTAAGACTGGAGGGGTTACTCGTTGCCAATGTGAATACTATGGGTTGTGGGCGCCTAACTCGGGTGTACCGTATCATTGCCCTATGGCTGGGCATGTTCATCTGTGCCACTCAGGGCTTCAGTGTTATCAACTCAGCGGAGTTCAACTGTTCTCAACCGGTGAGTACAACATGGGGTTAAGTGCTACTCAGGAGTAGAGTACTTACATAAACCTTTATGAGTGCCAAAGGGGTACGCAGCGCATTGCAAATCAATGTGTTGACTACCCCTGTGGCACTCAAAGGGTTAATAAGTGCCTGATTAGCGGTGGTCCTTAACCCCTTGAGTGCCAGAGAGGTACGCAATTCATTTTGCGTACTTCTCTGGCACTCAAAGGGTTAAGGGGTTAACGCGCTGAGTGCCTGGGAGTTACGCACTGATTTGCATAACTCTCTGGAACTTAACCCTTTGAGTGTCAGAGGGGTGTAAAACGCATATCCATGCAATGCTTTTGCACGTCCCTCTGCACTTAGGGGGTTTACCAGTGAGTGCCAGAGGGGTATGTACTCAAAGGGTTAAAGGGTCATTATTTATGCTTATGCAGTTTTACAGAAATACGTGTGTATGTATAGTGTATACAAGTATAATGGTTTAAGGCTTGATGACCAGAGGGTTGACAATGCGTTGCTCACTCCTCTGGTCCTCAAGGGGTTAACCTGAATCTCAGTTATGAAAAAATATCAGTGGGACATGCGTATTAAGTCCCAAAGTGAAGAAAATATAGCGTTATCCTTCATAGGAAACCGCTCTTACCCCCAAATACACAATTTATTTTAAAGAGGGGCCTATTACGCTTTAAAGCCCAGAGGAACGGGCATCGCATGGTTAATCTTTTGAACGCTACAGAGGACTCCGCTTCTGTACCATTCAAGGGGTTCAACTTTGAGTTCAACGGGGGTGTCCAACATGGTGCTTCTAATGTAATAGACACCCACCTGACATTTAGCACCCCATTTCAATAAAAAATGCATTTTATTTTATTTTACATAACATTTTAACATTTCAAATGGCAAAAGAGGGACAGTTTTATTTTAGGGGGCATTACAGATACATTTTAGTTTTTCATGACCTATAGACAGCTCTATATGTAACTCAATAAATAATTCAAAACAAGACCATACATTTTTGTGTTTTTTAGCTTGTTCAATATTATTACACCTGCCACAAACCCATATAGATCAGATGCTTCAAATGTATATTGTTACATTGTATCTGTGGGATAACGGATGTATGACACAACAGGATAAATGTTACATATGGCAAAATCATGTCCCATTCACACTGCAGCCGAATATCCTAGATTTTTAGGTAGAGTCCTTAATATTTACTTCCAGTCACACTATACTTGTTTTCTTCTATTAACCTTTTGAGTTCCACAAATGTATCCAAGGCATTGGGTTGCAATGTGTTGGACACCTTTGTGACACTCAAAGGTTTAAACTTGAAACTTTAAAGGGATAGTAATACTTCATTTTAACTTTATTTTATTTTGTAGGCATTAAAAAAACATGAAGAATGATATAAGTCTTATCTCTCAAACCTTTATGGTTTAAGAGATATTCACAAACAAAGTATCCCCCCCCCTGTTCAACCAGATCAGAAGGGAGATGCCCAGGTAGACTGCAGAGAGGGACAATCTTCAAATAAGATCATGGAAAAAGCTGAAAAACTTGTCAAGGGGGGAAGGGCTTTCATTGTTTTCATACAAAGAAAATTGTCCCCTTCTGTTATCTGTACTGTCATACAACCATAGTCACATCTGAGAAGAGATGGCTTACACTAGGTAAAAGGGGCGGGAGGGGAACTTTGCTTGTGAATATCTCATAAACCATAAAGGTTTGAGAGATAAGACTTATATCATTCTTCATGTTTTTTTAATGCCTACAAAATAAAATAAAGTTAAAACGAAGTATTACTATCCCTTTAAGGTAGAATAACACTTTAGTATGATATATATGAGGGTTTATCCTGAGTAAAAGAAGGGTATGCTCACTACTGAGAGGTGTTTTATTCAAATGTTATTTCAGCTGTTATTAGGGGGATTATCTCAATGACCTGAAATGTTAAAGTGGTGCTACACCAGTCTATGGAAGTTAATGATCTACTGACCAATAAATGTGTATATATATATATATATATGAGAGAGAGTGAAAATGTTTGGGCATGGGCAGGGCACTCCTTACATAAAAATAAAGTTAGACAATTGCTTTGCTGCTACGTAAATATAATACATAGATAAGGAATTATTGGGAGATAACCCAAAAATGAGCACTCATAAGGACTTTATAATGCAAAAAATAACATTTAATGTCAATGTTTTGGCCCCTCAGAGGGTCTTCCTCAAGACTTCCTCAAGTCTTATGGAAGCATCGACATTAAATTTATTGTTTGCATTATGAGGTCCTTATGCATGCACATTTTTGGGGTTATCTCCCAGTAATATAAATTAGTGTGTGTGCCAATACCATTTTAACTCCTTACCCCCTGTGGACACTTCTCCTTAGGCAGAATTAGTTAGTAGTCAGACCTCCATGTGTTTGGGACTATAACCTCTATCAGAGGTTGATCGGTTGGGGATGATTTGGTTTTCTAGTCCCCATCGTCTGGAGGTCCAGCAACTGACTAGCCCTGCTGTAGAGGGGTGCACAAGCAAAAATGAGGAGTAGATTTGCAATAAGTCAGATGGATACAAAAAAAAATTCCCAAATTCTTTCTAATTTAAATGGGTCTTCTAATCCTTTGAGTGCCAGAGGGGTACGGAATGCATTGCTTTGCAATGCATTCCGTACCCCTCTGGCACTCAAAGGGTTAACCTCATGGACACTAGAATGGTGTCCACGTAAAACAATGGATACCTCTCTAGTATTTGTGTTTAAAATCCCAAATCTAAATCAGTGCTAATGTGATATAAACACAGTGTATAGTTGCTCTGCTGTACGTGTACCAGCCAGCTGAACCAAACACCAGATCAAGTATTTCTCCCATCAGTGTACAAGTTATTTCCCAGTTTCTTCACCAGTTTGATCAAATTGATTTGTAAAATGTATTACCAGCCAGTCTCCAATGCATATCCACTCAGTACCACTTACCTGAAAGTGTACCTATTTCCTACAGCAATAGCCTATAATTATAGACGTTGCACAATTCCTGTTGTTCTGCACCAGTATCAGGGCTAAATTTCTGAACAGGCAGAACAGGCAACTGCCTGCAGCTCCAAATAGTGAGGGGCACTTCAGCTGCGATGGCCGCAACCATGTTCAGAACTGTATATCTGGCTAGAGCAATATCCATGTCTCTGTATCAGTTCTATACCCTTTTACAGGCCATTATTTAACCCCTTGGATGCTAGAGAGTAACATAGTTGATGAGGCTAAAAAAGATGTGAGTCCATCAAGTTCAGCCCATGCCAAAAACACCCCTGTTGATGTAGAGGAAGCCAAAAAAAAACCCAAAACTCTGAAGCCATTTCCAATTTAGACACAAATGGTAAAAACATGTGCTTCCTGACTCCAAATGGCAGTCAGATAGTTCTCTGGATCCACGACCTATCTGCATTGAAACCAGGGAGATCTTAATATTAACATGGTGTGAAGGTCAGAAGCTATTCACCTTTTAATTTCAAGCACACAAAATATGGAGCTAAACGTAACATTTTAAAAGCGGAGACAAATTCAGGGACAGCAGGATCTAGGCACAAAGCCAAAAACTAGGGTCTGTCCTGAGGGACTGGGGACAGTTGGCAGGTACGAGGACCACATATCCCTTTATATCTGAGATGCTTATCAAAAGTTCATTCTGCAGGTCTGAGTAGGTACGAGTGGAACCCTGCAGTGTGTGTGTCTATGTAAGTGACCCTAATTTAACACTCTGGCACTCAAAGGGGTAAAGGGATATCTGCTGTCCTTATTGGCAGACATATTTTAAGGTGCCATTTTGGCCCATATTCAGGAAGCTAAATATGAGCAAACCGCCTACACCAGAGGGGAAAAATGACAATTCCCTATGATGTAAATGTGTTTTTTTTATTGCAATGGATACCTCTTTAGTATTCTAAGGGTTAAAAACATCATTCAGTAGAAATTTTGAGACATTTTACTTGCTGTCTTTATAGTGATTTTGGTTTGCTACAGAATTTCACTACTGTACCTTTCTGGTCCTTTGCTACTATGAGGAATTTGACAAAAATTGTGAATGTTGAGGTTCAACTGTATATTTATTGAAATTATGTATAACATGCTAAGATTGGTCTTTCTTACACCATGCCTCCCAAATCTTTCAGACCCAAATCCCTCTTTCTCACGCTGGTTTTCCTCTTTTTAGGAGATCTGGCTGTGTGGTGTGTGTGTATAAGTGTATCACATTGCTCCACAGTAATAAAACTCACATTAACCCCTTAAAGGGTTAGTAATACTTTCATTACACATTCTTTAATATTGTTATTTTTTCATAACTTTTATGCTTTTGGAGTAATGTCCTTTTAAAGTTTCCCCCTCCTGCCCCTATTATTCACGTCAGCGCTCTAGCAGACAAACTTGTATTCTGCGAAGGTCTACAAAGTGTGCCGTAGCAGCACAGGCTGTCCTTAAGGGGTTAATGTTTGTTTAAACTTCAGGATAAGTGTTTATAAATTTAGCCTGTGTAAATAAAATACTTTTGGTCTTTCTCAAAATCCTTTATTCAGTTACACAAAGAGGTGTCAGTATGTCACAAAATAACCTAAACATTCTCTGTAGTTCTCTGCTCACCGGCCACGCCCCCAGCAACACCACTGAAAACAGAAGTGTCCCTCATTGTACTAGTAACATGTCTATTTTTGAAAGCATTCTTACTTTACAGCATTTTTTCATACCTGCCTAAGACTTTTGCTTGGTATTGTATGTATATCTCATAGCAAATGTAAAAAAAAAAAATTGCATTCACATCTCTTCTTAACCCCTTCAGGTCCGACGATCCCGCGGTGTCTGGTCCTTTAATGACCAGATACACGAGTTTGACGTGCCGTCCCACGTGACTGATCACGTGGGGCGGCACATCGAAAGGAGGACTGAAAGAGATCGCTCCGGTCTTGGAGCGATCAATTTCAGTCCACGGTATTACTCACCGCGCTCCTGCAGGAGCGCGGTGAGTAAAAGTACGTGACGTACCAGGACCGTCACTGGTCCTTAAGTGCCGGACCAGCATGACGGTCCGTGTACGTCACAGGACGCAAAGGGGTTAAAGATGAAAAATGTGCTGGTTTATTCCATCAATGTTTAGCCCTGATCTGGTCCTTTATCAAAAGCATCTTGATAAAGGCCCAGGTCAGGACTGAAACGTTGATGGAATAAACCAGCACATTTTTCATCTTTAAAGGTATAGTAATATGTAAATGTAAAAAAATATACATATAAAACAAGGGTACTCCAACTGCTGAGAGATATTTTATTAAAAAATGATAACAGCTCAGACTTGAATTTTTTAGGTGCAATATCACAGTATCTTGAAAATTTACAGTGGCGCTGTTGCTACACCATCCTATGGACAGCTCTGATCTGTAGACCATAAATCTCCATAGGATGGTGTAGCAATAGCGCCACTGTAAATTTCCAGGCCACTGTGATATTGCACCTAAAAAAATCAAGTTTCAGCTATTATAATGTTTTAATAAAATATCTCTCAGCAGTGGGAGTACCCTTGTTTTACTCAGGGGGATAAACCCTAGAAAATATATTTTTTTACATTTTAAGTATTACTTTCCCTTTAACCCTTTGAGTGCCAAAGGGGTACGCAACCCCTCTGGCACTCAAAGGGATAAATGAATAGTAATGGCTGATTTTAACAAAATGTAATATCATAGATATTAAAAAAAAAATAATTTAATTGATACAAAGCCAGTCTCTCAAACATGTATAGTTTGAGAGATATACTCTTCTAAAACTCCTCCCTCCCGCCCCTTTCACAGATGTCAGCGCTGTAGCTGACAGAATGAGATCCTGGTCCGGCACCACCCACTGCCCTTCAGCAGATCCGAAATATCGTTATCTAGAAAGAAGTATTTCATTGGAACGGTTTACAAAGTGTTCCTGGTTTGCAAGCACACTCTGTAGACCATTCCAGTTATTTCTTTTTAGATAGAGCTATTTCGGTTCTGCTGAAGAGCCACCATCTGGTCACACGACCAGATTCTCATGCTGTCAGCTAGAGCGCTGATGTTTTATATCTTTCAAACTATACATGTTTGAGAGACCAGACTAACATCAGTTAATTGATTTTTTTTTTTAATATCTACAATATTACATTTTGTTAAAATCAGCCATTACTATCCCTTTAACCCCTTAGTGACTGGCCGCGAGTGCACGCGGCCAGCACTTAACGACAGGGTTTTTTTTTTTCTGCATTGTAGCGAATGACTTCCGTGACTTACTAGGTACGTCCTTTGTCACTAAGTGACATTTTTGCGTGACGTACCTGGTAAGTCACTTGTCGGGAAGGGGTTAAGGAAGACCTGTGAGTGCAATTCTTTATTGAAATTTTGCTGTTTGATCATCTCTTGGATTAGCTTTCAGGCTAAAGTCTTGATTAACAAATACATATTTTTTCCAGATCTGTGCACTCACTTTGATATCATTATTTGTCTTCTTTTTTACACTTATATGCCCCTGGCAGGGAGTATCTAAAGTTATTTTCAGTGAGATTTCTTTCTGGGACTGTGAAAGCGGAGAGACAATGTTAAAAAGACAATGAAACAATGTAGAAAAGTCGTCTCTACACCATACAGAGCGCTCAGAGCTGCAGGGAGACCACAACATTGTCTAAACCTATGCTTTTTTAGTCCCCGGCTGTAAGCGCTTTGAAAAAAACAGAGTTACAGGGAGCTTACTGTTATGGATACAACATTTTAAAGAAAATATGTGAAAAGGAGAAAAAAAAATAGTAAAAAGTCTAGGCAATTTGCCTTTACATATTGTGCACATGCAGAATATGGAATGCTAAAAAAAGAGGTTTACTGTCTCTTTAAAAACATGCTTTGAAAGATAACTTCACTTTAATTGGGATCAAAGTCCTTCTGTTCTTTATGTCCTTGTGCTTGGCTGCTCCTCCCTACACAGCAAAGGTTTATCTCTTGTACCTAGCCTCCTGTTGGTTCGTGTACAGCGGATTTCTCCTCCTCCCATTCCGACTGTTCTGACACTTTACCGATTCCCCCCCCCCATCTCAGGAGAGAGCATTACATGGAATTGATACATGCACAAACGGCATTATTCATTAGGTGTCATTCTGTAGTAAACCATTTGCACCATTGGGGGGAGAATGAAATTCCCCTTTTATTTAAATTCGGATTTTAACTCCTTGGAGGAGATTCACTAACCGGTGACGAAGTGGGAGATAACTTCTCCAGTTTATCACTTCTCCAATTCCTGTGATATTCTATGGAGCAATTCACTAAGATTTCTTCCACTTTGGAGATGTGAATAGGCTCCATAGACTAACATAGGAACCATAGTGGTTTGAGAGAGAGGGTTTGTTGCGATTTAGTTTATTTTTTTCAATCTCTACCTAGATCTAAATATTTTTTATGGGAAATTACTGTCCCTTTAAACAAATACATCAAACTGTCCGAGTCCTTTTTTAATAGGTTGTATACTTTTTGAGAAATCTCTTTGTAAAGTTCCCCCCTCCCACGCCTTTTATTCACGTCAGCGCTCTAGCTGACAAACTTGTATTCTGGTCCACAGATCGCATGAAGATTATCTTTCTATACAGTGGTATTTCAGCTCTGTAGAAGAGCACTCCGGTCTGCAGACCAGAATACACGTTTGTCAGCTAGAGCGCTAACGTGAATAAAAGGGAAGGGAGGGAGAACATTACAAGGAGATTTCTCAAAAAGTATACAACTTATTAAAAATGAGGACAACAGGAGGGAAGCGCTGTCAGGACCACCAAAGCATAACCAGCCCAATATGTATAAAAATATTCTTTATTTATAAGAATAAAAACATCCACTCAAGGCGAAAAAATCGTACAGCGGTGACAATAAGATCAAGTGGATGTTTTTATTCTTATAAATAAAGAATATTTTTATACATATTGGGCTGGTTATGCTTTGGTGGTCCTGAGAGCGCTTCCCTCCTGTTGTCCTCAAGTTTGTGGAATCGTGGCTGCGATTGTGGGGAGCTGCACCGGGTCCGCCGACGGGAACATAAAGGGGTGAGTGATCGTTATATATCGAATGTTTCTCTATGGATTGAGCGACTACATATATAAAACATATTTCGGTCAACTTATTAAAAATGGACTAGGGTAATTTGATGTATTTATTTAAGAGGAACGATATTAAAGAACGTTTATTGAAAGTATTACTATCCCTTTAAAGCGGAACTCTCATCAAAATTAAAGTGTCCCCCAAATCATTATTCACATAGCGATCTGCATATAAATACTTTTATTACCATGAATAAGTCCGCCGTTATTGAGAAATACAACATGTTGGGCAGGTATCAGCGGCAGGGATCTTGCTGTAGACGCTCTCTGCGACTGTGCCGTCAGTCCCTTCCTGTACCTTAACCCCTTAGCCGCACGCTGTTCGGGGAGTCTGGAATCGGATGCGCCAGAAAACAAAAAATGGTCCGTGGACCTTAAGTGACCGCAACAAGCGTGCATGGCAGGTCCTTAAGGGGTTAAAGTACAATGGACTCACAGATGCCTCTTTCATCAAGATGTCTGCGCTGTTGCTCGCTGACGCTGAACAAGTTGTATTTCTCAATAATGCCGGCTTATTCAGCATAATAAAAGTATTTATATGCATATCGCTATTTTAATAATGATTTGGGGGGCATTTTAATTTTTTTTTTTTACATTTTTGTAATTTTAAAGTTCTGTTTTAAATCAATGGGAATTTTGGTAATAATCACCCTCCCATCCTCCCTGTGTTTATTAAGAGAATCCTGGGGGTTCCACAGAACACAGCTTGAGAACCACAGGCCTAGATAAATCATTCTGTTAACCCATTGCGTGCCAGAGATGTAGCCAATGCATTGCAACCTCTCTGGCACGCAGAGGGTTAAACACTAGAAGTGAGGCTTATTACTTAGTTACATTTACCCTTAAATCAAATCAGAATCTACCAGAAACCTCACCCATATGAAAAACAACATACGTTCTTGGCATTTTACCATATCATGCATGTCATTCAACTGGATTAGATATAATGTTTCTTGACTAGTGTAATAGCCCATGTACACGGGCCAAGGTCTGGGTGATGTTAACCCTTTGAGTGCCAGAGGGTTACGCAACGCATTGCTTTGCAATGCGTTGTGTACCCTTCTGGCACTCAAAGGGTTAAGAGGTCGGTCCTGCTCTGCGTCCTGCCGCCGACCCAGTCATGTACTGTAGAGACTGCCTGAAAGCACAGAATGCTCCCAGCACAGAACTCCCAGCATTCCGTGCACCCAGCATTCTGTGCGTTCTGGCAGTCTCTACAGCGCATGACAGCTTCTGACAAACATCCTAGCGAATTATTATATAGGATGACTTTTTTCACTTGTAATTCATCCTATGCTTTGCAATGTGTTGCATACCCCTCTGGCAAAGGGATATGCAGTTATTGGCTATTGGAAATTGCATGAGAAAGTTTTCTATGTCACAAGAGATTATATAATTAGGTTTTATATTATTGCATAATTGAGTGGTAGGTAAGGTAAGGCTGAAAATGCTGCCAGTCTGCAACTCCTGTCATAAACCGCCAACCTTGGCTGAGGATGATGGGAAGTGTAGTCCAACAGTGAAGGAGGCAGTGGCGGCATGTTTGTTTAAATGGTGTTCAGTTGTATCTGCCAGTGGAGGTTATAGATACTTGTGCAGAGATGGAATGTGGAGAAACAGAGTAGAATAGTAACCCTTTGAGTGCCAGGGGGATACACAGCATGTTGTGAAGCAATGTGTTGCGTACACTTGTGGCACTCAGAGGGTTAAACTCTGTTTCCCTGGCATCCTGTGTTGTATGGAGTTCCCTAGTGTGGTAGGTATTGCCTGTGTTGTCCCCTCATTGGGCCCGCAGCTCACGTAGCCACCACCAAGGTCATATTGTGGTACAATACCAGCCCGGGCAATTTTTTTATTTAACTGGCCCACTAGCTGGTATTCGACTGCCAGGGCGGTACATTGCTAAAGAGACATAAATACTTATCTGTTAACGCCTTAACCTACTCTATGCAATAAATGATCATGTATTAACTCCTTGCTTGCCAGAGAGGTGTACAATAATGTGTTCTGCGATTAACCCATTGACTGTCTCATAGGTGCACAACACATTGCACAGGAATGTGTACCTCAGTGGATAACCCCTTGTTTGCTAAAGAGGCATAATTCATCAGTAATTAGCATCTTTATTCACTTTTATAGCATACAAGGGCTCAATTACTCATGAATTGTGCTTTTTGCGCATACAGGGGGTTAAACAGTGATGTACTGAACCTATGAGAATTTCAGTGGGTTAATAACAGAATACAACATTACTGTAATCCTCTCTAGCATGAAAAGGGCTAATAACTGATGGTTTATACCTCTCTAAAACATACAGGGGGTTAAAGGGTTAACAGTTGATAAATTAAGCCTCTTGATTAAGCAGTTTGTGTGGACTGTTCATCACATTTCATCCTAACCTCTCTCTGAAAGAGATTCAACTGAGGTATTTTACACTGCAAGGATAGATGCTGGACACAGGGCGTAATCCTGTCTCCTAGATCTTAATAACTACCAACATTGAGATTTGACTCTAGGGTTGCCACCCAGACGGTATTTTACCAGCAGGCCGGTAAACAATTGGCTTCCGTCTATGGAGGGAATGCCATGGCCGGTATTATTTTGAAGAAAAGGTGGCAATCCTATTTGACTCCCTCTCTAATTCTAGCATGTCACTTAGTAATAAAGGGTTAAGATCAGCAGGCAACATACTTGGAGATAAAAGTAAACCTTTATCTGTTGCTTTTTTTCAGCAACACACCATATATGCAGACAGCAAGACAGTTAAGAAGAATTATATACCTTGTGAAACTGTGACCCAAAAGCTGTGCCTGCTAATCATGCACTGCACCAGTTCACACACTGCAGGCAGAGCAGGGCCAGCTAAGTCAGCCTTGGGGGCGGGACAGAGAGTAAAGGACCCGGTCTTCACTGCTATGCTTTGGTGAGTCGTGCCTCACATCCACAGGTTGTGGATGGGAGAGGTGAGGTCATATGATCTCCCTACTGGCCCACAACTGGGCGGCCCACCGTGGGATGCCTGATCCCCTGATAGGACAGTCAGCCCCTGGCCACCACTGATGGCTTGTGTATCCGGTTCGCCCACATTCTACGCATACAGACGCTGTTGAGGACGCCCACGCCATAAGATGCGCAGATGTGTTGCAAGATGCAAAATGTGATTATGAGGCGTTCTAAATTGTTGCTCTGTGCCTGTTGAACAGGAGAAAAGTGAGTGCGGTGCTCGTCGTGGAACAGGACAAATGTGAGGGCGGGCCAACTCTCCGCCCCCTGTATATTGTGCTGGAGCAGTATGGAGGAGACCTGCATATCTCCTCTTTACTGCTGCCTCTGGGTGTGTTTGTCTACCCAAGGGTGTGTGTGGTCATAGACAGGGCCGGATTTACATTCCAGGCTCCCCTAGGCAAGGCACTCAGGGCACCTTTAGCTCAACCCATGACCACTCCACCAGTCTCCTCCACTGTTTCCTGGCACACAATATACCTTTGGCCTACAACAAGCAAGGACATAAAAGCTTTAACCCCTTGGTAGCTAGAAAGATCTCCAACGCACTAGCATCCAAAGGGTTGAATAACAGCCTGTAAAGGGGTGTATAAGCTATTGCATGGATACAGAGATTGCTCTGGCCTCACCCACAATTCAGAATGTGGGTGTGGCCAGCACAGCTGAGGCACCGCCCCTCAAAATTTGGAGCTCTAGGCATCCCTAGTCTGCCTATTGGGAAATCCGGCCCTGGTTGTAGTCGGAGAATCTGGCACCCTGCTAGCCGTCTGCTTTTAGTAATACAGAAGACAGATATTTAGATAGCGATACCTTTCTGGAAGGTGAGAGTTCTTAAATAACCAGAGAAGACTTATTAAAACTTGGGTTGGAATCTGGTTGAACTAGTTTAAAAGATTTACTTTTGAGGAGGAAAAGCTGCAGCCAGTGAACCTTCTTGAAAAACCTAAATGAAGTATCTTTAATTGTTATTTAAACACTAAAAGAGGTTTATTACATAATCTACATATTCATTTACAGACCTAGAAATCTTCAAGGGGAACTGTACCTATAGGAATAAGTCAATCTTAATCTTTATAACACTAGGACTTTTACCTAGATGGTCAGTCATTCATTATACAATTGTGAGGTTAATAGCTTGAATCTTCCATTTTGCAGTTTGATCCTCTTCTTGCATGGTTCTGCAGAGCAATGTTGGTGGGGATATAGAGTGACTTTTGCTGTAGATTACTCATAGAGAATGTTTAGGTCTGTCTTCGATTTTAAAGAAATAGTCATGTTTCACAAAAAAAACCCAGCTTCAATTAATCTTCATAGTATTTGGGCCATGGAGAGTGTTATTTCAATACTGTCAGAGTTGTAGTTCAAGAGTAATTGAATGATAAAGTATCCCTCTCCTGCCCCTTTTACTGATGTAACACTGCTCACCTCAGAGCAGCAAGGCTGTCCGGATGGATTGCAGAGAGGGACAATCTTCAGTGATCATAAGGAAATACCTGTCAAGGGGGGCAGGGTTTTCCATATGCTCACAGTAAGAAGATTGTCCTTTGCTGTGAGTTGTCCGGTCAAGAGACCAGATTCCACATCTGAGGGGAGGCGGCTTACACTAGATGAAATGGGCGGAAGGGGGGATACTTTATCATTCAATTACTCTTGAACTACAACTCTGACAGTATTGAAATAACACTCTCCATGGTCCAAATACTATGAAGATTAATCAGAGCTGTTTTTTTGTAAAACATTACTATCTTTTGAATTAAATACCACACTTAAATGGAGGTCTGTAGCTGAATGAATAGATTTAGATCTGTTAAAGTGGACCTGTCACCTTGAATTCTTGTGCATGTTTAAAAACCATTCAAAACTGTATAAAAATAATAATAGTATGGAGGCGCTTGATGGAATGTAAAATAACCCCTTCAGAGTAGATTCTCGTAGCTTGCACACAAAAAGTATGGGCCTCTCTTGTATCCTGCCTCCTCTGCTCCCTCGGAGATCCGACACCTCTCCATACCTAGAGAATAGTCAAACAACAGTATAGGGAAGCTGTTGCTGACACCCCCCGAAGTCACAGAGCTGGCCCTCTGTTTCAGAGGGAATATAACTGTAGTTCTCTCTGTACATTCTGCCAGCTTGTTTGCTGAAGAATTTCCCCCAGTAATCATTCAAAACGGTGTCTGAATCATGTTAGCAAGATCTTCATATACAGTTTTAGAGAGAGGTACTTTGTATTACTGAAAAAGTCAGTCTCAGAGCAACTTCATATACTAGTTAATATTTGTGCTGAAAACTTAGTTGCTCTAAAATATCATAAGGATCAACACTCAGAGAGCTTGCCGTCTAGAAATAAAAGTATAAATATCTCAAATTATATAACAGATGGTATTTTGGTTAACATGATACAGAGGGGGAGATGTATAAAACTGGAGTTATAAAGAAAGTGTCTGTAAAATCATGGGCGGATTGTCCTATCGGGGGATCGGGCATCTCCCGGTGGGCCGCTAGATCATGGGCCGTTGGGGGAGATCAGAGGATCTCACCTCACCGTCCCACAATATTTTGAAGGAGAGGTCTGTGGCAGAGCGCCAGGATATGACATAATAACCTGGCGCCTGTTCTCCCATGCTGCACAGGGACCACCAGGGGGCGTCGATAGGGACGTCAGTGCAGCTAGTGGGCTGCTTTAAAAAAAAAAAAAAAAAATGCCCGGGCTGGTATTCCCCTACAGTCCGCCCCTGTGTAAAATTATCTCAAAGTGACAAAAGTATATGTATAAATGTTTAGCGACATTTTCGCTAAGTGCTAACTCCAGTTAGTTGACTTTTTTGAAAAGTGGAGTAGAAATGGTCTCGGCCAAATACGAATTGTGGCGCAATGTATTTATAAAGAGAAGAACACACAGAAGGCGCTCCTAGTGCGATAACGTCTTGAAGGATTATATCACCATCCCATCACCTGTATTAGAATTATACTCAACGAGCGAAGTGTTCAACTGAGCACCTATATGCCAGCTGAAAAAACGCTTATAGGATATTTTCACTGTTACCACCACAGTACTGGCCAACTGGGCTGCTCCTCAGTACAACTCACCAGGGAAGTAGTATGCAAAAGAAAACACAGAAAAGGGCACTGTCACAGGAACCACCGGGCCCTTGGCTTTTGGCGGGGCCTGGGGGCCAGCCCCTTCCTACAGACTCTGTGGACTGTTTTAACCGGTTTTAAGACTATTGGAGTTAATAGTGCTATGTAGAACTTTTGGACGTTATATTGGCGGACAACTACGCCAAAAGGACTAAAAATAATAACCTGCTTTCAGGGGACTGGGCCTTTAGGGGTTAATTATTTGAGTTTACCTAAAGTTACTTTCAGTGTGTATTGTAGCCACTCAAGCCAGTGTATTGTGAACTGTACTGAGACCCCCTGCCGTGTGTTAATTCATTCAAGCCCCTCAAGTCTTTGTGTCCACTGTCTGAGTTCCGCAACCCTTTTGTGTGTGAAATGTAATCATGTCTAAGTCATTGTATGTGTTAGATCATCTGCTGTTGGCCTTTTGTTTACTGTATGGTGATTTGATTATGTCCCTATTTTATCTGCTTTGCCCAGGTATTTGAATGTAAGGTTTGAGTATAAATATGTGTGGTTTGTTTCAGTAAAGGGAGTTCTTGTCTTAACCTACGCTGGTGTTGTCTGGTGAGGTTAAGCTTGCGTATTCAGAGTGTGCTCCTGGTTACCCTGATACTAGTTTTGCCTAGTTTTGGGGTATATTGAGGTATGCTGTTGGATGTCCATCTGGCTCATAGAGGAAGAAGTTACCATTGACGGGGACACCAAGGCTGGGTGTCCGCTGGTACCGTCACAGGCGCCCAGTAGTGTCTGTTAACTTATTACAACGTGTCTTTTTCACAAACCAAATTATACTCACAAGAGTGATGGTTATGAAAGGACATACGGCCAAACACAACAACGCAAGCTCACAGAGAACTCTCCTGCCTCTGCTCAGGTGGCCCAGATGTCTGTTCAATTACTCCACACCATGCTGCTTTTCAGTCTTCTTAAAAAAAAAATTAAATTTCTCAAATTAACAAAAATAATAAAATGATATCCAGTATCTTAAAATGATAATGTGTTATCATGCTGCTATGTTTTGTGTCTTTGTTTGAGGCTGATGGCTAATTATGAGGAAGTGGTTGAGAAACCACAAAACATTATCTAAATATAGCTTGCCTTTGGTTGATAATATATTATCATTTTAAGATATTGGATATAATTTTATTACTTTTGTTAATTTGAGAAATTAAATGTTTTTTTTTAAGAAGACTGAAAAGCAGCATGGTGTGGATTTATTGAACAGACGTCTGGGCCACCTGAGAAGAGACAGGAGAATTTCTCTGTAAGCACGCATTAGTGTATTTATAAAGAAATTTGCTAATTGTGCCAAAAATAAAGGCAGTTTTAGGGATTAACCCCTTAAGGACCCTTGACGTACCAGGACCATCACAGTCCTTGAAATACTCAAGGACCAATGACGGTCATAGTACGTCACGTACTTTTTACTTACAGCGCTCTACCGGGAGCGCTGTAAGTAAAAATAGGGCCTGAAATTGACCGCTCCAAGATCGGAGCGATCTCTATCAGGCCCCACAATGACGCGCCGATACACCGACAGGTCACGTATACCGGCGCGTCCAAGTGCTCCTATGCGGTCATTATGGGACGGAAATGTCCCAGGACCGCCGGTCCTTAAGGGGTTAAATTATAACGCCAGGTATAACCTGTTCTTAAACCTTTGAGTGCCAGAGGTGTATGCGACTCATTGCTTTGCAATGCGTTGCATACACACCTGGCACTCAAAGGGTTAATGGAAATATATAGTGACCACTATGTATGTGAAAATATATTCTCAGGTGCATATTTTCTCAGAATATTCTCAGATAGACATTTTATAAACGTGACTTTACCTTTTTATAAATATGACCAGGTGTTGTGAATTTTAGAGACAATTCTTAAAGGGACATTAATGCCCCATAAAAAATGTTTAGAGTTTTGTAGAGATTGAAGTGGATGTGTCACCTATGGACAACATCTAATAAATAGTTAGGAGTCATATCCAATACCAGGAAAACGTTATTTATTTTTTATTTTAAGTTATGATTTCGTTTAAATGTAACTTACAAAAGTCTGGGCTGCAGCCACCTCCGTATAGACTGCAGCCCGATGCTCTGCCTCTGCTCTCCTCCCTCCTCCAATGACGGAGGCTTCTGTCTGTAAGCTGGAGCGCTCTCATTGGCAGAGATCGTTATCTAGCCAATGAGACCACTCAAGCTTACAGACAGAAGCCTCCATCATCGGAGGAGGGAGGAGAGCAGAGGCAGAGTGTCGGGCTGCAGTCTATACGGAAGTAGCTGCAGCTCAGACTTTTGTAAATTAAATTTAAATGTGGTGTGTACAGAAGTGTATCACCCTGGTGTCCCTGTGTTTAGGAGATCAGACTGTGCGGTGTGTATAGAAGTGTATAACCCTGGTGTCCCTGTGTTTAGGAGATCAGATTGTATTGTGTATATAAGTGTATCACCCTGGTGTCCCTGTGTTTAGGAGATCAGACTGTGTGGTGTGTATAGAAGTGTATCACCCTGGTGTCCCTGTGTTTAGGAGATCAGACTGCGTGGTGTGTATAGAAGTGTATCACCCTGGTGTCCCTGTGTTTAGGAGATCACACTGTGTGGTGTGTATATAAGTGTATCACCCTGGTGTCCCTGTGTTTAGGAGATCAGACTGTGCAGTGTGTATATAAGTGTATCACCCTGGTGTCCCTGTGTTTAGGAGATCAGACTGTGCGGTGTGTATATAAGTGTATCACCCTGGTGTCCCTGTGTTTAGGAGATCACGCTGTGTGGTGTGTATATAAGTGTATCACCCTGGTGTCCCTGTGTTTAGGAGATCAGACTGTGCGGTGTGTATATAAGTGTATCACCCTGGTGTCCCTGTGTTTAGGAGATCAGACTGTGCGGTGTGTATAGAAGTGTATAACCCTGGTGTCCCTGTGTTTAGGAGATCAGACTATGTGGTGTGTGTATATGTGTATCACCCTGGTGTCCCTGTGTTTAGGAGATCAGACTGTGTGGTGTGTATATAAGTGTATCACCCTGGTGTCCCTGTGTTTAGGAGATCAGACTGTGTGGTGTGTATAGAAGTGTATCACCCTGGTGTCCCTGTGTTTAGGAGATCAGACTGTGTGGTGTGTTTAGAAGTGTATCACCCTGGTGTCTCTGTGTTTAGGAGATCAGACTGTGTGGTGTGTATAGAAGTGTATCACCCAAGTGTCCCTGTGTTTAGGAGACCAGACTGTGTGGTGTGTATAGAAGTTTATCACCCTGGTGTCCCTGTGTTTAGGAGATCAGACTGCGTGGTGTGTATATAAGTGTATCACCCTGGTGTCCCTGTGTTTAGGAGATCACACTGTGTGGTGTGTATATAAGTGTATCACCCTGGTGTCACTGTGTTTAGGAGATCAGACTGTGTGGTGTGTATATAAGTGTATCACCCTGGTGTCCCTGTGTTTAGGAGATCAGACTGTGCGGTGTGTATATAAGTGTATCACCCTGGTGTCCCTGTGTTTAGGAGATCACACTGTGCGGTGTGTATATAAGTGTATCACCCTGGTGTCCCTGTGTTTAGGAGATCACACTGTGCGGTGTGTATATAAGTGTATCACCCTGGTGTCCCTGTGTTTAGGAGATCAGACTGTGCGGTGTGTATATAAGTGTATCACCCTGGTGTCCCTGTGTTTAGGAGATCAGACTGTGCGGTGTGTATAGAAGTGTATAACCCTGGTGTCCCTGTGTTTAGGAGATCAGACTGTGTGGTGTGTGTGTATAGGTGTATCACCCTGGTGTCCCTGTGTTTAGGAGATCAGACTGTGTGGTGTGTATATAAGTGTATCACCCTGGTGTCCCTGTGTTTAGGAGATCAGACTGTGTGGTGTGTATAGAAGTGTATCACCCTGGTGTCCCTGTGTTTAGGAGATCAGACTGTGTGGTGTGTATAGAAGTGTATCACCCTGGTGTCCCTGTGTTTAGGAGATCAGACTGTGTGGTGTGTATAGAAGTGTATCACCCTGGTGTCTCTGTGTTTAGGAGATCAGACTGTGTGGTGTGTATAGAAGTGTATCACCCTGGTGTCCCTGTGTTTAGGAGACCAGACTGTGTGGTGTGTGTATATAAGTGTATCACCCTGGTGTCCCTGTGTGTAGGAGATCAGACTGTGTGGTGTGTATAGAAGTTTATCACCCTGGTGTCCCTGTGTTTAGGAGATCAGACTGTGTGGTGTGTATATAAGTGTATCACCCTGGTGTCCCTGTGTTTAGGAGATCAGACTGTGTGGTGTGTATAGAAGTGTATCACCCTGGTGTCCCTGTGTTTAGGAGATCAGACTGTGTGGTGTGTGTAGAAGTGTATCACCCCGTTGTCCCTGTGTTTAGGAGATCACACTGTGTGGTGTGTATATAAGTGTATCACCCTGGTGTCCCTGTGTTTAGGAGATCAGACTGTGTGGTGTGTATAGAAGTGTATCACCCTGGCGTCCCTGTGTTTAGGAGATCAGACTGTGTGGTGTGTATAGAAGTGTATCACCCTGGCGTCCCTGTGTTTAGGAGATCACACTGTGTGGTGTGTATATAAGTGTATCACCCTGATGTCCCTGTGTTTAGGAGATCAGACTGTGTGGTGTGTATAGAAGTGTATCACCCTGGTGTCCCTGTGTTTAGGAGATCAGACTGTGTGGTGTGTATAGAAGTGTATCACCCCGGTGTTCCTGTGTTTAGGATATCAGACTGTGCGGTGTGTATATAAGTGTATCACCCTGGTGTCCCTGTGTTTAGGAGACCAGACTGTGTGGTGTGTGTATATAAGTGTATCACCCTGGTGTCCCTGTGTTTAGGAGACCAGACTGTGTGGTGTGTGTATATAAGTGTATCACATTGTTCATTATTGTTTGTTTAAATGTCAGTATATCCTATATAATAATTCGCTAAAACGTGTGTAACGACGCAGTCGTGCGCAGTAGAGACTGCCTGTGATGAGGCTGATACAGAGTGGGGCACTCCGAAGGAGCGTCTAGCTCTGTATCGGCCAGGGCGCGGGCAGTTTCTACTGAGCATGACTGCACCGTGACCGGCTGGCACTGTATCAGCCGCGGCGTGGGCAGTCTCTACTGTGTATGACTGCCCCACAACCGGCTGGCAGTGGCACTGTGGCCCTTGTAACGTGCTCTTCAACTAGTATGTTTATAAATTTGTATGTGTAAATAAACTACTTTGGTCTTGCTCTAAATCATTTATTTAGTTACACACAAACGTGTCAGTAGGTAATAAAATAGCCTAAAAAATGTCAGTATTGCCCCTCCCACAAGCCACGCCCCCAGCAACACCACCAAAATCAAAAATGTCCCTCTTTGGCCATATGAAATGTTGGGAAGTATGAGAATGCAATCAAATAACTATCAGGATACCAAGTGGAATTGCACTGAGATGTGATAAAGCGAAGATAACTTCTCCACAGTGATTGACTCTCCAATTCCTATTTTATTCTACGGCGGCAATGCACTAACGAACATCTCTTAAAGGGATAATAATGTTTCAGAATAAAAGCAGCTCTAATTAATCATCATAGTATTTGGACTTTGGAAAGTGTTATTTCAATACTGTCAGAGTTGTAGTTCAAGAGTAATTCAATGACAAAGTATCCCCCTCCCGCCCCTTTTACTGATGTAACACTGCTCAGCCAGAGCAGAATGGAGGTGCCCAGGTAGACTGCGGAGAGGGACAATCTTCAATTAAGATACGGGAAAAAGCTGAAAAAGGGGGGCAAGGCCTTCATTGTTCTCATAGGAAGAAGATTGTCCCCTTCTGTTATCTGTCTGGTCAATGGACTGGATTCCACATCTGAGAAGAGATGGCTTACACTAGGTAAAAGGGGCGGGAGGGAAAACTTTGCTTGTGAATATCACTCAAACCATAAAGGTTTGAGAGATAAGACTTATATCGTTCTTCATGTTTTTTTAATGCCTACAAAATAAAATAAAGATAAAACGAAGTATTACCATCCCTTTAAAGCAGAACTTTCACATAGCAATACGTTGCCCTTCAGTAATTAAACATATGGCGACTACCTTGATAATACGTGTATTACCTCTCAGAAATGCCAGATTCTAAAGAAATCCTTTATCTTCGGAGACGGGAAGCCAGGCATCAGAGCAGACATCTTGTCCATGTGCCATAAGGTAACCGGAAGGGACTGACGGCACAGGCGTGCAGACTGCTCTAACCTGGCCGTCAGTCTCCGAAGATTAAGGATTTCTTTAGAATCTGGCACTTTTAAGAGGAAATACACATATTATCAAGCTAGTCGCCATATATTTAATTATTGAAAGGCGACTTATTAATATGTGAAAGTTCCGCTTTAAGTTTGAGGGATCTTAGTGCATGAACCCTATAGGATAACATAGGAAATCACATTGGAGAAGTTATCTTCTTATTATCACCTCTTTATCACAGCTTATTGCATAACCAACCAGCTCTCTTTAATTTGATAAAAGCAACAGTTTGAGCCATAATAACATCTTAATAAATTAAAATGATAGAAATGTTTCACAAAAAAAAAGCAGTTCTGATTAATCTTCATAGTATTTGGGCCATGGAGTGTTATGTCAATACTGTTCCGAGTTGTAGTTCAAGAGTAATTGAATGATAAAATATCCCCCTCCAATCCCTTTTTACCTAGTGTAAGCCACCTCCCCTCAGATGTGGAATCTGGTCACGTGACCGGACAGCTCACATCAAGGGACAGTCTTCTTACGGTGAGATCAATGATAACCCTGCCCCCCTGACAGGTTTTTCAGGTTTTCCCTTATGCTCACTGAAGACTGTCCCTCTCTGCAATCCATCCGGACAGTCTTGCTGCTCTTAGGTGAGCAGTGTTACATCAGTAAAAGGGGCAGGAAGGGGATACTTTATCATTCAATTACTCTTGAACTACAACTCTGACAGTACTGAAATAACACTCTCCATGGCCCAAATACTATGAAGATTAATCAGAGCTGCTTTTTGTGTGAACCATTACTATCCCTTTAACTCCCAGCAGTTAGAAGTGCCATTGTTTTTCTGAGAACAAAAAGCTCTATAAACTGGTGAGATGGCTCAGTTGCTTAATGCATCAGTTGTAGAATCTGTTCAAGCTGCAAGGTCACAGGTTCTAGTCCCGGCAAGGTCAGCTTAGCCTTTCACCCCTCTGAGGTAGATAAAATGAGTCCAGGACTTACTTGAAAACGAGATGCAATCTCAATGTATTCTTTCAGGTTAAATACTTAAAGGGATAGTAAACCCCCCAAAAAAGTTTAAGCCAAATGATAGGAATAATAAAAACATACTTAACGCCTTCATTCCCATCTCTCAAACTGTTATGGTTTGAGAGATGTAAGAAAATAAAGACCTCCGCTTCCTCCCCCTTCTCATGCGTCCGCTGTACAGCGGATGTCATGAGATCCTGCTTCCGGGACCAGACGGCGGCTCTTCAGGAGCGATGTCATCGTGATATCTAAGTATAATTACTTCATCGGAATGGTCTATAACGTGTGCTTGCAAGCCAGGCACACATTGTAGACCATACCGATGAAGTAATTATAGTTAGATATCTAGATGTCAGTGCTCCTGAAGAGCCATTTACACTCGGGCGACTGGATTCTGCCTCTGACAGCTTTACAGCTTGTCAGGCAGAAAGGTGAGGGAGCGAGAACTTTATTTTCTTATTTCTCTCAAACCATAACAGTTTGAGAGATGGGAATGAGGGTGTCAAGCATGTTTTTATTATTCCTATCATTTGGCTTAAACTTTTTCGTGGGTTTTACTATCCATTTAAAAAAAAAACAACAAAAAAAAACACACACATTACTGCTTCTCTTTAACCCTTTGAGTGCCAGAGGGGTACAGAATGCATTGCTTTGCAATGCATTCCGTACCCTCTGGCTCTCAAAGGGTTAATTCTTTGTGTGCCAGAGCAGTCATTGGATATCTCTCTGGCATTCAAAGGGTTAAACCTTAAAGTGCCAGTCTGGTGTTTTAACCCACTTCATCACAAGGCACGCTCCTCTAGCATTCAATGTGAGAGCCATCAAAAACACAGCCCTTGCTGAATATTGGTTTATTTGCTGCTGATCAAAGCCAAGTGTAACTAAGTATCCAATGTTTTTTTTGCAGGGGATCCAGTGCAACGTGATGACAAGTAAGTTGTCGTTTTGTTCTTTACTTCATACCTGCTCTTTGCTTTCACCTGGTTCACAACACTCAGGCTGAACTCTGGGGTAGAAGGAGCACAGATCTAGGGACATATACACAGAATCGAAACTGGAGCAGTTTTGGTGCAAACCATCTGCAGTTGATGGGAGGAGATCACATTTCTGTTGATTGATTTTAAAAGGATAGTAATACTTGAAAATACTTTTATTGTATATTGTAGCCCTTAAAAAAAACATTAAAAATGATATGAAGGTTTGGGAGATATTCACAAGTAAAATAAAGTAAATTTCCCTTTTCCTGGCTGTTTCAGCCAAGTCTGCCATCTAGTGGACAGATTTGGAATCCGGTCCACAGATCAACCAGCAGCTCTTTAGCAGTGCCTAGATCACCATCTTTAAAAATAACTACTTAATTGGAACTGTGTACAAAGTGTGCCTGGCTTGCAAGAACACTTTGTAGACCATTCCAATGAAGAAATTATTTTTAAAGATCGTGATCTCGGCACTTCTGGAGAGCCGCAGCTGGTCCGGGCCCGGATTCCAAATCTGAGAGCTAGAACGGTGACGTCACTCAGGGGAAACTTTGCTTGTGATTATCTCCCAAACCATAAAGGTCTGGGAGATAAGACTTATATAATTTTTAATGTTTTTTTAAGGGCTACAATATAAAATAAAATTATTTTCAAGTATTACTATCCCTTTAAATGCAGATTTTAACCCCTTAGTTTCTAAAAAGTTCTTCAGCGCATTACAAAGCAATGTGTTGGAATCCTCCCTAGCAATAAAGGGGTTAATACCCCATGTAAAGGGCAATTATCATGTTCACTTTGCAGCCCCCAAAAAACATCTATCAACCATTTGGTGGGGTCAGAAAACTAATCTCCTTGGATGGAACACAACCTGAAAATATGTGGCTCTCTGCAGAATCCATACCTTCTCTGTGTCAGGCCTTCATGCCCAAAACAGGTTCACTATTGAAATGTCGCCATAAAATTGGCAATTTAAAAATGTTGCATGAATCTTAAAGGGATAGTAATGTTTCAAAACAAAAGCAGCTCCAATTAATCTTCATAGTATTTGGGCCATGGAGACTGTTATTTCAATACTGTCAGAGTTGTAGTTCAAGAGTAATTGAATGATAAAGTATCCACTCCTGCCCCTTTTACTGATGTAACACTGCTCACCTCAGAACAGAAAGGTGGTGTCCAGATTGCTTGCAGAGAGGGAGAATCTTCAATTAGCATAAGGGAAAAACCTGAAAAACCTGTCAAGGGGGGGCAGGGTTTTCCTTATGATCACAGTAAGAAGATTGTCCCTTGATGTGAGCTGTCTGGTCAAGAGACCAGATTCCACATCTGAGGGGAGGTGACTTACATTAGGTAAAAGGGGAGGAAGGGGGATACTTTATCATTCAATTACTCTTGTACAACAACTCTGACAGTACTGACATAACACTCTCCATGGCCCAAATACTATGAAGATTAATTGGAGCTGCTGTTACATTACTATCCCTTTAAGGCCGATATCAAAATATCAGACAATTTTAAAAGCATTAATACAGTAACAAAATGGTTAGTGTTTTTTAACAAACCATTGCAAGAGGTGCTTTCTAGCTTTCCTTGAATGCCAAAATGAATATTTAAAATATTTTTGGGGGGGCATAAAGGGATTAGTAATACTTAAAATGTAAAAAAATGTAAAAAAAAAAAAATATATATGTTGTAGGGTTTATCCACCTGAGTAAAATAAGGGTACTCCCACTGCTGAGAGATATTTTATTAAAATATTATAACAACTCAAACTTGAATTTTTAGGTGCAGTATCACAGTAGTCTGAAAATTTACTGTGGCACTGTTACTGCACCATCCTGTGAACTGCTCTGGTCTGTAGACCATAAATCTCCATGGGATGGTGTAGCAACAGCGCCACTGCAAATTTTCAGGCCACTGTGATATTGCACCTAAAAAAAATAAAGTTTGAGCTGTTATAATTTTTTAATAAAATATCTCTCAGCAGCTGGAGTTACCTTGTTTTATTCGGGGACATACACCCTACAGCATATATTTTTTTACATCTTAAGTATTACTATCCCTTTAATCTGTCTCTGGGTATTACCATGTTACTGGCATACCCCTTTCATTCATCTTTTGACCATTTTCCTCTCTTCCAGGTAATTGTTTGGATGATAGCTGGCTATTCCCACGTGAATGGACTCCATCAGCTCCCTCGGCCATGGTAGTCTTTGTAGGGTATGGAAAGAACAAACAGGGGAGAAGTGTGCCTCTTCTACAAATCAACTGGACTGTGTCCGTAGACTGTGAGTAGGAAGTGGTTTTGTTGTCTTATGTACGAATACACGGCTGGGTTTTATTGCATAGATACAGTATGAATTCCAGCTCTGCCCTATACAGTAGCTGAACTATGCAGTAGAAAACCCTGGTGCAAGAATATTTTTTGGGGGTCCCTCCCACGAAAGTATTCAAATGGCTATTGTGTTAAAAGCACAGATCCGATCTGACATGGGGAACAGTTTTGAAATTGCAGCTCTACCTTCCTCTCAGATCGCTGGCACAGCACTTCTCTCTCCCACCCCCTGACTGGCAGTTCACGTGGCAGGAGAAACTTACACCCAACAGCACTTACCGTAAAATCTCAGGTATAATACGCCCCTGTGTATAATACGCAGGTGCATATTATTCCCAAGATTTAGGGGAAAACAAGAGTAGGAACTGTATAATACGCACCTTTGTTTTCCCCATTGCTTCATATAAAATATAATGGAAGGAAGCGGGCGGGTGGCCAGCAGTGGCAACATGCCGCCCGCAGAGATTTACCCACATGCACATGAAGTTTGCCTACAGACCTCAGTAAGCTTTATAGCTTTATTATGAAAGCGGATAGCACCGGGGGAGAGAAGGGATCGCCAGCATTAAAAAAAATCGTAAAAAAAAAAATCTCTCGTGTATAATACAAACCCCCCACTTCACATAAAGTGAAGTGGGGTAAAAATGTGCGTATTATACCCGAGATTTTACGGTACACCCTTTGTGTCCCTCCTGCCTTCCTCTAGACTGTAAGCTCTCACGAGCAGGGTCCTCCTTCTGTTCTCCACATTTGATTTGTACTGTTAAATATCTCTGTATGTCCATTCCCTATTGTACAGCTCTGCAGAATAAGTTGGCGCTATAGAAATAAAGAATAATAATAGAATGCAGTGCTCTGAGACTCCTAACAACCACCTGATGTGACTATTTGAATGACACGTTGAATGACACATTGCATTAGGTTGTCTTCTCAAATTCAACTTTGAAAATTAATAACTTTTGAATGAAACACCTTTCAGCAGTGGGAGTACTCTTGTTTTACTCAGTGGCGCTGTTGCTACACCATCCTATGGAGATTTATGGTCCCGGGACCAGAGCTGTCCATAGGATCGTGTAGCAACAGCGCCACTGTACAGTTTCAGGCCACTGTGATATTGCACCTAAAAAATTCAACTTTGAAAATTAATAACTTTTGAATGAAACACCTTTCAGCAGTGGGAGTACTCTTGTTTTACTCAGGGGGATAAACCCTACAACATATTTTTTTACATTTTAAGTATTACTATCCATTTAAAGTTGATTGTTTTTGCATCTATTTAAGTCCTGAGAGTGCTCTTTCTACTTTTATAATTTTTATATATATATATATATATATATATATATATATATATATATATATATATATATATATTTTTTTTTTTTTTTTTTTTTTTATCTTTATTTTTTTCAGTGCTCTCTGTTTACTAATGTGAATCATCATTGGTAGAAGCTTTGCTGTATGTAACCCATATGTATGTGCTATTGTAAGATATATATATATATATATATATATATATATATATATATATATATATATGTACTAGTGGCTGTTTTGGGGAACACATATAGACACCATTTTTGCCTCTTATATCTGTGCAATCTGGGTTACACTTATTCCCTCATGAATACATAAACTTTAAATATCTCCTAGCTTAAGGAATATATATAAAGACCAACACACCTAGAGAGCGCTTTAATAATATTCTGTTTTTTTTCTACACTCTTCCTGCCAGGTGTTGCCCACCCATGCTTTTGGCTACAAACTGGCAGGTGACATCCAGTTCTGAATTTCCCAATAGGCAAAGTAGGCAAATCCAAATTCTGAGAGGCGCCACAGATGTGCTGGCCACACCCATATTCTGATTGTGGGTGTGGCCAGCGCAATCTCACCAGTGGTATACCCATTTATAGGCTATTAATTAACCCTTTGGATGTTAGAGAGATCTGTCATGAAACCAAGGGATTAAAGCTTGTTTGTAGGCCAAACATTGGATCGGAGTGGGGGTGTGGCCATGAGGTTGGAGCTAAGGGCATATAGCGTGCCTTGCTTAGGGGAGCCTGGGATGTAATTTTAGACACAGACCAAAGATTCTCCTTAGAATTTGATTGGTGCGCATCAGTGTCTCCAGAAGTGAGGCTGATGTAGTAGAACTGGAGTTATTCCGGGGGAAACCATTTGCACCACAGGGGGCAAATAAACTTTCCCATTAATTTAATTTGAACTTGTAACCACCTGAATTCTAGAGCATTCTCCAACACATTGCTTTGTAATGGGTTGGAGACCCCTCCAGAATTCAAGGAGTTAAAAGCCCCATTTAGATCAAAGGGATTTTTGTGAAATTTGAATAGACCCTATGGCGTAGTTGGTTTGCTCCAGAATTACTTCAGTTCTGTGAGCCTCCATGCCTGTGTTTCTACTCATCGCAGTGCTCATTATACTATTTTTTATTTATTTATTTATTATTATTTGTAATGATTATAAAGAAGATGAACCAGTAACATCTCTTTTGTTAATATTTGCCCTTCACAGTGAGTATTCAGGGTCTGCAGGGGGTAGAGGTCTCTGTGATGCAGGAATCCACTAACCAGCAGCTTTGCGTGCAGTTCCACTTCAGAAACCAATTCCCAAGTCAGGTCAACTCTAACCGTCAGCCGGTAAGTGTGTGTGTGTGTGGGGGGGGTTAAAAAAAACAAATAAACAATAGAATGAAGAGAGGAGGAGAGTTAGAGAAGTAGTTCTGATAGAGCAGAGAAAAGGAGAGTGGTGCAGGGAAGATGATGATGATGTTCGGCTCTGAACAAGAGAGAAAAGGTGAGATGTGTTGGGGAGGAGAGGGGAAAAGGGCTAGTTGCTCTACGGAACAAGCATGTTGCATTTTGAGGAGAAGGGGGAAAGGCACTTTGCTCAGAAGAGGGATAGACAAGTTGCTGTGGGAGGAGAAGGGGGAAAGGCTCATTGCACCAGTAGGAGAAGGGGGAAAAGATGCCTTCCACTGGGGAGGAGAAGGGGGGAAAGGTACGTTGTGCTGGGGAGGAGAAAGGGGGAAATGCACATTGATCTGAGCAGAAAAGGGAAAGACAAGTTGCTGTGGGGAGGAGAAGGGGGGAAAGGAACGTTGGGCTGGGGAGGAGAAGGGCAAAAGGCACTTTGGGCTGGGGAGGAGAAGGGGGAAAGGCACATTGGGCTGGGGAGGAGAAGGGGGAAAGGCACATAGGGCTGGGGAGGAGAAGGGGGGAAATGCACATTGGGCTGGGGAGGAGAAGGGGGAAAGGCACATTGGGCTGGGGAGGAGAAGGGGGAAAGGCACATTGGGTTGGGGAGGAGAAGGGGAAAGGCACATTGGGCTGGGGAGGAGAAGGGGAAAGGCACATTGGGCTGGGGAGGAGAAGGGGAAAGGCACATTGGACTGGGGAGGAGAAGGGGGGAAATGCACATTGGGCTGGGGAGGAGAAGGGGGAAAGGCACATTGGGCTGGGGAGGAGAAGGGGAAAGGCGAGTTGGGCTGGGGAGGAGAAGGGGGAAAGGCACATTGGGCTGGGGAGGAGAAGGGGAAAGGCACATTGGGCTGGGGAGGAGAAGGGGGGAAAGGCACATAGGGCTGGGGAGGAGAAGGGGGGAAATGCACATTGGGCTGGGGAGGAGAAGGAGGGAAGGCGAGTTGGGCTGGGGAGGAGAAGGGGGGGAGGAGAGTTGGGCTGGGGAGGAGAAGAGGGGGAAAGGCACATTGGGCTGGGGAGGAGAAGGGGAAAGGTACGTTGGGCTGGGGAGGAGAAGGGGGAAAGGCACGTTGGGCTGGGGAGGAGAAGGAGGGAAGGCGAGTTGGGCTGGGGAGGAGAAGGGGAAAGGTATGTTGGGCTGGGGAGGAGAAGGGGGAAAGGCACATTGGGCTGGGGAGGAGAAGGGGGAAAGGCACATTGGGCTGGGGAGGAGAAGGGGGGAAAGGCGAGTTGGGCTGGGGAGGAGAAGGAGGGAAGGCGAGTTGGGCTGGGGAGGAGAAGGGGAAAGGTGAGTTGGGCTGGGGAGGAGAAGGGGAAAGGTACGTTGGGCTGGGGAGGAGAAGGGGGAAAGGCACATTGGGCTGGGGAGGAGAAGGAGGGAAGGCGAGTTGGGCTGGGGAAGAGAAGGGGGGAAGGAGAGTTGGGCTGGGGAGGAGAAGAGGGGGAAAGGCGCATTGGGCTGGGGAGGAGAAGGGGGGAAAGGCGAGTTGGGCTGGGGAGGAGAAGGAGGGAAAGCGAGTTGGGCTGGGGAGGAGAAGGGGGGAAGGAGAGTTGGGCTGGGGAGGAGAAGAGGGGGAAAGGTGCTTTGAGCTGGGGAGGAGAAGAGGGGTGGCACACTTACTTGTGTAAAATGCTTATTTATTCTCTAGAGAGCAGCTGAGTTGCCCCAGAATTAATCCACTTTTCTATTGTGCATATAGTTGTAGTGCCCATAGCAGGGAGAACCTTTAGTGCCCATAGCAGGGGATTATCTCTGGTCATTGTCAGGTGGATGTCTAGATAACCAAATAACCAGATCTGGGAAGTTGCTAGGTCCCCAAAACACATGGGGCTTTCACAGCCCAATTTATCCACTATAACCCCTTGGCTGCTAGAGACATCTCCGATGCACTGTGAAGCATTGCACTGGAGACGCCTCTAGCAGCTAATAGGTTAACCCTTTGAGTGCCAGAGGGGTAAGGAATGCATTGCTTTGCAATTTCATAGCCCAAGCTGGTAAAAAGACCCGGGGCTTTAATGGGACTCTATCAACTAATAGCTACTTTGATGACTTTGAATGAGCTTTTAACATTTCCTATGTTTGTAATAGCCATATTAGATTTATAAAAACAAAAAACAAACTTTTGCATTATTTGGATGATGCTAATTAACCCCTTAAGGACCCATGACGGTCCAGGACCATCATGGGTAGAATCCCGTTAAAGGCCCATGACGGTCCTGGACCATCATAGAATTCCGGGCTCCCCGCGCGGCTGCACGCCATTCAGGGAGCAAGGAAACGGATGCATCCAAAAAAAAAAAAAAAAAGCTCAGCGGTCCTTAAAGGGATAGTAATGTTTCATAATAAAAGCAGCTCTAATTAATCATCATAGTATTTGGACTTTGGAGAGTGTTATATCAGTTCTGTCAGAGCTGTAGTTCAAGAGTAATTCAATGACAAAGTATCCCCCTCCCCCCCTTTTACTGATGTAACACTGCTCAGCCAGATCAGAAGGGAGGTGCCCAGGTAGACTGCAGAGAGGGACAATCTTCAATTAAGATAAAGGGAAAAACCTGTCAAGGGGGGAAGGACTTTCATTGTTCTCATAGGAAGAGGATTGTCCCCTTCTGTTATCTGTCTGGTCTATGGACTGCATTCCCCATCTGAGAAGAGATGGCTTACACTAGGTAAAAGGGGCGGGAGGGGGAAACTTTGCTTGTGAATATCTCTCAAACAATAAAGGTTTGAGAGATAAGACTTATATCATTCTTCACATTTTTAAATACATACAGAATAAAATGAATATAAAACGAAGTATTACTATCGTTTTAAGTGATGGCTGCATACGCGATCAGCCGTCCTTAAGGGGTTAAGGCATGCAGTGCAGGCACTTCCTGTATTAGTAAACAAAAGGTAAGTCTGCTCATCAGATCCTGACCTTTACAAATAAATAACCTGTGACTTACTATTAATAATAAACCGTGAGATTTAGTAATATATATTTGGCCAAAAACATGAATAGCTTGCCTGCCCCGTCAAGGCACCCCAGATTTAGGATTGTCCCTATCTGCCTCAGATATCTCAACATGTGTTTAGTGTAATGCAATTAAAAAACGTAATGTCACCTTAACCCCTACTGTGAACAAAAACCCTTGTGTGGGAAATAAGGGAGGTATTTATATTTTCCCTGTTCAGCTATCACCTGATTTTAGGGAGCTACCAACCAAGAGACAAGCAGCCAAAACCTCCCAGATTTCATACAGAAACCTAAAATATACAGGTTCCTGGTGAGCTCAATATAGCATTTATTAAAGGGACAGTAATACTTGAAAATAATTTTATTTTATATTGTAGCCCTTAAAGGGATAGTAATACTTCGTTTTAACTTTATTTTATTTTGTAGGTATTAAAAAAATATGAAGAATGATATAAGTCTTATCTCTCAAACCTTTATGGTGTAAAAGATATTCACAAGCAAAGTTTCCCCCTCCCGTCCCTTTTTCCTAGTGTAAGTCATCTCTTCTCAGATGTGGATCAGGTTGTAAGACCAGACAGATAATAGTAGGGGACAATCTTCTTACAGTGAAAACAATGAAATCCCTGCCCCCCTTGACAAGTTTTTCAGCTTTTTCCCTTATCTTAATTGAAGATTGTCCCTCTCTGCAGTCTACCTGGGCACCTCCCTTCTGATCAGGCTGAACAGGGGGGGGGGGGATACTTTGCTTGTGAATATCTCTTAAACCATAAATGTTTGAGAGATAAGACTTATATCGTTCTTCATGTTTTTTTAATGCCTACAAAATAAAATAAAGATAAAACGAAGTATTACTATCCCTTTAAAAAAACATGAAAAATTATATAAGTCTTATCAGGTTTGGGAGATATTCACAAGTAAAGTTTCCCCCTGAGTGACGTCACCGTTCTGGCCCTCAGATTTCGAATTCGGTCCCTTGACTGGCCGCGGCTCTTCAGCAGTGCCGAGATCACAATCTTTAAAAATAATTACTTAATTGGAATGGTCTACAACGTGTGCTTGCAAGCCAGGCACACTTTGTACACAGTTCCAGTGAAGTAGTTATTTTTAAAGATCGTGATCTCAGCACTGCTAAAGAGCTGCCCGCTGATCTGTGGACCGGATTCCAAATCTGTCCACTAGATGGCAGACTTGGCTGAAACAGACAGGAAAAGGGAACTTTACTTTATTTTACTTGTGAATATCTCCCAAACCATAAAAGTTTGGGAGATAAGACTTATATCATTTTTCATGTTTTTTTAACGGCTACAATATTAAATCAAATTATTTTCAAGTATTACTATCCCTTTAATAGTGGTCCATTAGTTACATATGTGTGTAGTCAGGAGAGCTGACTAACTCCCACTGTATATTATTTATAGTAAGTCACAGGTTATTTATTTGTAGAGGTCAGGATCTTATGCAGGGACTTACCTTTTGTTTACTTTGTATATGTAGCCAACACATAGTCCTTGCTGCTCTCCTGACTATACACATATGTAACTATTTGAACAATATTAAAGTGGAAACTTCAGATAATAGCCAGTTGCTATGCATTCATTAAATGCATGGCGACTAGTTTGAAAATATATGTCTTACCAAAAAATATACGTGTGTCTAAAGGAATCCATCCTGTTTCGGGACTGACGAACAGGTTAGTGCGGTCTGTGAGCCTGCGCCGTCAGTCCCTTCCGGTGACCATATGGTGCAAAGCAGTCTACTCTATGGAGACCAGGACTGATGACGCATGTGCACAGACAAGATGTTTGCTCTCTAGCCTCAGTTCTGGGCTCCAAATGGGACGGATTCCACAAGTATTTCTTTTTCTGTAAGACATACATTTTCAAGCTAGTCACCATGCATTTAATGAATGCGTGGCGACTGGTTATTATTTGAAAGTTCCGCTTTAATAAATGCTATTTTGAGCTCACCAGGCACCTGTATATTTTATGTTCCTGTTTTAGCCCTACATCACCTCATTCCTCACTAACACTGCACAGCAATGCATTGTGAAGTGTCAGTGAGTGGTGAAGATAGTGCAGGGATAAGATAGGAAGTGTCTGCACAGCATACCTTAAAGGGGAACTACCACCCCACACAATGTTTACCTTAAATAAGTCCCCATCTGGCAACTAGTTGCTTAGTAGCGCTAGTCTCCAGAATAATTACCTTATTTAATAGATTTCTGCTCTCTTCCATGGGTGACAGGCAGGACAGAGAGCAGACATCTTCCCATTGTGATGTCCGCGTGCCTGTGCTGTCAGTCCCAGCCAGAGCCAAATGGCTCCTAGCAACGCCTCCTAGACCCGGCTGGGACTGACAGATCAGGCACACGGACATCACAATGGGAAGATGTCTGCGCTCCGTCCTGCCTGTCGCCCATGGAAGAGAGCAGAAATCTATTAAGTAAGGTAATTATCCTGGCGACTAGCGCTACTAAGCAGCTAGTTGCCAGATGGGGACTTAGTAAAGGTAAACAATTTGTGGGGTGGTAGTTACCCTTTAATTAGTATAATCTATTCATCTAAATAACTCAATAAGTAGATTTTTAAATAAAAAGTGCTAATTACAGTGATGTTGGAAACTCTCTTTAAAAAAAAAGTCTCTAATTGATACTGCCCCTTTAACAGTTTAAAGGCCAGAGAGGTATGTGTGGTGACTTGCTTTGCAGTGTGTTGCAGAACTCTCTGGTCTGTAAAGGATTAAGCATGTGATCTCAGGATTTAACCACATCAACCAAGTACCCAGCAATGCCCCTGCACCTGAATAAGGAAATTCTCTCTCTTCTCCTAATACAGTGGCAATTCTACTACAGTAACTTTGAGGTAGATCCCAGCCAAACCTACCATGTGACAGTCCAGAACCTGCCCAGACAGGGCAATGAGAACAGCAGAACAAGGAGTATCATTGTGCCAAGTAAGTCACCAACACCCTCAAATGCTCCCTTTTGCCCAACTCTTTCTGCTATAATCTCTGTGCTTGCCACCTCTTCTTCTATTACTCCCCAACCCCAAGCTCCTCCGAGCACTGCAGGGCTGAATGTAAGTCTCATGTGCGTCTACACAAGCTCCTTTGTTACCCCTAACTAACCTCCCAGCGACTTCACCTCTGCTTAAAGGAGTAGTAAAATAAGGGTACTCCTTCCACTGCTGAGAGATGCATATTTCCAGAATTATTAAAATTTAAACTCCTGTTTTTTTATTTTTTACATTAACAGTGGCCACATTTTAAAGTTATTCTGTTGCATTCAGTGACAGAGGTGAGTCACCAACAAACAGTTCTCCATAGAATGTGATAGAAACTGCTGAGTCATGCTGTGTTATAACTTTCAGGAAGTAATCGCACTGTATTTCACTTCCTGATGACAATTTAAATTGTTGTAACTTCTGAATAAAACTACTGATTACAGTGGGAGTACTTTTGTTTTACTCAGCAAAGCCCTGTAACATAATATACACTTGGCCCATATAGGCCAAAGTGGAACAGCCTTGGGGCAAACAAGCAGCACCATCTAAAAAAAAATAAAAAGGGCAGTTAATTTAAATTGGGCTCTTAAAATGTACCTATCACATTACACCATTTTTTAGTTTGTTTTACAGATAATTAAAATTCCCTAAATGTTGTACTAGGTGAGAGGTTAGGCTGACCAGATCTCACCTTTAACCGGGGACACATAGGAAATAGCCATTTTTCAGTACTTCACTGAAATCAAAGCAGTCCTGCAGTATGCATTTTTCCTATGCATCCCCGGTTAAAGGTGAGGTCTGGTCAGCCTGTGAGAGGTGAATCGCCAACAAACAGTTCTCCATAGAATGTGATAGAAACTCCTGAGTGATGCTGTCAGGATGCAGGAGGTAATCACGCTGTAATTCACTTCCTGACAATCTGAACTGTTATAATATTTGAATTGACTGCAGCAGGGGTGCCCTTGTTTTACTTAGAAGCAAAAACCCTATACAATTGCCTAAATGTTGTACTAGCAATCTTTTCATTTTAGAAATGAAATCCTAGTAAACAGTGCACAGTACGCTATCCATGTGGCTGCAGGCATGTAAAAATATACTGTACTAATACAAATCAACAACAGGTAACTCTGTATTAAAGTCTAACCACCGTGCTCATTACCCAATGTGATCAATCAAAAACGTACATAGCAGGCAGAGTGCATGAGCATACTTAACCCTTTAAGAATCGTCAATGTGTTGCATATCCCTCTGGTCCTTAACTCCTGAGTGCCAGAGGGTATTCAGCGCATTACAAAGCACAATTCAGTTTGTGGGTATAGACAGCACTGCTAAGGTGCCCCTCTGCCATGTAGGTACACTGTGATGACATAATTCCATGACGTGCCAGGACCGTCACCAGCCCTGAATGCACAAACACCGATGACCGTCCTGGCACGTCATCAGTCGTTAAGGGGTTAAAGAGCATTGAGACACACCTAGTTGCACCAATGATAAGTGCTTACATCCTGTGTAGCTTGAAAAATAATGAGGCTTCACTTATTAAGCAGAATGTATTGTCTGCTTCAGGAGTCATGACGGAGAGTGAGATACACAAGGTTCCGAACTGGTTTGCGAATTGCCGTTTCTGGCAGCTACTTGCTTTGTCCTGTTGTTAAAACCGTGCTGCTTTGGGTGACTTCTAGTCTTATTTAACCCCTTGAATGCTATGGAGACCTCTCCAGCATTCAAAGGTGTTAAAAGCCTCATCCTATATAAGTCGCTAGGATGTTTGTCAGAAGCTGTCTTGCTCAGTAGAGACTGCCCGAACGCACAGAATGCTGGGAGCACGGGAAGGTGGGATGTATAGGAATGCTGGGAGCATGGAATGCTGGGAGTTCTGTGCTAGGAGCATTCTGTTCTTTCGGGCAGTCTCTACAGTGCATGACTGCGGCAGGACGCAGAGCAAGACCGGCCTCTTAACCCTTTGATTGCCAGAGGGGTACACAACGCATTGCAAAGCAATGCGTTGCTTACCCCTCTAGCACTCAAAGAGTTAACATCACCCGGACGTTGGCCCGTCTACACGGGCTTTTACACTAGTTTAAAATAACTTGTCATTTTTGTCCCCTATGGTGCAGCCCTTTGCCACAGAATGTCTCCATTTCTTTGTGCATATGGAACATTAAACCATTCCCATTTCCGAGCTGTTGATGTTGTTTTTTTATGTTTTCAGATTGCAGTGAGAGATTCATGAATGAAACTGAAGCTTGTTGCCGACAGGGTAAGTTATTGAATTCCCCAGCTTGCTGTGACCGGTTTTTCCTTTGGGTTTAAGTTCATTGTAACTTAAAGGGACTGTGTCACCTAGAATAAATAGGGTTCGAACCCTTCAAAATATCACATATTTCTCCCAGCATTTGTAAACGTTAATTCTTATGTGCATAAAGGGATAGTACCCAGAGCCATAATTATAGGGGTTACAGTCTTCCGTGGGGGTAGGGGGGCAGCAGTTACAGGGCCCAATAGGTTTTAGTTACAAACCCATTCTTCCATTGGAGTGTTAGTGACCCTAGGGGTCCTCCAATAACTACTTATGCCACTGATAGTAATTTTTTTTTCACTTGTCCAATGGAGGACACAGGGATCATGGGTTAAATTTCCCTCCACTAGGGGGCAGGGCACTCAAACAATTAACTTGAAACTAAGAACTAAATCCCTCCCACTGTCCTGCCCTTTTTCTCTGTAGACCACTCCCTCTTTCAGTTGGGGGGTTGCCCTGCAAGGAGGCAGACGGGCTGATTCTCCTCTCTGGAGATACCTGTTTATTTTATTTAGTTTCTTTTATTTATTTTTATCCTAGATTTTTCAGGAAGACCATTGTTCCAGGGGTTACATAGTCTAGTCTCTAGGTGACACTTTTTTCTCTACTGATCCAACAATCCTGACATGGCCTTTCATACTAAAATGAGAGAAAAATGGGGATAGAGGTTTTGTATACCTTTTTCTTACATCTTTTTGCTTCCCTAAAAAATGTGACCCATAGTGGAGGATATATAATATGTTCTAAGGTGGAATCGTGTGATCTGTACTTATACACAATGCCTTTCATGTACTTTATTTGTGTTATTTAAAGGGATAGTAATACTTCATTTTATCTTTATTTTATTTTGTAGGCATTAAAAAAACATGAAGAATGATACAAGTCTTATCTCTCAAACCTTTATGGTTTGAGAGATATTCACAAGCAAAGTTTCCCCTCCCGCCCCTTTTACCTAGTGTAAGTCATCTCTTCTCAGATGTGGAATGCAGTCCATAGACCAGACAGATAACATCAGGGGACAATCTTCTTCCTATGAGAACAATGAAAGCCCTGCCCCCCTTGACAAGCTTTTCAGGTTTTTCCCTTATCTTAATTGAAGATTGTCCCTCTCTGCAATCTACCTGGGCACCTCCCTTCTGATCTGGCTGAGCAGTGTTACATCAGTAAAAGGGGCGGGAGGGGGATACTTTGTCATTGAATTACTCTTTAACTATAACTCTGACAGTATTGAAATAACACTCTCCAAAGTCCAAATACTATGATGATTAGTTAGAGCTGCTTTTATTATGAAACATTACTATCCTTTTAATAAACTTTATTATGCTTTTTTCATGATTAACACGATACAAGCATTTGTCATGCTATGAACAACAAGAAGAGAAACTACACATCATAGATTTTCAGGCCACAACATACTATTGACAGACTGATATCCTTTTAAACAGACTACCATAGCTTTTTGGATTATGATAAGCCTGTATTCTACAACTCAGACTAGTACCTTTTCCTAATGATGGCTGACTATGCTCCTTCCATGAATACTGATTGGATCCTCAAGCATCAGACTTCAAGAGCTATTCTTTGCCAAGCTGCCACCCAGGGCTGGTGCAAGGATTTTATCCACCCTAGGCAAAACCTAATTTTTCCACCCCCTTTGCTCCACCCCTTGTTCCGCCCCTTTATGCCAAGGTGCTTGCTGCTCTTAGGGTGACCACATTTCCTGTCTGCCATTCAAGGACACTGCCAAGGCAAGAGTGGCATAGTTCTTCTCATTGGCTCCTGTGCAGCTGTGAGGGCACGGTCACATGACACTATGTGAACCTGCTCTAGTGCCCCTGGAAGTCACTGTGCAAAATACGCTTTCTCCAGAGCATGGCGGAGTGGTTCATACACACACACACACACACATATGTATTTTTTCCAGTGGGCATGCTCAGCCAAATTGGTGGCATAAATGTCAGCTGTCCTAAACAGGCATTAGTGTGTGGCATGAAGAATGTACAAAATATCCGTAAATTAAATAACATTGATGTTTCTGTCAACTATCATGACATATAACCCATCCACTGAATGGCCCAAATGAAAGATGATACCACCTGCCAAACAGAATCCCTCCTTTCCCTGGGAGTAAGTTGTTCATCCCTGACCTCTAAGTGGGTCATCAGACGTGAACATATATACACTAAAATTACTACTGAAGAGTTCATCTTTGAAATATTAACCTCTATCACAATCAATTTAAATGTGCAGCGTAAATGTGCAGAAGTGTAGCTATCCTACAGTGCAACATGTGTATAAAATTCCTTCTAGCCAATGAGAGTGTGGGGGAAAAAAAGGTAAATAGTGATTGGCTATATAGAAGCCAAAAAGCCAACCCTGTTTTTATTTTTCCTCCAAGTGGCCTGGCAACGGCTCAGGCAGAATGGAGGGAAGTAGTCATTATTCTTAGTGGTGTCGGGATTTTTTTAATGTTTTACACACATACATGCACCATAATGGGGAGGTGGGTTGGAAGGGATCCTGGGGAACCCTGCCAGGTTTTTCATTAAATATGAGGGATTTGTACCCCGTAATTTTTTTTTACACATTCTTGTACGTCAGCATTATATGCGGTGACTAGACCCTATATTATTTTTTTCCACTAACCCTCCATCGACAGTGTGGCTAACTGTAGGCACCATGGCAACTGATGGGTTAATCACCTTTTTTTTGGATATGGGTTTTGGGGGCAACGTGTTTTGTTCTGTTTTTATTTATTTATTTATTTATTTATGCTACTCATGGTCAACTCTTCAGTTGCAGAGCAATCACTTTATAGTTGTTTTGGAGAATCTTTTATTATGCAAAATTTAAACCAGCAATCGTTCACATATACACACGTTATGATTAGACACACACATACTACACACACACACACACAGGGATATAAGCGCTGAACAACTTGTATGCAGGTTTAGTAAGTGTTGAAGCAGAGACATGTTTCAATTACACCACAATAAAGTCACATCCCTGCCCCAATCCTATATGTCCACAACTCTATCACACCACGTGCTAAATAAACACTAGTCAATTCAAATGTCCTGCCTCTCCCCTGGCTCCGACTCCATGCTGCTTCTGCTTCCTGTCTCAGGTTCTGCAAGCCCAAAAGAAAAGAAAAATTGCTACAACTGTCTTCATCGACCTCAAACTGGGCTCTTAGTTCATATTATTGAAATGGGTAGCGGCTATACATTCCGTTTGTCTGCTTGGGGAAAATACAATTATTTTAGTGTCCTTACGGTATATGTGATATTTGTATGGCTGTTCATGTTCTGCACACGACCGTTGCCTGCTGCCTGAGTGTCAGTGCGTTTGAATGTTGTGCAGAGCATGATGAGAGCAGAGACTGGTTATAGACATAAATTAAGGGACTGTCCCGGGCATTCCGGGACATGTGGTCACCCTAGCATGCCCGGCTCTGCTCTGCGCCCCCAGTGGATGTGCGCCCTAGGCAGGCGCCTACATTGCCTCTAGGTGGTGCCGGTCTTGCTGCTTCCTGGTCTTGCATTTACAGAGTTCTGCAAAGTAAATGAAATATTAAGCTCTACTCAAGTGTGTGAAAAAAGGAAAATGAGAGAAACATTGAATATCTACTAAAAATCTTTATTCAAATGGAATAAAGAATAAACCACATGCAATCAGATCTATTCTTACAAAACTATAACAGTAATATACCCAGACTGTATATTTCAAATTCTCAATTCTCTGATTATATATATATATATATATATATATATATATATATATATATATACACACACACACACACACATACAACCTGGTTATATGTTCTCAAGCCATGTATACATGATTATATGAAATACTAAGCAGATAATGTTAACAATCCAAATGACACGTTATCCTCAATAAGAAGCTCCTGAATCGCTGTTAGATAAGTCAGGGGGATAGCTATATCTGTTTTAAAAAATACCAAATATTTCTGTTTGTGTGCAAAAGAGATCTAAAGCCTGTCATCCCCAGTGGAACCTCCAAAATAAGTGCAATCACAACCAGACAACGGATCTAAAACACCACACCAAACAGGCCCAGACTGGGACACAAAATAGGCCCGGGCATTTAACGCTGAGCAGCCCATTTTTATTTTTTGAGTGGCCCATGGGGGGTTCGGCGGAGGTGGGCTTTCGTTCGTTATTTATATAGCGCCGCACGTTGATTGCCCGCCCACCAGGAAACTTGTAACGAGGTGGCCGTCTTTCAGAAAGTGAAAGACGGCCCAAACTCGTTTAATGACCAGCCCACTGGGCAAATGCCCAGTATTCCCGATGGCCAGTCCAGGCCTAACACCAAAGGAATATAATCACAACAAAATCGAGCGGCTCTACTTTAGCCTTTATGTGGAGATTGTAATCCAGGTACAGTCACTCAAGCAATATTATAACGAACTCCACTCAAATATCTTCCCAAGAAATAAATAATGTAAAGCACGTCAACCATGCAAATCAGCACCACAGAGGTTAACATCACCATTAGACGCAAGTAAAGATAAAAGCATTCATATTCTTTATTATGATCAATTCTTCATTAAAAATACTTGCAATCATTACAACCCAATGTCTAGAGTTGAAACCAGTCAGGTGGAACAGACCATAGCTTCAGATCAACGCGTTTCACGCATGCAGCGCTTAGTCATGATCAAAGACGCCAAACTATTGCAACAATTTGCCTTTTTGAATCTAATCCAGACAGTCCAATCCAATTGATGACATCACAGTGAAATCGGACACTCATAGAAACAACGTATCCACCTTTCAAGTGAAATATCTTAACCCCTTAGTTTCCCACCCAGCCAAACACAGGTGCAATATCCTAAACACTCGACCACCAATACTCCAAAGGTCTTCATACTAGCACATCACATCACATAATGCCAATTTTTATGCACAACTTATTAGTCCTTGACAGAATAAAACATATTATCAAAAGCATGAAGTGCTCCACTTGTCCACACCGTTGCCCGAGTACAGATCACAGTACCAGACCAAAGGATGTATTAAAGGTAAAGTGTGCAAAATATCAAATCAAAAAACCCTCTCCCTCTCCAATACACAATTGGCGCGATTCATATAGAGAATCACAAAGGTGTATTATACACCTGTATAATTAACCAGAATGGCACCTCTGTACACAGTTGGCGCAATTCATACAAAAGATCACAAAAGTGTACCATACACCTACATAATTAACCTAAACGGCACCTTTCTATAACAAGGGGGAGGTTAGGTTTAAACAAAAATGCAATCAAGGATCACACCTGAAAAGCCCAGGGAGGAAAAAGGGGTCAAGAAAAAAATGAATAGATAAATAAAATAAAAATTATCACCTGCAAAACTCAAAAGGGAAATCGATCATAGGACAATGAGGAAAAGTTATATATTTATAAGTTTACATCGGGTTATATATATCATAAACACCAGATTAATACTTAAACATCAAATCATCCCATCATTAAGATTGGCATATTAAAGTTAAAATTAACCATATAAATGAATCAACGGTTTCTTATGAACCAATTATAAGGTCATGTTCGTGGGTTAAAGAGACATAAATGGAGTATCCAAATACATGCATATCAAGAGAAATAAATAAGCAGGCAGACAACAACTGATAGTTCAAAAGATCCCTAAACATAACAACTTACATCATACGCTTTATTCAGTCCTAAAGGGGATCTCGTACCCAGTTCAAAGATCCAAAAGACCTCACGCCTACTTAATCTTCGGTCAGTATCACCTCCCCTGATGCCTAACCTGACTCTCTCTATACCTTGAACCTGTACATGCGATATGTTGCAGTCATAATTTTTAAAGTGCGAGGAAACGTTTGAACGCAAATCAATATGTCGAATATTACTAAGATGTTCGTTCAAACGTTCCCTAATTGACCTAGTGGTTTTACCCACATACTGTTTTTGACACTGTTTACAGGTGGTTAAGTAAATCACACCTCTTGTACTTCAGTTACTGTAACTCCAATTTTGATAAACTTTATATATATATATATATATATATATATATATATATATATATATATATATATATATACACGCACACACATAGAACAGACAATATTGATAGAGACACAATATATATACAAAGACAGTACAGCAAAACTGCTGTATGTATAACACAATCCAGACAAAGTTATACACACAGCTATAGGATAGGCAGTTTAATAGCACTACAACTCCCATAATCCTTAGCCATGTTCATTGGTTGTGATGAAAAGGGTGATTTTAGCAGATTTAATTGGCTTTATTAGTGAGTGGATGTGAGCTAATCTGTGGGATGACAACAGATAGGTGAAGGCAAGGTGCTCTTAAGTGTAACCCTTTGAACTGCAGAGAGGTACGCAATGCATTGCTCTGCAATGCACTGCATACCCTCTCTGGCACTCAAACGGTTAACAACAAAGTGTAAGTGCAAGTATGAAAATCATGTCCCTGTGTATGATGTTGAGTAGCAGTAGGGAAGAGACATGAATAGCTCCTCCTTACTGCTTCCCTAGGTGTGTGTGGTAGGAGACGCAGGTTTTCTCTTTATATAAATATATACACTTTTTTTTTTTTAACTCACTTGGAATTTTTATTCTTCCCTCAGTGGTACAGATGTATGCTGCAGTTCTTCTTAGAACGTCGGCCTCCTTGACTCCACGATATAACACCTGTTCGGTTGCTGTAATCTCCTCTCTCTCTCTTTTTTACTCATAGGACATTGTTGGAAACCACAGATTGCGATGGACAAGATTAGGAACGATCTGGTTGTGAGCTTTGACTCAAGTATTGAGTACTGCGACTACCGGGTCTTAGTACATGCAACGTATCTACCAAGAAGCACAGACTTGCCCCGTGACTTACATCTGGTAATTACAATTAATTAGCCAATACCTAAGAATTTAACATTTTAACGACCAGTGGGGTGTGCACAGCATTGCATTTTATACGCTTGTGATCCTGAAAGGGTTAAATGGAAAATATTCCTCCCTCTCTCAAAACTCCTGTGATTATGAAAGCTCTTTCAAAATCACCTATATGTTGTATTAGCCAGAAACACATTTTTTGGATCAATTAGATGTATAGATTATGTGAATTAAAGCATGCCATGCAGTCACTTCCTGTTTTATCCCTACATCAACTCCCCTATTCACTGGCATTTAACCCTTTCAATGCTAGGGTAGGTGGAAAATGCATTGCTGGGCAGTGTCAGTGAATTGGGAGGTAATGTAGGGACAAGACAGGAAGTCAGTGTATTTCTGAGTAGTATCAGTGAGTGGGGGAGGTAATGTAGGGATAAGACAGGAAGTCAGTGCTAGGGGAGGGGGTAATGCATTGCTAATCAGTGTCAGTGAATGGGGAGGTAATGTAGGAATAAGACAGGAAGTCAGTGCTAGGGAGGTAGGAAATGTATTGCTAATCAGTGTCAGTGAGTGGGGAGGTAATGTAGGAATAAGACAGGAAGTCAGTGCTTAGCAATGTCAGTGAGTGGGGGGGCCAATGCGTGGATAAGACAGGAAGTGCCACATATGTCTTAATAAGTCTAAGTCCAAAATTAGTTTTCTAAATAAATGGCTTTCAGAATCACCTCATGTTGGTTTTTAGGAGATAGTGTCCCTTCAATGGTTTGGTTTAATCCCTTGGATGCTAAATAAGTTACCAACAGAATGGTTGATCCTAAGGTTACCTACCCCTACCTTGGGGCAATGTACCCTTTGTGTATCTGAAGTTAGAAATAGATTTTTAAACATTTAGATAGGATTGATATTGAAAAATATATATTTTCAGTGTTTTTCCTGCTGAGTAAAACAAGGGCACTCTCATTGCTGAGATATTATATTCAAAAGTTGTTACAGCTCAAACGTCATTCAACTTTCACCCCGGGAATGATGAGAGTCGTAGTCATCACATTGTCCACTGCCTTTGTATATAGTGATTGTTGAAGTCTGCCTCTGCATCACACCACCTCACAACAAACAGTGGACTTCAACAGACCTGAATGACTCGTAAGGGACACAAGTTGTAAACTGAAACAATTAGCGATGAATGACAAGAGATCAAAAACAAAGAGTAGTATATAGCTATAACTGACTGCTTTAAAGGGATAGTAATGGTTCAGTTTAAGTTTTATTTAATATTTTAGACATTAAAAAAGGTTCACATCTATGTAAGTGTCATCTCTCAAACCTTTGTGGTTTGAGAGATATAACTTGCTAAAGTTAACGTTTCCTGGCTGTTTCACTCAAGTCTGCCATCTAGCTGACAGCTGCAGATTCCAGTCATTTGACCAGACAGATGCTCTTCAGCAGAGCTGAAATCACGCTATTTATAAATAAATACTTAATTGGAACAGTCTACAAAGTGTGCTTGCAAACCAGGTACACTTTGTAGACCGTTCTAAATTAAGTATTTGTCTTTAGATATAGTTATATCGGAGCTGCTGAAGAGCCGCATCTGGTCAAGTGACTATCCCTTTAAGGGCATTTACGTAGCTGAGTCCTTCTGATAAACCATTTAAGATCCACGTATTCCTAAAGTACAGTTCCCCTTTAACTCAGATGTGCGAGTTCTCCCTTACAGAAAGTGGGATAGATTCATGGACCAGCCTCTCAGCAGACGTGTTAGGGACAAGCTGCTAATTACCAGCACTGAAGGGAATGGAGGGACAGAACAGTTAGTAAATGGGTGATGGGAACACAGCGGCATTGTTGCCATGTTCCATTCGCATCTGTGAACAAAATCTAATGGCTCATTATATTTTGTATTATTTTTCCTCTTCAGAAACTTGACTTGTTAGATAAAAACATAGATTTTGATGGCAGAAAAGAACCATCTGTCCATTTCCCTCACTAATAAAATACACAATCTTACATACACATGTCAATGGCATTTTTTAATTCCCTAACAGGATTTGTCCCTACCACCTCTGCTGGAAGGCTGTTCTATGAGTCTATCACACTCCCTGTAAAGTGATACTTACACATTACTTCAGAATTTTGTATCCTTTAACATTAGATCATGACCTCTTGTTCAAATATTCCTCTTTTGCTGGTGGTGGTGTATATATGATGTGATGCTTTCTTCTCTGTTCAGGAAAATTGTACTCAGCGTGTGAATGTCACCTTCCCCAACCTGGCGTTATATCCTGTCTGCTGGTATAAGGTGCAGGTAAAGTACCTAAATTATCAGACACTGGGGGGAGGATATCTCTAGCAGTTATCACATTAAAAGCCCCATTTCAGTCAATGGCTTGATTCTGAATTGCTCTTCCCCCCCCCCCTTTCAACATTCTTCTTTGCTTATATATTTCTATTTCAAAAAAATCTAAATTCTATATATGAAAATTCACCGCTAGGTGGAGCTGGAAACCAACCCAGAAAAACTCCAGGGGGGAGATGCACTGACTAAGGCATGATAAGGAGGTGATAAAGCAGAGATGACTCCTCCAGTGATATCACTTGTCCAATTCCTATGTTATTTTATAGAGCACAGCTGTTGGAGTTCAGTCTTCAAGGGCCACCAAGGCCAGGATGTAAGCATTTCCCTGATTAAAGGGATAGTAATACTTTGTTTTAACTTTATTTTATTTTGTAGGCATTAAAAAAACATTAAGAACGATATGTCTTATCTCTCAAACCTTTATGGTTTAAGAGAGATTCACAAGCAAAGTTTCCCCTCCTGCCCCTTTTACCTAGTGTAAGCAATCTCTTCTCAGATGTGAATCTGGTTGAAAGACTAGACAGATAACAAAAGGGGACAATCTTCTTCCTATGAGAACAATGAAATCCCTGCCCCCCTTGACAAGCTTCAGCTTTTTCCCTTATCTTAACTGAAGATTGTTCCTCTCTGCAGTCTACCTGGGCACCTCCCTTCTGCTCTGGCTGAGCAGTGTTACATCAGTAAAAGGGACGGGAGGGGGACACTTTGTCATTTAATTACTCCTGAACTACAACTCTGACAGAACTGAAATAACACTCTCCAAAGTCCAAATACTATGATGATTAATTAGAGCTGTTTTTATTATGAAACATTACTATCCCTTTAAGCACAGGTGAGTCAGTCACAATGAATGATCCACTGATTAACTCACCTGTGCTTAATTAGGGAAATCCCTAAATTCTGGCCTGTTGGTGGCCCTTGAGGACTGAACTTGGACAGCCCTGCTATAAAGCCTATGCACTATGATTTCCAAAGTTGGAGAAATTGTAGCGCTATCACTAGAGATGACATCTCCCCTTTATCACACCTTAAATCATCTCCCCAGTTCTGGTTTTTATGTGCATTCCCCATAGACCTACTGTTAGACTGTCAATCCCTATATAGCGGGTCTTTGTGGAACAGCATAGCGCATGACTGAAATTTATTCTGCACTGTGCAGTACAGAGGCATCTGGGTCTCCTTTCATACTCCCGTTATGTTCCCTTGTTGGTACGCCAGGGTTCAAAACACAATGCCAGCAGGTCTGTTTTCCGAGGGGGCAGATCTGCCAATAAGTAGGCTATCAGTTGTTAGTTTCCCGTTAAATCAATGGGACTCTTTATGTTTCTCCTCCCCTATGATGCATTTGGTTTACTCCAGAATTGTTCATCTTTTCCTTTCTGTATGGGCCTTTTCATCACGGGTGATAGATCCAACCCAGCATTGCTGCACTGGTGTCACCCATGTGAAAGGTAACGTGCTGGACTGCGGTGCCTTTCAGTGGGGCAACTGTTTCCATGTGCTTTGCACCAAAGTTGAGAATACTGCAACTGTCTCTGTGTTCCCTCAAGGTTGGTGTCACCCCTGTGAAAGGATTCTAAAAGGCTCTTTTTCTATTTTCTGTGCAGTGTGGTGTTTCTTGGTCATTAACTGTTTCATGTCCTTGCTCTCTCACTCCTGATTCTAGGTTTGGCCCATTACGCCAGCATGTAAGAACGACTGTGTCAGACATTCATATAATACTGACTGTCCTACTAGTGAAACCCGTGAAACCCCTACTCCTGGTGAGTCACTGAACCAGACAAAACACCCCAACACTTCTATGTCCAATCCGATCTGTTTAGAGAAGATATAACCATTCTCCCCCTACTGGCAGTAAAGGAAACAATATTATCTAGTTGAGGTGATCCAGTCACAGACAAGATTGTGGTAATTTTGGGGCAAATTAACTGAATTAAAGGGATAGTAATGTCCCTTTACATGTTTTTCTCAGTTTGTAGTCCTTAAAAAGTTGAGTTTAACGCAAAAAAAGTATCTCTCAAACTGCAATGGTTTGAGAGATACAGGCATTTAAAGTTTGATGTGTCCTGCTTTCAGCTGTAAAGCTGTGAGCAGGAGAGCCGTGTCGGCCGACATGGAGGCTCTTCAGCAGAGCCGGAATCGTGTTTTTTAAACAGAACTGCATTACAATGGTCTACCAAGTGTGCCTGGTTTGCAAGCACACTTAGTAGACCTTTGCAATGCAGTCATTCTGTTTAAAAAACACGATTGCGGTTCTGCTGAAGACCCTCTGTGTCGGCCGACATGGATCTCCTGCTGACAGCTTTACAGTTGAAAGCAGGACACATCAAACTTTAAATGTCTGTATCTCTCAAACCATTGTGGTTTGAGAGATACACTTTTTGCATTAAACTCAACTTTTTAAGGACTACAAATTGTGAAAAACATGTAAAGGGACATTACTATCCCTTTAAACCTTTGAGTGCCAGAGGAGTACGCAAAGCATTGCTCTGCAATGCGTTGCGTACCCTTCTGGCACTCAAAGGGTTAACTTAATTGATTAAAACTTATCCCTTAGCATGCTATGTCTCCGGTATATTCAAGGGGTTAACACCCTAATTTAATTAATTTGCCCCCCCCCTATCATTGCTCCACTTTCTCTCTGTGCATATGGGCCCATTGTTACTGTATATGTATGTTTGCATGTTGAGTTCTGCAAATTGTCCTAAAGTCTAAAAATAATTGGTTAACTGTTTGAGTGCCAATGACGTGTCCAACACATTGGACACCCATCTACCACTCAAAGGGTTAAAGTAGCATTAAACATTATTTAACCCGTGACCCTCTGGCACTCAAAGGGTTAATGGAAAAGTATTAACATATTTTTTCACTGGGTAATCCCACTGCTGGGACATTCTTTATTCCAGTGCTATTACAGCTAAAAGGCAAAATTATTTTCTACAACCAGAGCTATTGAGTCATAGACTATGGTTATCAGTAATGAGCGACAGGAACAGCACCACCTTATTGTGGCAAAAACACAATTGAGGTTTGATGTGTAATAGAAAGTGTTTGAGCTGTGAATGAAAAATCTTCCAGTCATGGAAATAACAGTTTTACTCAAAAGAATAGCCAAATAATATATATTTTTCATAAAAACAAAAATGCGCCGCAAAGGGGAATCTGTCCAGAGAGGACATTATGCAGTTTTATAATTTTTCTGCTTTAGTGAATAAAGTCATCAGCTCAAGTATGAAAGGGATGAGCAGCACAATGTGTTCCTCAGTTAGGGTGACCACATTTACATTCTGCCATTCAGAGACACTGCAAAGACTATAGAAATGATCCTGTTTTACTGTATATTAATGGGCCTGAGATAAGAGATCAGTCTTTCTTAGCAGAAGAACAGTGGGTAGGGTACTAATTTCAATACACTAATAGCGGTGGCTGTGCACATAAGTGTTAGTATAACAGAGCGTACCCATGCATTAAATATGCAAGTTTTAGGGATCTAACACAAAATAGGTACATTTTTACAGCTACTAGCTGGAATTACAAATTATTTAAAATTATACTGCTCAATTTGTTGTTGTTATTGTTCCTTTAAAGGGATAGTAATACTTCGTTTTATCTTTATTTTATTTTGTAGGCATTAAAAAAACATGAAGAACGATATAAGTCTTATCTCTCAAACCTTTATGGTTTAAGAGATATTCATAAGCAAAGTATCCCCCCCCCCCCTCGTTCAGCCAGATCAGAAGGGAGGTGCCCAGGTAGACTGCAGAGAGGGACAATCTTCAATTAAGATAAGGAAAAAGGGGCGGGAGGGGGAACTTTGCTTGTGAATATCTCTTAAACCATAAATGTTTGAGAGATGACTTATATCATTCTTCATGTTTTTTTAATGCCTACAAAATAAAATAAAGTTAAATGAAGTATTACTATCCCTTTAATGCGTTCCAATTCACATGTTGAAAACTAGAACCTCAGTCACAGTACGCATGATGACCAGGGGGCACATGTCAACAGCTGAAAAGGCACAGGTTACCTCACTCCTAAAATAATTTTACCTGATGAGGTGTCTGCCTGAGACCACCAGTCCATCCTGCTGAAGCTGATCCAGGCAGACCGTCACAATCCCCTATACCCTCCTCCCGAGGATGGTACTCACATTGAGTACACACTTCTGTCCGCTGTCCCTGCAGTAACATTCCAGCACTTGCTCGGATACCTTGCCATAGCATGCTTTGCAGAGCTGGCGTAAGTACAGCTGCCATCCCCCGTGCAGCTGTCTCGCATGCACCAGCCAGCCAATGAAGAGAGGACCATACCATTGTGCAAATACTCTCATTGGCTGGCGGTGGACTGTGGTGCGTGCCGTCTTTCTGTAGCTAGGCTGTGACTGTGGTCCCGGTTGGCAGAATAGGGCTGAGTGACAGAACGAGTGAGTGATTGTTTGTGCTGCTGTGTGGGTGGCTTGGCTTCATTCCGGGACACTTCATTGTCCTGGTGGGAGATGACGCGGGACATAGGCCTCAAATAAGGGACAGTCCTGGGCATTCCGGGACCCGTGGTCACCCTATCCTCAGTCCCCTGACACTCGCACAGAACAGCTGCACTCCACTGACAAAGCAAGCCCAAGAAGGCCAAAACGTAGGCCTTGGGTTAGCTGATTCTCTCGTTCACTGGAATTGCCCGGCTCTTTGTGGCTGGACTGCTATCTGGGCGGGGTCGGTTTGATGTGCTTCAGGATGTTTCTTCTGTGTATGGTATGCATCCTGGGTAGCATAAAATCTAATATAGCATATTATAAACCCTGTCTGCTTTGTCCCTAATTGAACATCTCTGACCATTACTTTGCATATGGAAATTAACCCTGGGATTGGTCTCCTTATTGGTTTACAGAGAATCAGACATGGACCCCTTGCTCACAAGTGTCTAAAGCAATGATTCTCAACCTCTTTTTGATCAAGGCACCTCTAACACACAGTGTGGATTTTCGGGGAACCGCTAACATTTTAATTGTCAAGGAGTAATGAAGGGTAAACATACATAATACATTTGTTTAGGTTTCTCAATCAGAACAGACATGTTGTGCATAAAAATATCAATAAATACCCAACTGAAACTCAGCATTCATATTTTTGTTAGTTATTATGAAAAAAATAAAGGGGACACCCTAAGTTGATGCATGCGGCACACCAAAGTACCACAGCACCCTGGATGAGAACCAGTGGCCTAAAGAGATCAGCTGCACCTCACTTGGAAGACCCAAGAAGGCTGAAATGTCGGTCTGGGATTAATAGCTTATCTCATCCAGAGAGGAACTGCCTAGCACTTTGTGATTGGACAGTCATCTTGTCATCCAGAGAGGAACTTCCTAGCACTTTGTGATTGGACAGCCATCTTGTCATCCAGAGAGGAACTGCCTGACACTTTGTGATTGGACAGTTATCTTGGCAGGATCAGTATGACGTGTTTCAGGATATTTCTTCTCTGTAATGGCACCTGTGAGCTAAACAAGATTGCAGCCTGGGTATCACAATGCCCGTGATTATTGCCTGCCTGGTATGGGTTCCTGTCCTGTTCCCTCTGGAGATTGGCAGTGACGTTTCCAGCCACTGCCGTCTGACTGCTGGCCTCTCTGTCACTGGTGCGAGTCATTGACGTCACGCTTGCTGTTTTGTAGCCTCCGGCACTAATTGGGCAATTCCCACCTTCTCCTTTGGCCTTATATGCGGCCTGAATACTGGGCTTAGCTGCCCTTTCGTGATATACCTGTGCGTTTCTACTTGGTGTTACCTCTCGTTTCACCCTTGCTTGGCTTCCATTGATTCTCTGATTCGATCCTCGGCTTTGTCTGACTATCTGCTCCGGTATTGACCAGTGGCTCTGTCTGACTACCCGCTCCGTGTTTGACCTAGGCCTTGTCGGACTACCCATTCCGATCTGACCCTGATTCTGGGTAACTACCCTCTCTGTGAGTTCTGTTGCTCTGGCTGACTACCTGATCTGGTTTTGACCCGTGGCTTTGTCTGACTACCCACTCCGTGCTTGGCCCCGGTACTATCTGACTCTCCACTCGGTCTCAACAGGCTTTTGCTGGCTCATGCTCCGTACAGCCTACGAGCAAACTTTACCTCCCTGGTATTGTTGTGGCTGCCTTCCGCTTGGTAGCTCAGGGTTAGTCTCACCCAGGTATTGCTCTGGCAGTCTCGCTCTGTGTATCCTCAGACTAGCTATACCTCTGAGACTATTACTTGTCTGTGACCCCGGTCTTGCTCCTGTTGCCTGATCCCTAGCTCCCTAGGTTTCTGCCCACTCACTCTGTAGAATCATAGGCTAGATTCTACTTCCTTTGCTGCCTTAGCAATCCGTGGTCGCAGGTTGTAGCTCATTGTCAGCTCCTGGGTAGTGGACTGCTCACTGTCCTCACGCCTGTCCCTAGAAGGTTGGGGAAGTGTTTTACTCCTGTATATTGATCTTAATAAACTGGTTAAATTCACCTGTTCCTGTGTTGTGTGATTTATCCTGAGTGTCTGTGACAGTGGGTAGGATAAGTGCCTATAGAACATTCTGTGTACCCTTGCTGGCTGGTTCCTAGCTGACAATTAATTTGTATGCTCAAAAGATTATCCCCTGGGGCAAAACAGGTGGTTGAGTCCTCTCTGACATAACTGGAAACTCTCAGGGTTTGACCCTGAGACTCAGGGTCTCGGGGTGAAGGGCCAAATTCACAAGGTGAGAGAGTCCAGTGTTACCTTCTATATGATTTACACCAATTTACTGCTCATTCAGGGGTAGATTTAAAGGCAGGAGTTAACATAGCCGGTAGGGCCAAAGTGAATACCGGCTATTAAACTAACATGTTTAACGCAGTATTTAAAGGCCCTACCAGCTAGAACTCCAAAGGACGTTAAGCCACAAAAAACAGTCTTATGGCTGAATGTCAGTTTTGTGTATTTAGTCCCCAAAACGCCGCTAAAAGCAGCGATATTGGGAACTGAACAGTAAAAAAACAATTAACTATCGGTGCTTGACATACTTCCAAGCACCGATCGTTAACTGATCCCTGTTACACTTACCTGTCATCCACTGTCCTTCTGTCTCCTTTCTTCCGCCTTCTCTTCAATCTTCTCTCTGTAAAATAAAATAAAATAATTAATATCAAGCACGAACAAGGACATTCCTGAAACCTTTGAGTGGCAGAGGGGTACGCAACGCATTGCAAAGCAATGCGATGCATACCTCACTGGCACTCAAAGGGTTCAAAGTATTGCGCCATAAATATTCCCATATGACATGCCTCCGTATAATGCCCCAAAGTATAAACATGACAATAAATAATATGATCTATATAGGCAGAATTAAATGTCATCCATTAATGCCCAGTATGAGAACTTAGCTTAATTGTTAATGTCCCCGCTGCTTGGAGCGGCCGCGAAAGCGGCGGCAGCGGAGACACAAATGTCCAACGTCGTTCCCCTTCAGCTGTGTACGGGCTGATGCCTGTAACACACTGAGGGCATTTGAAGTGAGCCTACCTTTATATATGGGCAGGCTCACTTCCATTTCCCTCACAGCCATTGGCTGGGATGTTCTTCAGATCTCAGCCAATCATTTTAAAGAACAGCCGCTCGAATCTGATTGGCTGGGATGTGAAGAACATCCCAGCCAATGGATGTGAGGGAAATTGAAGTGAGCCTGCCCATATATAAAGGCAGGCTCACTTCAAATGCCCTCAGTGTGTTACGGGGAGCAACGTTGGACATTTGTGTCACCGCTGCCACTCCAAGCGGCGGAGACATTAACAATTAAGCTAAGTTCTCATACTGGGCACTAATGGATGACATTTAATTCTGTCTATATGGATCATGTTATTTATTGTCATGTTTATACTTTGGGGCATTACGTGGAGGCATGTCATATGGGAATATTTATGGTGCAATACTATTGAACCCTTTGAGTTCATGCTTGGTAGTAAATATTTTATTTTATTTTACAGGGAGAAGATTGAAGAGAAGGCGGAAGATAGAAGAAAAAAGACAGAAGGAAGAGAAGACTGAAGGGAAGGACCAGCAAGCTGTGGACTCCGCTGGACATCAGGATTAATGGTAAGTGTAATGCGATGTTGCTTTACTTAGTCGGGTTAACCCTATGAATGCCAGCGGGGTAATTATACCCCACCGGCACTCAAAGAGTTAATCCTACTAACTCTGGACATGTTTTAGGTACTTTGGATGTATTGATGTGGGGCTTAGGGCCCTATATCAATACATCCACTGTGGACATTGTTTTTCTTTGCCAGTAAACAGCTGCGTTAGCAGAAGATCCGATAAGTGTCTTTACAGCCAACAAAACTGGGTCTTATATTTTGTGCGGTTAAGTGAGTCCCTTATCGGATGTTTTGCAGCTAACGCAGTGCTTTAAATGGCAAAGTGGAGTGTTTTTTTTTAATGGCCCAAAACAAACGTTAGTGTAGCGGCCGTTTTACTTTATTAACTGCCATTAGCAGTTCATTACATGGCACTTCGAATGGCTTACTACACGTTAAAACACCCGTTGGTGTTTTTTTAGGTTAACGCCTGCCTTTAAATCTAACCCTCAGGGTCTACATTAGTGACATTCCAATGAGAAGTCAGAGGAAGAATTCCTGCTTTTCACATGGGTGTATAAGAAGTGATATCTCAGAACTGTATCATGTTATAGTGTATAAGAAGTGATATATCAGAACTGTAGAATGTTATAGTGTATAAGAAGTGATATCAGAACAGTTGCATGTTATAGTGTATAAGAAGTGATATCAGAACTGTATCATGTTATAGTGTATAAGAAGTGATATCAGAACTGTAGAATGTTATAGTGTATAAGAAGTGATATATCAGAACTGTAGAATGTTATAGTGTATAAGAAGTGATATCACAGAACTGTATCATGTTGTAGTGTATAAGAAGTGATATCTCAGAACTGTAGAATGTTATAGCGTATAAGAAGTGATATCTCAGAACTGTATCATGTTATAGTGTATAAGAAGTGATATCTCAGAACTGTAGAATGTTAGAGTGTATAAGAAGTGATATCTCAGAACTGTAGAATGTAATAGTGTATAAGAAGTGATATCTCAGAACTGTATCATGTTATAGTGTATAAGAAGTGATATCTCAGAACTGTAGTATGTTATAGTGTATAAGAAGTGATATCACAGAACTGTAGAATGTTATAGTGTATAAGAAGTGATATCAGAACTGTAGAATGTTATAGTGTATAAGAAGTGATATATCAGAACTGTAGAATGTTATGGTGTATAAGAAGTAATACCACAGAACTGTAGAATGTTATAGTGTATAAGAAGTGAAATATCAGAACTGTATCATGTTATAGTGTATAAGAAGTGATATTACAGAACTGTCGAATGTTATAGTGTATAAGAAGTATTATATCAGAACTGTAGCATGTTATAGTGTATAAGAAGTGATATCTCAGAACTGTAGAGTGTTATAGTGTATAAGAAGTGATATCAGAACTGTAGAATGTTATAGTGTATAAGAAGTGATATCTCAGAACTGTAGAATGTTATAGTGTATAAGAAGTGATATCTCAGAACTGTATCATGTTACAGTGTATAAGAAGTGATATCAGAACTGTAGAATGTTATAGTGTATAAGAAGTGATATCTCAGAACTGTATCATGTTACAGTGTATAAGAAGTGATATCAGAACTGTAGAATGTTATAGTGTATAAGAAGTGATATCTCAGATCTGTATCATGTTATAGTGTATAAGAAGTGATATATCAGAACTGTACAATGTTATAGCGTATAAGTAGTGATATCACAGAACTGTAGAATATTATAGTGTATAAGAAGTGATATCTCAGGACTGTATCATGTGTTAGTGTATAAGAAGTGATATCTCAGTACTGTAGCATGTTAAAGGTTCCTGACTGGATCATAACTGGTTTAGAGCAAACATTGACATAGCACCTACAGTCTACTTTCTCGGGATCAGTAAGGGTTAATATTTAAAAGATCTCTGGGTGTTCATGAAAATCTGATCTGGCTTGTATCTTATGCAGCACCCAAACCAGATGGTCGGATTCACCTTTGCCCCATCGCGGCTTCTGGCGTCATCCTGATTGGAATGCTGGTTATTGTCTGCCTTCATATATGTATAAAAGAAGGTAAGTGCCTTCATGTCTCAATATAAGGAAATCGATTGTGGGAGGAAAAGCTTATGAAGTATCTAGCAAAAGAGGGAAGCTTGTTACAAAGAAAAAGGCAAGAAGTTTGGCTGAGATAAGAGATGCTGCCGTGATTATTGAAAAATGCTTCGAACCTGAAGTCTGAAAAATAACAAGAAATATACTTGCACCTACCGTAAAATCTTGGGTATAATATGCACATTTTTACCCCATTTCAACGTTTGTTAAGTGGGTCGTGCGTATTATACATGAGTGAAAAAAAATGTAAATACCCCCCTCAATCTCCCTTACCCTTCCCAGTCTCCCCCACCTCAATATTAGTACTTGCCTGCCCCCCTTTCTGCAATCGGAGCCCCTATGACATCCAGGACCCCCCATCTGGAGGCAGCAGGCAGCATTTCTGTGCTCACCTCCTGCTTCCTCAATACTGCATTATTCAAAAAATGTTAAAGTCCACCTTAATAATCAGGATCCCCCCTTTGGAGGCAGCCATGAAATTGGGGCAACAGGTGGCATTCTGGCATTCGCCGCCTATGTCTTCCGGCTCCTGGAACTTCTCTGTGTATTTGCGTGTGCACTGAATCTATGGTAGGTCCTTACAGGGCAACCCAGATACACAGAGGAGTTCCAGGAGTCGAAGAAGCGGGTGGCGGATGCAAGAATGCCGCCCGCTTACCCTATTTCACACCTGCCTCCAGTGGGGGGATCCTGGTTATTTGAGGTGGGCCTTAAAGGGATAGTAATAATTGAAAATAATTTTATTTTATATTGTAGCCCTTAAAAAACATTAAAAATGATATAAGTCTTATCTCCCAAACCTTTATGGTTTGGGAGATATTAGCAAGTAAAATAAAGTAAAGTTCCCTTTCCCTGGCTGTTTTAGACAAGTCTGCCATCTAGTGGACAGATTTGGAATCTGGTCTACAGATCAGCCTGCAGCTCATTAGCAGTTCCGAGATCACGATCTTTAAAAATAACTACTTCATTGGAACTGTCTACAAAGTGTGTCTGGCTTGCAACACCATTCCAACGAAGAAATTCTTTTTAAAGATCGTGATCTCGGCACTTCTGGAGAGCCGTGGCCGGTCTATGGACCAGATTCCAAATCTGACAGCTAGAGAAGTGACGTCACTCCAGGGGAAACTTTACTTGCTACTATCTCCCAAACCAAAAAGGTTTGGGAGATAAGACTTATATCATTTTTAATGTTTTTGTAAGGGCTACAATATAAAATAAAATTATTTTCAAGTATTACTATCCCTTTAACATTTTTTGAGTAATGCAGCATAGGGGAAGCAGGCAGTGAGTGCAGTAATGCCACTTTTTGTCTCCAGATGGGGGGGTCCTGATTGCAGAAAGGGGGTCTGACAAACACTAATATTGAGGTGGGGAGACTGTTTTTGGGGGATGCTTATTATACACAGGAACTCGTAATTTTGCCTGAAACCATGGGTATAATTTACACCTGTGTATTATACCTGAGATTTTACAGTACTTATTTATCCATTTTATGGACTTAATGTTCAGACGAAAAGTGGAGTAATTGTGGGGCAAACAAAATGCACAAGTAATCATTCACACAGATTTAAAAAGGCTTTTGTTTACCCATTGAATTCTAGAGCGCTTTCCAACACATTCAAGGTGTTAAAAGCCCCATTTAAATGCACTGAAATATGGGGAATATTTATTGTCTCCTGTTGTGCAGCTGATTTCCTCCTGAATTGCTCCTGTTCTCTTTCATGATCCTAATAATAACCTACTACGTCTTGAGAAGAAAATCGTAATGTCGCTATGAATTTAGCTCATGTGTCTTTGCTGAAGATATAAATAACGTCCTGGATGTTGTGTCCCTGGGGCGGACATGACAGTTACTGTCAGTGTTTTCCACAATGAAGCAGATATTAGCCTACTTAAAGCGGAACTACCACCTTGAAAACACCTTATCTTCAATAACTCCCCATCTGGTGACTAGTAGCTTAGTAGAGCAAGTCGCCAGAATTATGACCTTATTCAAAAGAAATATGCATTCTTACCAGGCTGACAGTAGCACGGAGCACGGACATCTTGCCATAGTGATGTCCGCGTGCCTGCGCTGCCAGTCCCTTTTGGAGTCGGACAGCTACAAGCAACTCCTCCTAGACCTGGCTGGGACTGACAGCACAGGCGCGTGGACGTCACTATGGCAAGATGTCTGCGCTCCGTGCTGCTGTCAGCCCGGAAAGAATGCTTGTTTCTTTTGAATAAGGTCATAATTCTGGCGACTAGCGCTACCAAGCAGCTAGTCGCCAGATGGGGAGTTATTGAAGATAAAGTGTTTTCAAGGTGGTAGTTCCGCTTTAACCCTTTAAAGGGATAGTAATGTTTCATAATAAAAGCAGCTCTAATCAAAATATTTGGGCCTTGGAGAGTGTTATTTCAATTCTGTCAGAGTTGTAGTTCAAGAGTAATTGAATGATAAAGTATCCCCCTCCCTCCCCTTTTACTGATGTAACACTGCTCAGCTCAGATCAGAAGGGAGGTGCCCAGGTAGATTGCAGCGAGGGACAATTTTCAATTAAGATAAGAGAAAAGCTGAAATACCTGTCAAGGGGGGCAGGGTTTTAATTGTTCTCACAGTAAGACGATTGTCCCTTGCTGTTATCTGTCTGGTCAAGCAACCAGATTCCACATCTGAGATGAGTAGTGTTACACTAGGTAAAAGGGGTGGGAGGGGGATACTTTATCACTCTATTACTCTTGAATTACAACTCTGATTAAGAGTATTTGAATAAAAAGTATCCCCCTCCCGCCCCATAACTGATGTAACACTGCTCACCTCAGAGCAGCAAAACTGTCCGGATGGATCACAGAGAGGGACAATCTTCAGTGAGTATAATGAAAAACTTGTCAAGGGGTCGGGGTTTTCCTTATGATCACAGAAAGACGATTGTCCCTTGCTGCACCCTGTCCAGTCAAGAGACCAGATTCCATATCTGAGGGGAGGTGGTTTACACTAGGTAAAAGGGACAGGAGGAGGATACTTTATCATTCAATTACTCTTGCACTACAACTCTGACAGTATTGAAATAACACTCTCCATGGCCCAAATACTATGGAGATTAATCGGAGCTGCTGTTATTGTGAAACATTACTATCCCTTTAAATCAGGTTTGCATATTTGAAAACTTCATTAAAACTGTGTTATGTTAACCAAAAGCCAGCTGATATATAGTTTAGGAGATATTCACACTTGTTATCATATGCTAATGTATTCTAATTGCGGTACCTGTGTGGTACCAGTGAAGTTTCATATGCTAATTAAGCCTTTTCAGTGATGTGTCATGTGCAAATGAAGGTTTCAGTGTAGTGTTATATCCGAATGAAGGTTCCACTGATGTTTCATGTGCTAATTAAGTCATTTCAGGGATGTGTCATATGCTAATGAAACCTCTCAGTGACATGTCATGTGCTAATTAAGGTTTCAGAGACTGTCATATGCTAATTAAAGGGATAGTAATGTCAGAGAAAAAGTATTAACTATATGGTAGATACAGTTAAAAGAGAGTACTTGCTCTCCGCTCCCTCCTCTTTCTGCTTGACGAGCTGCAAAGCTGTCAGAAGCAGATTCTGGTCGCTTGACCAGACTCGGCTCTTCAGCAGCGCCGATATAACGATATCTAAAGATATTTGAATGGTCTACAATGTGTGCTTGCAAACCAGGAACATGTTGTAGACCATTCTGATGAAGAATTTATTTTTAGGTATCGTTATATCGGTTCTGATGAAGAGCCGCCGTCTGATCCAGGAACCAGAATCTTTCTCCCCCCATATCCAAGCTGTCACTAGAACATGTCGCTTCTTCCTAAAAAATATTGCAAAAACACATCCTTTCCTCTGCATGTCAACTGCAAAAACACTATCTCAGGCACTCATTCTATCCAGACTTGACTACTGTAACATTCTACTCTCTAGTCTTCCTGCTTCTCAACTTTCTCCACTTCAATCTGTTATCAAGTCAGCTGCAAGAATCACCACATTTGCTCCCAGATACCTGCCCTCTCATCTTCTCCTGAAATCCCTCAATTGGCTACCGATAAAGTATCGTATTTCTTACAAAATTCTCCTCCTCTCCTGTGTGTTTTTCAGCACCCTCTTACATTTCTGCTCTTATCTCCGGCCACACCCCTTCCTGTACCCTGCGGTCTTCCCAAGGGTTCTTCCTGTCCTCTCCCTACACAACTCGAGCCATCTCTCGTCTACAAGCTTTTTCACTGGCTGCCCCTCGACTCTGGAATGCCCTCCCTATCGCCATTCGCCAGTCATCCACAATCATCACTTTCAAGCATCTTCTCAAAGCCCACCTGTTCAAGGAGGCATCTCAATAGCAATATCCTCCTCCCTGCACAACGATAGTGACATCAGAATCTTTCTGCACTTCCTTCACCACACCTTGTACTTATAATCATCGTCCTACTGTCTCTGTATGTCATCATGAACACTAATTAGATTGTAAGCTCCTTGGGGCAGGGTCCCTTTCCCAGTGTTTGTTTCCCTTGCTTCACTTTCCCCCAAAAATAATGCAATGATCACACTTTAGCTTAATGTTCTTAACCCTGTTCTGTATTTTTGTATTGTATTATTTCAAATTCTGTTAAGCGCTGTGTACATGTATGGCGCTATATAAATTAAGATACATACATACATACAATCTGCTTTTGACATCTTTACAGCTCATCAAGCAGAAAGAGGAGGGAGCTGAGCACTTTATTTTCCTATATCTCTCAAACCATAACGGTTTGAGAGATATGAATAAGTACAAGTAATCTTTTAATTGTATCTACCATATAGTTAATACTTTTTTCCTGACATTACTATCCCTTTAAGCTAGTACTGCACCAGGTAATTTTCACTTGTCAGTTTTGCCAGAAATAAGTGTGAATATCACGTAAACTTTACATCTGCTGGACTTTTTGGGTAACATGACACATAGACCATTTTGAATAAAGTTTTCAAATATGTTAAGAAAATTAAAGGTGATAGATCCACTTTAACCCATTGGTCCTCTATCATGTGTCCTCAGGGCCTAGTAACAGGTAAGGACTTTAGGATTTGCCTGTTTGAGCACAGAAGAGTTAATCATTTTGCTTAACTCACTTGTGCTCAAGCTGAGGAATCCCCAAGTCCTGGCCTGTTATCAGACCCTTAGTACACAGGTTGGGAACCACTGCGTTAACCTGTCAAGACCAGTACTAATGTGGTCCTGCACAAATCATGAATAGATGCCTCTACAGTGCATATTTAACCCCTTAAGGACCAGCGGCCCAGGGAAGTTACCTTGGCTCGCCAAGTTGGGGTCTGAGAGAGATCACTCCAGTCTTGGAGCTGTCAATTTCAGACGCCGTTTTTAGTACCAGTGTTCCTGTAGGTGTTCTGTAAGTAAAAGTATGTGACGTACTATGACCGTCACCGGTTCTTATGGGTGAAAAACGTGTGACGGTCGTAGCACGTCATGCGGACCTTAAACCCTCAAGGACCAATGATGTGTCAGGACCCTCACGGCTGTCCGGCACTTAAGGACCAGTGATTGTCCTGGCATGTCATGGATTTCAGGGGTCCCCGTGAGGCTGCACGCCGCTCGGGGACCCCTGAATCCATGTAGCTAAAAAAAAAATGCCCTGTGGTCCTTAACTGCCTTAAGGGGGTAAATAAATAAATACATAAATAAAATGATAGTTTCACTTTAAAGAAATATTAGCTCATAAAGTGTATGTATCACCTTTAAAACATTTTTTGACCATAGGTTTTCTTACTAATGTATTCTAAGGAAAGTGGTTTGTTTTTTTGTAATGTAGGTACTTTTGCAGATATTGAGGTTGCAACCTCAGTATAATGGTAACCGGAGTTTGATATAACAATAGAAGCCATTCACAACATACCAAAGGGAAGTGTGAACGCGCTCCCTGGGGCAGCTGGGAGGGAGGTGGGAGGAGAATTAGGCAGTGAGCAAGAGCGTTGCCGGTGATTCAGTGTGCCGCACTGTGCTGACTGGCAAAGATTAAAAATAGAATATCTGCAAAAGTACTTAAAAAAACAAACCACTTTCCTAATAATACTTTAGTAAGAAAACCTATGGTCAATTTTTTTTAAGGTGATACATCCCCTTTAAGTTTGACTTTACATAATATGTCCATAATATGTAAACAGGGCTGGATTTACATCCTAGGATCCCACAAGAGCGCTACGAGCAAAGAATATGTGATGTGTCAGGACCTTTATCCTTCCTTTAGTGAAATTTACCTATGAACGTCCTAGCACTTCACCCGTCACTAAGGGTATAAGCTGTTTGACTGTATGTCTTGTGCACTTGCAAAATATGTAAAATCAGAACAAAAGGATACGATGGCTTTAACCCCTTAGTGATACATGATGTGATACGACCGTCACGCTGCTACCGGCACTTAAGGACTGGTGTTGGTCTTGGCATGTCATGAAATTCTGGTATGGCATCGCGGCTGCACGCCGCTCTGCCTTCCCAAAATTCATCGGGGGGGGAGCGACGGATTGGGCAGTCGTTAAGGGGTTAAGAATAACATCATAGGAATACGTGAATCTGTCAAAGTAATAGCAAATGTGAATGTCTATTGTAATTCCAAATGGGAAGATTCAGGGGTAATGTTGTGTTAGGAAATGGAGCAAACCAACTGTGCCATATGGAGACAAATAAAAATCCCCCCGCCATATCCCATTGGTTTAAGTGGGTCTTTTAACCCTTTGTTGCACTGCTCTCTGGTCCTCAAGGTGTTAAATCAGTTGGTTTACTCCAGAATAACTCTGGATTTCCTTTACAACTATGGGATATTCTCACTAATTCATTTTCCTTCTCTCTTGCAGATCCGGTGCCACCCAAACCAGGTTAGTTCATGTCTGAATTGTGATTTCAATAGACAGCAGAGCGTGTACCAGGGAACTGTGTGTGTGTGTCTGTGTGTGTGTCTGTGTGTCTGTCTGTGTGTCTGTGTGTGTGTCTGTGTGTGTGTCTGTGTGTGTGTCTGTGTGTGTGTCTGTATGTGTGTCTGTGTGTGTGTCTGTGTGTGTGTCTGTATGTGTGTCTGTGTGTGTGTGTGTCTGTGCTGGAGTCTCCAGGTGTCACATTGAATTACTGTCTCTGGGTCCAGAGGTTGATTCTCAGGCTTGTTGTGTTCCCTGATAACCACTCCCACATACATACATACATACATACATACACACATACATACATACATACATACTCTCTCTGTTTCCCTCTGTATCTTTATTTTTTCCCCCTTTCTCTCTCTCCTTGTGTCTCTCTCTCTCTCTGTCTCTGTCACACTCTCTCTCTGTCTCTGTCACACTTTCTCTCTCTCCCTCTCTCTCTCTTTCTTCCTCTCTCTCTCTTTCTCCCTCCCTCCCACTCTCTCTGTCTCTGTCACTCTCTCTCTCTCTTTTTCTCTCTCTCTCTCTTTCTCTCACTTTCACTCTCACTCACACTCTCTCTCTTTCTCCCTCCCTCCCACTCTCTCTCTCTCTGTCACACTCTCTCTCTTTTTCTCTCTCTGTCTCCCTTTTTCTCTCTCTCTTTCTCTCTTTCACTCTCACTCACTCTCTATCTCTCTCTGTCACACTCTCTCTATCTTACTCCCTCTCTCTCTCTTTTTCCCTCTCTCTCTCTTTCTCCATCTCTCTCTCTTTCTCCCTCTCTCTCTTTCTTCCTCTCTCTCTCTCCCTCCCTCCCACTCTCTCTGTCTCTTTCTCTCTCTCTTTCTCTCTCTCTTTCTCTCTCTTTCACTCTCACTCACACTCTCTCTCTTTCTCCCTCTCTTTCTCCCTCCCTCCCACTCTCTCTCTCTGTGTCACACACTCTCTCTTTCTCTTTTTCTCTCTCTGTCGCTCTTTTTCTCTCTCTCTTTCACTCTCACTCACTCACTCTCTCTCTGTCACACACACTCTCTCTCTCTCTCTGTGTCACACACTCTCTTTCTCTTTTTCTCTCTCTGTCGCTCTTTTTCTCTCTTTCACTCTCACTCACTCACTCTCTCTCTGTCACACACACACACACTCTCTCTCTATCTCTCTCTCTGTCACACACACACACTCTCTCTCTCTCTCTCTCTCTTTGTCTTTCTCTATCTGGCTGCACATAGTGTTAGGAAAGGCAAGACCTGGTGACCATAGCAGAACATCTTAATTTAAAGGGATAGTAATAATACTGGAAAATACGTATTGCAGGGCACACTGGTAGGGGTACTCCCTCTACTGAGAGATGTTTTAAAAATTAGAATTACAGCTGGAATCGCTTTTGAATTAAAAGTATCTCAGCAGATTTATGTAATATATGTAACTGTTTTCTATAAAGATTTTCATACCATTAAAAAATGGGTAACTACTAATAATCCCCCAATTAACTTCCTGGGCCCAGTAGACCCTGATGGCCTCAATTAATTTTGCTCTTGCACCTTTTTCAAAAGATAACCTCTTCAGTCAGTCCTGGATGTCATATCCATGGAGGAGGACATGACGGTTGTGGATCGGACCACAGAACCTCACACTGTGCTCCTGCACATAGTCATTGTAACACCAGATCATATTGTGTAGCAACAGGGCTGAATTTACATCCCAGGCACCCCTAGGCAAGGCACTCTAGGTGCCCTTAGCCCCGCCCATGGACACCCCCCCCCACCCTCATGACCACACCCCGTGTCCTATCCATGGCTTCCTGGCACCAAAAATACCCTTGGCCTATAACAAGCAATAACCAAAAAATCTTAGCCCCTTGGTTGCTAGAGTGATCTTTATTGCATTGTGAGGTAATGCACTGGTGACCTCTAGCATCCAAGGGGTTAAATAATAGCCTGTAATGGGGTATATGCAGGAACATAGAGATTGCTCTGGCCACACCCATGATTCAGAATGTGGGTGTGGCCAGCACAGCTGTGTTATCCCTCAACATTTGGTGCTCTTGGCAGTTACCTAGTCTGCCTATTGGGAAGCATGTTGTGCACCCCACTCTTCCTTAAAGCCTCAAATAAACTCCTGCATTCTGCCTGTATCGGTTTTGGGGTTAAAACCTAATAACTTTGATGTCTGCCTCCATGGATATAACATCCTGGATTGAATGAAGATAATTTCTCTTAAAGGAGCAGTAAACTTTTTTTTTTTTTATGAAAACCTATATGTTGTAGAGTTTTTCCTGCTGAATAAAACAAGGTCACTCCCACCGCTGTCAGTTGTTTTATTCAAACTTTATAACCGTTCAAATAACCAGGAAGCAAATTTACTGTGTTTACTTCCTGATAGTTCTGACAGGAAGTGAATTTACTTTGTTTACTTCCTGATAGTTCTAACTGACAGGAAGTGACAGGCAGTTTCTATCATATTTTATAGAGAACTGTTTGTCACTGACTTTCTTCTCAAAATGTAACAGATTAACTAATTGGAATTTTACCACTAGACGGCACTGGTAATGTAAAAAAACACAGGTTTAAACAGTAATAACACGTATTTTACTCAACCGAAAACACCCTAAAATATATATTACATATATAATTTTTTTTTCATTAAAAAAAAAAAGTTTACTGCTCCTTTAAACAAAGGAACAAAGGTAACATTCATATGGCCATTAGGATTTTATGGTCATAGTAAGGCGATTGGGGGTTTATTTTTAGGGATTTTAGTTGTCCGTTAACAATAAATCCTTTATTTTCTTCGCTCTCAGCATGTTTTCATTTCCCTCTTTCTGCAGTTATGGAACCAGATCCTATAAAAGTCACCAGGAAGAAGGTTTGGTTGGTGTACTCCGCAGATAGCCGTCGCTATGTTAGTGTGGTGATAAAGCTGGCAGACTTCTTGCGGGCAGAGTGGGGCATGGAGGTGGTACTGGACCGATTTTGCGTTAATGAGATTGGGAAAATAGGTCCCGTGACCTGGCTGAGCAAGCAAAAAACAGAGATCGAGAAACATAAAGGAACAATCCTGCTGCTCTGCTCTCGTGGGACGCAGGAAAAGTGGAAGGCCATGCAGAACGTGAACGGACCACGAGTAAACCTGAGGCAAGATAATCAGCATGTGCTGGGTGACCTCTTTACATGTACACTCTCTCTTATATTCCCTGACTTCCAGAAAGGAGGACACTATGATCGTTACGTGGTGGCATATTTCAGTGACCTGGGTAGCAAAGATGACGTCCCCTTGTTATTCCATATGTGCCCCATGTTCTGTCTGACACACAACCTGCAGGATGTGTTCTTCCGGATCCAGAAAAAAGAAAGGAATCAGCCTGGAGTGCAGTTCTCTGTTCCACAGGATGGAGCCCCGAGCTATGAGAGCCTGAGGAAAACGGTGAGTAGGTGTCGGGACTGGCAGGACAAGCATGTGGATTGGTTCCAGAAAGAGAGTTCACCATTACTGGGAGAGGAATCTGAGTGCGAAGAGGAGGAAGAAGAATCTTTTGTAGAAGGCGTCTCTCAAAGGGTTGACCCACTTATTGTACAGAGAGATCCAGTTTCCATGGTGAACCCCTTGATTAATGAGCCAGGCTTTTCCATCTTGGTAGAGCCAGTTATTGCAGCTGGACCTCCGAGTCTTCAAGTGGAACCTAATGTGTATGAAGGAGATACCACCATGCACATGTTGGAACCCTTATTGGTTACAGCAAAAGCCTATAAACAGGAGCCCTTCTTTGGGGACATTGGTACATCTCTGGGTCACCAAAATGAACATGAGTTTGGATCCAGTGATCCATCTCCTCAATCAGACCAGGGTTACTTGTCTTTGGAACTCCTGAGGGAAGAACAGATGCATTTGAAACAGCGAGACTTCGGGGATCACGAGGTGGATGTGGAGGCTCTGAGGGCTCAGCAAATTAAGTTTTTCCAGCAGTCAGACAGGGGCTACATGACCTGGGACTCTGAGCCTTGTGAGGAGGGACTGGACCTGGCCTCTGAGCAACTGAAGTTTCTCCAGCAGAGTGGGATCCTGATAGGCCTAGAACCGGAATGAGACATTGTGGCTTCAACCTTTGAGAATTTTCTGTGATGAGTAAACCTTTAAGGGGATAGTAATACTTGATATGTAAAAAAAATATATATATATTGTAGGGTTAATTCTCCTGAGTAAAACAAGGGTATCCCTATCCTGAGAGGTGTTTTATTAGAAAAAGTTATTACAGCTGAAACTTTTTTTTTTTTAATAAGTGTAGCATCTCAGCGGTCTGAATTTATACAGTGGCGCTGTTGCTACACCATACTATGGACAGGTCTGGTCCGTTGACAGTAAATCTCCATAGGATGGTGTAGCAACAGCTCCACTGTACAATTTCAGGTCACTGAGAGACACTGAACCTAAAAAAATTAAGTTTGAGCTGTAATAACTTTTGAACAAAACAGCTTTCAGCAGTGAGAGTATCCTTGCTTTGCTCAGGGGATAAACCCTACAACATATTTTTGTTTTAATACAATGCCTTGTGTACCCCTCTGGCAGTGAAAGGATTAAGAGCAGTGGCATAACTAGTCATGGGAGGACTCCGGTGCAAACATTTTTGGGGCCTCCGAAAAAAAATTCTTCCAGTGATGTAACTGGGACATATTGGCCTCTGGGAATGATGAGCTCCTGTGGATGCTGATCCCCAACACATCTGCACCCCCTTTAGTTACACCCTGCCTAAAGGGTTAATCAGGGCAGAACACCGTAATGGACAGTGATGGTCGATTTTGAGTGGATTGGTTCCCCAAACTCATTTTTAAAGGAGCAGTAATCTTTTGCTATGAAAAATAAGACATTGTAGGACTTCTCTTGTTGAGTAAAATAATGGTATTTCCACTGATGAAAGATGCATATTTCCAGAGTTATTACAGTTTAAACTCTTGCTTGTTTGGGGTTTTTTTTAGATTTACAGTGCTCTCTAGTAGTCAGATTCCAATTAGTTATTTTGTTACATTATATTTGAGTGGAAACTCACTGACAAACGTTTCTCCATAGACTGTGATAGAAACTACTGAGTCACTTCCTGTCAATTAGAACAATCAGGAAGTAAACGCACACTAAATTCACTTCTGGGTTATTTGAACTGTTTAGAACATTTAAATGAAACAAATGACAGCAGTGGGGGTGCACTTATTCTACTCTGCAAAAAAGCTCTATAACATATAGGTTTTCATTAAAGAAGTGTACTACTCCTTTAATTTATAAGGAATATCATGTCCACGGAGGCAGAACTATATTTACCTATTGGGCATCTTTGGTACCATGACCACACCCCCATATCTCACAGGACACTTCCCCCAGCCCCATTCACTGTTGACTGGCACAGAAAATTTACTCAGCCCATTGTTTTAACCCCTTGAATGGTGGTCCTTAAAGCGATAAGTAGGCTCGTAGGGGGACATTAGGATTTTCTGGCCATAGGAAAGTAATTAGAGGGTCATTATTATTAAGAAATGGTACTCTTTTAATCCTTCAGCTATTAAACTTTTAATACCCCTCTGGCACACAAAGAGTTAATGGGCACGATGGTCACTCCGGAGCCTAGCAGCTCGCCCTAGGGAAGAAATATACATTTCCTAAATTCCTATTTATTTAAATGAATCTTTTATCCCGGTGGATGCTAGTGAGGTCACAGGAGACCTCATTACCACTCAAGGGGCTAAAACCTCCATTTAAATCAAAATTACATTTTATTGGTCACCTGCAGTGCAGTTTGTTTGTTTGCGTTACAATTCTGCCACTTCTTATTAACATGCGGTTTTATACGAGATCTGCAAAGAACCACATCATATATACTTTATTCCTTTGTAAGAAAAGTGAAATCCATTCAGATACCCTAAATGACATTAAAGGGACAGTAATGTCCCCCCAAAAAAATTGCAGTTTTGTAGAGTTTAAAATAAAAATCATTACGCTCCAAACTCTATCTCTCAAACCACTATGGTTTGAGGGATATAGGGATTCAAAGTTCCCCACTTCCTGCCCTTCTCTGACAGCAGGAGATTTGAGTTGTTTGACTCAAGGAGGCTCTGCAACAGACACAAAATCACGTTATTGTAAAATAATTTATTAATTGGAAAGGTCTACAAAGTGTGCTGGTGTGCAAGCACACTTTGTAGACCTTTCCAACGCGATATGGGCTGTACTGCAGAGCTGCCTGCTCGTCCCCGGACCGGGTTCTCCTGCTGTCAGCTAGACGCTTTCATCAGGAGAAGTGGAGGTAGGGGGAAACTTTGAATCCCTATATCTCTCAAACCATAGCGGTTTGAGAGATAGGGTTTGGAGCATATTGATTATTATTTTAAACTCTACAAAACTGAAAATATTTTTGGGGGGACATTAATGTCCCTTTAACTTTTTTTGTTTTGCAAGAATAGTGTACAGTGTTGCAAAAAGGTGAAACCTGCTTAGTTTGCTACCATTTTAAGGACCCGCTATACTAGTATTTCTCAATATTAGTCCTCGGGGTCCACTAACAAGTCAACTTTTAAATATATCCCTGTTTAAAGGGATACTATTGTTAAAGGGGTAGTAATACCGCAATAAAACTTTAGCTCTGATTATTACTTACGTTTTTTTTTTACCATGTTGCACTATACAGTTCCTCACATTTCTGTAGTTCAAAAGTTATTGAAGCTGAAAGGATCCCCCTTCCGCTCCCTCTGGCCGTGTCACTCTGCCTGTCAGTCTGGTCCGGATGGAGAGAGGCGAGAGACAATCTTCAGTAAGCAAAAGGAAAATCCTGGCCCCCTTCGTCAAGGAGACAGGGTTTTCCTCATACTTACTGTGTCACGATTGTCCCTCACTGCATCCGTCCGGTCCCACGACTGGATCACAAATCTAAGGGGAGGCGGCCAGAAGGGGAGGGAGGGGGATCATTTCAGCTTCAGTAGAGTTTGATCTACAGAACCGTGAGTAACTATTTAGAGCAAAATGGTAAAACAGTTGTAAGTAATAATCTGAGATAATGTTTTACTGCGGTATTATTATTCTTTTAACCCCTTAAGGACAAGCTGCGCACACGGCGGTCACATAAGGACCACGGAGCATTTTTTTTTTCCAGGGTCCGGTTCCATGCTCCCCATACGACGTGCAGCCGCGTGGGGAGCCCAGAATTCCATGACGGTCCAGGACCGTCATAAGTCCTTAAGGGGTTAAGTTAATAAAGTACAAGCGAGTCTTCTTCATTAATTTTTATAACAATATGTGGCTTTATAACCTTCTAAAACTTTGCTGTTGTACCTTTATTCTATAATAAAGGTTCCCCCTCCCACCCCTTTTACTTACCTCAAGCAGCTTCCCCTCAGGACCGGAATCCGGTCCCGGAAGCAGACAGGTCGCGAAGAGGGACAATCTTCTTTCAGCATAAGGAAATACCTGCCCTCCTTCGTCAAGCGAGGGGCAGTGTTTTCATTATCCTGAAGGAAAGAAGATTGTCGCTGCGATCTGTCTGCTTCCGGGACTGGATTCCAGAAGCATCTAAAGTTCCTGTTTCACAAGAAGTCTGCCCTCTAGCTGAGAGAAACAGATTCTGGTCCTGGGACCATCCTACGGCTCTTCAGCAGAGCCGAAATAGCGGGATATAGAAATAAATACTTCATTGGAACCATCTACAAAATGTGGCACTGAAAGGGTTAATGACTAAACTAAAATCTGTACATAAATCCTAAATCACATGAACTTTTTTTTTGCTCTTTATAAATAAATGATTAAAAAGGCAAAACCAAAGTGTAATTTGTAGATCCCAATGATCTTCCGTGTTGGCTGTACTATAGGAGCATGTGTCTTAGAGGGACTTTATCACCACAAAAAACAACTCTGGTAATTTTTTAAAGAGCTTTGAAAATCACTCGAATGTATTAGTGGAACTTTCACCTTAAAGGGACAGTAACTTTTCATAATAAAAGCAGCTAAAATTAATCATCATAGTATTTGGACCATGGAGAGTGTTATTTCAATTCTGTTGTAGTTCAAGAGTAATTGAATGATAAAGTATCCCCCTCCCGCCCCTTTTACTGATGTAACACTGCTCAGCTCAGAGCAGCAGGGAGTGTCCAGGTAGATTGCAGAGAGGGACAATCTTCAATTAAGATAAGGGAAAAACCTGAAAACTTGTCAAGGGGGGCAGGGCTTTCATTGTTCTCATAGGAAGAAGATTGTCCCCTGCTGTTATCTGTCTGGCCTATGGACTGGATTCCACATCTGAGAAGAGATGGCTTACACTAGTTAAAAGGGGCGGGAGGGGAAACTTTGCTTGTGAATATCTCTCAAACCATAAAGGTTTGAGAGATAAGACTTATATCGTTCTTTATGTTTTTTTAATGCCTACAAAATAAAATAAAGATAAAACGAAGTATTACTATCCCTTTAATTCAAGTTTGCATATTTGAAAACTGCATTAAAAAGTGCCTATATGTCATGTTAACTGAAAGTCCAGCAGATGAACAGTTCAAAGAGATAATCACACTTCTTACATATGCTAATGTATGCTAATTACTGTACCAGTGATTTGTATATGCTAATTAAGCTTGTCAGTTACATTTCATATTCTAATGAAGTAGTCTCAATGACATCATATGCTAATTAAGCTTTCAATTACATTTCATATGCTAATTAAACTCTGTGCAGTACCAGGAAATGTTCACTTTCACTTTGCCCAGAAATAAGTGTGAATATCTCATAAATTGTACTGGACTTTTGGTTAACATGAAATATAGGCAGTTTTTAATGTAATTTTCAAATATGCAAACCAGAATTAAGGTGAAAGTTTCACTTTAACCATTTTATCTTTAAGATATATAGAGTATTCTACTTAAGGCAGGCCGTGCAGACACATCCTTTCTTAGCGTTACATTACCTTCTCACTCTCTGACACTTAACCTTTTCATTGCTAGGCTAAGAGGGCAATGCATTGCAGAGCAGTGTCAGTGAGTGGGGGAGGTAATGTAGGTGTAGTATTTAAAGTGCAGTCTGCAACAGCTGGAGAGCCAAAGATTCCCAACCTCTGGTTTAACCCCTTAATGACCCTTGACGGTCATAGTACGTCAAGGGTCGATTTGACTTAACGACCGATGATGTACTATGACCGTCATCGAGTTCCGGGCTCCCCCCGCGGCTACACGCCGTTCGGAGAGTCCGGAACGCAACGGAGCAATAAAAAAAAAATTGCTCCGTGGTCCTTCAGTCGGATCGCGGCGCGGATTCCCCGGTCCTTAAGGGGTTAAAGTTACAAACAACATCAAGAAGAGAAGAGAAAGCGAGAGAGCATAGAACGGGGAGAGGCATTAAGGTGTGATAAAGCGGAGTGTAGGTGTAGTATAGAAAGTGCTCGCATGCACATCCCACAGGTCATTAAAGAGTTATTTAGTGGAGTAACTCTGCTCTAACCTAGTCTTTCTTTCTCCAGACCCTTACCACCTCTCGCCTAGTCTCTCTCTCTCTCTCTCTCTCTCTCTCTCTCTCTCTCTCTCTCTCTCTCTCTCTCTCTCTCTCTCTCTCTCTGGTCTCCCACCTCCTTTTGCCTAGTTTATTTCTCTGGTCTCTCACTCCTCTCGCCTACTTTCTCTCTCTGGTGTCTCACCTCCTCTAGCCTAGTCTTGCTCTCTCTGGTGTCTAAACCTCCTCTAGCCTAGTCTTGCTCTCTCTGGTGTCTAAACCTCCTCTAGCCTAGTCTCACTCTCTCTGGTCTCTCACCTCCTCTAGCCTAGTCTTGCTCTCTCTGGTGTCTCACCTCCTCTAGCCTAGTCTTGCTCTCTCTGGTGTCTAAACCTCCTCTAGCCTAGTCTTGCTCTCTCTGGTGTCTAAACCTCCTCTAGCCTAGTCTCACTCTCTCTGATCTCTCACTTCCTCTAGCCTAGTCTCACTCTCTCTGGTCTCTCACCTGCTCTAGCCTAGTCTCTCTCTCTCTCTGGTCTCTCACTTCCTCTCGCCTAGTCTCGCTCTCTCTCTCTGGTCTCTCACCTCCTCTTGCCTACTCTCATTCTCTCTCTCTGGTCTCTCACTTCCTCTCGCCTAGTCTTGCGCTCTCTCTCTCTCTGGTCTCTCACTTCCTCTGGCCTAGTCTCGCTCTCTCTCTCTGGTCTCTCACTTCCTCTGGCCTAGTCTCACTCTCTCTCTCTGGTCTCTCACTTCCTCTGGCCTAGTCTCACTCTCTCTCTCTGGTCTCTCACTTCCTCTCGCCTAGTCTTGCGCTCTCTCTCTCTCTCTCTGGTCTCTCACTTCCTCTGGCCTAGTCTCGCTCTCTCTCTCTCTGGTCTCTCACTTCCTCTGGCCTAGTCTCACTCTCTCTCTCTGGTCTCTCACTTCCTCTGGCCTAGTCTCACTCTCTCTCTCTGGTCTCTCACTTCCTCTGGCCTAGTCTCACTCTCTCTCTCTGGTCTCTCACTTCCTCTCGACTAGTCTCGCTCTCTCTGGTCTCTCATCTCCTCTGAACTAGTCTCACTCTCTCTCTCTCTCTCTGGTCTCTCACTTCCTCTCGTCTAGTCTCACTCTTTCTGGTCTCTCACCTCCTCTGAACTAGTCTCGCTCTCTGGTCTCTCACTTCCTCTCTCTTACTCTCACTTTCTTTGGTCTCTCACCTCCTCTCGCTCAGTCTCTCTCTCTCTCTCTCTCTCGTCTCTCACCTACTCTCGCTCAGTCTCTCTCTCTCTCTCGTCTCTAACCTACTCTTGCTCCCTTTCTGGTCTCACACTCTGTCTCTAACCTCCTCTGTCAACTCCCTAACCTCATTACTCATTGCCCTGTTGTGATTTTGGAGGTACTGGCACAATAAAATGACATGTTGTACTGTGCCCACCCTATACAGGTCACAACTGGGCACTTCTAAACATAGAAGACAGTCAGCTTCAGTGCTAAATTAAAGATCTTGTTCATCCTAAAAGACCCACAGGCCGGTTGTAGTTGGTCAGCATAATAGGTCATATTTTGCCTATCTTTGCAGTATACTTTTCTTCCAGTAGAGGTTGTTAGTGGTTCCCGTATTGTGGTGAAACTCCTGGGGGGAGATGCACTAAGGTGTGATAAAGAGGTGATAAAACAAGCAGAGATGACTTCTCCAGTGATATCACTTCTCCAGTTCCTGTTATTCTATAGAGACAATGTGCTAAGATCGCCAAAGCTGGAGAACCCTTAGTACATTGGCTCCATTGAATAACATAGGAATTGGAGAAGTGATATCACTGGAGAAGTCATCACCTCTTTATCACCGCTTAGTGAATCCCCTCTTCTGTGCTTTCTCGTTTTCTCTTCTCCTTTTGATGTTGTTTGTTACGTTAAAGGGATAGTAATACTTCGTTTTATCTTTATTTTATTTTGTAGGCATTAAAAAAAACATGAAGAACGATATAAGTCTTATCTCTCAAACCTTTATGGTTTAAGAGATATTCACAAGCAAAGTATCCCCCCCCTGTTCAGCCAGAGCAGAAGGGAGGTGCCCAGGTAGACTGCAGAGAGGGACAATCTTCAATTAAGATAAGGGAAAAAGCTGAAAAACTTGTCAAGGGGGCAGGGCTTTCATTGTTATCATAGGAAGAAGATTGTCCCCTTCTGTTATCTGTCTGGTCTATGGACTGGATTCCCCATCTGAGAAGAGATGGCTTACACTAGGTAAAAGGGGCGGGAGGGGAAACTTTGCTTGTGAATATCTCTTAAACCATTGTTTCTCAGCTCCAGTCCTCGGGGCACACCAACAGGTCATGTTTTCAAGATATCCCTAATTAATCACAGGTGAATCAATCACAATGGCTGAGCCACTAATTACTCACCTATGTTTAAGCAGGAATAACCAGAAACCCTGCACTGTTGGTGTGCCCCGAGGACTAACGTTGAAAATCACTGTCTTAAACCATAAAGGTTTGAGAGATAAGATTTATATCGTTCTTCATGTTTTTGTTAATGCCTACAAAATAAAATAAAGATAAAATGAAGTATTACTGTCCCTTTAAACCAGAGGTTGGCAATCTTTGGCCGTCTGGCTTTTGCAGACTACAACTCAGTTCATCTTCAGCAAAAAAAAATGCTACCTGGGGATGATGGGAGTTGTTGTAGTCCTCAGATGTTTCCTACCATGGTTTTAGACACACAGGAATCAGGACAGGAAACTGGCCACATGAACTGTTACTCAATAAGGACACAGGACCAGGGCCGTGCGCGCCACCAACCGCATAGTAAGGTCTGTGCCATCTTTGGCACAGACCTGTAGCTGCTGAGCTCCGCTGGCTCTTTAGTAATGCAGAGTGCTGGGAGATTACATTATCTCCCAGCGCTCTGCATTACTAAAGAGAAGACCGCGCGGGAGCTCCAGCAGCTACTGGACTTTGCAGAAGCTCCGATCTCTCCTGCTGCTGGACCACCAGGGAGGTACGAAACGGATAGGGGGGGATGTGAGGCTTAATGTGGAGATGATGGGGGCAATGTGAGGGCAAGTTGGAGCTGATGGAGGGCAATGTGGAGCTGATGGAGGGCAATGTGGAGCTGATAGGGGGCAATGTGGAGGTGATGGGGGCATGGAGCTGATGGGGGCAATATTGAGTTGATGGGGGCAATGATGAGATGATGGGGCAATGTGAGGGCAATATGGAGCTGATGGGGGCAATGTTGAGATGATGGGGGCAATGTGGAACTGATGGGGGCAATGTTGAGATGATGGGGGCAATGTGAGGGCAATATGGAGATGGGGGGTAATGTGGAGATTTGGAGCATTGTGGAGATGGCCAATGGGGGGAGGGGCGCTTCAGGTTTATGTGCCTACAGGCTCCTGAGATGTAAATCCGGCCCTGCACAGGACCCATGTTACAAGATTGGACATTGTAAGTGACAGGTGACTGCTCACTTAGGGTGAGATGTTCAGAAAGTGATGGTAACTGAAATTGTCTGTAATCAGAATAAAAAAGGGAAAAAGCCACCTTAAAAGTGGGTGTGGGTTAATCTTCTGTCATAATGTAAGGTATTTTCAGATGAAATATTCGTTTGAACGTCATTTTTTTGTCTGATTAACGTCATTTGCTCCCGACATAATAAAAATGGTCTAAACGGAGAAGAAAAATAGAAGCAATTTTTCGTTTCAAACACAAAAAAGTCTTTGTTTTTAAGATCAGAATTTAACGGCAATGTTCAATGAGATCTTCTTACCGTCATTTTTAATTCTTTAGATTAATTTTCAAACGTGACGGATTTACTTCTAAAAATATTGTCCTTCTTTTACCACCAACTCATGATCCGACAAGTTTTCATTATGACGACTTTTTGAACATCTCGCCCTTAGACTTCAATCCGTCCTTCCTGATTGGTGGAAACTCCCTGACTGTAGGGCTAAGGGCCATTGCCAAAAAAATATAGCAATTTTGGAGAAAACTAAATCCACATTAGGACACAAATAAAAATCCCATTGGATTTAACCCCTTATCCCTTTCAGTGACAGAGGGGTATGCAACCCCTCTGGCAATCAAAGTGTTAAATGCTAGACAGGTCTCCAATGCATTGCTCATAACATACACTGTTTGTAAAACAATGCTTTGTAGCATTTAAAGGAGCAGTATACGTTTTTTATTAAAAAATACATATTGTAGGGATTTTCCTATTGAGTATAATAAGGGTACTCCGACTGCAGAGAGATTTATATTTCCAGAGTTATTACAGTTTAAACCTATGTTTTTTTTAAATTAGCAGTGCCCTCTAGTGGTCAAATTCTAATTAGATTTCCTGTTAGATTCTAATGGAGAGGAAAGTCAGAGACATACAGTTTTCCATAGAATGTGATAGAAACTACCTGTCACTTCCTGTCAGTTAGAACTATCAGGAAGTAAACAGTAAATTCACTTCCTGTCAGTTAGAACTATCAGGAAGTAAACACAGTAAATTCACTTCCTGATTATTTAAACTGCTATAAATTTTGAATAAAACATCTGACAGGAGTGGGAGTGGCCTTGTTTTATTCAGCAGGAAATGCTCTATAAAATGTCTTTTCATAAAAAAAGTTTACTGCTCCTTTAAAGGAGTAAAGATTTATTTATTTTTTTTAATTCCTTGAATGCTAGAGATGTATTCAAATCATAATCTCTGCCCATAACACTATAATGTATCCCCAAAATGGCTCGCCAACCATTTGGGGAATCAGAAAAACTACTCCCCTGGCTGGCTGCGGACTGGGACGTAAGTCAGACGTATGTTACACTCACCCACACGTTCTGCAGGTCACTCTCAGCGTCCATAGACTGGCAGGACCTTATGTATAAAAGTGGAGTAGTGCAATTCTCTAGCAAACCAGCTGCTTAGGGTTCAAATAACATTTCCAGTTGATTTCAAAGGTACTTTTAACCCCTTGAATGTTTGAGAGGTCATCAACAAATTGCTTTGCAATGCATTGGAGGCCTCTCATGCATCCAAGGAATTAAAAATTCCCACTTAAATCAATGGACATCTAAGGAATTTTTAAAGGGATAGTAATGTCCCATAAAAAATGCTTATAGTTTTGTAGAGGTTAGAAAAATAAACTATATGCCTCAAATCCCATCTCTCAAACCCCTATGGTTAGAGAGATATTCGCATTCAAAGTTCCCCACTCCCTCCCCTTCTACTGATGTCAGCTGACTGCAGGAAATTCAAGTCGGCCGACTCGAGGAGGCTCTTCAGCAGAGCCGAAATCGTGTTATTTAAAAAGAATTACTTCACTGAAACGGTCTACAAAGTGTGTTTGCAAACCAATGAAGTAATTCTTTTCCATTAACGAGATTTCAGCTCTGCTGCAGAGCCATCTGCTGGTCCCTGGACCGGTATCTCCTGCTATCCGCACAGCAGTGACATCAGTAGATGAGGAGGGAGGGGGGAACTTTGAATGCGAATATCTCTCTAACCATAGGGGTTTGAGAGAGAGGATTTGTGGCATATAGTTTATTTTTTTAACCTCTACAAATCTATAAGCATTTTTTATGGGGCATTACTTACCCTTTAATTGTCACCTATGCTGCGGCTGGTTTGCTTTAGAATTGCGCTATTCTACATATGCCTCACTGCAGCAGGCTTTCACACCCAAAACAGAGGTCTATAGGAAATGCAGCCTAAAGAGATGGAACTGCAAGACTCCATGACAGTGCCTCTTTAAGGACCAGTGTTGAGCGCTCGACTCATTGCATGCCCCCCTCTGCTCTTTAAAGGGGTAATATCGTGTGGTGGGTGTAGTTTGTATCCTGTGAACATGCCAACAACTATCATGATCATCTCCATGTATATGAGGAACAGGACTGAAGAAGATGTTCTCGCTGGAATAAAGAAGCAAGGAAGATATTCACAGTGGCCATTAGAATTTATAGTAAGGTAAGTGGAAGGATATTATTAGAAAGCGATACTCTCTCTTTAAGGGGGCAGGTCCTAAGGAGATGCATGTAAATGTAGTGAGCAAGACTTAAACAGGGTGTGATCTGAACAGAAGCGGCCAGACAAAATATCCGGATTATCAATTACTTTCACCTCCTAATCATATAATTTTTCATTATGACAAATTTTTAACACTTGGAGTGCCGTAAAGGTATCCAACGCATACCTCTCTGGCACTCAAAGGGTTAAACATCTCGCCCTCTGTCTAGTGCACTCAGTTGGCAGCATCAGATATATTCCAGTGCTACTCTGTGTTCTTTCTTGGCTGACTTATGACTGTCTTAATTAAACAAGACACAAACGATAATACAACACCATTTTAATCAGTCAACAATTTACAGTCACTGGGGACAAAGGAGGAAGTAAAAGGCCCATGTCCATAAACAAGCTTTATTTAAATTTAGTGTGAGCATTTTAGAATTGGTAGCCAATAAAGTCTTGTAATGCTACTTATGAACTTAGTGGGCTCCCTGCTAGAGAGGTTGGGGAGTCCTTGTAGACTTGGAAATAGCGATCAGTGTCAAACAGCAGCAGCAAAAGCAAACAGTCCTGTCCTGCATAAAAAGGGGTATTGAAGCAAAAGTGAATAACAATTTACAGCCGTACAAATCGTTGGTAAGACCTCACCTCGAATATACAGTGCAGCTTTGAGCGAGTTCTGAAAAAGGATATTCTAGAACTGGAGAGTACAGAGAAGAGCAACAAAATTAAAGGGATAGTAATACTTGAAAATAAATTTATTTTTTATTGTACCCCTTAAAAAAACATTAAAAATGATATGTCTTATCTCCCAAAACTTTATGGTTTGGGAGATATTCACAAGTAAATTTCCCTTTTCCTGGCTGTTTCAGCCAAGTCTGCCATCTAGTGGATAGATTTGGAATCCGGTCCACAGATCAGCCGGCGGCTCTTTAGCAGTGCCCAGTTCACAATCTTTAAAAAGAACTACTTCATGGAACTGTCTACAAAGTGTGCCTGTCTTGCAAGCACACTTTGTAGACCATTCCAATGAAGAAATTCATTTTAAAGATCGTGATCTTGGCACTTATTGAGAGCCATGGCCGGTCCCGGGACCGGATTCCACATCTGAGAGATAGAACGGTGACGTCACTCCAGGGGAAACTTTGCTTGTGAATATCTCCCAAACCATAAACGTTTGGGAGATAAGACTTACATCATTTTTAATGTTTTTTTAAGGGCTACAATATAAAATAAAATTATTTTAATTATTACTATCCCTTTAAGGAAATGGAGGACTTAACGTATGACCATACCTGGGAACTTTTCAAGCAGGGCTACCAGGAGGGTAACCCTGTCAGTGCCGAAAATGATTCGCGTCATAAAAGGGGTGGGGCTTAGTCGCGGGGGGTGGGGGACAAAAAAAAAAAAACCCTGCAAAATGAAGGTAAGAGGGCGGGGAGTGGGAGGAACCGGGCAGGATGGAGCACAAGTGGGCAGAGTTTCTACTTAAACTCTGCCCACCCGGTGATTCACACACTGCCCCGGAGACCCGGTAATTCAGTTTGAAATCCGGAGTCTCTGGGGCAAAACCAGACAGTTCCCAGGTATGCGTATAAGGAATGTCAAAACTAAATTGGTTTATTTACTCTAGAGAAAAGACATCTAAGAGGGGATCTTGTTACAGTATATGTATATACAAGATCAATGCAAGGATCTCTCTAATGAGCTTTTCAGTCCAACGCCTGATCAAATAACTAGGGGCCACCCCTTCCTGTCAGTGGAAAGGAGGTTTCAACTTCAGCAAAGGAAGGGGTTTTTTTACAGTAAGGTCTGTTAAATTGTGGAATCCTTTGCCTAAGGATGTGGTAATGGCAGATACAATGGATACATTTAAGAAAAGATTAGATGCATTATTTTCAAGAGAGAACCTTAAGGGTTATACTGTGTATTAGTGGGTAAAACAGGAGGTTCCGGTAAATAGATTAATACTCATTTTGGAGGCAGGAAGGCTTAAATCATTCTCATTTTTCTGGGTTGTGATGTAAAGGTTGAAGGTGATGGACGTCTTTTTTCAAACTAATTTAGTATGTTACTATAAACAAAATATATATATATATATATATATATATATATATATATATATATAAATGGGGGACAATCATCGAACTTGCCATAATCCTTACTTTTCCATGCTTTCTCTCCAGTTTATTATATAGATCAAGACAAAGGTACTGTTTAGCCCCTTGAGTGCCATAGGCTTATGCTGTTCATTGCACTGCACACACCTCTATATCTGGGTTTGACAAAATGGAAGACATTAACTTACTGCGCCAGAATTGCCCCTCTTTTGCCATATGTATAAAAGCAATCGTACATTTCCAGAGTAAACCAACAGCAACACGGGGTAATTAAAAAAAAAAAAAAAAAAAAAATGTCCTTTTATTAACCCCTGGAATGGTAGACCGGCAATACGGTAGTGATCTAACATTCAAGGGGGTTGAAAGCTGCATTTAAATCAATATATATTTAAAAATGGCTAAATCTTGGAGGGGTAACAAATGGAAGGATCTCACATCCCCCCCCCCCCCAGTATCACCCCTATTTTGGCAAAGGGAAAAAGTGGAAGGGACAGAACTGCTCCGTCAGAGAGAAGATTAAATCAGTTCTTACCCAAGAAAGGGTATGTATTATTGACCACTTGAGTGCCAGGACCGTGCAAAAAATTGAAATCAAACTGTCAGTCATTCATTTATACCCATGTGGATCTTTTCAGAAATGTTTGGAGGGTTTATATAATCCTTTGAGTGCCAGAGGGGTATGCCACTCATTGCAAAGGAACGTGTGGCGTACGCCTCTGGCACTCAAAGGGTTAATGATACTAAAGCATAAACAGGACGTAAGCCATATTTACCTCCTCCTTATACAGCCAAAGAGATGGAAGGGAGCTCTTTATACATTACATTCTGTAATATCACAAATATGCATGCATGTACAGAATCTGGTACACAAATGCTGCCCGAAGACATCTATTCATGTCTAAAGTAAACAGGGCTGGATTTACAACACAGGCTCCTCTAGACAAGGCATCAAGGCTCCCTTGGCTCCACCCATGACCACACCCTGTAATAAACATGACTCCACCCCTACTCCCACCCTCTGTTACCTACAACAGTAAATACACTTAGCCTGCAACATACCAGCCCAAAATAGCTGTTAATCCCTTGGTTGCTAGAGAGGTCACTATGACGTTCCTTTGCAATGCATTAGTGACCTCTCTAGCATAAAAGGCCTTAAATCATGGGCCGTAAATGGGTACGTATACTGTAAAATAAACCATCCAGTGTCTGCTGCAAGGTTATTAGAATTGCTCTGACCACACCCACAACTCAGAATGTGGATGAGACCCACATGTATCCCTCAAAATTTGGAGCTCAAGCCAGTTGCATTATGGGAAATCCAGCCCTGAAAGTAAGGCATTAGGTTACCATTGTGCTCCTCGACCCAGTTCTGTTGGCAGTAGGTCAAGATGTAGTTGATAATAAATCAGATGCACATTGTCAGTATAAGTACAGCCCTTGTGTTACGTGGTGCATAACCTAATGTGGACCTGTCTACTTGCAGGAGGTTTGTAGTTCTCCAGTGTTCAGAACTGCCTACACATGATGATTGCAAAAAGGTCACATAAATGCATTGCTTCTGAGACTTTACAAGTTTAATTCACCAAGTGGCGCTTATTGTAAATTAAGGACGGAGCTGAACCCTTGGAATAATTGGGTCTTAATTTATTTGAAACAACTTACCTAAGTATGTCATAGCTATAGTTTACATGTAACTAGTCTATAACGGAGTGGGGGCATTCTACTACCTTAAGAATGTACACAAGGCCCTTTAGAATCATGGGTGGGGCTTACTATAGCCAGCCCTGCTCATGAATCAAATGGCCTTGTGTGCATTATCAAGGTGGAAAAATGCCCCCCATTCAGTTTCAGACTCTGTAGTAGAGTTTAAATGCAAACCTCATTATACAGATATCTGACTGCTGCTTGCGGGACACCGGCCTAGGTATGTCCTTCTGTTAACGCTTTGAGTGCCAGAAGGGTACGCAACACATTGCTCTGCAATGTATTGCGTACCCCTCTGGCACTCAAAAGGTTAAAGAAATTAAGTCACTTTCAACCAAACCATTCCCCAGTGATAAGATGAGAGGTGATAGCACAGGCACTGGGGACTGTCAGCTTCTGACACCAGAGGATGGAAGTCTGCTACATTTATAGTTCCCAACACCCTTATAGAGGCAGCAGGGAGTATGACTGTTACAGGCTCCAATCAGAATGTAGAGCACACACTGAGAGGCTGATCCTCTAAGAAGAATGAGATATCCCTCTATCATTTAATGGGTTAATATACTGTTTGAACGAACACCATCCTCTTTCTGATCTGGATCTCCTTATCTGATAACCCACCTTTTGTGATAGCCATTTTACTAATTACTCAGCTGTGTCCCAGGGACCTTTTAATTTTTACCTGACCAACATTACCTTATCCAATGACTCCCTTATTTTGTAGAAAGAAGCTTCTTTCTGAAAAACCTCTTAGGGTGTCTCCTTAAGAGTAAACTATAATCCAGACGTGGACCCCTTGCTCTCAGTGCCTAGGGAAACCAGCTGCACCTCACTGATGAGGCCCAAACAAGGCTGAAACGTACATCTGGGGTCAAAGAGACAGTAACGTCCCATAAAAAATGCTTAGATTTTTGTAGAGGTTAAAAAAATAAATGGTATGACACAAATCCCATCTCTCACTGCTACATACCTCCCAACATTTCAAATTGCCAAAGAGGGACACTTGTGTTTTAGGGGGTGTTTCTGTGGCTGGTGGGCGGGGCATTACCAGGAATTTTTAAGCTATTTCGTGACCTATTGTCACCTCCTTGTGTATCCTAATAAATGATTTAGAACAAGACCAAGGTATTTTATTTACACAGAGTAATTTATAAACACATATACTGACATTTAAACAAACAATAATGTGAGTTTTATTGCTGTAGAGCAATGTGATACACTTATATACACACCATGCAATTTGATCTCCTAAAAAGAGGGACATCAGGGTGGGAAAGAGGGACAGAGGGATTTAGGTCTAAAAGAGGGTCTGTCCCTCCTAAAGAGGGACACTTGGGAGGTATGCTGCTATGGTTTGAGAGATATCCTCTGTTTAAGTTCCCCTCTCTCTTCCCTTCTCCTGATATCAGCTGTAAGCTGACAGCAGGCGTTCCTGGTCTGAGGACCGACAAGCCGCTCTTCAGCAGAGCCGCAATAGCGCAATTTAAAAATAAATACTTCTTTGAAATGATTTACAAAGTGTGGCTGGTTTGCAAGCATACTTTTTAGACCGTTCCAAAGAAGTATTTATATTTAAATCGCGCTGAAGAGCCTCCTCGTGTCAGCCGACACGGATCTCCTTCTGTCAGCTTTACAGCTGACATCAGGAGAAGAGGAACATCAAAGGAGGATATCTGTCAAACCATAGTGATTTGAGAGATAGGATTTGTCATATTATTTATTTTTTTAACCTCTAGAAAACTCTAAGCATTTTTTATGGGACGTTACTGTCCCTTTAATTGGTACTTCCTGTGCAGAAGGCACTTGCCCATCATTTTGGAACTAGACCGCCCTTATGGGCGGGATTAGTCTAATATGTATGTGGAAATCTCTCCTCTGTAATGGCACTAGAGAGCTAAAATGTGATGCTCTTGAGCGGTGACTAGCCGGAGAACATGCAACTTTGCTTTTGTTTGTGCTCAGAGCCTCTCACATCTTTTTGGCTTCTCCCTTATTTTATAACAAGCTCTTCCCACCAGACAGGAATCCTGTTTTTCCCCTCATTCATTTGGATGGGTATTACTCACACATTTGGGTAGATCCACTAGGCAGCTTGGCTGGGATACTGGACATCGGCATACATCCCGTGTCCCTCATTAGGCGATATTAGGGGTCCATTAGTCCCAAGTGTACCTCTTTAGGCGATATTAGGGCTCCATACCTCCCAAGTGTCCCATTTTAGGAGCGATAGTCCCTCTTGGAGACCTAAATCCCTCTCTCCTTCTTTCTCAACCTGGTGTCCCTCAGACTGTGTGGGGTGTATAGAAGTGTATCACATTGCTCCACAACAATAAAACCTCTGTATTGTGTTTATAGTCTGTGTAAATAAAATTGATCTTGCTCTAAATCAGTGGTTCTCAACTCCTGTCCTCAGGACCCACTAACAGGCCAGGATTTGATGATTTCCTTGTTAGAGCACAGGTGAGTTAATCAATGTGAATGAACTTTAAAATTTAACCCTTTGAGTGCCAGAGTGGTACGGAATGCATTGCAAAGCAATGCATTCCGTACCACTCTGGCACTCAAAGGGTTAAGAAACTATAGTTTAAAAAAAATATCTCAGCTGAATTCTCATTACGTCAGCCTTTGCTGTGAACGCCCTGCTTCTCAGGAAAGCAGCAGAATGTTTACCCGCCCCCTGAAACATCATCCACTCCCTCAGCCAGGCAAGGCTTAATTTGCATAAAGTGTCAGGCTGAGAGAATATGACATCATATATAAAAACAGTGGCTGGAACTAAGACTTGTAAAATCTTTGAAACTATACATCTGCTGACCTTTTGGCTACCATAATGCATAGGTGGTTTTGAATAAAAATCTAAAGGGATAGTAATGTTTCATAATAAAAGCAGCTCTAATTAATCATCATAGTATTTGGACTTTGGAGAGTGTTATTTAAATTCTGTCAGAGTTGTAGTTCAAGAGTAATTGAATGATCAAGTATCCCCCTCCCGCCCCTTCTACTGATGGCACACTGTTCAGCTTAGAGCAGCAGGGAGTGTCCAGGTAGATTGCAGAAAGGGACAATCTTCAATTAAGATAAGGGAAAATGCTGAAAAACCTGTCAAGGGTGGCAGGGCTTTCATTGTTCTCACAGTAAGAATATTGACCCTTGATGTGAGCTGTCTGGTCTATGGACTGGATTCCACATCTGAGGAGAGCAGTGTTACACTAGGTAAAAGGGCGGGAGGGGGAAACTTTATCATTCAATTGCTCTTGAACTACAACGCTTACAGTAATGAAAAACACTCTCTATGGTTCAAATACTATGAAGATTAACTGGAGCTGCTGTTTTTGTGAAACATTACTATCACTTTAAGACCAGATTAGGCAATCTTTGGCACTCCCTACCATTGAGAACCACAACTCCCATCATCCCCAAAGTCCTTGGCTGGGGATGATAGCATGTGGTGCTCTTCAACAACTGAAGTGCCAAAGGTTGCCTATGCCTAATTTATAATATGCAAACCTGATCTGAGATAACAGAAAGATGTAGCTCCTGAGTGCCTTGTTGCATTTACAATCTGATACACAAATGAGTTATCTAGAAGCCTAGCCCTTTATCAGAAGACGGTATCTTCCTTAGATGTTCTGTTGGCCAGCTGAGGGGCTGGGCTACAATTCTACACCCCCTACTTTAGAAAATCCTCAGAGGTGGCCAGGTAGGAGTGATTTTCTAAAACTAAAGGTAGATACCAGGTCACCTCATTATATAATTGTGCAATGCCTTGCTGGTGGTATGTAATAATGTGTTGTTCCCCTGGTCTCATGTAATACCAGATAAAAAAAAAGGTAACATCATCAGCCCTATGAATAAGTGGCAAAATGATAATCACATAATGATCTACCTGTTCCCTGGGGAGTGGTCTGTTTTCCTCAGAATTGCTCCATTTTTTATTTTGAGCATATGGTATCTGACCAGGAAGATCCGAGCATACAGGAAAATTGTTCTCCCCAGCCAGCTGAAAACAACAAATAATTTCATACATTTATCTTCTGTGAAGGGCCTGGATTACATTGCAGTTGATACGTGTAATCACTGGTGTTCTCTAGCAGGTCTGGATTTTGTTACAGTTTATAAAATTTAAAAGGTTTTTAGCTACAAATTTCTCCATAAACTTAATTGGAAATTTGTTACCTGGAATGTAATCCAAGCTGGATTTCCATTGAAAACTTTAGCTTAAAGGGACAAATATTTTTTTGTTTTGTAGATTAAAGAAAAATAAATTATGTACAGCAAATCCTATTTCTCAAACCTTTACGGTTTGATTGATATTCACCACTAAAGTTCTCTCTCTCCTATGAAGCTGACAGGAGATCCATGTCAGCCGACACGAGGAAGCTCTTCAGCAGAGCCGCAATAGCGCAATTTAAAAAGAAATACTTTGGAGCGGCCTAAAAAGTGTGCTTGCAAACCAAGCATGCTTTGTAGATCATTCCAGTGAAGTATTTCTTTTAAAATTGTGCTATTGTGGCTCTGCTGAAGAGCCGCCTGTCGGTCCCCAGCCCATGAACTCCTGCTGTCAGTTTACAGCTGACATCAGGAGAAGGTTTGAGAGATGGGATTTGCTGGACAGAATTTATTTTTTTTTAGTCTACAAAACAAAAAAAACATTTTTATGGGACATTATTGTCCCTTTAAACCCTTGCTAAAGTTAACAACTGCAATGGAAACCAGGCCAAAGTCTGGGAAAAATATACATATATATGTATGTAACATGATCATATAAACTCAATGTGCTTTTTAATATTAGTTTTCTTAATACAGTATCAATATGAGCATCTTTTTAGATAGAAGTGAATAGATAAACTGCACCTTTCCCTTCAATAGCAAACACAATAATGGGCTCTATGTGTAAAGCCCAAAGCTGAACAACAGTGGAGCAAACCAAGTGCAGTACAGGGGAGAAACAAATTGTCCAGAACATTTATACCTCCTAATGACAGCAACACCCCTCTTACTTTACTACAGCCAGACAACCCTAATGCCCCTATCAGTTTTACCCATGTGCCTTGGTTCAAGGAGACATCATTTTCAATCAAAGGGATAGTAATACTTCGTTTTAACTTTATTTTATTTTGTAGGCATTAAAAAAACATGAAGAACGATATAAGCCTTATCTCTCAAACCTTTATGGTTTGAGAGATATTCACAAGCAAAATTTCCCCCTCCCGCCCCTTTTACCCAGTGTAAGCCATCTCTTCTCAGATGTGGAATGCAGTCGATAGACCAGACAGATAACAGAAGGGGACAATCTTCTTCCTATGAGAACAATGAAAGCCCTGCCCCCCTTGACAAGTTTTTCAGGTTTTTCCCTTATCTTAATTGAAGATTGTCCCTCTCTGCAGTCTACCTGGGCACCTCCCTTCTGATCTGGCTGAGCAGTGTTACATCAGTAAAAGGGGCAGAAGGGGGATACTTTATCATTCAGTTACTCTTGAACTACAACTCTGACAGAATTGAAATAACACTCTCCAAAGTCCAAATACTATGAAGATTAATTAGAGCTGCTTTTATTATGAAACATTACTATCCCTTTAAAGGGATAGTAATACTTGAAACAAAATGCAGCTCCAATTCTTTATATTATTTGTCCCACGTAGCGCTGTTTTTCAATACAATCAGTCTTGTAGTTCTTCAGCAGTTGAATGAGAAAGGATCCCCTTCCTGCCCCTTTTATCCGTCTCCCATCATTCGTGGATTCCCAAGGGAAAGGGGCGGGAGGTTGATATTTTCTCATTGAATTGTTGAAGAACTACAAGACTGATAGTACGAAAATACAACGATACGTGGGGAAAATAGTATGAAGAAGAATCGAATCTGCTTTTTGTTTCAAGTATTACTGTCCCTTTAAAAACTAAACACACTAGAGGTTCATTTTTATTACAGGGTTTTCTCCCCAAACTGAAGGAAGCAGAATGCATTAGTCTGCAGAAGAGGCGTTTAGGATCAGGAAGTCTGGTCAGCGAGACTCATGTCATCCTCTATGAAAGTGCACAACAACTGGTCAGAGGCACTCGATTAGGAACAAACTTGTCCCAGGGATAGTAATGTTTCATAATAAAAGCAGCTCTAATTAATCATCATATATTTGGACCTTGGAGAGTGTTATTTCAATTCAAGAGTAATTGAATGATAAAGTATCCCCCTCCCGCCAGGGCCGGCGCTACCATTAAGGCAGGACAGACAGCTGCCTTAGGGCGCCGCAACGGAGGGGCGCCAAAAAGGGAGAAGCTGGTATTTTTTTTTTTAAATATATCTGATTCTGCCGCGAGGGAGCTCTGATTTACACTACCAAGCGCTCCCTCGCAGCGTCTATGGGACGCTTACAGCAGAGCGACCCAGGCTCTGTAGTAATACAGAGCGCTGGGAGATGACATCATCTCCCAGCGCTCTGCATTACTGAGAACAGTGCTGGGAGCTTCAGCTCTGTGCCGAATGAGGCACAGAGCTCTCTTATGGCTAGACCAAGAGAGACTCAAGGTAGAGGATCAAGGGGCATTGTGGAGATGAAGGGGCAATGTGGTAGGGGCATTGTGGAGATGGAGGGGCATTATGGAAGGGGCAATGTGGAGATGAAGGGGCATTATGGAAGAAAATGTGGAGATGAAGGGGCAATGTGGAGATGAAGGGGCATTGTGGAGATGAAGGGACATTGTGGAAGGGGAAATGTGGAGGTGAAGAGGCATTGTGGAGATGGAGGGGCAATGTGGAGATGAAGGGGCATTATGGAAGGGGAAATATGGAGATGAAAGGAGCATTGTGGAAGGGGCATCGTGGAGATGAAGGGGCATTATGGAAGGGAAATGTGGAGATGAAGGGGGCATTGTGGAAGCGGCATTGTGGAGATGAAGGAGCACTGTGGAGATGAAGGGAGCATTGTGGAAGGTGCAATGTGGAGATGAAGGGAGCATTGTGGAGGTGAATATGTGGGCGGGGGCAGGGGACTGTGGCAAGGTCGGGAGGGCAGGTGGATTGTGTCAGGGTCGGGGGGGGGCATCAAAATGCACCTTCGCCTGTGTATTCAAAAATCCTTGCACCGGCCCTGCCTCCCACCCCTTTTACTGATGTAATACTGCTCACCTCAGAGCAGCAAGACTGGCCAGATGGATCACAGAGAGGGACAATCTTCAGTGATCATAAGGAAAAACATGAAAACCCTGTCAAGGGGGGCAGGGTTTTCATTGTTCACAGTAAGAAGACTGTCCCTTGCTGTGAACCGTCCCAGGACCAGATTTCCCATCTGAGGGGAGGTGGCTTACACTAGGTAAAAGGGGCGGGAGAGGGGATACTTTATCATTCAATTACTCTTGAACCACAAGATTCATGCCAACAAATGTAATGTCCGCCCCCATGGATATGAGATCCAGGACTGATTGAACCAAGGCACAAGGGCAGCATTCATAGTGGTCATTACGCTTTTCTAGCCAAAGTAATTATTAGAAAGTGTTATTGTTCCTTTACATTAAAGAGTACTTTTATTTGTGCCCTATGGCTCAGTTGGCTTGCTCCAGTGTGTCACAAAATAACATTTATGCATCCAGGATAGCACCAACATCAGTCCATGAGTAAAAAGCAGCCACCAGTTATTATTAGCCTACATTAGCCATTATCCTCAGCCAGCCAGCTGAGAATGATGGGATTTGTAATTCAATAACAGCTAAGAAGCCACCAGTTGTCCTCCCCTTTCATAAATGGTCCACCAGGCTTGGCATGATTCAGAGGACACATGGTGACCCCAATGCTTTCCTAGGGCAGAGGTAGACTGTATTAGAGATGTGAAGATCAGAAGGGCATTGTGGGAATTCTGTAGAATCCATTAAATTAAAGGGACAGTGAGTCTGTTGTATTATGAAGAACTGAAGTAATTCAGAAGCACCACAGGGGAGATCTAAATGGGTCTTTTAACCCCTTAAATACTAGCCAGATCTCCAACCTAGCATTCAAGGGGTTACAAACACCATTTAAAAGGGATTTAGTTAAAAATGTTTTGCTAATTTTACTTGTCCCCTGTGATGCAGTTGGTTTACTCCAGAATGACTCCAGCCTCAGCGTCACTTATTATGTAAAAATATATATACATTGTAGCACTTTTCTGCTGCCATGAGATGCTGAATTCAAAAGATATTATAGAGAAAACACACATTTTACTGTGCATTCCTATAAACCACAAATGATCTCCCCAATGGTCAATATGGCCATTACTAAGTCTCAGCCTATGTCTCAGATTATATGAGAAAATAATTTGTAACACATCATTTTTAAAGGGATAGTAATGGTTAATTTTACCTTGATGTAATATTTTAGGCATTAAAAAAAGATGGAGATCGACGTAAGTCTTATCTCTCAAACCTTTATGGTTTGAGAGATATCTCTTGGTAAAGTTACCTCTTCCTGTCTGTTTTAGTCAAGTCAGCGCTCTATGGGACAGCTGTAGATTCTGCTCATTTGACCGGATGGAGGCTCTTCAGCAGAGTCGAAATCTCGCTATTTAGAAATAAATACTTCATTGGAATTGGTCTACAAAGTGTGCTTGCAAGCCAGGCACACTTTGTAGACCATTCCAATGAAGTATTTATTTCTAAAGAGCGTGATTTGGGTTCTGCTGAAGAGCCTCCATCCGGTCAAATGACTGGAATCTACAGCTGTCGGCTAAATGGCAGACTTCACTGAAACAGACCGGAAGAGGTAACTTAACCAAGCGATATCTCTCAAACCATAAAGGTTTGAGAGATAAGACTTACGTCGATCTTCATCTTTTTTAACCCCTTAACGACCCTTGACGGTCATAGTACGTCAAGGGTCGATCTGTCTGAACGACCCGTGACGTACTATGACCGTCATGGAATTCCGGGCTCCCCCCGCGGCTGCACGCCGTTCGGGGAGACCTGAAGCAGATTTTGAAAAAAAAAAAAAAAAAAAAAATCTCCGTGGTCCATAACTGACCGCGCCGTGCTGATCGTTAAGGAGTTAATGCCTACAATTTTACATCAAGGTAAAATGAATCATCACTATCCCTTTAAATATAATTTCCAGAATTAGCAGTGGATGTTAAAAGGAAACTGTATAGGAATAAGTGGCGCTTAACCCTCTATCCAACATATTGCTTCTTAACCCTTTGAGTGCCAGAGAGGTATCTCTGGCACTCAAAGGGTTAATGCAGTGAACACTTCTCTGGCACTCAAAGTAAGTTTTTTTCTGTTGAACAGATACAAAGGCACTTATTCCTACAGTTGTGCTTCTTCCTTAAATTCCATTGCACTGCGGCGGGAAATGCTTTGTTCTTATGTTATAGTGCAAACGTTCATTTATTTATGATGTTGAATTCATCATTTTGTAGCAGGAGGTGGTGTTGCTATTGCTGTCTATCGAGAGAGGAGTCCATGAGAGGGCTGGCCAGGGGTACAATTGCTCCCTGGGCTGGTCATATGTCTGGGCTGATGAGCCACTGTCTCAGTCTCCTGCTTGCTGCAGAAAATGGAGTTGCTCTAATAATACCATAGAGCTTACAACAGAAATGGATCGACATTAGTGGTATAACCCATTCCCTTGTATGCTCTATGGTATCGCTAATGTAGATTTACTTATATTGTAAGTTCTGTGGTATCACTAATGTAGCTCTGTTTCAATTGCAAGCTCTTTGGTTTCACTAATGTAGCTCTGTTTCAGCTGTAAGCTCTTTAGTGCCACTAGTGTAGCCCCATTTCAATTGTAAGCTATGTAGTATCACTTTCCTTACTTCACCACATCAATGCCAATTTTAAAGTGGAACTACCACCACTAACAATCTTGATCTCCAATAAGTCCCCATCTGGAGACTAGCTGCTCAGTAGCGCTAATCGCCAGAATTATTACCTTGTTCCCGGGCTGACAGGCAGGACGGAGAGCAGACATCTTTCTATAGTGACGTCTGCACGCCTGCGTTGTCAGTCCCTTTTGGAGCCAAAAGGCTCCTACAACACCTCCCAGAGCCGGCTGGAACTGACAGCGCAGGTGCGCAGACGTCACTATGGAAAGATGTCTGCGTTCCGTCCTGCCTGTCAGCCCGGGAAGAATGGAGAATTCTATTTAACAAGGTAAAATTCTGGTGACTAGCGCTACTGAGCAGCTAGTCGACAGATGGGGAATTATTGGAGATCAAGTTTTTTAGCGGTGATAGTTCCGCTTTAAATTTAACAAAAGGGGGTGGGCTGGGACTGTGGGCTGCATCAACAGCAGAAATGGGCCACTTGATTGTACTTGCCCCACAGGCCACAAGTTGCCAGCCATTGAAGTGTCAAAGACCAGATGTCAGCGCAAGCAGCAGCACCAACTGGCCATGAAAAAAATGCATCAAAATATTAGAAAAAACACAAACTTGCTCTGTATTAACTTTTGAATAAAGCATCCCCCAGTGCTGAGGATTTCTGTTTTACTCAACAGAAAAATTCTGTCAACATATATATATGTCATAAGACGAAGTTTTAGTATCCGTTTAACCCTCTGAGGATATCCCTGCTTGAGCACAGGTGGATCAGTGCACGTAACAGAGCCGCTGATTTGTCACACTGGGGCTCTTGCAGAGGTAACCTGGAAACATGCACTGCTGGTAGCTAATGAGGAACATAGCTGGCTAATCCTCACTTACTGAATAAGGTTATTCAGAACTGTTTGGATAGGCAAGAGACATTTGGAAATAAAAGGAGCCAAAATAGTATGAGACAACACAATGTACCTCATCTTTAAACCTTTGAGTGCCAGGGAGCAATTTTGGAGCAAACCAACTGCACCATAGGGGACAAATATATATTTGCTTAGATTTAAATGGGTCTTTTAACCTCTGAAATTCTGGAGAGGTCTCCAACTCATTTGTTCCGCAATAAACTGGAGACATCCCAAACATTCAAGAGGTTAAACAGACATATATAAAATGACAGGAATTGCTGGGGTTTTTTAGTTGTATGGAGTGCAGTTGGTTTGCTCCAGAAAAGCTTCTCTCTGCTATAATACAAAAGTCCCATTAACCCTTTGAGTGCCAGAGGGGTACGGAATGCATTGCAAAGCAATGCATTCTGTATCACTCTGGCACTCAAAGGGTTAAGCGTGAAATAAAATGAGATGCAACCCAGTTAGCGCCATTAGACTGTGGAATCCATTAAAAAGCAGTAGGAAGTTGACCAGTCCAGTTCTGCTGTCCTTTCAAGGCGATTAGGTCACTTACGACTGACATAGAACCACAGATTTATCCCGTAAGGCAAAAGTTTATCTCGACAATTGTCCTTCGATTCCAAGTAGGCTCAGAAAAAAAATGACTCTTATTCTGGAAGAGATAATGAGGTTCAGTAGACATTGCTGGTTGTAGTTATGTCCTTGATTTCCTAGAATTTCTAATGAAAATTCTCTAGAGTTGGGATTTTGGGTTCCTCGAGTTTTTTAAGGCAGTGCTAGTCTTCAGTGTTGGTGTTGGCCCTGGACACAGGGCTGGTAGAATGATATACTGTTACTGGATGCTGATCTGGTATGTACTGTGGGCACAGTAAGTGATGCCAAGGATAGGGTGTTAAGAAGTCCAAAATTGGTAACTGCATTGTGACTGCGTTTAGAGCAGGGAGGGCAAAAGCATCAATCCAGCTGTTTTGCACCACAACCCTCATCATTTACAGCTGGCAGGCTGAGGATGATGGGTTTTGTAGTCCAACAAATACTAGACGTCTGCAGTTTGCCTGCCTGTTTGGCACAGCAATTAAAATGGCTTTAAAGCAGCCAAAAGCATGCAATGTAACATATATATATATATATATATATATAAAATGGCAAAACAAGACAGTCAGGTCATTGGCACATACATTAGTTTCACCAATAGGTAGAATGGAAGCTCTGAAAGGAGCAGTAAACTTTTAGTATGAAATTATATATAACTGCAGGACTTTTCCTGATGACTAAACAAGGCTATCCCTACTACTGGAAGATGCTCAGTCCTAAACTTACTACAGTTAAAATTGTTGGGGTTCTTTTACATTAAGTTGTTAACGTCGGTGGCAGTTGTTGTCCATACCACTCAACCAGTGTCCATACAGTTATTCTGTTGCCTTATATGGGAGAGGTGAGCTGCCAGTAACAGCCCTACCACATTGTGACAGTTTGAACTGTAATAAATTTTGAATGAAGCAACTCACAGATGTGGGTGTACTCTTTTTTTACTCAACAGGAAAAGCCTAATAGTATCCATGTATACAAAATATATAAACGTGCTTGTTTTGATAATAACATTTTACTGATCTTTTAACCCTTTACTCTGACAGCAAAGAGGGTAAGAATCATGGCTGATGGGTGAACAGGCAATAAACAAGAGCTGCTATTGCAAAGACAAACTATTTACCCCATTGCAGAGCTGAGGGTTGAGATGCCCAATTACGATGCCCACACAAGGTAAGTCATACTGTGCAGCTCTGGGTAGCGCAAGAATGCACAAAACAGATACAGCATGATGGGAAGTGGCAGTGCCAGCATTCCTGTTCAACATTTTGTTCATAAAGAACAGTGGCAATGCCAGCTACCCACATACACACAGTGCCTTGCTAATTGTTTACTTGTACAGATCAAAGATGTGCCAATCACCCACATACACTTCTCATCTGTTCACTTTAATGCAATGAGATCTGTGCCAGCCTAAACTCATGATACTTTTCAACCCACTCTCGCTATAATACTGTATTACCCACTTCTATGTACAACTCATCTGTGACACACTCAATGGCCCAATTTAACCCCAAGGACCAGAGGAGTCTGCAATGCTGTGGGGTTAATATGTGTGAACAGAAAATCAGCTTTCTTATGTGCACCTCGCTAGTCTGTGAAGAGTTAAAGGAGAAGTAAGCTTTTTTTGGGGGGGAGAAGATTTTCACTCAAATCTTATATGAGGATTAAAAACTGCATTTTTATTAAAAAAAAAATAAAAAAAATTGAGCTGTTATCACTTTTGAATGAAACATCTACTTTCATGTTACTCAGCAGGAAATACCCTATAACATATTTTCTTTAACCCCCTGGGTGCCCCCTCTGTACATGACACATACCCCTCTGGCACTCAAAGGGTTAAAAAGGGTTTACTGGTCCCTTAAAGGCAAATTATACCCATAATAATAGGTACCTCTTATTTTGTTTAACAGAAAGGCCTGCCTAGGTAAGTGTCTTCATACAGGAGTCAGCAAGGAAGAGTCATGCAGTTTTGGGCTAAACCAAGTGTACCATCGGGAACAAATAAAATCTCCCTTGATTTAAATTGGTGTTTTTTAACCTTTTGAGAAGCAATGCTTTGGAGACCTATCTAGCGTACAAGATGTTAAAAATCCCCATTTAAAACAATGGGAATTTGGGAAGTGGTGTTGGGTTTGCTCCAGAATTTCTCAGGGAGTCTGATGTACTACAAAGAGTTGGAATCATTCTGGGAAAAAAAACATCTGGACCATAGGGGACAAATCTTTTAACCCCATTAATTCTAGAACCTCTACAACCACCCCAACCTCTGTAGAATTCAAGGGCCGCATTTAAATCAAGTGAATTTTGTTAACTTGGAGATTGCTTTGTTTGTCTGCTGTGGATCAGTTGGTTTGTTCCAGAATGTATCTGTCAATACATTTAAAGGGATATTAATACTTAATATATAAAAATATATATTTTGTAGGGTTTACACCCCCTGATTAAAACAAGGGTACTCCTACTGCTGAAAGGTGTTCTATTCAAAAGATATTACAGTTCAAACGTGAATGTTTTAGGTGCAGTATCACAGTGGCCTGAAATTGTACAGTGGCACTGTTGGTACGCCATCCTATGGAGATGGTCAACTGACCAGAGCTGTCCATAGGATGGTGTAGCAACAGCGCCACTGTACAATTTCAGGCCACTTTGATACTGCACCTAAAACATTCATGTTTGAGGTGTAATATCTTTGAATAAAACACCTCTCAGTAGTGGGAGTACCCTTGTTTTACTCAGGGGGATAAACCCTACAACATATATATTTTTAGATATTAAGTATTACTATCCCTTTAAAGGTGGATATAATGCAATATAACAACTAACAGACTACTGTATGAAGCACTCTTACTTAGATGTATGTTAACCCCTTGGACACTAAATAAGTCTACGAAGAGGGATGTTACTACCATTCAATGGGTTAAACAAATTAAGAGCCACGTGTTTTAATGACATAATTCCCAGCCCAGGAAATAGTAAACCCATATGATGGAAAATTATGTTATTAATTGCAGATTTTGCTGGGTAATACAGCTTAGGTCTTTCCATTGCTGGGAACTGATTAATTCAAAAGTTACTAAAACTTGCAATATGTTACCACTGCTGTCTATGGAGAGCCAAGTGTCACAGACACCCATGGGAAAAAAAAAAAACACATTTTGTTTTTCCTCAAAAAACAGGCAACATTATTCCTTTCATATATAAAGCAGGGGTGCACCAGCCACTCAACCATAATGCAATATTTTACACTTGTATGTACACACAAAATACTCCACCTCCTTAAAGGGACAGTAATACTTAAAATGTAAAAAAATATGTTGTAGGGTTTATCCCCCTGAGTAAAACAAGAGTACTCCCACTGCTGAAAGGTGTTTCATTCAAAAGTTTTTAATTTTCAAAGTTGAATTTTTTAGGTGCAATATCACAGTGGCCTGAAATTGTATAGTGGCGTTGTTGCTACACCATCATATGGAGATTTATGGTCCCGGGACCAGAGCTGTCCATAGGATGGTGTAGCAACAGCGCCACTGTACAATTTCAGGCCACTTTGCACCTAAAAAATTCAACTTTGACAATTAATAACTTTTGAATGAAACACCTTTCAGCAGTGGGAGTACTATTGTTTTACTCAGGGGGATAAACCCTACAACATTTTTTTTTTTTACATTTTAAGTATTACTATCCCTTTAAATACAAAACAGGGCTGTGTCAGCCACGCAAACTGACAACACATCCCCCTTATGTACACAAAAGGTCTGTTAGGCAACCTTTATCCCCCTCCAGCTGTTGATGGACTACAACAGCTGGTACGTCAAAGGTGAGCCACACATGAGTTGGACCCTTCCCTACCATGTACTTGTAGTCACACCAAGTTAACCCCCCACCACCATAAATATTGCTTCCTGATGGAAATACAGCTACTGAACATATCTTATCGCTGAAACATGATTTCTCAACTCCAGTCTATAAAACTTTAAAGATACAAATCTTATAAGAAAAAAATCACTTTAACAATAACAACTGTATGTAAAACTGTCCTGGGATTCAGAATTCTCTTGATTTCTTAATTTTCAATCTTTCTTTTGCAGGGGTGAGGTAGGTGGTGTCAAGTAGGGGAAATCTCTAATCAGGACTTGTTGCTTTGTTCTCGAACTCTCATCAACCCGCAAAAGAGAAACTATAAATCAGAGGTGTTGCTGGGTACTGGCTGAGAAAGCCAAAACCTTAGCTCTCAGGCTTAAACCCCTGGGTCTTACAGCCAGCTTGAAGCTTGTTAATGTGATATAGGTACAGCTGGGCTGCACTGTTCACTAATCATAAATAGGGTTGGTCCAAACCCTTGGTCTTTCAGGAGCTTAGTCACTTACCAGCTTTCAGTATCATTCATTTTTTTAACCCTATGCAGAAATTAATTATAGTTGCCATTAAAATGATTTGCTCATATTAAGGTAAGTGGGGATTTATCATTAGGAATTATTAGTGGGTGATGATGTCACCTGCATCATCTCTCTCTTGGTGGGCAACCTGTGGCACTCTGGCTGTTGCAGATTGGCTGGTTGAAGATTAAGGGAGTTGTAGTCTTCAACAGCCAAAGTGCCAAAGGTTTCTAATTACTGCTATGGATGTTCTAAGAAGTATGGTGTCTTGGCAGTATGGTGTCTAAGCAACATGGTGTCTAAGCAGTATGGTGTCTTGACAGTATGGTGTCTTAGCAGTATGATGTCTTGGCAGTATGGTGTCTAAGCAGTATGGTGTCTAAGCAGTATGGTGTCTAAGCAGTATGGTGTCTAAGCAGTGTGGTGTCTTGGCAGTATGGTGTCTTGGCAGTATGGTGTATTAGCAGTATGGTGTCTAAGCAGTATGGTGTCTAAGCAGTATGGTGTCTAAGCAGTATGGTGTATTACCAGTATGGTGTCTTGGCAGTATGGTGTCTTAGCAGTATGGTGTCTTAGCAGTATGGTATATTAGCAGTATGGTGTCTAAGCAGTATGGTGTATTAGCAGTATGGTGTCTAAGCAGTATGGTGTCTTGGCAGTATGGTGTATTAGCAGTATGGTGTCTAAGCAGTATGGTGTCTTGGCAGTATGGTGTCTAAGCAGTATGGTGTATTAGCAGTATAGTGTATTAGCAGTATGGTGTCTTAGTAGAATGGTGTCTTGGCAGTATGGTGTCTTGGCAGTATGGTGTCTTAGCAGTATGGTGTTTTGGCAGTATGGTGTCTAAGCAGTATGGTGTCTAGGCAGTATGGTGTCTTAGCAGTATGGTGTTTTGGCAGTATGGTGTCTTGGCAGTATGGTATCTAAACAGTATGGTGTCTTGGCAGTATGGTGTCTAGGCAGTATGGTGTATTAGCAGCATGGTGTTTTGGCAGTATGGTGTCTTGGCAGTATGGTGTCTAAACAGTATGGTGTCTTGGCAGTATGGTGTCTAAACAGTATGGTGTCTTGGCAGTATGGTGTCTTGGCAGTATGGTGTCTAAGCAGTATGGTGTCTAAGCAGTATGGCGTCTAAGCAGTATGGCGTCTTGGCAGTATGGTGTCTAAGCAACTTCCTCCCAGAGCTAACAATTTGTGCAGCAGGTACAAAGCACTGGGGCCCAAACAACTTTAGGAACCAACTGAATACAAAAGAAAATGCTTAGTTGCAGTCAACTGGGGGTCCAAAAATGATTTTGCAGCAAGGTTATCCTTTACTAGATCATCCATGGCTCCCAACTCAGACAATCGTTGATCTGCTCCTACACAGACTAAGTACAAAGTGTAAATAGTTAGGAGGTTTGTCCCTGCTCAGATCCTGTAGAATCAGAGGATAAATAGACCCAAAAAGAGAAAATGCAGTTGACATTACCAATCCTCTAAGGAACACAACACTGATGAAGACGTTTACATGGTACAATTTTTCTAACTTCTGTTTTAGGTTATGTTCATCATACCAGTCAGTCCTTCAGTATTTATTATATGCCATTACCAACTTGGGAGACAGAGTGGTCAACAATGCAATGAAGACCTCTGGCATTGGAAATTGGGACAAGGAGAGCATTCTTTGGTAACATTGTACCAAAGCTCTTCCATTGTTTCTGCCCTTGTATCAAAGTGCATTTAGAGGAGCTTCAATAACATGCTCCCCTTTGTGTACGGACTATGGAAAAGCAACGATCATATATCACAGAGCTGTCCAAGTTCAATCTTCAAGGGCCACCAACAGGCCAGGATGTAAGAATTTCTCTGATTAAGCACAGGTTAGTTAATCAATGGATCATTCATTGTGACTGACTCACCTGTGCTTAATCAGGGAATTCCTTACATCCTGGCCTGTTGAGGACCGAACATGGACAGCTCTGATATATCACCTTACACAATGGGGAAGATGCACTCACTAAGCCATGATAAAGAGGTGATAAAGTGGAGATGACTTCTCCAGTGATATCACTTCTCCAATTCCTATGTTATTCTATGGAGCCTATGCACTAAGATCTCTCACACTTTAAAAATCTTAGTGTATAGACCCCATAGAATAACATAGGAACTGGAGAAGTGATATCACTGGAGAAGTCACCTCCACTTTATCACCGCTTTATCACGGCTTAATGCATAACCCCTTAGGAATCATATGCACCGAGAAAATGTGGAGCAAATCTCATGCTACCCAAATGCACCATAGGGAAAAAGTAAAAATGTTAAAAATTGATATGATTCAAACAGGGCTTTTAATCCCTGAATGATAGAGGTGTCTCCAACGTATTACCTAGCAATGCATTGTGTTAGCTCTCTATCATTTTTTGGAACCCTAGCAACTCCCCAGTCCATCCCCTCTTCATTTCAGACAACAGCGACCCCTTCATTCCCAAAATATTTCCATCTGAAATTTCCTTGAAATAATGTTTACCCAGGAGAAACAAATATAACTAGTAGCTGGAATCTTACAACGGAAGCCAAAGAGACCTGTGACATCACTGTGACACTGCAACTTCTGATTGGATGACCCTGCACCCATCTTTTTTCTTCTCCCCAGGATATATTGGGAAAAGTAAAAGAGAAAGGGAAAGTATTGCATAACATGGAAAAATATATATTGTGAGGTTTATCCTACTGAGTAAAAACAAGAGTGCGCCTGTTGCAGAGAGAGATTTTATACAAAATGTATTAAAGCTAAAACTTGCATTTTTGGGGGGCATTACTTTCATGGCCTGAAATTTTGTGGAGGCGCTATTGTTACAGAAGTCTATTGACAGCTATTCTCACAGACAATAGCACTCCATACACTGCTGCAGCAACAAGGGCACTGGGAAATTTCAGGCTATGGAGGCCAAGCTGTACAAACACACAAATGCAGGTATGAGCTGTGATAAGGTTTGAATAAAACATCTCTCAGCAGTGTGAGTACCCTAGTTTTACAAGTTAAACCCTGCAAAGAATTACACACACACACATATATATATATATATATATATATATATATATATACACACACACACATATATAAATCTAAGTGGTTTCTGGTTAGCTGTGGCACGGGGGTGGGGATCAGCTGCACACAGTGAATCAGAGCAGGTCCCCAACGTGCACGGAGCACCCAATCAAACGGGCAAGGCTGTGCACCATTCACTAGTGTATAAATAAATTCAATAATGTTTAACCTGCTAGTGTGTATGTATATATATATATATATATATGTATATATATACTTTCACTTCAAGATTAAATGAAATATCTTGACAGCTGGAGTGATTGGTGGCTCAGCTCAGAAGAAATCTTGCACTTACTATACAATAAAATACAACTCTGGCAGTAAAATTTGAACTGGTGCACCAAAGTATGGAAGAGACCAGGGACAGGTAAGCAGGCGGCCTTTAGCCACTAGCTGGCAGAGGATGACTGGAGTTGTATTCCAACAGCAGCTAGAGACAGCCATGTTCTTTATTAACCATGGCTTTTGTAGTCCATGCACCTGTTGATTTAAATGGGGTTTTAAACACTTTGGACTGCCAGAGAGGTCTGTGCACATTGCATCTTGAGGCATTGGAGACTTCCATAGCATTCAAGGGTTTAAAGGGATAGTAATACCTAAAATGTAAAAAAAATATGTTGTAGGGGTTATCCCCCTGAGTAAAACAAGAGTACTCCCACTGCTGAAAGATGTTTCATTCAAAAGTTATTAATTTTCAAAGTTGAATTTTTTAGGTGCAATATCACAGTGGCCTGAAATTGTACAGTGGCGCTGTTGCTACACCATCCTATGGAGATTTATGGTCCTGAGACCAGAGCTGTCCATAGGATCGAGTAGCAACAGCGCCACTGTACAATTTCAGGCCACTGTGATATTGCACCTAAAAAATTCAACTTTGAAAATTAATAACTTTTGAATGAAACATCTTTCAGCAGTGGGAGTACTCTTGTTTTACTCAGGGGGATAAACCCTACAACATATTTTTTTTTACATTTTAGGTATTACTATCCCTTTAAAGATCCATTTAAGCCTACGAGTGCCAGAGAGTTAGATCCATTGGAATTCTGGACCTCTTTATTTGTTCCCTGAAGTGCAGTTGGTTTGGAACAGAAACGATCCAGTGTGGCCCTTTATATATATAGTCTCCAGTGTGTTCAGCAGATGGACAAGCTCAGTTCTGAGAAGCCACGGCCAGTGTATTGACATATGCATGGGGTCCCATGTCATTCTCAGACACACAGTGGCTGAACTGCCCTGGAGGGCGGTCAGCATGGTCAGGGCCTGGGACCCTTAGAAGACAGCAGAGTTCGAGCACCTCTAGCCAACGGCAGCTCAAGAAGAAGACGTTTTTCAGCATGAACACAGACATTGGTTGACCAGCTGGACCAAACATTAAAAAGCAGCGAACGGCCAGAAGAGGAGCGTCCACCAGGCAGCCAAAGAGCAATCGCAAGAAGAGGCGACAGCAGCCAGCAGGTGCTCCAGAGTCCAGCTCGGACAGCCACAGCACTGGGGAGACTAGTGCCACAAAGTATACTCCCAAGAGGGGGTAACGGAAAAGAGGGGTGAGAGGCAGCTTCCCTTCCAGCATGAGTTCCAAGAGGGCATAGCTGTCAAGTAGGTCGAGGCAGGAGGCCAGGAAGCAACCGGTTGCTCTTTGGTGCAGCCACCCCCTAGGATCAGCGCTAAGGGAGCGAACCAGTGCCCAGAGGAGAGGGACAGAGAGTGAGACAGTGAGTCTGAACCCTGTGCTGCCCAGGGGTACTCCAGCTTCAATCTGATCCAATATAGGGGTACACAATATAAGAGCCACTTTTGGGGTGAAGGCAATGGAGTAGATAAGCCAGGCCAGGTGGCTGTAAGCAAACTGTCCTTTCTTGTTGCGCTGCACCTGACCATATCCAGAGGAACTGATGGGGCCCTGCATAGCTCCCTGACCCCTGCTGTTCTTGGAATAAAATATGCCCCATCCGGCTACCACCACAAGGTCTGTGGCTATCCAGGAGCACCAGTAGAGGTCAGTGCCTGCAATCAGGTACAGATCAAGCAGTGTACCTTGTGCCAGCAGCAGCAGCACTGAGAGCGACTTATAGCAGCCTCTAAGTGCAAATCCCGGGCCCCCTCTCTGCAACCTCCCTGGGCTCCCATGAGGGAACTCACCGGCCGTCATCCCAAAGCTGGAAGAGGAAGAAGCCGAGGAGGGGCTGCAAGAGGGGGCCACAGGAATGGGGGATAGTGGGGGGAGCAGGGTGCCGGAAGACAGACACAAGGTGTGGGTAAGAAAGGTGCAGGAAGCCAGGAGGTCTGGGGGGAGAGGGTGCGCTGAGACTGCAAATGGGGTAACAGGCACAGGTGCGAGGTAATGGGTTCTGTGATACAAAGTAAATGGAGCACAAAATAGAATAAATATGTAGAGGGGTAATTATGCCCGGAATGGGTTAATAACAAAAAGTGACATGTGACAGAAGATGAAATTTTGTTGACATGAATAAAAGGGGTTAAAACAACCAGAAAGGGATCTGTCAGCTTCATAAAATGGGTAACAAGCTCCAAAAAGGCAACAACCAGTACAAGTGGGGTAAAGGAAGGAGGGCTAGGGGCAGGCAGGGAGATGGGGAGACAGATACAGCAGGGAGCAGCAGAATTTGAATTAGGGGAAAGGCTGTCCTGATCTGAACATGGAAGTCACAGGGCTGGAGTGGGTGTAACCCCCGGATTGGATGCCCAGAATCCGGTTGATGTAGGTGTGACTCCCGGAGGTGGGTGCCAAGGAGTCGGCTGGGGTAGGTGGGACTTGGGGTGGTGGATATCTAGAATTCGGCTGCGGTAGGTGTGACTCCCAGGGGTGGATATACAGGATCCATATGAGGTAAGTGGCATTCACGGTGGCGGATGCCCAGAACCCGACTAGGGTGGGTTTAACACCCCCAGTTATATACCCATTGACAGATAAGGCCGTAGGCGGTAAATGTTCATGGTTCCGGCTGGTGCTGATGAGACTCCGGGCTGAATGATCGATGTCAGTGGGAGATGCTCGGGATAGACAGCGGTAGGTGTGACTCCCTGGTGATGGATGCACTAGATTCGGCAGGGATAACCGTAATTACCTGGTGATGGATGCACTAGGTCCTGCAGGGATATCCGTGATTACCCGGTGATGGATGCAATAGACTCGGCAGGGGTAGATGTCACTAGATCAGGCAAGGAGTAGGTGTGAATACCGGGGCTGGGAGAGCTAGGTCCGGCTGGGGTAGGCGTAACTCCCGGGGATGTACGTGTGACTCCCGTTTTTAGATGATCATGGTCCGCTTAGAGGTGGTGAGACTCTCGGGGTACCTGTGACTCCCAAAATGGGCTCACGATCCCCGACTTCGGGTAAACGGGTCCCCGGTCCTCTCCGATCCCAGCAGAATGGATATTCACAGCACAAGCTCTTCTAACCACTCCAACGAGCTGTGAGCACCGCCCCCTAGCGGGGGAAGAGGGCGGTGGATGGGAGAGTGAAGCGGAGAGGAGGCAGGGGGAGGGAAGAGATACAGGAGAGAAAGTGAGGGGGAGAGAAGGGGAAACTGGAGGGTGATGGATGGGAAGAGACAAGAGAGTGGGGAGATGAGGAATAACGAGGAAAAAGTGATGGGGAAAGTATTCGCCTAATGGGGAGGGACAGGAGAGTGAGATGAAATATATGAGTGAGAAAGTGAGTGGGAGAGAAGCAGAAGCCTGATGAGGAGGGACAGGAGTGGGAAGGCACAGGAGAAACATAGCGGGGAGAAGAGGAACATGAGTGTTATGGGGAAAGACAGGAGAGTGTGGTGGGGGTACAGGAGAGAAAGAGACGGGGAAAAGAGTGTGATGGGGAGAGAGGAGAGTGAGGTTGGGGGGAGATACAGGAGAGGAAGAGGGCAGGTGTCTGATGGGGAGAGACAGGAGACTAGGTGGAGGGGAAAGATACAGAACACAGTGAGGAGGAACATGAGAGCGACTGGGACACAAGAGAGTGAGGGAGAGAGGAGAGACTGGAAAACGGACACTAGAGTACACAGGAGAACAGGGAGATGGTGAGAGTACACAGGAGAACAGAGTGACAGTAGAGTACACAGGAGAACAGAGTGACAGTAGAGTACACAGGAGAACAGAAAGAGATGGCGAGAGTACACAAGAGGACAGAGTGACAGTAGAGTACACAGGAGAACAGAGAGAGATGGTGAGAGTACACAAGAGGACAGAGTGACAGTAGAGTACACAGGAGAACAGAGTGACAGTAGAGTACACAGGAGAACAGAGAGAGATGGTGTGAGTACACAAGAGGACAGAGTGACAGTAGAGTACACAGGAGAACAGAGAGATGGTGAGAGTACACAGGAGGACAGAGTGACAGTAGAGTACACAGGAGGACAGAGAGATGGTGAGAGTACACAAGAGGACAGAGTGACAGTAGAGTACACAGGAGAACAGAGAGAGATGGTGAGAGTACACAGGAGGACAGAGTGACAGTAGAGTACACAGGAGAACAGAATGATGGGGATAGTACACAGGAGGATAGAATTACAATAGAGTACACAGCACGACAGTAATGGGAGAGTACACAGAAGGACAGAGTGATGGGAGAGTACACAGGAGGATAGACTGATAGGAGAGTACACAGGAGAATAGAGTGATGTAGAGAGTACACAGGAGGATAGTGACAATAGAGTAGACAGGAGGATAGACTTACAGTAGAGTACACAAGAGGATAGAGTGATGGGAGAGTACACAGGAGGATAGACTGATAGGAGAGTACACAGGAGAATAGAGTGATGTAGAGAGTACACAGGAGGATAGTGACAATAGAGTAGACAGGAGAATAGAGTGATGTAGAGAGTACACAGGAGGATAGTGACAATAGAGTAGACAGGAGGATAGACTTACAGTAGAGTACACAAGAGGATAGAGTGATGGGAGAGTACACAGGAGGATAGACTGATAGGAGAGTACACAGGAGAATAGAGTGATGTAGAGAGTACACAGGAGGATAGTGACAATAGAGTAGACAGGAGGATAGACTTACAGTAGAGTACACAAGAGGATAGAGTGATGGGAGAGTACACAGGAGGATAGACTGATAGGAGAGTACACAGGAGAATCGAGTGATGTAGAGAGTACACAGGAGTATAGCGCTCCAACTTGCCTCCCATTAGCTCCACATTGCCTCCCCCCGTTGTCCGTTTCCTACCTCCCTGGTAGGAGATCTGTATGTGCCTCCTTTGGCACAGTCTTGTACCTGATGGAGCTCTCCTATTCAGGAATGCAGAGCACTGGATGATGTCATGACACATATATACGCCATGGGTCCTTTACGTACATTTTCCCATGACGTATATGTGCATTGTGGGGCCTTAAGGGGTTAAACTTTGGCATGTGTGTCTTTATAAATGAGTCTGTGTAAATAAAATACATTGCATAGATATATAGACCTTTATAGTCAGACGGGCAGTGGCAGGGATCCCTGAAGTAGGCGCTCACTGTGCTGTCAGTCCCTTCCAGTGCCTTAAAGGGATAATAATGTTTCATAATAAAAGCAGCTCTAATTAATCATCATAGTATTTGGACTTTGGAGAGTGTTGTTTCAATTCTGTCAGAGTTGTAGTTCAAGAGTAATTCAATGACAAAGTATCCCCCTCCCTCCCCTTTTACTGATGTAACACTGCTCACCCAGATCAGAAGGGAGGTGCCCAGGTAGACTGCAGAGAGGGACAATCTTCAATTAAGATAAGGGAAAAACCTGAACAACTTGTCAAGGGGGGCAGGGCTTTCATTGTTCTCAGAGGAAGAAGATTGTCTCCTTCTGTTATCTGTCTGGTCTATGGACTGCATTCCACATCTGAGAAGAGATGGCTTACACTAGGTAAAAGGAGCGGGAGGGGAAACTTTGCTTGTGAATATCTCTCAAACCATAAAGGTTTGAGAGATAAGACTTATATCGTTCTTCATGTTTTTTTATGCCTATACAATAAAATACAGTTAAAACGAAGTATTACTATCCCTTTAAGGTAACCAGGCATTCAACTCACCAATCGTGGAGGAGAAAGGGACAGACAGCGCAGACTCAGTGATGCCTTCTCTGCAAGATGTCTGCGCTGTTCCCCGATGCCTGTCTGCCTAAAAAGGTCTATTTTTCACTAATGCCGCAATTATTCCTGAAAAATACATGTACGTATATGCATATCGCTATTGTAATTAGGATTTGAGGAGCAATATGTGTGATGATCGTTCCGCTTTCAGTAGGAATCAGTGAGATAAAATTAGGGATATCAGGTCTTTAGAGTATGTTCACACTGGAGACTTGGCTGCACTTCAGTTTAGCTCAGCTGCGCTAAGTACTTATCTCCCATGTCCTGCATTCTCCTGGTGTCTGTCTCACACAGCGGCCATGAAGAAGGTGTGTCACAAGGCCAGCCCATGTGGGCGTCAGCCATATATTATTGGTCACTACTCAAATAGGTCGGCCAGTCACTGGATGATGCAAACAGCATCACAGCTTCCAGCATGCCCCATGTGAACGATCTGTGTGTTAGTCCACTGGCCTCTATGCAAGCATATCAACAAGATAGATCATGGATACATTCAAACTGCTGTTTAGGTGACCTCATATGCCTTTAAATCGGGGATGCTTATTCAAATTTTATTCTGCAGGACTGCACAGAAATCAGGGCAACCCCACAATGTGTGTGTGTGTATAAGCGTCCTTGATTTAAAGGCATATGTGGTCACCTTCATTTCAGCAAGCTGCATTATGGTGCGTTCGGTGAGAAGGAAATCAACCATGTGAACAACACTGTTGGGAGCAAATTGTTTCACAAGGGTGCGTTTAGTGCAGTGTTAATAACGCTGCATTAAAGTTGCCCGTGTGAACATAGTTTTACTTCCCCTTTAAGACATATAATCTAGTTCACTGTAAGAAAATAAGAGTAAATAGAAGAATTACCTGGTAAATGTTAATAAATGTTAGTCTAAATCATTTAGACTTAATTTGCGGATTCCAACTAGCATTCAGATACATTAGATATTGGGGCTATGTTAACTCCTTGACTACAAGAGAGATCTGCAATGTATTGGTGACTTCTCCTGCAACCGGGTTTGGTGTAGTTTAAAGGATAGTAATATTTCACAATAAAAGCAGCTCCAATTAATCTTCATAGTATTTGGGCCATGGAGAGTGTTATTTTAATACTGTCACAGTTGTAGTACAAGAGTAATTAAATGATAAAGTATCCCCCTCCTGCCCCTTTTACTGATGTAACACTGCTCACCTAAGAGTAGCAAGACTGTCCAGATGGATCTCAGAGAGGGACAATCTTCAGTGAGCATAAGGAAAAACCTGTCAAGGGGGCAGGGTTTTCCTTATGTTCACAATAAGAAGATTATCCCTTGCTGTGATCTGTCCGGTCAATAGACCAGATTCCACATCTGAGGTGAGCAGTGTTACACTAGGTAAAAGGGGCGGGAGGGGGATACTTCATCATTCAATTACTCTTGAAATACAACTCTGATAGTATTGAAATAACAGTCTCCATGGCCCAAATACTATTAAGATTAATTGGAACTGCTGTTTTTGTGAAACATTACTATCTCTTTAATAGATCCATTGGACCATATTCAGGGGGCTAACAAGGTGTAATTCTGGAGCAAAGCAAATACACTACAGGAAACAAATTAAAATTCAAAAATTCAGTTGATTTAAATGGGGATTTTAATCTCTTGAATGCTAGCGAGGTCTCCAATGCATGGCATTCAAGGAGTTAAAAGCCCCATTTTAATCAGTGGGAATTTTATTTGTGCAGATAATGAGGATACAATGTTTGCTACATTGTCAAAAAAAGGCACAATGAATTCCTGATCTGAAAATCATACAATATAATTTAAGAGCACCTGAGCCATTAGGAAATAAAGAGAGACATGTAGAAAGTTCTCCTACGAAACTGATAGAGTAAAACTGATACCTTTATTGGCTAACTCATTGGCTGTAAGATGCAAGCTTAAAGGGATAGTAATACTTAAGACGTAAAAAAAATATGTTGTAGGGTTTACGTCCCCGAATAAAACAAGGGTACTCCCACTGCTGAGAGATATTTTATTAAATAATAACAGCTCAAACTTGAATTTTTTACGTGCAATATCACAGTGGCCTGAACATTTACAGTGGCGCTGTTCCTACACCATCCTATGGACTGTGCTGGTCTGTAGACCCTAAATCTCCATAGGATGGTGTAGCAACAGCGCCACTGTAAATTTTCAGGCCACTGTGATATTGCACCTAAAAAATTCAAGTTTGAGCTGTTATAATTTTTTAATAAAATATCTCTCAGTAGTGGGAGTATCCTTGTTTTACTCAGGGGGATAAACCCTACAACATATATTTTTTACATTTTAAGTATTACTATCCCTTTAAGTTATGGTAGTACATATCCAGTGGTGCCATTCACTCTCTCTCTCTCGCCCTCTTGTGGATACATTTCCTCTTTTCAGCAACACTGTTCTCATACTGAGGGAATTTATCAATGTTCTTATTTTCCTATTTGGAAAATCCACTGACAGATGGCTCAAGTGGTGAACCATTCACATATAAATTATTCCCAATTCTTCAGACACACCTTTGTCTTTTTTTTCAATGAATTGTCTCCATTTGTCAGAGCCAATCTTTCTATTTAACCCTTTAAGGATCAGGGGTGTGCACCACATTCCCACGCAATGTGCTCCACAACCCTCTGCTCCTTAAGGAGTTAAAGGGACAGTACATTTTTTATTATGAAAAAATATATATTTATATTGTAAGAACTGTCTTGCTGAGTAAAATAAGGATGATCCTGATGCTGGAAGATAATTAATTCAAAGGTTACTACAAGTCACTTTTTTAATTCTATTCTTAACCCTTTGAGTGCCAGAGGGGTACACAGTGCATTGCGTACTCATCTGCCACTCAAAGGGTTAAATCAAATTGTTGGCAACAAAGCTATCTGGTATCCAGATAGCACTTTTTTTTTTTAAAGCTCGCTATGGGAAAGCCTGAGTCTTAGACTAAAGTTCTTCATAGAAAGTGATAGTGACAGTGCCACCTGGTCTTCACAACAGAAAATTGCAGCTTAACCCCTCAAAGACCAGGGTCCTGGGAAGCAACCTTCCCTTAAGGACCACTTTGGTCTTTCTGACGTGCCGGTACACATGACCTGTGATGCATACTGGCGTGCTGCGTTGGGGACTGAGAGAGACCACTCCAGTCTTGGATCAGTCAATTTCAGTCCCAGTTTTTACTTACAGAGCTCCCGGGGGAGCACTGTAAGTAAAATGTAAGTGAGGTGCTATGACCATCACTGGTCCTTAAGGGGAAACCGTGTGCCGTGTTATAACTTTAAGGGGTTAATCAGAGAAAAAAAAAATTATACTAACTTGTAGCTGAAGCATCTTCCAGCATTTATCTATATATATTCATAATAACACAGTACTGCTCATTTAGCAGAAAAAGTTCACATATTTATCAAATATTTTCACCAGTAGATGTCAGAGTATAGTGGCTTGATTCTGCAAAATAAGTTCCCCTGGGTTTTACTGGGGAATGTCTCTTAAAAAAAATGCAAAATTTATTTTAAACCCTTGGATGCTAGCGACATCTCCAGCAATCGCTTCACAACCCGCTGGAGACATCTACAATTAAGAAGTGCTAATTATATTGCATTCTGTGTCTTTTTAAAATCTGAAACATACATCTAGGACTTGCTGTGTATATCGTGCAAAGGAGGATTGTCTGACATTTCAAGATGCCTGTGCTGGTGGGAACAGACTGATATGGATATGGAAATTCCTCCTCTGTAACGGTTCAAGAGAGTGAGGGGGCACCATCCCTGAGATAGTGTGTCAAGGGTTATTCATTCTCAGTGTGAGCATGTTACACCTCTTTTTGTTTTCTATAGCCTCCTAAAATTAAAGAGTATCCCAGGCATGGGCCCTTGCTTTATGTATGCATAGAGAAGCCTTCAGATGCAACTCACTGACAAGGCCCACTACAGGACGAAATGTCTGGGGTTTTGCTGTTTCTCTTGTGTAGGGGAGATTTGCCTGACATTACAGCACTGAACGGTCTGTGACAGAGACCAGACTGATATGAATATCCAGCATTGTCTGAGCTGGACCTGAGTGGGGTCACCATCCCCAGGTATAAACTACTAAGGCCGGGATTCATCAAACTGCAGGGAAAATCAGCGTATCAAATACGCTGCTCTTCGCCAAGATCATTGATGAATACCCGAAGGTATCCATCAATGATCTGACGTGTTTCCCTGCAATGCGTATGTGAAGCAGGGAAAATTGTGTAAATGGGGCAGTCTGGGGAAAAACACAAGCATATGCATAAGCGAAAATGTCTATGCGTGTGTTCGCACCATGCATTGGAATGGGATCCATCAAATTTGTGGATCTATATGGCCATCGCTTACTGAAGAATATGCATACCTGGGAACTCTCCGGATTTGCCCCGGAAACTCCGGATCTGACAGAGCTTTACCGGGTCTCCAGGGCAGAGGCTGATTCCTCCGGATGTGGAGAGTTTCCTCCGTCCCCAGCCTTCTGTGTGACACATTTAACCCTCTGAGTGCCAGAGTGGTACGGAATGCATTGCTTTGCACTCAAAGGGTTAAATCCCCCCCCCAACATTCGAGTTAAGCCCCGCCCCTTTTTGACACAATTAGCGTCATTTTTGATACCCCCTGCTGAACAGAGGACTACCCTCCGGGTAGCCCTCAACTGAAAGTTCCCAGGTATGAGAATATGCAATGGCCAGATACAATCCGTAAGTTGCTGAATGGGCGAATGGTTAATGCACAGAGAAATCCTCCGATTTTCCTGCATATTAATGCAATCGCACCTTGATGAATCCCGGCCTAGGTTGTATTTGATCTCAGGATGCACTTATCACACCTCTACTGTTTTCTTCACCCCTATATACATACCTGGGAACTTTTCAAATGAGCTCACCCTGAGATCTCTGAACTATTAACCCCCTTATGCTCCTGAGAAAGTAGATTCTAGGTACAGTGGCGTAACAATAGGGGTCGCACCTGAGACCGGGCCCGTCACTCCAAGGGGCCCGGCCGCCCCCTGCGAACCCATCGTCACTCGCCCACAGCCCTGCCGGCAGCAGCTCAGCTGATCTCCCGGCACTCTAGTAATGCAGAGCACTGGGAGATGACATAATCTCCCAGCGCTCTGCATAACTGAGAACCGCACGAGAGATGGAGGTAGGAGATGTGCATGGAGCAACGTTAAGATGGGGGGGGGGGGGGGGGGGGGGGGGGGGGGCCCGGGCCCGGCAGCAATTTCTGCACCAGGGCCCGGTGGCTTCTAGTTACGCCACTGTCTAGGTGCTATGTCAATGTTTGGTCTAACCTAGAGATGATCCAATCAGTCCTCACGGAACCTTTAACATGGTATAGTCTGATGTATCACTTCTTCTACACTCACAAAACCAGCAGGACTTCTCCCTCCGCCTTTCGGGTAGAAATGTTGCTAATTTGGACATTAAATTAGAAATTCATTGATGTAAATTATATAGTAGGAAACACAGGACTCTCTCACCCTAAGAATCTGAGCCTTCACCCTGAGATTTGATGCAAAACCCTGAGTCTCAGGGTCAAACGCTGAGAGTTCCCAGGCTTGCCTATATAACACATTTTGAATGATCACAAAGGCCGGGATTTTTGTAGAGACAAGTTGACTTATCCCACGATAGAGAAAGAAACATATTATTATGTTCAAAAGAAATGTGGAGGAGTTCTGGGAAAAACCATTAACACTATAGGTGGCACAAAAATTCCAAAAATGCCCAATGATTTAAATGGGGATTTTAACACCTTGAAAGCTAAAGAGGTCTCAAATGCATTGCCACCTCAAAAAACCACTTAACCCTAATAATGTTTACATATTTGTAAACAATATTAAAAAGCCTTACACTAGCTGAATGCTTAGTTTTAGAAATATTTTATGTGTTAGTTTGGCTTCCTGTACTCTTTTGTGATGTCACTTCCTCTCTGACTTAGCACCTTATGTAAATTGTCTTCTTTGCATACAGTGCCAGAGGCATGGGATGGAACATATTTTTAAATCTCAGCATTATCTAAACTTACATAAAGGAATCTTTTAATGCAGATTAAAAATATCTAAATGTTTCAGGCTGATGGTGACATTTTAAGGGATCTATGTATGTACAATGAATATTTACATTTTTAGAACTGAAAGCAAGATAAAAATTAAAAAAAAGCATCAAATCAGTAGTCCAATAAAAATTATGAACATTGATAAATTTACCCAATAATTCCTGTAACCATTTAACCCTTTGAGTGCTAGAGAGGTATTCAACATATTGCATTAAAGGGTTAGAAGGAGGAGGCAGAGGACAAGTGTTCCGATATATATATAATCTTCACTGCTGTGAGGTAGTCTATTGAAAAGTTGTAACAGCTGAAATATTTTCTTTTGTTTCCATTAAACTACAGTGTAATGTTGCCAGGTGGCGCTGTTTGTATCACTTTATATGGAGGACTTTCTTCTAAAACTCCCTCTAGTCGTCTCTCCGGTTCCCATTGGTTGGGGGAGCCGGAGTGACATGATTAAGTTATGTGTCAGTCCCAGGTAATTCGATTTCCTGTGGCTAACAATGAACTGGGTCCTGATTGGTTGGTTGTTGCTTGCCACTCCAATTCCAGTTGGCTAGGAATTGGAGCAGCAATATTGAATTATGTAGAAATGCTTTTACTGTGCACAGTCCTTTTGTCTTATTTTTATCCCCTATTGTGTCCATTGTATTATGTTGTCACCTCACCATTGTCCCTTTTTAGAATCTGTGTACCCTCCCATTGTTTCATTGTACCAAGTTTATGTATAAAATGTCCCCTGTTCCACAATAAAGTGTCTTTTTGTTTTGGAACAAGAAGGCGTCCTGTCATTTTGTTACAAGAATGACATAAAAGGGCTTCTTTTAACTCCCATTCTAGGAAGGAGCTCTGGAGAACTACCGGCACGGCTGGTAGCCGACCTCAGGAGGGAGAAACCCGGAACAACGGCTAACGACAACCCAGCATCCTTAGCTTCTGTTACAGGGGAGATTCACTAAGGAGTGATAAAGAGGTGATAAAGTGGAGATGACTTCTCCAGTGATATCACTTCTTCAGTTCCTATGTTATTCTATGGAGCCTATTGACTAAGATCTCCAGAGTTGGAGAAATCTTAGTGCATAGGGTCCACAGAATAACAAAGGACTTGGAGAAGTGATAAACTGGAGAAATCATCTCCACTTTATCACCTCTTTATCACCACTTAGTGAATCTACCCCAGTGTTTCCACAGTGATAAAGTCTCCAATTCTCATGTTATTCTGTGGAAACTATGCACTGGGGTGTCTGCATCTTGAGACATCTTAGTACATAGGCTTTGTAGAAAAAACGTAGGAATTTGTCAGTTTTCACACTGGAGAAGGTATCTCCTCTTTATAATTGTCTTATTACCCCTTCGTGCATCTGACCCAAACCCTTCCAAATGCAGCAACAGAAAAATAAATTTTCTTCTGTAAACTAGCTGGCAAAGTTGCTGACAGTTAAAGGGACAGTAATGGTTTCGTATAAAATAAGCTACAGTGCTTCCTTATAGTGTATATTATTGCTCTGAGATGTTGGCAATGTTGAGATCGCTCTGTTTTCTATGAAATAATATTATAAAGTGTCTCTCTCACGCCCCTTTTCAATACTGTAAGCCATCCCTCCTTTGATCTGAAATTTGGGTCACTGGACCGGATATATCACAACAAGGAAACCCTCATGCATGCTCTTATCCTTTCTCGCCTGGACTACTGTAAGTCTTTACTTATTGGCCCTCCTACTAACCATTTCACTCCTCTTCAATCAGTTCTTAATTCAGCCATCAGAATACTCTTCCTCTCCTCCAGAACTGTTCTCACCCACCACTATTAAAATCACTGTCATGACTTCCCATAAAGCAGCGTATCACATTCAAAATCCTCCTCATCACCTTCAAGGCTCTCCATCACTTGTCCCTGCCTTATATTTCATCTTTGATATTCCGCCATATTCATGCACGTCCACGATGCAGCACACATGGTGGACGACTCTCTGCCCCTTTAACCACTATCGCTGTTTCACAATGGAAAGCTTTCTCACTTGCTGCCCCTACCTCTGGAACTCCCTACCACCCAGTATTTGCCAAGCATCAACCCTCAACAACTTTAAATCAAAGCTAAAAGGGCACCTTTTATCTCTAGCAACAGCGTAATATGGAAACATTATCATTATCATCATAAGCCAAACACTGCACTTCCTCCTCTACCAGCTTGTATCTGTATGTCACCCATCCTATACTTAGATTGTAAGCTCTACGGGGCAGGGACCTCTTATCCTACTGTATACTCTCCTGTTGTTCCCCTTATGACTGCCTATATAAGCACTTAATCACCGCACTTATTGTACCCCTTCTATATTAAATGTAATCTGTAAAGTGCCAAGTACACCGGTTGGCGCTATATAAATAAAAAATATACAATACAATACATACAATACAACAATGGAAATGTTCCTTCTGTCAGTATAAGCAAAACCCTACCCCCCAAGACTGACAGTATATTGTCACTCGTCGCGATCCACTTTCTGCTCTGAGGGAAGACGTCTGATGTAAGTAAATGGGGCAGGTGGGGGACACTTTATAATATTATTTCATAGAAATTAGAGTGATCTCAATATTGACAACATAGCAGAACAATAGTATACACTATAAGGAAGGATTGTAGCTTATTATATACTGAACCATTTCAAACCCTTTGATAAAATAATATTTGTATGACGCATCATCCAGAAGGAGTTCTCTTATTTTACTCAGAAGGAAACATTGCAGTTTTTTACAGTAACACTTTACCCCTCTGGGAGCCAAAAAGGCCTCTGACGCTTTGTAAATGACTGCGTCTGAGACCTCTATAGCATCAGATTGATTTCATGTTTGGTCACAGGAGAGTCGTATGACCATTTAAACAATTGTTAAGTTCCTTTAAATGAAACTTTCACTCAAATTAAAGTGCCCCCCCAAATCCTTATGCACATAACGATACGAATAACAATACTTGTAATTATCCGGGATAAGTCCGGCGTTATTGAGAAATCCAACTTGATCGGAAACTCACCGGCAGGCATCTTGCTGTAGTGGCATCTGTGTGCCTGAACCGTCAGTCCCTTCCTGTACCTTAAGGTACAATGCAACTCCCCCTCACTAATCCTGGAGGAGACCGGGACGGACAGAGCAGGCGCACAGATGTCTCTTCGGCAAGATGTCTGCGTTGATGTCTGCCGGTGCATCTCGGGACAAGTTGGATTTCTCAATAACGCCAGACTTATTCAGGATAATACTAGAATTGATATGCGTATCGCTATGTGCATAATGATTTGGGGGGCACTTTAATCTGAGTGAAAGTTATGTTTTAGTATTATCAGCCCTTGTTTCATCTACTATAAGATTATTGCACAAATCCCCAAACATTCTATATAATAATTCGGTAAAACGTGTGTAATGATGCAGTCATGCGCAGTAGAGTCTGCCAGTGACCAGGCTGATACAGAGTGGGGAGCTCTGAAGGAGCGTCCAGCTCTGTATCAGCTGCGGCGCGGGCAGTCTCTACTGAACATGAATGCACAGCGACTGGCTGGCACTGTATCAGCCGCGGAGTAGGCAGTCTCTACTGTGCATGACTGCACCGCGACCGGCTGGCCTGTGTAATGGGCTCTTCAACTAGTATCACTATAATTCCACGCATTCTCTTGCCACCTAACGGCACTGCTACTTTTCTGCCACACGGAATAAAATACCCTTTCCTGGGAAACCTCATTTTCTAGCATTCGGTGATGTGCCACTTTTAACTCTGTCACTATCTGAGATCCAGCCTTCCTCCCTAAACACCAGATCCACCGCCTCCCCCACATCTTGTACAATGTGTGATGCCTCCACCAAGTTGGGGTCAAGTCGGAAGTCTCTGTGTCCGTGAAAGACGGTCTGGGTCATGCTGTCTTGGGGGTCTGCTGGCATCTCCCCCTGATTATTATAGACCCCAGTGCACACCAGGATTGATCTGCAACTCTGCGGCAGCCCATCAACAGAACTCCGCCGCTGGCTCTTTAGGTAGCGATTGTAGAGATTAGCACCATATATATCCGCCATCGGATTATCCCTATAAAAAAGAAAGACAGTGGGCTGATGTACTAAGAGGACCTGGGGGAGATGCACTAAGGTTCAGTACAATAACTAAGCATGTTTGGTGATCCCTCCAACATGAACAATGCAACACACTTCACCATACTCACTTAGAATGATCTATGAAAGACGAGGGGGGACTTTATTCACTAGCATATAAGGTTGATGTCATTCTGCAGATGTCTTAGAGAAAGCATACGGGAAGCGGAGAGGATACACTGAGTTCAGTACATTGATCACCACCAGCCCTCCTTTAACCCTTTGAGTGCCATAGGAATGTGCAACACATTGTTCTTTGAGGCTTTCAAAGAGTTATTAAAATACACAATTCCCTGCACCACTTAACAGCTGATTCAAATGCACACAGGACCAGCTGATCAGCTGTTTCACGTACAAAGCTGACTACTGGTGACCACAACAGAAAAAATGTATTTAATTTAGATAAATAAATATATAAAAACACAAATTTGAACTGAAATAACTTTTGTAAAAAATTATATTAAGAGGAAAGTTGTACAGAAATAAGAGGCGGGGACATGGGGACATCACCAGTAATGTACAGTCCCTTATGTAATACGTAATATAACAAATCAAGTCTGATAACCTTTCAAGTGAAAATCTCCCAGCAGTGGGAGTTCTATATTTTACTTAGAAGGAAAATAACTGTGGTGTATATGTGGTTTTTTCATACCTAAACTTGACTACTCTTTTACCCCTTAAGGACCAGATGGGTGCACAACACATCGCACTATCACAACTTGTAATTTTCAAATGTAATCACACCTTCCAAATAGGTCACTTGCTCACATCTGCCACCCAGGCAAGAATCACTTATCAGACTCACCCTACAGCATATAATGTGCGGATGGGATGGTCCCAACCTCGCGCCTTTGCTTGGCTCAGAATGAGGTGCTCTGCAAAACTGTACGTTACTGTGCTGGGTTTACCAATCAGAACTTCATATTGCAGCTTGTGCCCAGTAAGCTTGTGGTATAGCGTCTCCAGGCAAACCAGAAATGTGCCATGACCAAACCTGGCAAAAACAAGAAGGAACATGTAAGTACCAGGTACTACGTGAGACCAAATATGTAAATCAATGGTATATTTTTCCAATAGTGCCACCTACATGGCAAGCAACATCATGGGTGTCAAAATGGCACCCGTAATATGTTGCCATTCAGAATGGCGCAAGGTGAGTATCTGTTAGGTTAGGTTCAGTGTCCACTATCAGGTTAGGGTCAGTGTCTGCTATCAGGTTAGGGTCAGTGTGTGTTGGTCAGTGTCTACGATCAGGTTAGGGTCAGTGTGTGTTAGGCTCTGTGTCCACTATCAGGTTAGGGTCAGTGTGTGTTAGGGTCAGTGTCTACTATCAGGTTAGGGTCAGTGTGTGTTAGGGTCAGTGTCTACTATCAGGTTAGGGTCAGTGTGTGTTAGGCTCTATCTCTGTTAGGTCTGGGGCTGGTTTAGGTTAGCTATTAGGTTAGGGTTAGTTTTTGGGTTGGGGTACTTAGGTTAGAGTCACGTGACAGTCACACTTTAGGATGGTTTGGGGGTGTTATTAGGTTCGGGTTTGTTGCAACATTTTAAATGTGCCTTTTTAAGCTGGCGACAGTTTTAAGTTGTTGCTTTGACACGCTCCATTACCAGCACTGCATTTCAATAGGAAGTCTAAACCCACACCCACCAACATGTTACACATGAACAAGAAGATGTATTGATGTACCTAGAACTGCAGCAAGTCTGGAGCACGCCAAATGCACCACAGGGGACGAACGCAAATTGGTTTAAATGGGAATTTTAACCCCTTGAATGCTAGAAAGCTTTCCAATTTATTGCAGGAAATTGTAGATTTCCCTAAACCCATTGTGTTTGGCTTTTGAAACTCAGACACAGTGGATCTATGGAGAACCTGCTCACAAAGCAGGCCTTTGTGGCTGAGAGTCACAGATTTCTAGGTTGCCTTTCAACCATAGGGGGCCCATTTTCTCACCCCCTTAATGGTTGATAGGAGCCGTTCTGAGGCTGTACAGAGATGCCCCAGACTTTCCTTTTCCTTGAGTTTGCTCCCATTGGAGAAGACTTAGTAAAAAAGCAATAATCACCATTTAAGTAAATGCAAACACAGTTAAGGTTTAAGTGTCAGTGTTCCTTTAACCATTTGTGTGCCAGAGAGATGTCCACCGCATTCCAAAGCAATACGCTGGACACCCCTCTGGCACTCAAAGGGTTAATTTTTACTGACCTGGGCATCTTCGCCTCAGCCATCCACAGAAGGTCCATGTTACTTGCCAGGATAGGGATATGTGGATAGGGGACATGGGAAAGCCACCCCGTTGGTCTCCCTGAGCTCAACAGCACATCAAGAATCAGCTGCAGGCTGGTCTCCCATCTCACTGGCTCCCCCAGCAGGACCACAGCTGCAAAACAACAATGGTGAATACTGGGACAAACATATTTGGAATGATTTATTTAAACCATTACCCCCTTAAGGACCCATGATGTGCCAGGACAGTCATGGGAAACTTCCCTAAAGGACCAGTGACAGTCCTGGCCCTGAATCCGATTGTGTAAAAAGAAAAAAATGCTCTGAGGTCCTTAAGTGCCAGCTTGACATGCCAAGGCTGTCACGCCTGACCTGGCACTTACGGACCGGTGATGGCTGCACGCTGCTCTGCCATCCCAGAATTAAAATCGCTAAAATAAAAAAGTCTCCATGGTCCTTAATGGCCACCCACTAACCAGATCGGGTGGTCGTTAAGGAGCTAAAGACATAGTAATGCTTAATGGGACAGTAAACCCTAATTATGAAAATATTTACATGGTAGTGCTTTTTATGTTTAGTAAAATAAGGGTATTTCCATGCTGGAATATGCTTAGGTCAAACATTACAGAGCAAACTTGACATTTTTGAGAATCTGGGTTTGATTTTTTTTACAGTTAGGAGACACTGTTGCTATTACTGAATGTGAAAAGCTGAGTGTCACAGACACTGCTTTCCATAGATGGATGTAGGAACAGTGCCCCCTGCCAGCCAAACTTCTTGAACTGAAGCTGTGAGAAAAATGCTAAGTTAATTGTGTAATAACTTTAAAAAGAAACATCTCACATCACCGGGAGAGCTCTGGTTTTATCCAATAAGAAAAGCCCTACAAAAAGTATATTTCTTCAGAATCAATCTTTAACCCTGTAAGTGTCAGAGAGGTATCCAACGCATTGCGTTTCAATGCCTTGGATTCCTCTCTGACACTCAAAGGGTTACATGTTACTGGATTTGAAGTCCACTACTGCATATATGATTCTTTTTTTGCAGGGCTCCTGGACTAAACTCCACCCAGTGGTCTTCTTAGGTGACCTTTAATGGGAGGAGTTTGGCTGCTAGGAGACCTGCAAAAAAAAAAAAATCATGTCTACCTCTAGGGACTCCAATCTCCAGTACTAATTAAAAATTGATTTTGGAGAACCAATCCATGCTGAATTGATTCACAGTGCCCATTACAATTTTCTGCCCAGATTAACCCCTTAAAGGGGAAGTATAAATCCTATTCAAGCTTTTGGCTAATAAATTACTAAATAAACCAACCAGCTTTGAATACTTTTGTAATTATCTTTTTTTAATTCATGGTTTGGCCAAAATTAAACATTTAAAAATGATCTGCCCTTACTCCCGGACAGACTGCTATTAGAGCTCCGTACCCCAGTCTGTCAATCTTCCTCTGCTCCCCTCCCATGCAGAGTCTTGATCCAGCCTCTCCGATGATGGAGGATTTCTCTTTGTAAGCTGGAGCGCTCTCAATGGCCAGAAAGCAGAAATCCTCCATCATCGGAGGAGGTTGGATCGAGACGCTCGCTACTTGGGGAGGGGAGCAGAGGAAGACTGACAGACTGCGGTGCTGTGCCTACAGTCTGTCCGGAAGTAAGGGCACAGATCATTTTCATTTTGGCCAAACCACGAATTTAAAAATGAAACGGCACAACAGTTCAAGCTAGTCACTCTATTTAGTAACTTATTAGCCAAACTTGTATAGAGGTGATAGTTCCCCTTTAAGAACCGTTAACCTGACAATCACCAGTATCCACGCCTCAAGAACTGGTGACGGTTCTGGCACGTTGTGGCTTTTGTGATCAGAGCTCTCCTAATTAGCTAGTAGATGTAAACTACTAAGCCACAAGGACCTGTTCACCTGGTTGTCATTGCCATTGTGTAACTGACACAGAACAGTTCTCCAGAACACCAGAGTCTGTTAAAACCCAATACTCTCATTGACTTGATATAATCAGTGATTAGCGACAAAGAAGTAATGGTACTTCTGTATGAATACATTTCATTAGACGTTTTTATCCTGCTTTGGTGTAGCTGCTAAAAAACATATTTCTAAATAGTTCAGTGTAAGAAACTTCACTGAGAGGGTAGTAGATAAGTGGAATAACCTACCAGTAGAAGTGGTAGAGATTAATACAGTGACGGAATGTAAACATGCATGACACAGGCATAAGGCTGTCATGAACGTTAAAGCAGAACTACCACCATAGTCAAAGTCGCCCTGCAATATTTAGGCAGATGGCGACTAGCTTAATAATAGTTAAAATGAACGACCCGATGTCTGCACTGATGCCTGGCGTCCGGTCTCGGAAGATTAAGGATTTCTTTACAATCGGCTCGTTCAGAGAAGTAAGTTTACTATTATTAAGCTAGTCGCCATCTGCCTAATTATTGCAGGACGACTTTAACTATGGTGGTAGTTCCGCTTTAAAGGGATAATAATACTTCGTTTTATCTTTATTTTATTTTGTAGCCATTAAAAAAACATGAAGAACGATATAAGTCTTATCTCTCAAACCTTTATGGTTTGAGAGATATTCACCAGCAAAGTTTCCCCTCCCGCCCCTTTTACCTAGTGTAAGCCATCTCTTCTCAGATGGGGAATGCAGTCCATAGACCAGACAGATAACAGCAGAGGACAATCTTCTTCCTATGAGAACAATGAAGGCCCTGCACCCCTTGACAAGTTTTTCAGGTTTTTCCCTTATCTTAATTGAAGATTGTTCCTCTCTGCAGTCTACCTGGGCACCTCCCTTCTGATCTGGCTGAACAGTGTTACATCAGTAAAAGGGGCGGGAGGGGGATACTTTGTCATTGAATTACTCTTGAACTACAACTCGGACAGTATTGAAATAACACTCTCCAAAGTCCAAATACTATGATGATTAATTAGAGCTGCTTTTATCATGAAACATTACTATCCCTTTAACTACGGTGGTAGTTCTGCTTTAAGGACCACATAAGGCTAGAGGTTTTTACAGTAGGAAAAATGGGCAGACTGCATGGGCCGAATGGTTCTTATCTGCCAACAAATTCTGTTTTAATTTAAAAAAAAAAAAAAAAAAAATCAAAGTGGCCATCAGATGTATGCGTCCCATGGATAAAAACAACGTAGACGCCCCTGGATTAGAAATACTCTGAGACAGATTAAGGAGGCATCTCTGTTTATGACAGTGAAAAGCGAACATAGGATCTCACCTTCGATGGTCGGGAAGTCTGGTTTGACAGGAGCCTGCGACAGACAGAGGACATGTTAGATTCTATGGGATGTATTCAACAACCAGTTCTGGAGCAAAGCAACTGCATCACAGGGGCGTAGTGAAAAATTCCAATGATTTGAATTGAAGTTTTAACCTTTGAATGCTAGAAATGTCTTCAGCACATTGCTTTGCAATGTGACAGAGGCCTCTTTAGCATTTAATGGGTTAAAAGCAGCAATGAAATCAAAGGAAATTTTATGGCTTTTATTTGTGCCCCATTGGTTAGTTGGTTTGCTCCAGAATAGCACCTCTTTAGTTAAAGGCCCTATATACTGTACAGATATTATAATTCTGCTGATAAAATAAAAGTGTTAACTCAACATTATCCATGTAAGGAATCAGTTAACACCACATGCCTTGAGACAAACAACTCCTGGATTTCTGCCTGTTAGTAACAATGGATCACAGAGCAGAGATACTTTATTGCACGATTACCATTAGGGAGACAGCACAGTGTTATACCATTACCATTAGTGAGATCAGCACAATACTATATCATTACCATCAGAGAGAACAGTATTATACAATTACCATTAGTTTGATAAGCACAATACTATACCATTACCATCAGAGAGAACAGAACAGTATTACACCATTACCATTAGTGAGATAAGCACAATACTATACTATTACCATCATAGAGAACAGTATTGTACCGTTACCATTAGGGAGATCAGCACAATACTATACCATTACCATCAGAGAGAACGGAACAGTATTATACCATTATCATTAGTGAGATAAGCACAATACTATACCATTACCATCAGAGAGAACGGAACAGTATTATACAATTACCATTAGTGAGATAAGCACAATACTATACCATTACCATTAGGGAGATCAGCACAATACTATACCATTACCATCAGAGAGAACAGAACAGTATTATACCATTACCATTAGTGAGGTAAGCACAATACTATACCATTACCATTAGGGAGATCAGCACAGTATTATGCCATTACCATTAGAGAGATCAGCACAGTATTATCCATTAGGGACATCAGCATAGTATTACACCATTACAATTAAGAAGGTCAGAACTGCATTATGCCATTACGAGTAGGGGTGATCAGCACAGTATTACACCATTACCATTAGCAAGGTCAGAACTGTATTACACCATTACCAGTAGTGATATCAGAACAGCACTACACCATTACTATTAGGGAGATCAGCACAGTGTTACACCATTACCATTAGGAAGATCAGCACAGCATCGAACCCTTACAATTAGGAAGATCAGCATAGTATTATATCATTACCATTAGGAAGACCAGCACAGTATTGCACCATTCCCACTGGCAACATCAGAAACATATCACACCATTACCATCAGCAAGATCAGCACACTGTTACACCATTATCATTAGGGAGATCAGTTCAGTATTACACCACAACCATTACTCAGATCAGCACAGCAATATACCTTTACCATTATGGAGATCAGCACAATACTACACCATTACCAATAGGGAGATCAGCACACTATACAGACCACAAGCTAGCAGGAAGACTGGTGTCTTTAAACATGAGCCACAGACTTCAGCCCCTTTAGCTAGTACCCAGCAATGTCAAAGGTCAAAGACTAAAACAAAACAAGTTCAGCCCGTTTCCTGTGTTGGACGGTTCCACTCTCCATGTCCCCAATATCTCTATTACTTTGTAATTACCGGATTCTTAGGTCTGCGGGTGTGATCTACTGTGTCCAGCAGGGGGTACGCTGCCCTCAGATCATCTATAGTAACCACGTTCCTGAACCCCAGACTGTACAGAGCTGGTGAAGGTCAACACTCCGGTGCGTAGAGGCGAAGGGTAAATAACCTTGAGGGCTCCAGCTGTTGGAGACTACAAATCCCATGATGTGAGTTGTAGTTTCCAATGGCTGGAATGCCAGATGCTATCTACTCCTGATACAGGCACTGTCCATCACTCAGGGCAGAGAAATATCAGGAGAAAAATGACCATTTGTACAAAGAAATAGTGGAGCAATTCTGGGGCAAACCAACTGCACCACAGCGAGCAAACATTCTTCCCATAAAGGTCCAGTGATTTAAAGGGATAGTAATACTTCCAAATCACTAATCCCCATATTGTAGCTATGCTAAAAAGCAACATATTGCCCCCAGTGTCATCTCTCAAACCCTTATGGTTTGAGAGATAATAGCGCGCAAAGTTCCCTCCCTCCCCCTTCCCTGAAGTCAGCGTTCTAGCTGACTGCAGGGATATCCGGTCTTATGTGCATCAGGCGACTCTGCAGCAGAGCCGAGATCGCGTTTATATATAAAAGAATTCTTTCAGTGAAATGGTCTTGTACGCGTGCTAGCAAACAAAGCACAAACCAAGCACACGTAGAAGACCGTTTCAGTGAAAGAATTCTTTTTTATAAATGCGATCTCGGCTCTGCTGCAGAGCCACCTGATGCACATAAGACTGTCGTACGACAGCTTCCCCTGCAGTCAGAGTTCAGTCAGGGAAGGGGGAGGGAGGGGGTGACTTTGCACGCTATTATCTCTCGAACCATAAGGGTTTGAGAGATGACACTGGGGGCAATAAGTTTCTTTTTAGCATAGCTACAATATGGGATGAGCAATTTGGAAATATTACTATCCATTTAAAAGGAGTTTTAATCTCTTGAATGATAGACAGGTCTTTCTCAATGTGGTGGAGACGTCCCTAGCTTTCAAGGAGTTAAAGTGGACCTTTCACTTTAATTCAAGTGAATTCATGTTAACCAAAATTCAAGCAGATGTACAGTTTTGGAGATATTCACACTTTCATTTCTGGTGAAAGTGAAAGGGAACATTTCCTTGTACCGCACAGACCTTCATTAGCATAGGAAAATGCCATTGGTACCACACATGTACCACAATTAGCATACATTAGCATATGAAAGAATTGTGAATATCTTCTGAAGTTACTGTACATTTGCTGGTCTTTTGGCTAACATGGCACATAGGCAGTTGTTAATGCAGTTTTCAAACTTGAATGCAGATTGAATGCAAACTTGAATTAAAGTGTTAGTAATGTCCAATAATAGATTTGTAGAGGCTAAAAAAAGAATCACATTGCCACAAACCTCATCTCTCAAACCACTCTGGTTTGAGAGATGTTGGCAATCAAAGTTCCCCCTTCCCTCCACTTCTCCTGACATCAGCATCTAGCTGACAGCAGGAGATCCCAGTCTGGGGATCAGCCGGCGGCTCTGCAGCAGAGCTGAAACTTTGATTGCCAATATCTCTCAAACCATAGCGGTTTGAGAGATGGGGTTTGTGGCAATGTGATTCTTTTTTTAGCCTCTACAAATTATTATTTTTGGACATTACTAACAATTTAAGGTGAAAGCTCCATTTTAAAAGCCCCATTTAATTCAGTGGGAATTGTCCTTTGTCCATTATGGTGCAGGAATTACTCCAGTTTTCTTTGTACATACCATGCAAACTGAGCCATTATGTCTAACAGCTCACAAACCATGACAGTAATATCCCTCTGAATGGTGAATCCATCTATTAATTGTTTGTTAGTTTGGAGGAAAACATAATTGTATTACTGATTGAATAGTTTGCAGGCATACCTAAGCACAGATGCACGTTTAATAGCGTTTTCTATTAAACAACTCATTGCAGTCCATAGGATTGCAATGATGAAGTGTACTGGGAGCACTGTAAGAATTAACTGTAAGGGAAGTCAGCAGAACAGACAGCATGGCTTCCCTTCTTACTGCTAGAAACCAAATTAATCAGTTGCATGCAGTAAGTTTGTAGTCCTAAATGTGAACACCATTTTGACACTTTGAGGGTATAACAAATACAGCAGTACAAGGACAGTAAGTTGCAGGCATTGGCTGGTTGGGGATGATAGGAGTTGTAGTCCCCAACAGCTCGAGGTCCAGCAATTGACTAAGACTACAGTAACATTACACAATTTTCATATAGAGTCCCAAGTAGGAACATCAGTGTAGGGGTCCATATCTTTGCAAGAGACCTCTTGGTGTCAGTTAAAGGATACTCCCTGGCTATCTCTTCCACTGGTCCTTGGCCGGACATCAGAACACATTTGTCATGAAACTGCTGGAACATCCGCATGGGACTGTGAGACAGGATTATCTGATCAGGAGACACCTGGAAAGAGGTCAAATTAAGGGAAAGTTCACACGGGCAGCTTGATCACAGCATTGCTAACATTGTGTGTAATTTCATAGACTACAAAAGGTGTGATTCTGGTGCAATCCAATTGTACCACAGGTGAGAAATAAAAATTCCCATGGATTTAAATACATTTAAATTAGTGCCATTTCTACCATGTAAGAAAATGAAGAAGCTGTTTGTCTTGTGTACGTTGAAGCAGTGATATCTGTAAGTTGAAGCATGTTAAGGGTTCCTTGAAGGTTGACTGCAGAACCAATAGATCAATGGGTTATCGCAGTGGGGATATATCAACTAGAATATATACGTTTCTAGAAACTTTAAGGGTTAATGTTTTTAAAGATCTCAGGGTCACCTCATTTTGAAAGCTCCCAGGAATACGTATTTTAAATGTGTGGAGCACAGAATTCCAAACTCTAGAGGCCACTGACTGCTGTGACAGAAAAGTGACACCTGTGATGGGCAACAAGAATGTGGGTTCCACTGAGAATTCTGAACACTAAAAGGAGATCTGAATCCTCCTTCCTAACACTGAATAGTAACATAGTTCATGAGGCTGAAAAAAGACATGCGTCCAGCCAAAGTCAAATCACCCCTGTTGATATAGAGCAGCGGTTCTCAACCTTTCTAGTGCCGCGACCCTTTAATAAAATTTCCCAAGTTGTGGTGACCCCTAACAGTAAAATTATTTTCGTTGCTACTTCATCGCTGTAATTTTGCTTCTGTTATGAACAGAAATATAAATATCTGATGGTTTTAGGCGACCCCTGGAAAATCGTCATTCGACCCCCAAAGGGGTCCCGACCCACAGGTTGAGAACCACTAATATAGAGAAAGGGAAAAAAAAAATAAACAACAACATTGAAGCTATTTACAATTAAGCCCCAAGTGGGTAAAACAATTTCTTCCTGAATCCAAAAGGCATTCAGATATTTCCCTGGATCAACATCGTATCTGCTTTGAAGCCAACTGTCATATTTCTCACTATTGTTCTGTGCTAGAGAGGCATGCATTACTTTTTTGAAAGCAGTTACAGTATCTGAAAGCACAGCATGCAGAGACAAAGAATTCCTTAACTTTACTGCCCTTACTGTAAAAAAAGATCCCTGATTTTGTTTTTGTGGAAACGCCTTTCCTCTAGTCTTAAAGGGGATGTTTCACCTTCTAAAAAGAAGTTCCCATATGCTTTGTTAATACAAGTTATACTGTGAACACTGTTTTTTTATTATTATTTAACTACTTTAAAAGATATTTTATCTTCAGTGCAGAAGAGCTGTGCCAAAGAATCAGCACGTCCCATTATGCTGACCGTCACAGATCTTCAGTCCATCCTATTTCTCCTCCCACCTCCCTCCCAGCTGCCCCAGGGAGCACGTTCACGTTTCCCTTCTGCGTGCTGTGAAAAGCTTGTAGATTTACAGCAAGCTGCAATTAGAATTATACTGACCTCAGTATAATGCTAACTGCAGCTTGCTGTAACGCTATCAGCCGTTCACAGAACGCCGAAGGGAAACGTGAACGTGCTCCCTGGGGCAGCTGGGAGGGAGGTGGGAGGAGAAATAGGATGGACTGAAGATCTGTGACGGTCAGCATAATGGGACGTGCTGATTCTTTGGCACAGCTCTTCTGCACTGATAAAATATCTTTTAAAGTACTTAAAGTGGATGTGTCACCTATGGATAACATCCCATAAATAGTTAGGTGACATAGCCAATACCATGAAAACGTTATTTATTTTTTATTTTAAGCTTCGATTTCGTTTAAATTTAACTTACAAAAGTCTCTGCTGCAGCCACTTCAGGGTTCTCTGCGATTAATGCGGTTACAGAGCTCTGCCTCTGCTCTCCTCCCTCCACCAATCACAGAGGCTTCTGGAGCGGTCTCATGAGCAAAGATCGATATCTAGCCAATGAGAGCGCTCCTGCTTACAGACAGAAGCCCAGTCATCAGAGGAGGGAGGATAACAGAGGCAGAACGTTGGGCTGCAGCCTATGCAGAAGTGGCCGCAGCCCAGACTTTCGTAAGTTAAATTTAAACAAAATCGAAGCTTAAAATAAAAAATAAATAACGTTTTTATGGTATTGGATATGTCACCTAACTATTTATGGGATGTTGTCCATAAGTGACGCATCCACTTAAACAAACAAACAAACAGTGTTTATAGTATAACTTGTATTAACAATGCATATGGGAACTTCTTTTTAGAAGGTAATACATCCCCTTTAATGGATGACCTCTTGTTCTTAGCTCAGTTCTTTGCGTAATTAGTTCATTGGAAAGTTCTTTGTATTCACCTCGAATATAGGCTTTTCACCTCCATGTTCTTGGAGTGTAAGGCAACGCAAACGCTTGGGGCTTGATGTACATTTTCCAGTATCCCAGCACATATATCACTTTCTGCTTGAAGGGTTAAGAAAGAGATACCGGGATCCTCTTTTCAATTGGAGAGACAATTTCTTACCTCGATCCCCAACACTCTGCTTAGCTCTGTTGCCCTCGATTGTCGCAGGCAGTTCCCAGAATTGGTTACAAACACTACGGGTACTGCCAGTTGCCCGTCTCTGCCCAACAGCTTCCTGAAGGCTTCAGGTGCCCCTGGAATGGGGTTTCTGCCCCTCACTATGACACCATCGATATCGAATAGAAGCCCGAATGTTGGAGAAGGCTGGACAAGAAGAAGGGCGAGGAGCAAAAGGCATCAACCATTATGATTAGCATCCTATATAATAATTCGCTAAGTTGTGTGTAACGCCCGACATGCACAGTAGATGCTGCTGCGTGTGCGGTAGTCATGCACAGTACAGACTGCCCGCGCCGCGGCTGATACAGAGCTGGGTGCTCCGAAGTCTCTGCTGCGCATGACTGCCCCGCGACCGGCTGCCAGAGGCACTGTGGCCCGTGAAACGGGCTGTTTAACTAGTTTATTCATAAAGCACCAACATATTCCTTGGCACTGTACAAATGTAAATAATAATGTACTGAGAATAAATCAGGACAACTGGTCCATATTAAAGGGATAGTAATACTTTATTTTAACTTTATTTTATTTTGTAGGCATTAAAAAAACATGAAGAATGATATAAGTCTTATCTCTCAAACCTTTATAGTTTAAGAGATATTCACAAGCAAAGTTTCCCCTCCCTCCCCTTTTACCTAGTGTAAGCCATCTCCTCTTAGATGTGAATCTGGTTGTAAGACCAGACAGATAACAGAAGGGGACATTCTTCTTTCAATGAAAACAATGAAAGCCCTTCCCACCTTGAGAAGTTTTTCAGCTTTTTCCCTTATCTTAATTGAAGATTGTCCCTCTCTGCAGTCTACCTGGGCACCTCCCTTCTGATCTGGCTGAACAGGGGGGGGATACTTTGCTTGTGAATATCTCTTAAACCATAAAGGTTTGAGAGATAAGACTTATATTGTTCTTCATGTTTTTTTAATGCCTACAAAATAAAATAAAGATAAAACAAAGTATTACTATCCCTTTAACAATGTAGAGTTATTCCCTATCTTGTAGTGCTGGAAGTCACAACTCAGAGCAATCTAATGCAAACAACTGTAGATTGTAGGGACCTTTTATCCTATTGTATACTCACCTGGTGACCTGTTGTGTGTACCGGCACAACGAGCGGGGGAGGGTCTGAGAGAGACCGCTCAGATCTTGGAGCAGTCAATTTCAGACCCCATTTTTACATATAAGCTCCCGCAGTAAGTAAAAAAAGTATGTGACATGCCAGGTCTGTCACCGGTCTTTAAAGGGAAAAAATGGTGACAGTCCTGGCACGTCACACGGTCGTTAAGGTTCTTATTAGTGAATTTGACATCCTTGTAAATCAACATTGGCAAGGGTTAACAATATTTAACCCTCTGAGTGCCAAAGGAGGTACTCCTCTGGCACTCAAAGGGCTAACAGCTATTTTTGAGAAAGCTAACCAGGAGCTTTAACATATACAAATAGGCGACAGCAATGTGTGTCACTAATTATTTGCACTTAAAGGTATAGTAACTTTTCACAATAAAAGCAGCTCTAATTAATCTCCATAGTATTTGGGCCATGGAGAGTGTTATTTCAATACTGTCATAGTTGTAGTTCAAGAGTAATTGAATGATAAAGTATCCCCCTCTCACCCCTTTTACTGATGTAACACTGCTCACCTCAGAGCAGCAATACTGTCCGGATCGATCGCAGAGAGGGACACTCTTCAGTGAGCATAAGGGAAAAACCTGTCAAGGGGGCAGGGCTTTCATTGTTCTCTGAGTAAGAAGACTGTCCCTTGCTGTGATCTGTCTGATCAAGAGACCAGATTCCACATCTGAGGGGAGGTGTCTTACACTAGGTAAAAGGGGAGGGAGGGGGATACTTTATCATTGAATTAATCTTGAACTACAACTCTGACAGAATTGAAATAACACTCTCTATGGCCCAAATACTATAAAGATTAATTGGAGCTGCTGTTTTTGTGAAACATTACTATCTCTTTAAAGGGATAGTAATACTTCGTTTTAACTTTATTTTATTTTGTAGGCATTAAAAAAACATGAAGAATGATATAAGTCTTATCTCTCAAACCTTTATGGTTTATGAGATATTCACAAGCAAAGTTCCCCTCCCCACCCCTTTTACCTAGTGTAAGCCATCTCTTCTCAAATGTGAGTCTGGTTGTATGACAGTACAGATAACAGAAGGGGACAATTTTCTTTGTATGAAAACAATGAAAGCCCTTCCCCCCTTGACAAGTTTTTCAGCTTTTTCCATTATCTTAATTGAAGATTGTCCCTCTCTGCAGTCTACCTGGGCATCTCCCTTCTGATCTGGTTAAACGGGGGGGATACTTTGTTTGTGAATATCTCTTAAACCATAAAGGTTTCAGAGATAAGACTTATATCATTCTTCATGTTTTTTTAATGCCTACAAAATAAAATAAAGTTAAAACGAAGTATTACTATCCCTTTAACAAATCACAAAGTGTGCTAAAATTTCTCTAAGTAGTGATAATAATTTGTAAAGAGTCATTAATCCAGTTTAAAAAAAAAAAAAAAAATTGCCAGACTGTCAAACTGGTCACTATTTCCAAACCTTCAGTGCTATTACCTCTAACCCTTTCAGTGCCAGAGAGATCCAACGGCACAAAAAGGGTTAATAACTAGGCTCAAATGTTTGCAGACAGTTAGTAATGTTAATACAGCATTTAGACTGATACATATGCCGTAATGAGATTTATGCATTGTGAGCAAATCATCTGTGCTATGAGGTGAACTAAAAGATTCTATTGCTTTAAATGGGGATTTTAGCAATGTGCATGATCTCCAAGGCATTTCAAAGTCATGTACTGAAGACCTCTACAGCATATAAGGGGCTAAAATCATAATTTTAATCAATGGGCACATTTACCTGATGTAAATAACATTGTTAAAAAAAACAGAACTTCATTTTTTTTAAACAGCAGCATGATTTCCATATGACTAACTACAATGCTAAATTTAAATGAGGTGTCATTATCTACAATAGGCTAGACAGACACCACAACTTGCTGAATGATTTCTTCTTTTATGTTTTCAATAGCAATATAGGAACAACTTTCCTCATGCAGTTAATAGAACAATGACTGTTAAAGGGATAGTAATACTGAAGTATTACTAATCGCTATAGCAAAGTACTACTAAAAAAAAAAACATATTGCCCCCAGTCTCATCTCTCAAACCTTTATGGTTTGAGAGATGATCGCTTTTAAAGTTGCCCTCTCCCTCCCCGTTCCCCGTAGTCAGCATTCTAGCTGACTGAAGGGAAGAAAGTCGTACGACTTTCAGGCGGCTCTCCAGCACAGCCAGATCGCGTTCCTAAAAAGAAAACTTTCACTGAAATGGTCTTCTACGTGTGCTTGGTTTGCAAGCACACGTAGAAGACCGTTTTAGTGAAAGTTTTTTTTTTAATTAACGCGATCGCGGCTCTGCTGCAGAGCCGCCTGATGATCTATGACCGTATTTCCCTTCAGTCAGCTACAACGCTGACTATGGGGAAGGGGGAGGGAGAGGTCAACTTTAAAAGCGATTATCTCTCAAACCATAAAGGTTTGAGAGATGACACTGGGGGCTATACGTTTTTTTTTTTGTAGTACTTTCCTATAGGGATTAGTAATACTTAAGTATTACTATCCCTTTAATGAGTAGCTTGAATTTTCAGTACTTAGCCCTTTCAGCTCCAAAAAGGTGTGCAACGCAATGCAAAGCACTGCGTTACACAACTCTCCATCAGTGAGTGTGTGTCAGTGTGTGAGTGTGCATGATTGTGTGTGTGAGCTTGAGTGAGTAAGCGTGTGTTCTGCATGTATTGCGTTTTGAGTGTATTGCGTTTTGCCTATAGTGTATAGCATTTTGCATATTGAGTATAACAGTTTGCTATTGTATACAGCATTTTGCTTATTGATTATAAAGGTTTGCTATTGTGTATAGCATTTTGCATATTCAGTATACCGTAAATTCTCGGGTATAATACGCACAATTTTACCCCACTTCACCTTATGTGAAGAGGGGGGGTGCGTATTATACACAAGAGTTTTTACAGTGAAAAAAATATAGCGTTAGCAGACCTCTTCCCCCCCCCCCCGGCGCTCCGCTTTGAAGATAAACCTTACTTTTGTGCAAGTGAACTGCCGAAGAGAAGGCAAAACTTCTTGCACCTGCTGCCCGCTTCCTTCAATTGGGCTTACAGGACCTTCAGCCTCCAGCCAATGGTAATGCCCTGTGTATCAGGGCATTACCATTGGCTGGAGGCTGAAGGTCCTGTAAGCCCAACTGAAGGAAGCGGGCGGCAGGGCGGCAAGTGCAAGAAGTTTTGCCTTCTCTTCGGCAGTTCACTTGCATAAAAGTAAGGTTTATCTTCAAAGCAGAGCTCCGGGGGAGGGAGGGAAGAGGTCTGCTAACGCTATATTTTTTTTGTAGTAAGGGAGAAAACAAGAGTGCGTATTATACATAGGCACTCTTGTTTTCCCCTAAAATCTTAGGCATAATATACACCTGCGTATTATACACAGGTGCGTTATTATACCTGAGATTTTACAGTAATGGTTTGCTATTGTGTATAGCATTTTGCATATCGAGTTTTTCATATAACTTTTGGCATACAGCATCTGGCATATAGCGTATATCGTTTGGCATATTGAGTTTTGCTTATGGTGTATAAAGTGTGAGCATTTAGGATAAAGTGTGTTGCTTTTTGAGTATAGCGTTTTGCCTATAGCATTTTGAGTATAGCTTTTTGCCTATTGCCTATAGCATTTTGAGTATAATGGTTTGCCTACTGCATATAGCATTTTGCATACTGTATTTTGCAAATAGCAGTTTGGCGTATAGCATTTTGCATATGGAGTATTGTGCTTTGCACACAGTGTTTTGCCTATAGCGTATTGTGTTTTGCATATAGCTTTTGGTGTTTGGCATATAGTATTTAGCATATAATGTATTGTGTTTTGTGTATAGCGTTTTGCTAATTGTGTATAGTGTTTTGAGTATAACTGTTTACCTAATGCATATAGAATTTTGCGTATAGTGTTTGTCGTATGGTGTATAGCATTTAGCATACAGTGCACTGCATTTTGAGCATAGCGTTTTGCCTACAGCATTTTGAGTATAACGGTTTGCCGATTGTGTACAGCATTTTTAGCATAATGGTTTGCCTATTGCATACAGCATTTTGCATATTGTGTTTTGCATATAGCATTTTGCGCATTATTTTTGGCGTATAGCATTTTGAGCATGGCACTTGGTGTACAGCGTTTGGAGTATAGCATTTTGCATATATATTGTTATGTATAGCATCTGGCATATAGCGTTTTGCCTATAGTCTATTGTGTTTTGCGTATAATGTTTTACATATAGCTTTTGCCATTTAGAGTTTAGAATATAGTGTATTGCACTTTGCATATAGCATTTTGCTTATTGCGTATAGTATTTTGAGTGCAACAGTTTACCTATTGCATACAGCATTTCATGTATCATGTATAGCGTTTGTCCTATGGTGTTTGTGAAACATTACTATATCTTTAACAAATCATAAAGTGTGCTAAAATTTCTCTAAGTAGTGATAATAATTTGTAGAGAGTTGTTAATCCAGTTTTTGAAGAAAAAACAAAAAAATTCCCAGACTGTCAAACCGGTCACTATTTCCAAACTTTCAGTGCTATTACCTCTAACCCTTTCAGTGCCAGAGATACATCCAACGGCACAAAAAGGGTTAATAACTAGGCTCAAATGTTTGCAGACAGTTAGTAATGTTAATACAGCATTTAGACTGATACATATGCCGTAATGAGATTTATGCATAAAATATATGAAAAAGCTATTTGTGAGCAAATCATCTGTGCTATGAGGTGAACTAAAAGATTCTATTAGCATTGTAAATATAGTGTATTGTGTTTTGCATATAGAATATTGCATTAGGCTATAGGCCTTTTGAGCATGGTGCATACCATATGGCGTTGTGCATATAGAGTTTTCTGTTTGGCGTATGGGGTTGTGCGTTTTGTGTATGGCGTATACCGTTTGGCATATACCATTTGCGTATTGTGTTGTGCATGAATTGTGTATGTGTGTATTGTGTCTGCGTGTATTGTGTACATTGTATGTGTATGCATTTTGTCTGTGTGTTTTGGTTATTGTGTGTGTTGCATGTATTGTGTTTATTGTGTGTGTGTATATCTGTGTGCCCCTGCATCTCCTTTCAGAGATTCTGACAGCAGTACACCCCCTTGGCCACTCCTGTCAAAATTATTCCCTATGCTTACACCAATGGGACAGGCAGTGTAGAGGAGATCTGAATAACTCCTCTTTTCTATCACCCCTGGGTGTGTGCGCCAGGGCTGCAGAATTTTGGTCACATGACTTCTTCCTCTTTTATTAGTATATAGCAGAGGTTCTCAACCCGTGCCCTCAGTGGCCACTAACAGGCCAGGACTTAGGAATGTACCCTGCTAGAACACAAGTGTGTTGATCAAAGACTCAGTCGTATTGATTAACTCACCTGTGCTCTTAAAAGGAAATTCTCAAATCCTGGCCTGTTAGTAGCCACTGAGGGTACGGGTTGAGAACCACTGGTATATTGATATTGGCTAGGCTTAACCCCAGTAGGGTTCTAAAAGATCAATAAAAGCAGTAGTTTTCTAATCTATTCTATATTTTCTGGGGGGCTAGAACTGACTACTAATGATTATACACATAGGAGAATGGAATAATAATAGAGAAGAAGAGAATGTGGGTTTTACTACTGGGTTGTTATGCACATCAATAGACCTGCAATGAGCCATTCCTACTCAGGACTGTGCATTGTAACACAGTCAGAAGGACAGGAGTCAATAGTCCCTGAGCTGATGTGCTAGGAAGGACTGGAGCAATGTGGAGGCAAATTAACTACACCATAGTGGAGAAATGGAAATTCCATTTGATTTTAAAGGGGCTTTTAATCCCTTGAATGCTTGTGAGGTCTCCAGTGCATTGGTTTGCAGTGCACTGAAGACCTCTCTAGCATTCAAGGTGTTAAAATGCCCATTTAAATCAATTTGTACCCTATGGTGCCCTTGGTTTACTTCAGATTTGACCCACTTTTGCCCTAAATATATGAATCAGTGGGTATCAGCACACGGTTTACTAAGTGACAGCAAAGACAGAGAATTAAGACATTTTGGTTATGTGGATTATCTCAAACATTTTAATTGTTTAGTGCCAGATTCTGTCTAGTTTTCTCCTGCTGATATCTGTGTTAGTAATGCCATCATACTGCCCACAACCCTGTGATGTGAGTGTAAGTACTCACCTGAGAAGCTGGCATGGAAAACCTCCTGTGCCCCCATGACACTGCCAGTTGCCCTGGGGCAGAGCCTTTGGTCAATGACAAGCAACTTCTCCCAGCCAAGCGGGAGAGCCATAGAGACATGACAGGACCTAGCAGTTCCCACCTGTCCTATTCTTCTCTGTTCCTAGCACTGTCCCACACAAAGCTTAGGACTACACCCTACAGATAGCCTGGTATTTCCCTGTAACACAAAGAATTACTTTGTAATCTGCTCCTGGCTCTGCCACACACAAGGTACTGCTGTGCACCAACTGAGAACCCAGCTGCACTAAGCCTAAACCTTATAACTTGCACTGCAAATCCTAGTATGGACGTGCTCCCAGGTTGGCACTATCATAAAACCGAGCCTAGCAGTATCCTTATTACAAATCTAGCACTGCACATTGTATGGAGCCTGGTAATACACAAGACACAAAGCACTGCACTGCATCTTATGTATATAAAGCCTGGCACTGTTGTGACACTAATCTAGCGATGCACCTTGTATGCAGCCTGGTACTTCATCCTGTACAGAGTCTAATACTTCTGCTAAACCTGGCACTGTATCCTACTCTATGGCAAGCAAAGTCTGGTACTGCACCGTACACTATGACAAGCAAAGTCTGGTACTGCACCCTACACTATGTTAAGCAAAGTCTTGTACTGCACCCTACAGTATGCTAAAAGAAGATTGGTATCGCACCCTACATTATGCTAAAAAAAGACTGTTACTGCACCCTACACTAAGCCAAGCTATGTGAAGTCTGGAACTGCCCTTGCACCGTGTCCTACAAAATACCTGACTCCGCCTTGAGCGCTGAACCTGGCACTTCTAAATAAAGCCAAACTCTAACCCTTCTATGACCCTTGCACAAACCTGCACAGACCCGGAACAGAGCTGTCAACCGCTTAACCAATCGGAGGAAGACATTAAACGGCCTTAAATGACGGCGCCCCAGCCACTAGCTACAGAACACTACACATCCCAGCATGCAGTTGCGTTTGAGATAGGAACGATAAGAGCGCAAAGCCTTTCGGGATATGTAGTCCACATTTAGTTTCACTCTTTGTCACAGAAAAAGCTGTTGTATAGTTGGAACAAGCTCGAGCGCTGGGCAATATGTAGCTATCCAGCTGTTGTGAAAGTTCCACTCACTCCCAAATGGCCGACGGGTTAATGACTGAATTAGTTGTAGTAAAGCAAAGGCCTGCTCTTTCAAGGAAATGTATGCTATTTTATGACTATTTCTATTTGAGTTTGGTTGATTGATGATGCCATAAACCATTTAAGTGATGGGCAAACTGAACCAGCGGGAGATAAGATTATGGGAATTGTAGCCCTGAACACCGGAGGGCTCTAGGTTGCCCAAACCTGATTTAAACAATTTAACCAAAGAAAACTAGAGCAATTCTGGGACAAACCTTACTAGTCTATGTGGAACAAATGCGCATTCTCGTTAGTTTAGCCATCCAATTTGCAATGTCTTGCCCATCCTTATAGCCTATCCTGCTGCTGACACAAAGTTCTGACGCACATATTGCACAAACAGTCACGCTTATTGGAAACTGACAACTGCAGGGGTTTTCTGTACTGGTGCCATTTGTATTCCAACTACAGCCCATCTAGTTTCTCACTGATAAGCATACCTCCCAAGAGGGACAGTCCATCTTTTAGACTCAAATCCCTCTTTCCCAACCTGATGTCCCTCTTTCTAGGAGATAAGACTGTGTGGTATGTATATAAGTGTATCACATTGCTCCCAGGGAGGGCTGGCCTGGGGGGCAATTGCCCCCTGGGCTGGTCATATGTCTGGGCTGGTAGGCCACTGCACCTCACTAAGTCTCCCGACTGGTGCTGTAAATGGAGCTAGACTTGTGATACCACAGAGCTTACAGTTGAAATGGAGCTACACTAGTGATACCACAGAGCTTACAGTTGAAATGGAGCTACACTAGTGATACCACAGAGCTTGCAATTGAAATGGCGCTACACTAGTGATACCACAGAGCTTGCAATTGAAATGGAGCTACACTAGTGATACCACAGAGCTTGCAATTGAAATGGAGCTACACTAGTGATACCAGAGAGCTTGCAATTGAAATGGAGCTACACTAGTGATACCAGAGAGCTTGCAATTGAAATGGAGCTACACTAGTGATACCACAGAGCTTGCAATTGAAATGGAGCTACACTAGTGATACCACAGAGCTTACAATTGAAATGGAGTTACATAAATGATACCACAGAGGTACAATCCAAATGAAGCTAAACTAGTAGCATAAACCATTTCCCTTGTAAGCTCTATAGTATCACTAGGTAAACTTTACTTCAATTGTAAGCTTTGTAGTAGAGCACTAGTGTAGCCCCAGTTTAACTGTAAGCTATGAGATATCACTTGACTTACATTACAACATTAATGCCAGTTTTAAAATGAACAAAAGGGTGTGGGCTGGAACAGTGGGTTTGAACTATAATAGAAATGGGCCACAATGTATTTGCCCCCTGGGCCACAAGTTGCCAGCCCTCCCCTGATTGCTCCACAGCAATAAAACGCACATTAATGTCATTATATGTGTTTATAAATTAGTTTGTGTAAATAAAATACTTTGGTCTTGTTATAAGTCATTTATTAGGTTACACAAAGAGGTCTCAATAGGTCATGAAATAGCCTAAAAATTATCGGTAGTGCCCTGTCCACCAGCCACGCGCCCAGCAACACCCCATAAAACACAAATGTCCCTCTTTGGCAATTTGAAATGTTGGGAGGTATGGATAAGGGATCAAAGGCCCCATTTAAATTGGAGAATGTTTAATTTGTCCCATATGGCGCAGTTGGTTTGCTCCAGAATTACTCCAGTTTTGTATTTGTGCATATGGCCATAAGCATCACCCTAGCAGCTGTAAAAATAATTTTGGACTCTTTGAGTGCCGGAGAGGTATCCAACGCAAAAGGTTAACCCCTTGTTTCCATTAGACATTTCCCATTCTTTGCTCCACAATGCATTTCAAATGTCTTCTGAAGGAAACCAGAACACTTGTTAATAGCTCATTACTCACAGTGGTAAAATTTCAGCAACAATGGGCAATATTATGTAAGACACTGGGAGTTATACTTAAGTGCAGGAGAGCCACAAGATTTTAGCTCTTATTTTATAGAGGATTATATCTGTAAACCCCCTTGTGTGGGGTCTGATTTTGCCGTGACTTGTTCATGAAATGTGTGTCCCTGAATGGCATAAAGTAAATGTGGTCACCCTACCTTAAAGTAGTGGTTTGCAATATTTTTTTTACTCAAGGCACCCATAACACACAGTTTCATATCTTCCAAGTGTCCCTTTTTAGGAAAGACAGTTTTTGTCACCAAAATCCTTCTTTCCCACCCTGGTTTCCCTGTGTTTAGGAGATTAGACTGTGTGGTGTGTATATAAGTGTATCACCCTGGTGTCCCTGTGTTTAGGAGATCAGACTGTGTGGTGTGTATAGAAGTATATCACCCTGGTGTCTGTGTTTAGGAGATCAGACTGTATGGTGTATATAGAAGTGTATCACCCTGGTGTCCCTGTGTTTAGGAGATCAGACTGTGTGGTGTGTATAGAAGTGTATCACCCTGATGTCCCTGTGTTTAGGAGATCAGACTGTGTGGTGTGTATAGAAGTGTATCATCCTGGTGTCCCTGTGTTTAGGAGATCAGACTGTATGGTGTGTATAGAAGTATATCACCCCCGTGTCCCTGTGTTTAGGAGATCAGACTGTGTGGTGTTTATATAAGTGGATCACCCTGGTGTCCCTGTGTTTAGGAGATCAGACTGTACGGTGTGTATGGAAGTGTATCACCCTGGTGTCTCTGTGTTTAGGCAGGGCTGGATTTACATCTAAGGTGCCCCTAGGCACAACACCCTCTGGCATCCTTAGCCCCACCTCTAACCACACCCCTCACTTAGCCACACCCTCTTTTGTGGCCAAACCCATTTTTAGATTTATTCTCCACAGTAATATGGCAATTTTCCATAGGTAGAGGAAAATGTTATAGATAGGGAAGGATGGGGTATGTATACAGACAGCAGAAGTGAGCTTAACTAGATGTGTAGCCTGCCCTTTCCCCATGTGAATGACCTAAGTAATGGGAAGTACAGATACCAACCATCAACCCAAGCAGTGAGCACTAAATTATACAGTGCAAATCACTTACAGCTACTGTGTGTCTGAGTGCTATATGCTTTCTGGAGTTTCTTCTAGCTAAAGGTACAGGAATTCTAAATTAAGTATTATCACTCATCATTCACAGCATCAACTACAGTAGCACCACATAGGGAGAGATGCACTAAGACTTGATACAGAGGATATAAAGTGGAGATGACTTTTCCAGTGATATCACTTCTCCAATTCCTATGTTATTGTATGGAGCCTATTCTCCATAGGAAATGGAGAAGTGATATCACTGTAAAGGTCATCTCCACTTTATCACTCCTTAGTGCATAACCCAACAATGTTTCAGTTTGAACACAGCAATGTGTATCTGTTAATTTGATGACATATGAGTGTCAGTGTCAATTGTGTGCGAGCGTGTCCATACTGGTCCTGTATGTGCAACTGTGTTTGTGTGTATTTTTTCAGACAGCATTCATGGGGTTAAGAGCCCAAATTCAAATCAACAGAAATTTAATGTGTCCCCTTTGGTGCATTTGGGTGTATAATGGCTACAGATTCTGGGGTACTTTATATTTTAAGCTGTGGTGACAAGCATGCAAAGCCCTTATACACCTTTTTTCATTCTATCGAATATCGGTATGCAAATATAGGGACACACATATTAAAGAAAAGTGGGGAAATTCTGAGTCCAAACAATTGCACTGCATGGATCAAGCATTCCCGTTATTTAAAGGACACTCACCTTAAAGCAACTCTGGTGTTTTTGAAAGAGCTTTCAAAATCCCCTATGTTGTATTATCCTTCTTTTATTTAAAAAGATAGTTTTTGAGTTAGATTTATAGATAATGCTAATTAAGGAATGACGAGCTGGCACTTAGCCCTACATTACCTCCCCTCACACATCAGCACTGAAAGGGTTAAGTGTCAGTAAAGAGGGGTAATAAAGGGCTCAGACATTAGAATCTGACAGCACACAGTTATAAGACGCTGACGTAGCGAGAATTAAGAGGTTTTGCAGGCAGAACGAACATTATTAATTTTTTTAGGCAAATAAATAATTTTTTTCAGCACCAGGAATCACAGTAAGATGACTGGAAGGCCAATGAGAGCCTGGTATCCTGCATTACACACGCACTGTATCTTTAATCCTTTGGGTGCCAGAGGGGTATGCAACACATTACTTTGTAATGCAATGGATACCCTTCTGGCACCCAAGGGCTTAACCAAGCAGCTTACTTTAGGAAACCGCTTTTCCTGTGAGTTCTGTGACATTTGCCTAACATAAGTTAATAATTACTAATGTAAGGGAATAGTTTTCTCATCCATGCGCTATGCTCAGCTGACTAATCCAGTGCATAAGCTGCTTCCCGTGGATGCCTTTGACTAAGTGTGTCGCCGTCGGTAGCGTGGTACTGATGTCACAGGAGGTCCCAGCGGGCGAGGAGACCAATGGAGGCTGGAGACAGTGGCACGCAGGCACAACAGTGAGTCACATGGGGTGGCGAAGGCACAGCCGCGGGTACAATGGGGAACACACTACTGTCTCATGATATGTACAAACGCCCTTGGGGGCAAGCGAGCACAGGCGCACAACATAGTTATTTTTAAATTAAATGTCAGTGTGGCACATCATTATTTATTATGCACCCTGGTGCAGAATGTGGGCGTGACAAGGCATTTGCCAGGCGCCCCTGAAAATCGGGCGCCCTAGGCAAGTGCCTTGTCTGCCTATTGACAAATCCGGGCCTGTGTTTAGGAGATCAGACTGTACGGTATGTATATAAGTATATCACCCTGGTGTCCCTGTGTTTAGGAGATCAGACTGTGTGGTGTGTATAGAAGTGTATCACCCTGGTGTCCCTGTGTTTAGGAGATCAGACTGTGTGGTGTGTATATAAGTGTATCACCCTGTTGTCCATGTGTTTAGGAGATCAGACTGTGTGGTGTGAATAGAAGTGTATCATCCTGGTGTCCCTGTGTTTAGGAGATCAGACTGTACGGTGTGTATAGAAGTATATCACCCCGTGTCCCTGTGTTTAGGAGATCAGACTGTGTGGTGTGTATATAAGTGTATCACCCTGGTGTCCCTGTGTTTAGGAGATCACACTGTGTGGTGTGTATAGAAGTGTATCACCCTGGTGTCTCTTTGTTTAGGAGATCAGACTGTACGGTGTGTGTATAAGTATATCACCCTGGTGTCCCTGTGTTTAGGAGATCAGACTGTGTGGTGTGTATAGAAGTGTATCACCCTGGTGTCCCTGTGTTTAGGAGATCAGACTGTGTGGTGTATATTTAAGTGTATCACATTGCTCCACAGTAATAAAACTTACATTAATGTTTATTTACATTTAAGAATATGTGTTTATAAATTAGTCTGAGTAAATAGAATAGTTTGGTCTTGTTCTAAATCATTTATTCACTTGCATAAAGAGGTTTCAGTAGGTCATGAAGTCACCTAAAAATTATCGGTAATGCCCCAACCACCAGCTGTGCCCTCTGCAACACCACTTAAAACTAAAGCGTTCCTCTTTGGCTATTTGAAATATTGGGAGATCTGCAGTCTGCAATTCTCAGGGCGCCCAAACATTTTATTTAATTTACCAAGGGCATAAATAAAGAATCACTGCCTTAAAGGGTCAGATGGGGATTATAATGTCTTGAATGCTAGTTAAAGGGATAGTAATACTTCATTTTAACTTTATTTTATTTTGTAGGCATTAAAAAAACATGAAGAATGATATAAGTCTTATCTCTGAAACCTTTATGGTTTAAGAGATATTCACAAACAAAGTATCCCCCCCCTGTTCAACCAGATAAGAAGGGAGATGCCCAGGTAGACTGCAGAGAGGGACAATCTTCAATTAAGATAATGGAAAAAGCTGAAAAACTTTTCAAGGGGGGAAGGGCTTTCATTGTTTTCATACAAAGAAAATTGTCCCCTTCTGTTATCTGTACTGTCATACAACCAGACTCACATCTGAGAAGAGATGGCTTACACTAGGAAAAAGGGGCGGGGAGGGGAACTTTGCTTGTGAATATCTCATAAACCATAAAGGTTTGAGAGATAAGACTTATATCATTCTTCATGTTTTTTTAATGCCTACAAAATAAAATAAAGTTAAAACGAAGTGTTACTATCCCTTTAAGTCTACCTCTGTATAATTCAAGAGGTTAAAAAAACATTGTTTAAAGGGATAATAATGTTTCACAAAAACAGCAGCTTCAATTAATCTTCATACTATTTGAGTCACAGAGAGTGTTATTTCAATACTGTCAGAGTTGTAGTTCAAGAGTAATTGAATGATAAAGTATCCCCCTCCTACCCCTTTTACTGATGTAACACTGCTCACCTCAGAGCAGCAAGACTGTCCAGATGGATCGCAGAGAGGGACAATCTTCAGTAAGCATAAGGAAAACCTGTCAATGGGGGCAGGGTTTTCCTTATGCTCACAGTAAGAAGATTTTCCCTTGCTGAGAGCTGTCTGGTCCCAGGACCGGATTCCACATCTCAGGGGAGGCGGCTTACATTAGGTAAAAGGGGCGGGAGTGTGATACTTTATCATTCAATTACTCTTGAACTTCAACTCTGACAGTATTGAAATAACACTCTCCATGGCCCAAATACTATGAAGATTAATTGGAGCTGCTTTTTTTTGTGAAACATTACTATCCCTTTAAACACTAAATATTAATAAAATGTGTAGTGGAAATTAGTGATGAATTTTCATCCTTCATTAAACTTTGCTTTTAGAATTCCCAAAAAGAAACACTGTAATACCAACCAGTACCACTGACTAATTATGTTGCATCCAAAGCTCATCACTGAGTAATAGTGATAATATCCTGGTATTATCAGTACTGGACAGCTGCCTCTGGACAAAGAAAGATACAATCAAACATGCTCAGTCCTGGGGTTAGTTTCCATTTAAGGACCAGATAGGGAAGTTTGGCGAGCAGGCACACGTGACTGATCACATGTACCGATGAGCAGAACGGGGGTCTGATAGTGATCGCTCCAGTCTTGGAGTGGTCCATTTCAGACCCTGCTACTACTCACAGTTCTACATCACCGGTCCTTTAGGCAAGGACAGCGGTGATGGTCCTGACACGTCACTGGTCCTTAAGGGTTTAAAGGAGATCCAAAACCTCATAATAATAACCCCCACTTACTGTATTATCGCCAGAAAATCCTAATGGCACCTATAAATTCTGCTCTAGTGCCTTTCTTCAATTGATACATACCTGCCAACTGTGGCATTCGGTCACGGACCGAGGGCCCGTGACCGAAGGGGGCCAACCGCCGCTTCCAGCGCTGCTCAGCAGTTTTCCAACAACGGCCGCCGGAGCGCCGTTCTAGTAATACAGAGCGCTGGGAGATGACATCATCTCCCAGCCTCTGCATTACTAGAGGCGCGCGGGACTTCGCACAGTATTAAGCCACGCCGCTAGACCACCAGGGACTGGAGGTAGGGGCAGTGTGGAGATGGGGGCATTGTGGAAGGTGCGATGTGGAGATGGGGGCATTGTGGAGATAAAGGGGGCATTGTGGAGATAAAGGGGACATTGTGGAAGGGGCATTGTGGAGATGGGGGCATTGTGGAAGGTGCATTGTGGAGATGAAGGGGCATTGTGGAGATGAAGGGGCATTGTGGAAGGGGCAATGTGGAGATGAAGGGGGCATTGTGGAAGGGGCAATGTGGAGATGGGGGCATTGTGGAGATGAAGGGGACAATGTGGAGATAGGGGCATTGTGGAGATGAAGGGGGCATTGTGGAAGGGGCATTGTGGAGATGAAGGGAGTATTGTGGAAGGGGCATTGTGGAGATGAAGGGGCAATGTGGAGATAGGGGCATTGTGGAGATGAAGGGGGCATTGTGGAAGGGGCATTGTGGAGATGAAGGGGGCATTGTGGAAGGGGCATTGTGGAGATGAAGGGGACATTGTGGAAGGTGCAATATGGAGATGAAGGGGGCATTGTGGAAGGGGCAATGTGGAGATGGGGGCATTGTGGAGATGAAGGGTATCACGGTGCCCGTGATTTGCTGCAGTCTTGTCTGTCACCAGTAGGGGGCTTCTATTGGCTGTCTGCAGATAGCCCGCCTCTTATTGACTATTTAAACCTGGATTGGGCACCCTTTGAGTGCCCTTTCGTGTTGTTTCTGACCTTCTTGCTATCACTATGCTAGTGATAGCTGGGCCTCTGTTCCAGTGATCCTGAGTTCCTGATCTCATGTGTTCCTGAGTTCCTGATCTCTACTGTTCCAGTGTTTCCTGCATGCTGAAGTACTTCCAGTCCTGGTTCCGGCCTAGTCTCTGGTGTTGCAGTTCCTGCTGAACTTCTCTGCTGTTTTCTGACCTGACTGATCGTTGCTGGTTCCTGTCATCTCCTCACCTGTCTTCAGTATCCTGGCGACCTTCTGCCTGGTCGCGTTGGTGACATTGCTACAATTCCGTGTTGGTCCCAGCGTGCGGACACTGGTTTGCTCCTAAGCCTTGCGGCTATACTAACTCGCTTGTTACACCAGTGTGCGGTCACTGGTTTGCTCCAAAGCCTATCAGCTATACAATTCTGTGTTGGTCCCAGCGTGCGGACGCTGGTTTGCTCCTAAGCCTTGCGGCTATACAAACTCACTTGTTACACCAGTGTGCGGTCACTGGTTTGCTCCAAAGCCTTTCAGCTATACAAATCTGTGTTGGTCCCAGCGTGCGGACGCTGGTTTGCTCCTAAGCCTTGCGGCTATACAAACTCGCTTGTTACACCAGTGTGCGGTCACTGGTTTGCTCCAAAGCCTATCAGCTATACAAATCTGTGTTGGTCCCAGCGTGCGGACGCTGGTTTGCTCCTAAGCCTTGCGGCTATACAAACTCACTTGTTACACCAGTGTGCGGTCACTGGTTTGCTCCAAAGCCTATCAGCTCTACAAATCTGTGTTGGCCCCAGCGTGCGGACGCTGGTTTGCTCCTAAGCCTTGCGGCTATACAAACTCACTTGTTACACCAGTGTGCGGTCACTGGTTTGCTCCAAAGCCTATCGGCTATACAATTTTGTGTTGGTCCCAGCGTGCGGACGCTGGTTTGCTCCTAGCCTTGCGGCTATACTACTCGCTTGTTACTCCAGTGTGCGGTCACTGGTTTGCTCGCTAAGCCTAACGGCTATACTATTCAGTGTTGTTTCCAGCGTGCGGACGCTGGTTTGCTCCAAAGCCTTGCTGCTTAACGATTCTGCTAATTTGCCAGTTCCATCTGACTGCTGCTATTATCTCTGGGCTGCCCTGCCCGGTATTGGTAAGGCCGGTAGAACCTTTTGCCACATTCCATCTGAGGTTGCCTTACCCGGTATTGGCAGGGCCGGTAGAGCCTACATTGTGTATCTATTGAGGCTGCCTTGCCCGGTAATTTGGTAAGGCCGGTAAAACCGTTATGCTATTCCATCTGCAGGTTGCCTTACCCGGTATTGGCAAGGCCGGTAGAGCCTAAAGACTGTCCTGTCCGGTATATTGACAGGACCGGTAGAGTCTGCCTTCTGTCTGTGCTATATTCTGTATATATATATATATGTATGTTATTGCCATCCTAAGTTATCATTTATTATTTCAATAAAATTGATTTTTTTTTTACCTAAAACTTGTGTCTGAGAGTCATAATAAACCGTGACAGTACGAAAGGGCCATGACCTCAGACAGCAAGGGTCAAGGTAACGCACAGAATATCCATTGGAGGATGGATGTGCTCGAGCAACGTTTGGATCAGCTGGCAGTTGCAATTCAAACGATCCTTGAACGCACGGTACCTGCTGACCAATCTAGCTCTAGCCCGGTGGTCTCGCCAAGTCAGACACCGGAAAGTGATACCAGACCCCTAGGGGGTACTGTTAAAGGGTTAACGGCTTCTGCACCCTTGCCGCTAAGATATGATGGTGACCCTAGTCTCTGCAGAGGGTCCATCAATCAACTCGAAATCTTTATGGAATTGACGGCACACGCATTTCCCAATGATCGTAGTAAAGTGGGGTTCACGATATCACTGCTCACTGGCAGAGCATTGGCCTGGGCTAACCCCTTGTGGGAGAATGCTAAACCTTGTACTAAGAACTTTAGTGAATTTGTGCGTTCCTTTCGAAGAGTGTTTGAGCCTCCTGGTAGAACCACCTCTGCTGCCAAACGCCTTATGGAGATACAACAGGGCAGGCGTACAGTGGGCGACTATGCCATCGAATTCCGCACATTGGCAGCAGAGGTAGGTTGGAATAACGAGGCATTATTGGCAGCCTTCTCTCAAGGCCTGAATGACCACATTAAAGACGAAATCGCTGCTAAAGATCTACCTATTGATCTAGATGATTACATTGAGTATGTTATGATAATTGACTCCAGAATACGTGAGAGATCAATTGCCAGAGATCGTAAGTTACGGTCAAAAAATAATGAGCCTAGTAGCATGTTTTGCCCACCCATCCCTCCCTTGGCATTGAAGTCTAGTGAACCAGTACGGGAAACAAGTGAACCTATGGAAATAGGCTTCACTAGACTATCCAAGGCAGAGAGACTATATCGCAAAAAACAAGGGTTATGTTTATACTGCGGTAAAAAAGGGCACTTGCTAAATTCCTGTCCGGTACGTCCGGGAAACGCACACACCTAGGGTATCTTGGGGGACAGGCCCTAGGTGGTGTACAATCGTCCCCAGTGTCGAGCATAATGAAACCCACCATACAGGTGGTATTGTCTTGGGCACAACGCTCTGTGGAGGTTTTGGCCTTGGTTGACTCCGGTGCAGCAGGGTATTTTATGGATAATACCTTTGCTGAATTACACGGAGTTCCACGCATTGAAAGAGAAAACCCCTTGACTATTGAAGCGATTGATGGTAGACCCTTAGAACCGCCTCAGGTTATATTTGAAACTATGCCATTGTCTATGACTATTGGGGCACTTCACAGAGAAGAGCAGCAGTTTCAACTGATTAATTCCCCGCACCATGCGGTGATATTGGGATTTCCGTGGTTACAGTTACATAACCCACAATTCGATTGGAAAAAGTGTGAAATTGCTGCTTGGTCCCAGTTTTGTATGGACAAGTGCGTCATCCAGCCTATTAAGGTCATGTGCACCTCCTCTGCTATGCCGGATGTGTACCAACAGTTTGGCGATGTTTTTAGCAAAGGAGAGGCTAGTATGCTACCCCAGCATAGACCTTATGATTGTTGCATTGAATTGCAGCCTGGTGCAGTACCTCCGAAAGGACGCACTTATCCATTATCTTGTGATGAAAATAAGGCTATGGAGGATTACATTTCTGATGCCCTTGCTAGAGGGATCATACGTAAATCTACCTCTCCAGCTGGGGCTGGGTTCTTTTTTGTAAAAAAGAAAAATGGCGAATTAAGACCATGCATTGACTACCGGGGCTTGAATAAACTAATGGCAAAAAACGCATACCCAATACCACTCATCACCGAGCTTTTTGACAGGCTTAAGGGCGCTTCGATATTTACCAAGTTGGACCTACGGGCCGCTTACAATCTGGTTCGCATTCGAGCAGGTGATGAGTGGAAAACTGCCTTTAATACTCGAGCTGGGCACTACGAGTATCTAGTAATGCCTTTTGGGCTGTGTAATGCACCCGCAGTTTTCCAGGAACTGATAAATGATGTTCTGAGAGATATGTTACAGACATGTGTTGTGGTGTACCTCGACGATATACTGATTTACTCCCAAAACATGGCACAGCACATCAAAGATGTATCCGCAGTATTGCTACGACTCCGTGAGAACAAATTATTTTGTAAAATGGAAAAATGTGAGTTTCATAGAACCAGTGTGCCATTCTTGGGGTTCATAATTGGCAATGATGGCATTGCCATGGACAAAGAAAAGTTGTCAGCTGTCCTACAATGGCCAAAACCCAAGGGTCTTAAAGCCATACAGCGTTTCCTGGGTTTCGCTAATTATTATAGGAGGTTTATTAAGAACTTTTCTTCCATTGTCAAACCTCTGTCCGATCTTACGCACAAGGGTGCTAATCCTTCTTGTTGGCCGGTATCTGCTGAGAAAGCCTTTGAGAATTTGAAGCTGGCATTTGCTGCGGCTCCTGTGTTATCCCACCCCAATCCTTTACTTCCATTTACGTTAGAGGTTGATGCCTCAGATATTGGGGTCGGGGCAGTACTTTCGCAGCGACACGAGAAAGGTGGAACTCTCAGACCTTGTGGGTTTTTCTCTAAAAAGTTGACTGTCACTCAAAGCCACTATGAGATAGGTGACAGAGAATTATTGGCCATTATCCTTGCTCTTAAGGAATGGCGTCATTTGCTTGAAGGTACTAAGAATCCTGTCTTAATCCTAACAGATCATAAGAATCTGACCTATCTCTCGGAGGCCAAGAGATTGTCCTCTCGTCAGGCCAGGTGGGCACTGTTCCTGTCTCGATTTAATTTCATTGTATCATATTTGCCAGGGTCAAAAAAATATCAGGGCTGATGCACTGTCAAGACAATTTGAGGCCGACAGTGACAGAGTGGAAGCACCAGCTCCTATCATCCAACCTGATAGAATACTGGCTACTATACGCACGAGTATCACTTCTTCTCTAGGGGAGGAGATCCTGGCCTCTCAGGGGTCCGCTCCCCATGAAACCCCAGTGGGCAAATGTTTTGTCGCTGAATCATTTCGTACTAGGCTGCTCGAAACCTACCATTCCTCTAAGGCTGCGGGACATATTGGTAGAGACCAATTGTTATGGTCCCTTTCTCAGTTATTTTGGTGGCCTTCCATGAGAAATGATTGTGCCGAATTTACGAATGCCTGTGCCACCTGCGCCCGCGCTAAGACCCCGAGACATCTCCCTGTGGGCTTGCTTCAACCGGTGCCTAATGGCGAACGCCCCTGGTCTCATGTTTCCATTGATTTTATGGGAGAGTTGCCTATGTCGAAGGGGTACTCCTTTATATTCATGGTGGTGGACAGGTTTTCTAAAATGGCTCATTTCGTGCCCCTCCGTGGTCTTCCTTCAGCGAAGGAATTGGCAATGGTGTTCGCCAGAGAAGTATTCCGGTTGCATGGAGTGCCTAGGGTACTGGTGTCTGACAGGGGGAGCCAGTTTGTGTCTAGATTTTGGAGGGCATTTTGCCAACAGATGGGCATACAGCTGTCCTTCTCCTCTGCCTACCATCCCCAGACCAATGGAGCCGCTGAACGAGCTAATCAGGGCTTGGAACAATTTCTCCGTTGTTTCGTTACTGACCATCATGATAATTGGTCCGACTTGTTGCCTTGGGCAGAGTTCGCCAGGAACTGTGCGGTCAATTCTTCATCTGGGAGCTCTCCGTTTCTGATTAATTATGGGTTCCAGCCCTGTTTGCTTCCAGACTCATTTCAGACGCAACAGATTCCAGCTCTGGATGAGCATATCGAGCAACTCCGTTCCACATGGGCACAAGTTCAGAGGGCACTTGGTCAGTCATTTCAGCGTCATCAGCGCCATGCTAATCGCAGAAGGCTTCCAGCGGTTTCCTTTCAGGTTGGGGATAGAGTATGGCTTTCCTCCAGAAATCTCAAGCTGCAGGTTCCGTCTAATAAGTTGGCTCCTCGGTTTATTGGTCCATACAGAGTTATTCGCAAAATTAACCCTGTCTCCTATGCACTAGACCTACCTGCATCCATGCGTATCCATAATGTGTTCCATGTGTCCCTTCTTAAGCCTCTGGTTTGCAATCGCTATACTACCACACCTGTGGTGCCAGGACCTGTTGAGGTCGAGGGCCAGGAGGAGTACGAGGTTCAGAGCATTATTGATTCCCGTAGGCTTAGAGGAAGGGTACAGTACCTGGTACATTGGAAAGGGTATGGTCCTGAGGATCGGTCATGGGTGGATAGTACGGACCTTCATGCACCTAGGTTAACTAGGGCCTTTCATGCCAATTACCCGCAGAAACCTAAACCCTATTCTAGGAGAGGGGGTCTTTGAAAGGGGGGTACTATCACGGTGCCCGTGATTTGCTGCAGTCTTGTCTGTCACCAGTAGGGGGCTTCTATTGGCTGTCTGCAGATAGCCCGCCTCTTATTGACTATTTAAACCTGGATTGGGCACCCTTTGAGTGCCCTTTCGTGTTGTTTCTGACCTTCTTGCTATCACTATGCTAGTGATAGCTGGGCCTCTGTTCCAGTGATCCTGAGTTCCTGATCTCATGTGTTCCTGAGTTCCTGATCTCTACTGTTCCAGTGTTTCCTGCATGCTGAAGTACTTCCAGTCCTGGTTCCGGCCTAGTCTCTGGTGTTGCAGTTCCTGCTGAACTTCTCTGCTGTTTTCTGACCTGACTGATCGTTGCTGGTTCCTGTCATCTCCTCACCTGTCTTCAGTATCCTGGCGACCTTCTGCCTGGTCGCGTTGGTGACATTGCTACAATTCCGTGTTGGTCCCAGCGTGCGGACACTGGTTTGCTCCTAAGCCTTGCGGCTATACTAACTCGCTTGTTACACCAGTGTGCGGTCACTGGTTTGCTCCAAAGCCTATCAGCTATACAATTCTGTGTTGGTCCCAGCGTGCGGACGCTGGTTTGCTCCTAAGCCTTGCGGCTATACAAACTCACTTGTTACACCAGTGTGCGGTCACTGGTTTGCTCCAAAGCCTTTCAGCTATACAAATCTGTGTTGGTCCCAGCGTGCGGACGCTGGTTTGCTCCTAAGCCTTGCGGCTATACAAACTCGCTTGTTACACCAGTGTGCGGTCACTGGTTTGCTCCAAAGCCTATCAGCTATACAAATCTGTGTTGGTCCCAGCGTGCGGACGCTGGTTTGCTCCTAAGCCTTGCGGCTATACAAACTCACTTGTTACACCAGTGTGCGGTCACTGGTTTGCTCCAAAGCCTATCAGCTCTACAAATCTGTGTTGGCCCCAGCGTGCGGACGCTGGTTTGCTCCTAAGCCTTGCGGCTATACAAACTCACTTGTTACACCAGTGTGCGGTCACTGGTTTGCTCCAAAGCCTATCGGCTATACAATTTTGTGTTGGTCCCAGCGTGCGGACGCTGGTTTGCTCCTAGCCTTGCGGCTATACTACTCGCTTGTTACTCCAGTGTGCGGTCACTGGTTTGCTCGCTAAGCCTAACGGCTATACTATTCAGTGTTGTTTCCAGCGTGCGGACGCTGGTTTGCTCCAAAGCCTTGCTGCTTAACGATTCTGCTAATTTGCCAGTTCCATCTGACTGCTGCTATTATCTCTGGGCTGCCCTGCCCGGTATTGGTAAGGCCGGTAGAACCTTTTGCCACATTCCATCTGAGGTTGCCTTACCCGGTATTGGCAGGGCCGGTAGAGCCTACATTGTGTATCTATTGAGGCTGCCTTGCCCGGTAATTTGGTAAGGCCGGTAAAACCGTTATGCTATTCCATCTGCAGGTTGCCTTACCCGGTATTGGCAAGGCCGGTAGAGCCTAAAGACTGTCCTGTCCGGTATATTGACAGGACCGGTAGAGTCTGCCTTCTGTCTGTGCTATATTCTGTATATATATATATATGTATGTTATTGCCATCCTAAGTTATCATTTATTATTTCAATAAAATTGATTTTTTTTTTACCTAAAACTTGTGTCTGAGAGTCATAATAAACCGTGACAAAGGGGTAATCGTGGAGATGAAGGGGCAATTTCTGCAGGGGGCCCAGACCTCTTTTTGGACCAGGGGCCCTGGGTCCTGTCAGTCCGCCCCTGCCTGTTTCCATGGAGAGTCCCTGGTTCTGGCTCCCTGTCCTTGAATCTTGTTTCTTTCCTTGGATTTAAAACTGAGTCTGAACCCCATAGTCTTTGGGCTTGTCATTAAAAATGTAATAGGCATAGCTGGAAAATCTCCAGATTTGCCTTGAAGGTTTCTGCAGCTAATTACCAGTTCTCCGGGGCAGAGGCTGATTCTCCGGATGTGGGGAGTTTCTAATGAAACGCTGCCCACATCTGTGCATTCCCAGTGTGTTCCTCCCATTCCCCACCCTCTTCTCCTCCTTCCCCAGCCTATTACTAACAATTTTTTCATGTTTTGAAAGCCACAGCCTTTTTTTATGCAAATTGCGTCATTTATCTTCCTCAGGGCACCACAGGACTCCCCTCTCCAGGGAGTCCACAGTCCCCAGTTATGGTAATAGGTTATACTCTTCCTTATGTTAATATTGATTATTTATATGACTATTGCAGCATTTAGACCTTGGTAGATTTTATTTTGTGGTACGAGTAAATATATTAGTCTGTTATGCAGTGTTTTCTGTCGACATCTTGCTACATCGTACTCTGGATCATTAGCAATGCTCTGTCATGTGACCATACCTGGAAACTCTCAGGGTTTTACCCTGAGACTCAGGCAGGGCCAGATTTCCCAATAGGCAGAGTAGGCAACTGACTAGCGCTCCAAATTGTTAGGGGTGTCTCAGCTGTGCTGGCAACACCCACATTCTAAATTATGGATGTGCGCCACAATGCCAGCCAATGTGACAGTGGGAACTAATTTGAACAGGGATGGCCATGTAAAAAGACGATACCTGTTCAATTCTGTCTCATTCTGGCTCTGGCAATGGCCCTAGCAGGATTGGAGGGGGAGATACTTTGTATAGGAGGTGGGAATGGAGGCAGCTGGGTTTTATTTATCTATTTTTCAATGTTTATTTTTTGCCAGAAGATGAAGGAGGACCAGGGAGTCGAGGACACTGTTAGACCTCCGACATCAAGATTAGTGATGGCTAGGGGGAACTTAATGTTCAGAGTATCAGTGAATTAATTTCGTCTGGCAACAAAATACTTCATAGAAATTCTGACTAACGAAACAGGGGTTAAACAAAATTTGTTTCATTCAAATGGGTAAAAAAAAATGTACCTAATAATTTGGACGAAAACTAACTTTTTTTGCTGTGTACAATTCAACTCTATAGCATTCATAGGATTAAAGTCTCATGGCGATCAATGGGAATTTGGGGAATTTTTATATTTCCCCTATGATACAATTGCTTTGCTCCACAATTATTCAATTTCTTCTTATTACAAGATCCTCAAAATGCTACTACACCATTTCATTCTGTGTTTTATCCTTTGAGTACCAGGATTGCATTTAAAGGGATAGTAATACTTAAATGTAAAAAATATATGTTGTAGGGTTTATCCCCCTGAGTAAAACAAGGGTACTCCCACTGCTGAAAGGTGTTTCATTCAAAAGTTATTAATTTTCAAAGTTGAATTTTTTAAGTGCAATATCACAGTGGCCTGAAATTGTACAGTGGCGCTGTGGTCCTATGGACAGCTCTGGTCCCGGGGACCATAAATCTCCATAGGATGGTGTAGCAACAGCGCCTATCAATTCGCCAACAGTTTTTTGGGGGGGTTACTAATCCTTTAATTCAAAAGAAATCCAAAAGACAGAAATAGGGAAAATACTGAACAACTTTTATTCTACACTATAAAAATATACACAAAATCATGTTGAAATTACAAAGACCACAACACTTTAGATAATATTGTAACACTCACTGGCAATGCTATGGGGCAGCAGCTATCTCGGACATCATGCCAGTTGTGGAGTAGAAAGGGGAAATCATAATTGCCTTCTATGGTACAAGTGGTTTGCCGGAAAATTGCTTCTTAGTTCATCAGGAGGGAGATGCACTAAGGGGTGATAAAGAGGTGATAGTTATTCTGTGCAGCCTATGTGCTAAGATTTCACCAACTTTGCAGATCTTAGTTCATGGGTTCTGTAAAATAACATAGGAAGTGGAGAAGTGATATCACTGGAGAAGTCATCTCTAATTTATCACCTCTTTATCACGTTTTGGTGCATAACTCCCCAATTTTTTTTTTTTTTGTCACTGATCAACTTTTCCAAAATGTAATAAATCAACATGAAAATCTAGCACCAGGTTTACAGGAAACAGGATCACAATAACATTAACCCATCTGGCACTCAAAGGGTTAAAATCTAAATCTAGAAATGAAAAAACAGAGATACAGTTCACTATACAAATACAGTGATTAGTAATAATATTATTCATTTACATAGAAGGGGATTTCTATAACGTGGCACAAATCAGAGCTAAAACATCCGTAATCATCAATTTTTTGGCACAACGTTGCTTTGTCTTTGTTCTTTTGTATCAGCTATTGGGGACTGCGTGCACAAGACAAATATGGAGCAATTCTGGGGCAAACTAACTATGTCAGAGGGAATTTAAAAAAATCCCTTTGACTTAAATTTAAAAAACATTTGTAGCCCACGGGAAAAATGACAATAGTGATTAATTGAAATGAGACTTTTAACCCTTTGAGAGCTGGAGGGGTAGTCAACGCATTGCTTTGCAATGCGTTAGCTACCCCTCTGGCACTCGAAAGGTTATAGGGTCTATTAGCTGTGTGTTGGAGACTTCTTTAAAGTGGACCTTTCACCTTAAAGCGGAACTACCACTCAATATAAAGTGGCCCCACAATAATTAGGCATATGGCGACTAGCTTCTTAAAGTGTTAGTAATGTCCACAAAAAAGTTTTTTGCATTTAGAAGAGCTTAAAAAGCTGAGCTAAAAGCAAAAAAAGTATCTCTCAAACCGCTGTGGTTTAAGAGATACAGGCGTTTAAAGTTTGATCTCTCTTACTGACAGCTGTAAAGCTGTCAGCATGAGATCCGTGTCGGCTGACACAGAGGAGCTTGAGAAGTGCCTCAATCTCGTTATTCACCACAAATTCCTTCATTGGAATGGTCTAAAACGTGGTTTTCAAGCACTCATTTTAGACCATTCCAATGAAGGGACCCGTGGAAATAACGAGATCGCGGCACTTCTCAAGCGCCTCTGTGTTGGCCGACACGGATCTCCTGATGACACCTTTACAGCTGTTAGTAGGAGAGATCAAACTTTAAACGCCCGTATCTCTTAAACCATAGCGGTTTGAGAGATATGCGCCATCAGTCCCTTCCGGAGCCTTTCTGCTCCATGCAATGCCTCCTAGAGGAGACCGGGACGTATAGCGCATGCATCTCTAAGCCAAGATGTCTACGTGTAAGCCTGGCCATCAGTTTCTGAAGAAACAGGATTACTTCAGATCGCAGTACTTGTTGCAGATAATAACACTATAAAGAATCAAGTTTCCATATACCTAATTATTGGGGTGCGACTTTATATTGGGTGGTAGTTCCACTTTAATTCAAGTTTACATATTTGAAAACTGCATTAAAAACTGCCTATGTGTCATGTTAAGCAAAAGTCCAGAAAAAGTACAGTTAAGGAGATATTCATACTTGTTACCATATGCTAATTGCAGTACCCTTGTGGTACCAGTGATGTTTCATATTCTAATTATGTGTTCTAGTAACATTTAATATGCTAATGAAGCATTTTTCAGTGACTTGTTATATTCTAATGAAGGTCTCAGTGATATTTTATATGCTAATGAATCTCTGTTCTGTACCAGGAGACTTTCACTTTCACTCTTCCCAGAAATAAAAGTGTAAATATTTCCTAAACTATACATCTGCTTGAATGGTTAACATGACACATTTAATGAAGTTTTAAACTATGTAAAGAAAAATCAATATGATAGGTCCACTTTAACATTCAAGGGATTAAAAGACCCTTTTATAGCAAATAAGGATATCCATTTGGTGAAATTGCTTTGTCCCAGAATTGCTCCATTTTTCATTGTATGGACCAAAAAGTAATGCATTATGTCACTTTTTTGCATATGGATTGCTTTTGCGCCAACGTGTAAGTGAATCACAGTGCAATATAATAGGTAATTAAAGCTAATTGTCTTCTCAGACTTGTCTCACCCAGGTGCAAATGCAATTCCAATCCAGGTTTTGGTAAGCACACCCAAAGCAAAAAAAAACACACACATTTAAACTTGCTGGAGTGCAACCAATTTTGACCCAAATAGCTAAAAGCAAATACACAAAATATTGGTGCAAATCCAAATTTTCATCACTATTAACCCTTTACTCTGCGACATTGTGCCTGCATATCACTACTATATTAAAGATGAGGATTTGGTCACATTATATGGCCATAGAATGCTAAGCTTGCCACCAACGCCAAGGTACCTCATTTCTGGCAAGTACCTAACCTTAATATGCTTTGTCTTCTGAGCCAAATCTCTCCTATATTAGGCATTTACTAACCTTAATTTACTTTATCCTGAGAGCTGTATCTTTGTCAGCTTTACTCATTAATGGAGAGAGACTCTCTGACAGGCATTATATAGTGTCCTAGAGACAATGAGCATTGCACCTGGGGTGGGAGGGGTGCTTGAACCAATAGAAGCTGGTCAAAGCTTCCAAAAATACAATTCCAGTCCAGGTTTTGGTAAGCACACCCAAAGGGAAAAAAAAACACATTTAAACTTGCTGGAGTGCAACACCAAAAAAAGTTTCTGTGAAATTATTTATTTCTGATTTTTTTTTTAACTTTTAGTGCAAACTCCCATAATGCTTTATGCTGCTACACCAGGGATGGGCAATCTATAGATCACTGTGGACCACTAACTGATACAATTGGGAACATCGTTGGATCACTAACTGACACACCTGGGAACATCGTTGGATCACTAACTGACAAAACTGGGAACATTCTTGGATTACTAACTGACACAATTGGGAACATAGTTGGATCACTAATTGACACACCTGGGAACATCGCTGGATTACTAACTGACACAATTGGGAACATCCTTGGATCACTGACTGACACAATTGGGAACTTCCTTGGAGCACTGACTGACACAACTGGTAACATTATTGGATCACTGACTGACACAATTGGGAACATCCCTGGATCACTAACTGACACAGCTGGAAACATCCTTGGATCAATAACTGTTGGAATACTGTGTACTTGTATTCTATTGCAACAACTATTGTATATACTATTTATGTTATATACTGTTCCATCAGTAGGTGGTGCTGTTTTAGATGTTACTGTACACCTCTTTATGGTATCTTCTTGTTTGTCATAAATAAAAACTGCATGGAAGGCTGCAGCCATGTTTTAGAGCAGATAATACTGTGCACGCTTTATTTCTGTAGAGCTGTAAAGAATTTCCAATTCTAACTGACACCCGTGGTCACAGCCTCCAGATTACTCTGAAAGTGGGGTGGGCGTGCCAAAATGAAGTAGTTCATGTCATATAACCAGGGCTTAAAAGAATACTTTCACCTCCTAAAGGTAACCACACTCACCTTATTTTGGCCAGAAAATCCTAATGGCCCATATGAATTTTGCCTTTGTGCTGTTGTTCACAAGATAACACCTTCAGTCAGCTGTGCTTGTTATGTTCATGGAGGAGGACATAAGAGATGCTGGAAATTTTGCATGAGCTTACCAAAGTGATGTGCAATGTATTGCAAAGCAATATGTTGCACACCCTTACAGCCTTTAAAGGGGTAGTAATACTTAAAATGTAAAAAAAAAATGTTGTAGGGTTTATCCACCTGAGTAAAACAAGAGTACTCCCACTGCTGAAAGGTGTTTCATTCAAAAATTATTAATTTTCAAAGTTTATTTTTTTAGGTGCAATATCACAGTGGCCTGAAATTGTACAATGGTGCTGTTGCTACACCATCCTATGGAGATTTATGGTCCCGGGACCAGAGCTGTCCAAAGGATGGTGTAGCAACAGCGCCACTGTACAATTTCAGGCCACTGTGATATTGCACCTAAAAAATTCAACTTTGAAAATTAATAACATTTGAATGAAATACCTTTCAGCAGTGGGAGTAGTCTTGTTTTACTCAGGTGGATAAACCCTACAACATATTTTTTTTACATTTTAAGTATTACTATCCCTTTAAAGGATTTCCATGTGCAATGAGCAGAGTTTGAGATCCTGTGTTCCTGTTGGCAACTGTCATGTCTGCCTTCATGGATATGACATTCAGGACTGGTTGCATTGCTCCCACGTGTCCTGCTTCAGTCGGGACAGTCCTCTTAGAGACTCAAATCCCTCTGTCCCTCTTTCCCACCTTGCTGTGCCTCTTTTTGGGAGACTGTGTGGTGTGGTGTGTATATAAGTGTATATCATTGATTCAGAACAATAAAACTCACATTAATGTTTGTGTAAACTTCAGTATATGTATTTATAAATTAGTCTGTGTAAATAAAATACTTTGGTCTTGTTTTAAATCATTAACCCCTTAAGGACCCATGACGATCATGGACCGTCATGGGTTGTTATACCCTTAAGGACCCATGACGGTCCTGGACCAGCATGGAATTCAGGGCTCCCAGCGTGGCTGCACGCCGTTCGGGGAGTCCGGAATCAGATTATGGAATGGTCCCTGGTCCTTGAGTGACCGCACCGTGCGTGTGCGGCTGGTCTTTAAGGGGTTAATTAAATTGTGCACAGGAGTGTCAATGGGTCATAAAATAACCCAAAAATTCTCAGTAATTCCCCTACACAACATCCACACCCACCTACATCACCACCTCCAACAAAAATCTCTCTCTTTGGCCATTTGAAATGTTGGGAGGTATATGACTAAAGATATTACCTCTTGAATCAAGAAGCAAAGGCAAACTTCATAGGGGCCATTAGGATGTTCTGTAAGGTAAATGTGGGTTCTTTTCAGGATGAGTTTGCTCCCTTGGGCAGGTTGTACTAGAGAGGAGAGTAGGTGCGCTTGGACCCTGAAGTTGGTGTTAAGAGCAGGAAGTGGACAGTTACTAGAATGACAAACAGCCTCTGTCCCTGTTAATAGACACTTTAAAACTGGAGCATCTGGTGCAGATCCGTGGAGTTCCCAAATATGCTGTTCGTTGGACTACAACTCCCATTATCCTCAGCCACATGCATGTGAACTCATTAAGTGCTTGTGTATTTGGGATTTGTCTCTCCCTTTCTCCTTTCAGATTCTGCTCCTCTCTCTCTCTCCCTCTCCCTCTCTCTCACACTCAGATGTGCACTTTTTATTCCTCCCTCCACTCGCTCTCCTTCTCTTGTTCTTTCTGTCGCTGACTCTTCTTGCTTCGTTCTTTCTCTCCCCTTTTCAGCCTTTTCTTTTTAATGCCTTCCTTCCATTATCTCCCTCCATTAGGGTGACCACACATCCCAGAATGTCCGGGACTGTCCCTTAATGGGGGTCTGTCTTCCGCATCCCGGGTCACCCCCCACCGGGACAACAAAGAGTCCCAGAATGCAGCAACACGCACCAGTCCAGCCAGCCAATGAAATGTATTTGCTATATGTTCCTCATTGGCTGGCTGAGCCAGCCAATGAAGACCATATAGCAAATACATTTCATTGGCTGGCTGGACTGGTGCATGCGAGAGAGCTGGTATGGAGCAGGTATGCTGGAGCTGCACGTGAGACCCGCGGCTGAGGCTCCTGCCGACGCTGACCATCTTTCTGAGGCTGACACAGAGTAAGAGTTCCCACTGGGAACTCTTACTCTGTGTCAGCCTCAGAAAGATGGTCAGTGCCGGAGGGAGCCTCAGCCGTGGGACTAGGGTCCCAGAATGGCAGAACAGAAATGTGGTCACCCTACCCTCCATCACTTTCACACTCCTTCTCTTTCTCTCTCTCCATCAGTTACACACAAATCACACACACATACGCTACCTCACTGCAGCCCTTATTCAGTATTTAGTGAAGCTGTTTCCATGCATCCTTCGAGCAGCTTCACACAATGGTGTATAAGGACCCCAGTGAGGTAGGTTTTTCAACACCTACAGCTCATTCCCCAACTCATTCCTCATCTCTTTGGACAAATCGTCTATGAACTTGTCCCACTTCCGCTGCCAGAGTAGCGTAGCTCTGTCCTTCCCTCGTTCGGACAACGCACTATACCTGGATGAAAAAACAAACAAAAAAATAAGTTGTGTTATCATGCAAATTACTGAATAAAAACACATAGCACTGTGTTGATTTTGACATAAACACTAAAAAAGTTATTTTAATTTGTATTTTTATATATATATATTTGTTCTGGCCCTACCACCTTGAATTTTTTTTTTTTACGTATTTGAAAACATTATTCATAACTGCTTAGGTATCATATTAACCAAAAGTCCAACAGATATATAGCTTAGGAAATATTAAGAATTTTATTTCTGGAAAAATGAAAGTGAAAGTCTCCTGGAACAGTACAGTTTTTAATTTGCATATGATATGCAAAAGAAAGAAAAGCAAAAGGAGGCGCCCCAATAGTGCAACTCTATTAAAACTTTAACATTTCCAGAGAATAAAAGTAGTAGATCTACTCATAGATTATTGTTGTCAGTCAGATGTTCTCACCAAGACTGACTCACAGGCATTCGGAGATAATCAGACCTGTCTCCGCTCAGGTATACAGTTCCTCAATGTGCTGTCTTTCTTCAACGTGCGATCCAGCATACTCACAGGAACAATGGAATGAAAAAAAAGGGTAAGTGGTAGCGTATTTTCTTCTCAATAAAATAACATTTATTGTTTTTTAAAAACAAAATTTGTGCATAAAAAATATATTAACTAAAGGCCCTTACGCGTTTTGCAGCATCAACACTGCTTTATCAATGATAATTTGGCCAAAAAACACCAGAGAAACAAACGCTACCGCTGTATAATTACCCTATTTAAACACTGATATCAGACCCTATTGGACGGTCGCGAGCGATGTCCAACAAATCTAAACTACCAATAGTAGTCCATCACCCACGACTGGCCATTCTGGACCTCCCATCAGCTCATCATCCCGCTGCTACTTGAGAATAAATTGCACAATAACTTTGAGCAAGATACATATATACAAAATCACACAATAAACTCTTCATTAACACTATGTGAGGGCAGTGCAGAGCACTCCCACACACACACACAGTCGGCAGGAAATGAAAAGAGCGCACCAATACTAGGACAGGGTATATAATAGGCTGATAGCCAATACTGAGGCTCGGTAAGGCAACACACAAAACCGGGATGGCCACGGGAGGTCAAACACACGGTATGACCGACAATCGCCGCTAATGGAAGCGAGCGCAGAGCGGAAGGCACAGGCAACACGGACACCAAACCGAGGCACGGAATGGTAACGGAGCGCAACAACGGAGAGAGTAAACCCAGAGGCAGCCAATGGTCAGAACCGGATCGGGTAGTCAGACGTCGCCAGTGGTCGTAGCCGGAGCAGGTAGTCAGACGTAGCCAGGGGTCAGAGCCAGAACGGGTAGTCAGACATAGCCAGGAGTCAGAACCGGAACAGGTAGTCAGACGTAGCCAGGTAATGCACAGGAACCGTAATGGACGCACACAGCAATAAGCTCAGGTACACCACGAAAGGGCAAAGGTAATGACACAGGCTGAGGTTTAAAAACCCTGAGAGGTGGGTGGAGCGATGACCTCACCAACAAGTAGACCTATAAGAATAGTGACTCAGTGAGAGTGACAGTCAGGAAGTAAATAATGTCGCACTATAGGCAATACTGCTAGAGGTAATCACTGGCACCGTGATACACTATTACAATACAAAATATCCAATGTAGCAATCGGAACCAACATAAAACAATTAGTAACCGATACTATCTAAAAGCCCAGATGGCCTCCGTCCAACCCGCCGATCGCACACATACAGGCAAAACATAGATATCAAGAACGGATTCAAAGGAAGACCGGACCAACACCAGTGTTCAAATTCAATATAAGTATATCTATATCCATATGAGGAGATATATATATATATATATATATATATAGAGTGAGAGAGAGAGAGAGTCCCACCTCAAAGGAAATATACTTTAATAAAATATATATAAAAATGCTAGAGGGGGTCCTCCAGATAAACTACGCTTCACAATCATATCCGCAATCATCGTGTTAGACCGAGGACCTTAACAAACTAAAAACGAATAGATTTCTGCATATTATATTATGCTCAGCATCCAATATACATTAAAATATCACATCAAAAAAAGTATGTATATATCCCTCATATCTAAATAGATAAAAATCTATAAATCACTAAGAATACATACATCCTCTTCTAAAAAAAATATAAAAATAATTGGAACTCAATATAGAGATCTATATACGAAGAATCATACTTCATATATTTAATGGAGTAAATATTTAAATTTTTTTATAAATTTATGCAGACATATAATTAATTATGTGTATGAATACACTTATAATGTTTTGTCTCCTATATTAAAAGCTAGAAATAAAACTAAAACTTAATTAGCATATGAAATGTCACTGGAATTGCTTTGTTAGCACTTAAAATGTTACTGAAAGAACGTAATTAGCATATGAAATGTTACTGAGTACCCCACTTATCATACATTAGCATAAAGTATTAAGTATGAATATCTCCTTCACTGTATATTTGCCTGTTTTTTGGCTAACATGGCACACAGGCAGTTTTTAATGAAGTTTTCAAATATGCAAACTTGAATTCAGGTGACAGGTTCACTTTAAAATAAACATACAAAATATGAGAGGCTTCTAAGGACAAACAAACAGCACAATGGTCTGTTATACGGCTAGTCACCACTCAGAAGCATCACATGTTAGCTCTCTAGTGCCTTTACAGAGGAGAAATTTCTACACACATATTAGACTAATCCCACCCAAAAGGGAAGTCCAGTTACAAGATGAAGGGCAAGTTCCCTCTGCACAGGAACAACAGCTAACCGCCGACGTACGTTTTAGCCTTTTTGGGCCTCATCAGTGAGGTGCAGCTGGAATTTCCCAGGCACTGAGAGCAAGGGGTCGACATCTGTATTACCCTTCACTCTTAGGGAGACACCCTAAGAGTTTTCAAAATACAAAATGTGAGAGGCTTCTGAGGATGAACAAAAAGCACAATGGCCTGTTCTATGGCTAGTCACCGCTCAGAAGCATCACTTTAAAATAACTTAGGGTCGTATTTACTAAGGTTGTGAAATGTTTCTTTTTTTACATGCAAAGTACGTTAGAAAATGTTTGCATGTCTTTATGAAGCAAAATTGTGTCTTATTAAAATAAAATTGCACTATGTTCATTAAAAAAAAAAATCTCAAAATGCAAATTGCTGAATGAAAAAGACTTTGCGTTTTTTTTTTTTTTTTTTAATGAAATGAAAGATGTGCACTTATGGAGGCTGGTAAATAGCGTTAAAGTCACAGCTTAGCTTGATTTTGACCTAAACGCAAAAAAATTACAACATAACAATGTAATGGTAAAGATCAGCAAATGCAGATGCAAGATGGCATTTTTTTTAATCCATTTTCTTTTAGCAGTTCAGATTGACATTAGTAAAAAGGGTTCACTTTTAAAAAATTTCATTTAAATCAGCCTGCGGCTCCACACAAAATTAAGTATGTCACTGTGATGAAAAGGGCATCATGAGAATCTCGCCCTACATAAAAGCTCAAGATTCTCATATCGCGTCCTTAAACGGCGCTTCAACTCAACCCGCATCATTGCCCGCATACCTACGGGACAACAAGCAACATTGGACATTACAATTGTACCATGGTTAACCCTTTCAGAGCCAGAGAGCTCCCCAATCATTGGGAACCTTGCTGTCACTCAAAGGGTTATGCTAGCTATCGAACAAACTTATCTAGGATTTTTAGTCCTCTGTTCGATATGTTGCTTAATCCTTTGGGTGACAGAGAAGTTCCCAATGATTGGGGACCTCTCTGGCACTGAGAGGGTTAACCATGCTACAATTGTAACATCCAGTGTTGCTTGTCGTTCCTTAGGTATGCGGGCAATGCTGCAGGTTGAGTTGAAGCGCTGTGTAAAGTGTTAGTAATGTCCCAAAAAATATGTTAATAGATTTGTAGAGGCTAAAAAAAGAATTGCATTGCCACAAACCCCATCTCTCAAACTGTTATGGTTTGAGAGATATTCGCAATCAAAGTTCCCCCTTCCCGCCCTTTCTCCTGACAGCGTCTAGCTGACAGCAAGAAATCCTGGCCCAGGGATCAGCAGGCGGCTCTGCAGCATAGCTGAAATCTCATTATTAGAAAATAATTACTTCATTGCAAAGGTCTACAAAGTGTGCCTGGTTTGCAAGCACACTTTGTAGTCCGTTCCCATGAAGTAGTTCTTTTCTAATAACGGGATTTCGGCTCTGCCGAAGAACCTCATCGTGTCAGCCGACATGGATCTCCTTCTGTCAGCTTTACAGCTAACATCAAGAGAAGGGGAGGGAGGGGGGAACTTTGATTGCCAATATCTCTCAAACCATAGTGGTTTGAGAGATGGGGTTTGTGGCAATGAGATTCTTTTTTTCAGCCTCTACAAATCTATTAATACATTCTTGGGACATTACTAACACTTTAAGGACATCACATGAGAATCTTACGCGTTTATGCAGGGCTAGACTCTCATGTCGCCCTTTTCATCACGGCACCGTGTTTAATGTGACTTGTGGCCACGTGATGTTTTAAATGCGACTTTTAAAAGGTTACCTTAAAAAGGACCATAGAATTTTACACAAACCACAACATTTATGAAACAAACAACTGCACTGCTCTATGTCTAACATATACATCATGGGAAAACTTACGTTAAGGACCCATGACATATATGGACGTCATGGAATTCAGGGGTCCCTGTGTGGCTGCATACCATTGAGTGACCCCCTGATTCCATTTCCACAAAAAAAATTGCCCTGTCATCCTTAAGGGGTTAAAGGGATAGTAATACTTCGTTTTAACTTTATTTTATTTTGTAGGCATTAAAAAAACATGAAGAATGATATAAGTCTTATCTCTCAAACCTTTATGGTTTATGAGATAATCACAAGCAAAGTTTCCCCCTCCCACCCCTTTTACCTAGTGTAAGACATCTCTTCTCAGATGTGGAATCCAGTCCATAGACTAGACAGATAACAGCAGGGGACAATCTTCTTCCTATGAGAACAATGAAAGTCCTGCCCCCCTTGACAAGTTTTTCAGGTTTTTCCCTTATCTTAATTGAAGATTGTCCCTCTCTGCAATCTACCTGAGCACCTCCCTTCTGCTCTGGCTGAGCAGTGTTACATCAGTAAAAAGGGCGGGAGGGGGACACTTTGTCATTGAATTACTCTGGAACTACAACTCTGACAGAATTGAAATAACACTCTCCAAAGTCCAAATACTATGATGATTAATTAGAGCCGCTTTTATTATGAAACATTACTATCCCTTTAAGTATAAACAGAAGATTTAAAGGTAAATAAAACTATGAAAGATTTAATCCTAGATATCATTTAACCCCCTTGGGGGCCAGAGGTATGAGCAGTGCATTGCAAAGCAATACGTTGCTCATCCCTCTGGTTACCAAGGGGTTAACAAATTGCACTCCTGACAATATAATTAATAGGTGGATTCAGTTATAAAATAAAAGATCTTACTGGATGGAATTCAGGACCAACTGTTTGAGGGTTCTCAGATCAGCCTTCACTCCCCCAATTCCCATAAACACCTCGTAGAAGTCATAGGACACTCCCTGAGCTCCAAAAATGGATGGGTCATCTGAGCTGACCACCATAGGATGTCCTTCAGCCATCAACACTGCTGCAGGGTGATTCCGAAGATCAGACACAAGCAAAAGTACCTGGAGGACAGTGGGTAGAAGATGTACCATGAGACACAGGAGCATATGAAGGGAACTAGGGACAACAATTCATTTCATCCCTTCAAGTGATAGTAATACTTGAAATCACATAGATTTAATTCAATAGATATTTAAAAAATAAATTAATTGTACCATTTCTGATCTCCCAAACATTTTATGGTTTGGGAGATTTATAGAGATGCACCGATACCACTTTTTTAAGACCGAGTACGAATACCGATACTTTTTTCAAGTACTCACTGATACCAATTACCAATACTTTTTTTTTTGCGGTCATTTGCCAGTTTTCCAGGTACTTAAAGCGCATATATATATATATATATATATATATATATATATATATATATATGCTTTAGGTACTTGGAAAACTGGCAAATGACCGCAAAAAAAAGTATAGGTGAGTACTTGAAAAATATATATCTATATCTATATCTATCTATATATATATATATATATATATATATATATATATATATATATATACACACACACACAAACCACCTCTTGACTGTCCCCTTTTGCCTCTTTCTCCCCCTCTTGATTCCCACCTTTTACTTCATTCTCCCCTTCTTGAGCTCCCTCCTTTTACCTTGGCTTTTTCTCTCCCTTTCGATCCCCCTTTGTCCCCCTCCTTGACTCTTGATCCCACCCTTTTGCCTCTCTCTCTCTCCTGATCCCCCCCTCCTTTTTGCCTCTTCTAGGTCCCCCTCCTTTTATCTCCTGATCTTTACTCCTTTTGCCTTTTTTTTTTCTTTTTCTTAGTCCCTTTTTCCTCTTTCTCCCTCTTGGCCGCCCTCTCTGCCTCTTTCACCACCCCCTCAATGTCCCATCTTGTCTCCCTTACCCGCCTCTGCCGGGTGCTCGCTGTTCTCTTGTGAGCCCCGGCAGAAGTCAGCGTCGGACCGTTGCCATGGTAACCCGTAGCAACACTCCGACACTACGGGAGGGAGAGAGGCAACCGGGGAGCATTGTGAGCAGCTCCCCAGGCTCCCTCACTGCAGCACCGACCCTGACACAGGGTATCGGTGCTGGCATCGGCCGCACTTGCGCGAGTACAAGTACTCGCGCAAATGCTAGTATCGGCACCGATACCAGTATCGGTATCGGTGCAACCCTAGAGATTTAAGTCTGCAAAGTTCCCCCTTCCCTCCCCTTGTGCTGATGTCAGCTTTCAACCTTAGAGACGGAGCTCGCAGTCCATAGACCGTCCTGCGGCTCTTCAGCAGAGCCATGATCGCAGTATTTACAAAGAAATACTTCATTTGAATGGTCTACAACTTGTGCTTGCAAACTAGGCTCACGTTGTAGACCGTGAATGGGCTGAGATAAGATAATACAAGTGCAGTGGCACTAATCACAATCAATTAACTGAGTTTAGCTCTTATCTCGCAATGCAAACAGTATAAATAACATTAAATAAATGCCTTCTGATCAGGACAATCTACACATGCTTTAAAGGGATAGTAATACTTCATTATTACTATCTCTCATGTTGTAGCCCTTAAAATTCTGAATTCAACAATACCAGCGGCATCTCTCAAACCTTTATGGTTTGAGAGATATCCGCTTTCAAAGTTCCCTCTTTCTGCCTTTCCCCTGACGTCAGCGTTCTATCTGAGAGCAGGGGAATCCGGTCCCGGGACCGGCAGCAGCTCTGCAGCAGTGCTGAGATCTCGTTATAAAAACAGAAATCCTTCACTAACATGGGCTTCTACGTGTGCTTGTGTTTCTATAACGCGATCTCAGGACTCCTACAGAGCCGCCACTTGCTCACTGAACGGATTCCCCGGGTCTCAGCTAGAATGCTGACATCAGCGGAGAGAGAAGGAGAGGGAACTTTGAAAGCAGATATCTCCCAAACCATAAAGGTTTGAGAGATGCCGCTGGTATTGTTGAAGTTATAAATTGATTTGCATTTTACTGAATGAAATAAGTATTTGACCCCTTTGCAAAACATGACTTAGTACTTGGTGGCAAAACCCTTGTTTGCAATCACAGAGGTCAGACGTTTCTTGTAGTTGGCCACCAAGTTTACACACATCTCATGAGGGATTTTGTCCCACTCCTCTTTGCAGATCCTCTCCAAGTCATTAAGGTTTCGAGGCTGATGTTTGGCAACTCGAACCTTCAGCTCCCTCCACAGATTTTCTATGGGATTAAGGTCTGGAGACTGGCTAGGCCACTCCAGGACCTTAATGTGCTTCTTCTTGATCCACTCCTTTGTTGCCTTGGCCGTGTGTTTTGGGTCATTGTCATGCTGGAATACCCATCCACGACCCATTTTCAATGCCTTGGCTGAGGGAAGGTTCTCACCCAAGATTTGACAGTACATGGCCCTGTCCATCATCCCTTTGATGCGGTGAAGTTGTCCTGACCCCTCAGTAGCACAACACCCCCAAAGCATAATGTTTCCACCTCCATGTTTGACGGTGGGGATGGTGTTCTTGGGGTCATAGGCTGCGTTCCTCCTCCTCCAAACACGGCGATTTGAGTTGATGCCAAAGAGCTCAATTTTGGTCTCATCTGACCACAACACTCACCCAGTTCTCCTCTGAATCATTCAGATGTTCACTGGCAAACTTTAGACTGGCCTGTACATGAATATATTTGTTTATATAGTGCCACAAGTGTATGCAGCGCTTTACAATTTAAGGGTTTAAACAATACAGGGTTACAGGTGCTTTGTAGAGTGAAACATTGGGTGGGAGGTCCCTGCCCGAAAGCTTACAATCTAAAGTACATGTACATGTGCTTTCTTGAGCAGGGGGACCTTGCTGGCCTGCAGGATTTCAGTCCTTCACGGCGTAGTGTGTTACCAATTGTTTTCTTGGTGACTATGGTCCCAGCTGCCTTGAGGTCATTGACAAGATCCTCCCGTCTAGTTCTGGGCTGATTCCTCACCGTTCTCATGATCACTGAAACTCCACAAGGTGAGATCTTGCATGGAGCCCCAGACCGAGGGAGACTGACAGTTATTTTGTGTTTCTTCCATTTGCGAATAATCACACCAACTGTTGTCACCTTCTCACCCAGCTGCTTGGAGATTGTCTTGTAGCCCATTCCATCCCTTGTGTCTGTGTACAATCGTGTTCCTGACATCCTTGGACAGCAGATTGCTTCTGTGGATAGGTGTCTTTTATACAGGTAACAAGCTGAGATTAGAAGCACTCCCTTTAAGAGAGTGCTCCTAATCACAGCTTGTTACCTGTATAAAAGACACCTGGGAGCCAGAAATCTTGCTGACTGATAGGGGGTCAAATACTTATTGCATTTAGTAAAATGCAAATCAGTTTATAACTTTTTTTACATGCATTTTTCAGGATTTTTTTGTTGTTATTCTCTCTCTCACTGTTAAAAAAACCCTACCATTAAAATTATAGACTGATCATTTCTTTGTCAGCGGGCAAACGTACAAAATCAGCAGGGGGTCAAATAATTTTTTCCTCACTGTACATATATATATATATATATATATATATATATATATATATATATATATATTGTAGGGTTTATCATGCAGAGTAAAACAAGGGTACTCCCACTGCTGAGAGGTGGTTTATTAAAAAATGATTGCTCAAACTTTTATTTTTATTTTTAGGTTCAGTGCCCACATGGCCTGAAATGTTACAGTGGTGCTGTTGCTACACGGGATGGTGTAACAACAGCGCCACCGTATAATTTCAGGACACTGTGATACTGCACCTAAAAAAAAAATCAAGTTTGAGCTGCAATAACTTTTGAATAAAACCTCTCAGCAGTGGGAATACCCTTGTTTTACTCAGCAGGATCAACCCTGCAATATATTTTAAAGTGTTACTATCCCTTTAAGAAGAACAATGTTTCCCTATGCACTTTGTGGTAACTCTGTATCTGGATTTACCTGGTTGGAGACAGGACAAATCTCCAGTGGAACGTTCATCTTTATGGACATTTCTCTAGCCAATGGGTGCTTGAGGAGGGCATAACCATGACCAATCCTGGACGTGTTCAAAAGCAAAGCATCCAGTACATTGTCATCCACGTCTGTACCCTGCCAACCTGCACGATTCAGAGAGAGACACACACAGGACATCATTAACCCTTTGAGCGCCAGAGGGGGTGCGCAACACATTGCTGCCCACTGCTCTGCCATCCCAGAATGCATTGCACAAAAAAAGCTTCATGGTCCTTAACGGCCGCCCACACCCAGATTGGGTGGTCATTAAGGGGTTAAATGAACTAAACTTAAGGTGTCTGGTACTCTTTAAAATGGACCTGTCTCAGCGCAATGCTCTGTACACCTTTCAAGCATTCAAGCAGTGAGAAGCGTCATTTGCTGTAAATCAACTATACGTTTATTGTGTCTCCTATGGTACGGCTTGGGACACAGCTTGGACTTTAAATGGAGCTTTTAACCCCTTGAACACCAAAGATATCTCCAACACATTGTGAAGCTATGGATTAGAGACCCACTCTAACCCCTCTCAAACCCTTATTTAAAGCGGAACTTTCACCTCTGTATCATCGTGGCTTCATGTCTTCCTTTGTGTCCTCTGTTCATATTGTTGTGTGTCTTTTCGCTTTTAAATGTGTATAAATTAAGCAACACAGACTTCAGTTATTCACCTGATGATGTATGGTTTGGGTAGAGCTGTACCGCCGTGCACCATATGGTGCAGAAGGCTCTCCCACAGGGCTTGTGTGTGAAGCATCCGTCCTGCCCCTGAATCCTACATCAGTCACTGCTAAACCATGTGACCTGGTGCGCTGCTTGAATCCTGCGCGTCCAGGTCATGTCAGTGAGGTGCGAACGTGTGGTGCAGAAGACACTCCCACAGGGCTTGTGTGTGAAGTGTCCATCCTGCCCCTGAATCCTACGTCAGTCACTGCTAAACCATGTGACCTGGCGCGCTGCTTCAATCCTGCGCGTCCAGGTCATGTCAGTGAGGTGCGAACGTGTACATGCTCAAAAAAAAAAAAAAAAGATGACGGCTGTGGGTGACATGAACACGGACAACTCAAGCATGCGCCGTGGACATTTTTCGCCAAGATGGCGGCGGCCTGATCGCGGTAGCTAAACAAATAACGGGTCAGATTACAAAATAACTAAATACTTGCAAGACGATTGCCTAACGTTTACCTGGTTACCTGGGGGGGTATTTAACGTACAGCTTTAGTTGTAGGACCATGAAAGTTCCGCTTTAAATCAACGGGAATTTTGGGATATTTTAATAACCCTTTGAGTGCCAGAGGAGTATGCAATGCATTGCTTTATAATGCATTGCATACCCCTCTGGCATTCAAAGGGTTAACCCTTATAGTGCAGTTGATTTGCACTAGAATTTAACTCTTTAGCTAACTGAGACGGTCCTTTGTGCATTTTGCTTACTGGTCTCCCCTGCATGAAAGAAGTACGGCAGGTTGACTCCCATCTTGCTGGGGATGTCGAGGGCATCTCGCAGCTGGTACAGGGAGTGTCCAGCATCCTCTTGGCCAACCTGGAGGGGGGTAGGAGAGAATGAAAATTTCAGTGACTTCAATGGAAGGATCTGCTTGTTGTGACCACCAGAGGGAGAAAGAGAGCTACACAGCAAATACAGCATCACAAGTGACAAGACTAGATTTACAGTGTACTGGAAATGTTTGTAGCATTTGCAAGCGTAACCCTTTGAATGTTGCATACCCCTCCGGCACTCAAAGGGTTAAATATACTGGACACTACAAGGGTATATAAACTAGGAAAATAAACCAGTCACCAGAAGGGTGTTTAAATTGTAAATGAACTGGCCAAAAGTGCTTTGCTTTTGGAGTGTTCTTTAAAGTGTCCTTGGAGTAAAATAATGACCAGCCTATATAATAATTCACTAAAACGTGTGTAACGCCGCAGTCATGCGCAGTAGAGACTGCCCGCGACACTGCTGATACAGAGCTGTCCAGCTCTGTATCAGCAGCAGCGCGGGCAGTCTCTACTGAGCATGACTGCCCCACGACCGGCTGGCAGCGGCACTGTGGCCATGTAACGGGCTCTTCAACTAGTAAACTAAAAAGCAGGGATATCCAAACCATAATCAATGGCCATAATTTAAAGGGGCAATGCCTACTACAATTTAAAAAAAAAACAATCACTTTTATTAAATGCAACACTGAGGACCTTTAAGTTGATGTACTAAGGAGAATTGGAAGGTAATGCAGTGGAGATAACTTCTCCAGTGTAATAAACCCCCCAATCCCTATGTTATTCTATGGAGCCTATGCACTAAGATGTCCCAGGTTGGAGAACATATTCTCTTTTGAGATACCTGGAAACTTTGTCTTCTGGAGTCCCCTGAGGGGACTACTGTGGTACTGCTGGGGGATGTAAACATAGCTGGGAAGTCTCTCTCTGATGCTGCTTGGGGATATAATTGCCAAGAATCAGGGCATAAGGGGTGGGGCTTGCTCACGAGTGGGGGCGGAACTTACTGGGTGCTTCACAAAAGTGGGCAGGAAGTAGGAGGAACTAAGCGGGGAAGGAAGAGAAGTGGGAGGAACAGGGTGGGAAGCAGAGGCGTAACTAGAAGCCACCGGGCACTGGTGCAAAAGTTGCCATGGGCCCCCCTGACCACATTGCCCCTCCATTGGCCATCTCCACAATGCTCCCAATCTCCACATTGCCCCCCATCTCCACATTGCCCTCCATCTCCACATTCTCTCCACATTACCCTCACATTGCCCCCCCGTGTCCGTTTCCTGCCTCCCTGGTGGTCCAGCGTCATAGCAGGAGAGGTCTGTGCTTCCTTCTACACAGACCTCTATACTGCTGGAGCTCCTGCGTGATCTTCTCTTCAGCAATGCAGAGTAATGGGAGATTATGTCATCTCACAGCACTCTGTATTACTAAAGAACCAAAGAGGGTGCTCAGCTGCTAGAGGTCTGTGCTGAAGAAGACATAGATCTCAGAATGTTGGGGCGCTGGGCGGGCAGGGGATCACAGGGGCGGCTGTGCCTCTGGAGTTATGGCCCGGTCACAGGTGTAACCCCTGAGACCCCTATTCTTACACCACTGGTGGGAAGGAAAAGAAGTGGGCAGAGTTTCAGAGGAAATGTAAAATCCAGAGAGTTCCCAGTTCTGTCTATTGCAATAGGAGAGTTTGTCACATTGGAGAAGTTTTCTCTTGTTTATCATATCCAAGGCCTAGTTCATGTGGGAGACTATGTTGCATAGGGTTGCCAGATTAACCCTTTAACAGAGGACAGATATGAAAAATGCATGCTTCAGGGCTCCTGTGGTTAATTATTAGGTTGCAGGTGTTCCCATGTATCAGTGCAGCAGTTTTCAAATGTGTCGTCTTTTAAAGGGATGATTTGGCAAACTTAATGTTGCAGCAACTTTGGTGCAATAAGAAGTTTCACAGAACAGATTATATTGTTGTCTATGGGGTAAGGACAGACTGGCCACTTTTCCTTCTACTGTTATTTTCAATGGCAACCAGGTGTTGCTGCAATATCTTGCCGCAAAGTTGCTGCAACAAAGCTGCCAGCGTGAACCAGACCCTAAGTTTTGTGATTCATAACTTCAGTCAGTAACCCGTCCTTAATGGACCGAAACTTGTTACGGTCTTGGCAAGTTCACAGACCTTAAGGTGTTAATTTAGGAGATCCTGATAACATGCACTGATGGAGGGTGGATGAGGACAGGATTGCACTTCCCTGTTTTACCGGATATATACATACCTCCCATGTGTACCTCTATAGGAGGGACAGTCCCTCTTTGAGACCCAAATCCCCCTGTCCCTTCGCAATACACTGCATACCCCTCTGGTGTTCAAAGGGTTAATAATTAAGGTTTACTGCTAATTTAACCCATTTGAGTTCCAGAGTGGTATCCAACACATTGAGCTGCAATGCGTTAGAAAACTCTCTTGCACGGTTAAAGGAGCAGTAAACTTTCTTTATGAAAAAATATATATTGTAGGGCATTTCCTGTTGAGTAAAATAAGTGTACTTCCACTGCTGATAGATGCGTATTTCCAGAGTTATTACTGTTTAAACTTGTGTTTTTTTACATTAGCAGTGCCCTCTAGTGGTCAATTTCAGTTCGTTGTTCTGGTACATTCAAAGGTGAGGAAAGTCAGTGACTTACAATTTTCCTATGAATGTGATAGAACTGCTGAGTCACTTCCTGTCAGTTAGAACTATCAGGAAGTAAACACAGTAAATTAACTTCCTGTCAGTTAGAACAATCAGGAAGTAAACACAGTAAATTCACTTCCTGATTATTTGAACTGTTAATAAAGTATGAATAAAACAACTGACAGGGATGGAAGTACCCTTGTTTTACTCAGCAGGAAAAGCTCTATAACATATAGGTTTTCATTAAAAAAAAGTTTACTGCTCCTTTAAAGGGGTGGCCTGTTCAGCTTACTCTCACAGAAAATAAACCAAGCATATCCAGGATTTAGTATTCTGGGCCCATCATCTTTCCTTCTGCCCCCAAACAAAGACAAGTGAGAACGTTACCAGATCAAATCCTGCCATGGTGTCAGGAAACTCATCCATCAGCTTCATAGCAACGTGCACAGCGTCCTTCACCTTGGAGATGTCTTCATGTCTGGGAAGATGAAAAGGGACACATCAGACGTCAAACAGCAGGTATCGCCCATCAGACAAAATCCTAACCCAGCCCAACAAACGTGTGTTAGTTTGGCATTGTCTAACACCCGGGGTGGGCAACCCATGGCTCATTAGTAAGTGTTTTCTGACTAAGGGAGCTATGTACAAAATAAAACTGGGGCAAACCAACTGCACCTTAGGGGACAAATACAAATTCCCATTTATTGAAATGGCGCTTATAACCCCATAAATGCCAGATAGACCTCCAAATGAATGCTTTGCATCTCTATCATCTAGAAGGTTAAATGCTACTTTTAAATCTAAGGACATTTTGAGTATTTGTATTTGTCCCCTTTGGTGCAGTTGGTTTGCTCCAGAATAAGTCTACTTTTCACTTGAACATAGACCCCTTAGACTTCCACTAACGGGGAGGAGTAGAACCACGTGTTCCCTGAGCTGGGAAGAAATAAAGCCAGGTCTGTCCATTGCTTGGAAGTAAAAATTAAGCTACATCATGTGTTCCCTGTGCATGGTGAAAAAAAAGACACATATGGCGCGATGCAGGAAACGTGCGCAATCGCTATTTCCCGTGTGAAAACCATTAGGGAATAGGTTTGCACATGATTTTGTTGAATTGTGCATGAAAATTCAAGAATAGTGAACGGTTGCATATATTTATGGGTTTTTTTGGGCGTGGCTATTATTAACGAATATGTGTGAGTGGAATATGGAATGCGCCAAATGCAAGAACTGCTATTGCGAATGAATTTATACGTCTGTGTACTGTTGTCATAAAATGGAATTTTTCACGCGCAATTCAAGAAGCGTTTGGTATTTAGCTTCCTGGATTAGAACATGCGCAAAATCTATCTGCGTACAAAAATGCCTTTATCCGATGCGAACGTTTCTTGCATCACGCCATTATTCCCTATGCATTGTGCTAATAAAGCCTCATGTTCCCTGTGCAGGTGATTGTAAAGCTACATGTTCTTGTACTTGGTAGCAATCCTAAAGCCACATGTTTCCTGTGCTCAATGTTAATAAAGTCACGTGTTTCCTGTGCTTGGTATTAATAAAGCCACGTGTTTCCTGTGCTTGGTAGTAATAAAGTCACGTGTTTCCTGTGCATGGTAGTAATAAAGCCATGTGTTCCCTGTGCTTGGTAGTAATAAAGCCACGTGTTTCCTGTGCTTGGTAGTAATAAACTCACGTGTTTCCTGTGCTTGGCAGTAATAAAGTCATGCTTTTCCTGTGCTCAGTGTTAATAAAGTCATGTGTTTCCTGTGCTTGGTATTAATAAAATCATGTGTTTCCTGTGCTTGATATTAATAAAGTCACGTGTTTCCTGTGCTTGGTAGTAATAAAGACATGTTTCCTGTGGTTGGCAGTAATAGTCATGTGTTTCCTGTGGTTGGTAGTAATAAAGTCAAGCATTTCCTGTGCTTGGTAGTAATAAAGCCACATGTTTCATGTGGTTGGCAGTAATAAAGTCACGTGTTTCCTGTGGTTGGCAGTAATAAAGCCACATGTTTTATGTGCCCAGTAGTAATAAAGTCACGTTTCCTGTGCTTGGTAATAATAAAGCAACATGTTTACTGTGGCGTGCATGGTAGTGCTAAAGCCACGTATTTCCTGTGCTCAGTGTTAATAAAGTCATGTGTTTCCTGTACTTGGTATTTAAAAGCCATGTGTTTCCTGTGCATGATGGTTGTAACAAAGTCACGTGTTTCCTTTGCTTGGTATTAACAAAACCACGTGTTTCCTGTGCTTGGTAGTAATAAAGCCACGTGTTTCCTGTGAATGGTAGTGATAAACCCACATGTTTCCTGTGCTTGGTAGTAATAAAGCCACATGTTGTCTGTGCTCAGTAGTAATAAAGCCACGTGTTTCCTGTGAATGGTAGTGATAAACCTACGTGTTTCCTGTGCTTGGCAGTAATAAAGCCACATGTTGTCTGTGCTCAGTAGTAATAAAGCCACGTTTCCTGTGCTTGGTAATAATAAAGCGACATGTTTCCTGTGGCGTGCATGGTAGTGCTAAATCCACGTATTTCCTGTGTTCAGTGTTAATAAAGTCATGTGTTTCCTGTGCTTGGTATTTAAAAGCCATGTGTTTCCTGTGCATGATGGTTGTAACAAAGTCACGTGTTTCCTTTGCTTGGTATTAACAAAGCCACGTGTTTCCTGTGCTTGGTAGTAACAAAGCCATGTGTTTCCTGTGAATGGTAGTGATAAACCCACGTGTTTCCTGTGCTTTGCAGTAATAAAGCCACATGTTGTCTGTGCTCAGCAATAATAAAGCCACATGTTGTCTGTGCTCAGTAGTAATAAAGCCAAGTGTTTCCTGTGCTTGGCAGTAATAAAGCCACATGTTGCAGGGGCTCAGTATTAATAAAGCCACGTGTCTCCTATGCACGGTAATGATAAAGCCATGTGTTTCCTGTGCATGGTAGTAATAAAGACGCGTGTTTCCTGTGCTTGGCAGTAATAAAGCCACATTTCCTGTACTTGGCAGTAAAAAAGCCACATGCTGTCTGTGCACAGTAGTGATAAAGCCATGTGTCTCCTGTGCATGGTAGTGATAAAGCCATGTGTTTCCTGTGCTCAGTGTTAATAAAGTCATGTGTTCCCTTTAAGTTCTAGTAATAAATCTAGAGGGATGATGAATCCAAATTACCTGTGCACAGTGTAGATTATTTTCAGTCCCAAGAAGTCTGGGTGAGCCTCCACAAACTGCCTGGCCACATCTCCGTAGGTAGCCACTGACCAGGTCAGGTCATGGACAGACCCGTTCAGTTCATACACCTGGAGGTACAATAATAATAAAAACAGTGAAATAATAGCTGTGTATTCAGTATGTGTATTCAGATCTAGATAAATATGTACTTTAAACACCATCTTTATTTTATTATAGTTATTGAGAAATTCTTATTTTTAAAAAGGTTTTGAAAAAAAAACAAAAACATTTTTGCAAGGGTATGAAAGGTGACAACACTCGGTTTATTTTAGATACACCTTTCAACTCTTTACTGATCCTTTATTTAAAAAAAAAAAGTCTCCTTAGGAAACTCTCTGTGGGCGGAGTTTGGAGTCTGGGGGATTATGCATTAAATCTGGAGATAAATTCTCCAGTGTGATAAATTCTCCCTTTCCTTTGTTAATCTATGGAGCCTGTGCTGCGTCTCTCCAGTCTGAGACACCTTAACCCTATGAGTGCCAGAGGAGTGTCTGAGGGTTTGCAATGCCTCAGACTACCCTCAGGAACTCAAACGGTTAAAAGAGCAGTAAACTTTTTTATGAAAAACCTACACTGTAGGGCTTTTCATACTGAGTAAAACAAGAGTCATTCCACTGCTGGATGTTTTTTTCCATATTTATGACAGTTTAAACTGTGCCCTCTAGTGGTGATATTACAAGTACATATTTTGTTGCATTTTATTGGAGAGGGGGTCGCTGACAAACAGTTCTCCATAGACCGTGATAGTAACAGCTTAGTCACTTCTGTCAGGTTCAACTTTCAGGACGAAGTGATGCTTTTACTCACTTATTGACAACATGAACTGTTGCAAATTCTATAATATAAAAGGCAAGAATGTTTAACCGATGCAGTCATGTGCAGTAGAGACTGCTGGGAGCATTTTGTGCATTCGGGCAGTCTCTACTGCACATGACTGCATTGAGTGCGCCACCAGTGAGGCGCGGGCAGTATGCAGAGCAGGACTGGCTTCATTACCTCACCGGACCTTGGCCCATGTACACGGGCTTTTACACTAATTTAGAACAAATCAACTTATTTTACTTAACCCTTTGAGTGCCAGAGGGGTACGCAACTTACCTCTCTGGCACTCAAAGGGTTAATAGGAAAGTCCCTGTAACACAAGGGTTTTCATAAAATAAGTTTATTATTCCTTTAAGGTACAATTAAAAAAGTTACAATCCTGGAGCAAGCCAACTGTATCTTAGGGGGAAAAATGAAAATACCTGTTGATTTAAACGGGTTTTTAACCCACTGAATACTGCTGAGCTTTCCAATGCGTTGTCTTGCAATGCGCTGGAGACCACTATAGCATAAAACAGGGTAAAAAAAAACTTTAAATCTAGTGGAATTTGGGGAACTTTTATTTGTTCCCTATGAGGCAGTTGCACCTTTATAGGGACTGGAGAAGGTATCCCCTCTTTATCACACTGGAGAAGTTATAGCCTATTTATCACACTGGAGAAGTTATCCCCTCTTTATCACACTGGAGAAGGTATCTCCTCTTTATCACACTGGAGAAGTTACAGCCTGTTTATCACACTGGAGAAGTTATCCCCTCTTTATCACACTGGAGAAGGTATCTCCTCTTTATCACACTGGAGAAGTTATCGACTCTTTATCACACCTTAGTTCATCTCCCTTCTGTAGTCTATAACTAAAGCTCTCCCATAAAATAACATAGGAACTGGAGAGTTTATCTCACTGGAGAAGTTATAGCCTCTTTATCACATCTTAGTACATCTTCCCCTGTAGTCTATAACTAAATATCTCCCATAGAATAACATAGAATGTGTGTGTGTGTGTGTGGGGGGGGGGCAACGGTGGGAGTGCACTAAGGTGTGATAAAGATATGATAAAGAAGAGATGATTTTCCAGTGAGATTAATTATCTGGCTTCTGTGCAATAATATTTCTCAAGTGGGAGAGATCTTAGTGTATAGGCGTCCTTCTGTATCCCGCCTTAGTGCACCTTCCCCCTTGGAATCAGCGCTGTGTTAAAGTTTATGCAATTACAGACGTCTCTCACCGGGGGCAGCATGGCTCTCATCTCGATGTACTGGAGATTATCTTCGTACAGCTCACGCAGTCCCTCGTAGATATACGCCTTGAAGACTGGGGCATAGCAGATGAGCCCGGCGGCCGTGATAAAAGCCCCCTCGAACCTGCGCCATATTGCCTCCTGTGTCGGGTAGTCTAGCTCTGGGGAGTCCGTCAGCAATGTCAGGTTACGTATAAGGCTGCAGAGATAACAAGGGGTATAGTGAAGTACCCCCAAATAGGAATTAGACTCACCCTTAACCCTTCCAGTGCCAGAGGAGTGTGAAATGAATTCACCCATCTGGCACTCAAACTTTTACTAAGCACCACATGTTTAAAAGAAAAGTGGAGGATTTCTGGGGCCAACCAATTTGCGTTACAGGGGAGACGTATAAATTCCATTAAACTCCCACTGATTCAAATTGGGATTTTAACCCTTGAATACTAGCGAGCTCTCCAACGCATTCCTTGGAGGGGTGCCTCAGCTGAGTGGTGGCATGGCCATTGGAGGGGTGCCTCAGCTGAGTGGTAGCATGGCCATTGGAGGGGTCCCTCAGCTGAGTGGTGGCATGGCAATTGTAGGGGTCCTCAACTGCAAGGTGTCATGGCCATTGAAGGGGTGCCACAGCTGAGTGGTGGCATGGTCATTAGAGGGTGCCTCAGCTGGGCTGGCTACACCAACCTTGTGATTTCTGGTATGGCTAAAGGATGGGTACCTCTACTGTGCTGGCCACACCCACGTTCTGAGTTGCAGTATGAACCTTGGAGGGGTGCCTCAGCTGTGCTGTCTATACCGATATTTTGAGTGGTGGTATTGCCATTGGAGGGTTTCCTCCACTGTGCTGGCCATGTCCAAATTCTGAGTTGTAGTTATGGCCAGAACAATTATAATTCCTCTGCAAAAGCATCAAAGGGAGTTAAGAGTTTTGTGTTTACAAGTTATAGCAGGGATGAGAAACCAGAGGCCCTCAATCTGTGAAGGACTACAATTCCTATTGGGTGATAGGTTTTGTAGTCTTCCACAGCTGGAACATCTCAGTTTGCTCACCTATGCATTATAGACTAAGAGAATAGTGCTGGGGATACCTGGCATTCACCAGGAAGCCTACTGTTTCTAGACCTTGAGTTCCAACAATCACAGAATGTCACCAATTTAATCCTGTTGTCAGATGATCAGGGAGGAGTGAGGCTGTTTTATCTGCTTTCCCCATAAATAGGAAGGAAAGAAAAGGAAGTCTACTGTTAAATTTAAGAGAACCTACATATAATCTATACTTGAAGGCCTCCAGCCACAGTTGTGCCAAGAGTGGTCATGTGTGGAACTAAGAGCTCCTAGGATGCATTGATGAGAGGAGACAGGTGACAGCTGAATAGATGTCCCTGTAAGATGGCTGGTATTTGTTCTAACATAACAACCCTGTTCACAGAAACATATTCCCTCACGCTGACCTGCTGTCAAACTCTGTCACATCTCCCAGTTTCTTCCTGTAAGTCTCGAGCAGGATCCACTCTGAGCAGCCAGGAGGCAGATGTCCCTCAGGGGCAGGATTAGAGAAGACAAATCTCACTCCCCCAGTTTTGGTGAAACATATGTAGCAGTCAGGCAGGTAGGAGGCGTTCTTTACCAGCCAATCCACGCTAAGGATGGCAAAGTCATGTATGTGCAGAGCACCACCTGGAGGGGAGAAACATTATTACATTCAGTGACACATATTTTTATCATCATATATTTTGCGAACATGTAGGTTTTTAAAGGGGCAGTAAACTCTAATGATGAATATATATACTCACACACACGCACACACCCACACACGCTGCAGGGCCTTTCCTATTGGGTACTCCCAAAGATATTAGGTGCTTCTTTCACAAGTAATTACAGAGCTAACTTGCACTTTCCTGATAGTTTAAATTCACAGTGGTTTGCAGCCAGGTGGAGCTGTTGTTAGATCCATCTATGGAAAGCTGTTGTACACAACATTCATGTCATTCATATTTAGTAATAGCAGCAGCGCCATCTAGCTGCAAAAACATCTTTAGCTCAAGCTCCCAAAAAAATGCAAGTTTGTTCTCTAATATTTTTTGACTGAGGCATCTCCCAGCTGTAAAAGTATCCTTGTTTTACTCAGCAGAAAAAGCTCTACGGTACAAATATTTTCATAACATGGGATAACTGCCCCTCTAATAGTATTAGTGAATGAATGGAGAGTTTAGAAATAAAGTGGATCTGTCAGCCTGAGACAGATTTAGTTAATTCTAAAGTGGATTAGAAACTCTTTGCTACTATCATCTGATTTTTTTAATATAAAAAGTTTTTTTGAGAAACTAAGATTTCTTTTTTCATGGCATTAAGGATGAATGTTGATATCGACGATGAAGGAAAGACAAAGGTGAATTAATCTCTCCAGGGTTAGACAGTTTCCAATTCCCGTGTTAATGGATGGCGCCTAGGCAGTGAGTGCTCTCCAACTTGAATGAATGAATATGTTTTATATAGTGCCACAAGTGTAAGCAGCGCTTTCAATTTAACCCCTTAAGGACCATTGCCGTACCAGGACCGTCACGGCAGTCCGGCACTTAAGGACCACCGACGGTCCTGGTATGTCATGGAGTTCAGGGCTCCTGGTGCAGCTGCACGCCACTCCGGAAGCCCTGAACTGGAATCGCTAAAAAAAAAAAAAACAAGCCCCGTGGTCCTCAAGTGCCGGCCGCGCATGCGTGCGCCAGTCCTTAAGGGGTTAAGGGTTTAAACAATACAGGGTTACAGGTGCTTTGTAGAGTGAAACATTGGGTGAGAGGTCCCTGCTTAAAAAGCTTACAACTTGAAAGAAGAATGACATAAGAACTGGTGCGTGTATTTCATAGGAGAGTTTCTCTCACCTTAGTTCAGTATTCCCCAAGGCTTCGTAACGGGCTCTGTTATCAGAGGAAAAGTTACTTGTGCCTGAGACAGGTTTATATATTTAATGGGATAGTAATGTCTATAATAAAGTTGATATCTGAGACTTCTCTACTGTAAACCTTACACTATGAGATTTAATAAATTACTGTTCTGTAGATATTCAGTGTAAAAGGATCCCCCCTCCCACCCCTTCTGGCCGCCTCCCCTTAGAGCTGCAATCTGATCGTGAGACCGGACGGATGCAGAGAGGGACAAACTTAAGCCATTAAATATAAGGAAAATCCTGTCCCCGTTGACGAAGGAGGGCAGGATTTTCTTTGGTTTACTGAAGTTTGCCCCTCGTTGCTCTCCATCCGGACCTCGCTTAGATGCAGCGTGATGCAGGGAAAGTGGTGGAGGGGGATTCTTTTACAGTGAATATCTCTTGAATTACCAAACAGTAAGTTATTAAAGCGGAACTACCACCTGAACTAAAGTCGCCCTGTCATACTTAGGCAGGTGACGACTAGCTTAATAACCCTTATTTTACCTCTCAAAAGTGCCCAGGAGTAAAGTTATCGCTGATGTTCCGAGGCTGACGGCCAGGTTAGTGCAGCCTGCGCGCCTGTGCCGTCAGTCTCTTCCGGAGCCGTTCAGGCCAGTGCAAGGCTTATGAAGGATGACGGGGACTGAAAGTGCAGGTGCATAGACAAGATGTCCGCTCTGATGCCTGGCTTCCAGTCTCGGAAGATCATCGATAACGTTACTCCTGGGCACTTTTGACAGGTAAAATAAGAATTATTAAGCTAGTCGCCACCTGCCTAAGTATTGCAGGGCGACTTTAGTTCAGGTGGTAGTTCCGCTTTAAACATATCGCAAAGTGTTATGTTTACAATAGTGAAGACTTGGAGATAAACTTTATTATAGACATTACTGTCCCTTTAAAGCTTAACCCTCTGAGTGTCAAAGGGGTATATAAAACATTGAGAAGCAATGCTTTGCATACCCCTCTGGCATTTAGAGGGTTAAGCCAACAAAGATGAGATAGATCAGCTAGTGGCCACAGAGAAGAGAAGTAACGAAGCCACTTTGCAGGTCACTAGTTCAGCCTCACCTAGACAACGGTGTGCAGTTTTGGCAGTCATGTCTCCAGGACATCAATAAATTAGGGTAAAACGTGCTGCCGTGTTAACCATACTAGTCTCCTGCATCAATGAATCACAGGCAATTCAAAGAAGGGCCACTAGATGGTGCACGGACTATATAACAAACATAGAAAGAACCCAGGACCACAATATGTATAGCTTACAGGACATAAGGGAGAGAACTGATATGACTAGGGTTGCCACCCAGCCGGTATTTTACCGGCAGGCCAGTAAAAAATTGGCTTCTGTCCAATGTTAAGTCTGTGGAGGGAATGCCATGGCTGGTATTTTTTTTAAGAAAAGGTGGAAACCCTAGATATGACTGAAAATTTCAAATATATATTAACCTTATGATTAAGTGAAACCTTTCACAAAATGCGTAAGGCGGGTCGTGCTTATAGATTGACCCTTACACCATCTCCTAGTTATTTTGTATGCAGTCTTTTTTTTTTTTTTTACAAATAAAATATAGGTGTTTTTATTGAACCTGTCTGTCTTTTGTTTGGCAGATCCATTGGTCACTCCCTTCCTCTTGTCTTCTGTTGAAACCTGTGCCGAGTTTGTTGGGGGCTGCACCGGATCTGCAAGGCTCTAAGGGCCCGGCGAGTGATCCTTTTTTTACTAATGTATACCTGACAATCTGTATCAACCTTGGATATGCTTATTCTATATATTCCCGCAGGACCAGCCAAATTGCGCTGGGGGGTATCTTTACAGACCCCTGCAAGGCTCCACCAATGGTCCACTGCTCTCACAATACATCCCTGGCTTGGTTTACTTTTAAAAGGTCGCAAGCAAAAGAGCGTGCAACCTTTTGACACAGTAACCATGTTGTCATAATACAAATGGCAACATGAGAATCTTGCACTGCATGACAAAGCGAGATTCTCATGTCACCTACCGAAATGTAGCGGACGTGAAGGCAGGTATTACAATAAACATTGCTGGATGTGTGAGTATGCTCTTACTTGAAAACAGCAAATAGCATACAGTAAGGCTCAATTGTAGCCCTCTTCCCATACTGTGCCTGTCCTCTATTGTTTTCATCTCAATGGCTCTGCATCTCAGGTTCTCCACTACTGAGGATAATGAGGAAACAATACAGAACGGGCACAGTGTGGGAGAAGGGACTACAATCGAGCCTTACTGCATGCTATTTGCTGTTTTCAAGTAAGCGCATACTCACACATTCAACAAACTTTATTGTAGCAGAGACCAGCAGACCTTCACATCCACTACATTTCAGTGGGCGACATGAGAATCTCGCGCTGTCATGCAGTAAGAGATTCTCATGTCACCATTTTTATTACGGCGACATGGTTACTTTGTGAATAGGTTGCATGCTCTTTTGTGTTCGACCTTTTAAAAGGATACCCCTGGCTTCATCAGTAGATCTGCTCCAAGGGCAACAGATCAGCCAGTACGGTCCTATCCTCGTGTTAGTTACTTTTTAAATTAACTGGCAGCCATATACTAGGAGTGGATATCGGATCCAAATCCTTTGATATTGTTCTGCCCACATCTATATCTCAAAATAGGGGTGTGGCCAGTATAAACGAGGCTCCAATAAAAATGTGGCGCTCTAAGTGGCTGCCTAGTCTACCGCATAGGAAATCCAGCCCTGACTGTTAGTTTTATCTCTCACCTTTCGGCATATCCCTGAGAATACTGAACACTTTGCTCTGCTGGATGAGCCCTCGAGCCTTGAAGAAGTGCATGTTGGGAGGGAAGACCCCGGTTATTTCAGCCTCGCTCAACTCTGCTTCCTTCAGCTTCATCAGCCTCCTGTTGGCCTCCATCTCTCTATCATTCAGTATCATGTTGCCCCCTAGCCGGAGGCTATTCTCTCTCTCCATCAGCCCATCTCGTTCTATCCACAGAGGGAAGCTGTGGCCAGCGCAGACCAAGGACTGAAGTATGAACCACAGGGAGAGGCTTGCCATCTTAATGCTGGAAAACAAATGAATGAGAAGGTGGGACATATATCTAATGAAAAGGGGAGTAACTCTGGGTCAATTGAACTGCCCATACAGAACACGTACACATTTCCGATGGAAAATATATGGAAAATTAACGACGACTTAAATGGGACTTTTAACCCTTTGAATGCTAAAAAGCTCTCCAATGCATTGCGAGACATCTGTAGCATTCAAATGGTTAAAAGATCAATTTAAATCAATGGTACTATGTATTTTTCCATATGGTGCAATTGGCTTACCCCAAAATTGATTCAGGTCTTCTCAGTACATCAGCATTAACGTGCATAGGTTAGATATGAAGGCAAGGTCTTCGCTGATATCTGTAGTTTTTTCCCAGCCACAAAAATATGTGTGAGGTTACCTTAAAGGGATAGTAATGTTTCACAAAACAGCAGCTACGGTTAATCTTCATAGTATTTGGCCATGGGGAGTGTTATTTCAATACTGTCAGAGTTGTAGTTCAAGAGTAACTGAATGATAAAGTATCCCCCTCCCGCCCCTTTTACCTAGTGTAAGCCGCCTCCCCACAGATGTGGAATCTGGTCTCTTGACCGGACAGGATGCAGCGAGGGACAATCTTCTTACTGTGAGCATAAGGAAAACCCTGCCCCCCTTGACAGCTTTTTCAGGTTTTTCCTTATGCTCACTGAAGCTTGTCCCTCTCAGCGATCCATCTGGACAGTCTTGCTGCTCTGAGGTGAGCAGTGTTACATCAGTAAAAAGGGGTGGGAGTTGGATACTTTATCATTCAATTACTCTTGAGAGTAATGAAATAACACTCTCCATGGCCCAAATACTATGCAGATTAATTGGAGCTGCTTTTATCGTGAACCATTAATATCCCTTTAAAAGAAAACAATACCCAATGAATAAAAGGGATTTTAATCTGTTTAATAGGAGGACTTACCTAAGCAAGTGTCATTTTTACATTTCTTGCATTTTAACTCTGCTGTAATCTGTAACTGAACAGTTACATTTTACCATCTTGAGTGAGAATGCTTACTTGGCCTTTTAGAATCATGGGTGGAGTTTGCTCAGCATTCTCTCTTTAGCTTTAGCCAGCCCCACCCATGATTCTAAAGGGCCAAGCAAATATTTTCAATATAGTGGAATGTCCTTGCTCAGTTATAATCAAAGCAGAATTCTAATTAACCCCTTAACAACCCGCGGTCCAGGAAAGTTGCCATCTCTTAAGGACCACTTTGAACTATGTTGGCGTGCTGGCACATGTGACCTGTGATGTGTACCAGCGTGCTGAGCAGGGGTCTGAGAGAGAACGCTCCAGTCTCAGAGCACTGTACGCAAAAAATATGTGACGTGCCAGGACCATCATCAGTCGTTAAGAGAAAAAAATGGCGATGGTCCAGGTTCCTCACTGGTCCTTAGGGGTTAAAAAAATATTAGCCATACCTCACTGCTGTGTAAATAACACTGCCTAACTAAGTCCTTCAGTTAAACCCTTAAGGACCAGCGGTCCCGGGGTGTGCGGTCCTTTAAGGAGCACATAGGAAACTTTGACGTGCCTTCCCACGTGACTGATCACGTGGGGTGGCACGCCAAAGGGGGGACTGAAAGAGATCGCTCCGGTCTTGGATCGATCAACTTCAGTCCCCGGTATTACTCACTGCGCTTCTACAGGAGCGCGGTGAGTAAAAGTAGGTGACGTGTCAGGACCGTCACTGGTCCTTAAGTGCCGGACCAGCGTGACGGTCCTGCCACATCAATGGTTCTTATGGGGTTAAACCAATTCATACGTGCCAACATGCCGAATACATTTCCAGGGGCACTTTTCCCTGAGGTAGTCACATTACAAAGCATCACTAGTAGACCACTGCACTCTGCAGTGCAACACCAGCAGGAAATATCATACAATAGTCTTAAAGGGGAAGTAAACCAAAAAATCTTGATCTAACTAAGAGACCGGTCGTGCGCCCCTGACTACCACTATGTTTCTCTGGTAGCTAAGGGATTAGTACATACACCATTGCATGGCAAATCCCACCCTGTGTCTTGAAGACTAGGGGAAAGCAATATCCCACTTCCACCTCTGACTGGCGGCTAGCTCTATGGGAGATGGGACTGATGTCTCAAGCCCCCGTAGAGACAAAGCGTTTGCTGAGAGCGGAAATCCTGCAGGTTTGGCTTTGAGTAGGCACACTGGTTCTGTGGGAGCTTGAGACAAGAGTCCCAGCTCCCATGTTGCCAATCACCAATCAAAGGAAGAATCTGGAGGTTGCTTTCCTGTAATTTTCAATTTACAGTTCTGGATGAGCCAAGCAACAGGATAAGTATTAGCATTAACCCCTGAGCTATTAGAACAATTTATCTGTAGTCAGGGGCACATGGCCAGTATATTTGATAGATTAGAATTTTATGGCTTATGTTTCCTTTGAAGTGTTAGTAATGTCCAAAAAAAGTTTTAATAGATTTGTAGAGGCTAAAAAAAGAATCTCATTGCCACAAACCCCCATCTCTCAAACCGCTATTGTTTGAGAAATATTGGCAATCAAAGTCCCCCCTTCCCTCCCCTTCTCTTGATGTCAGCTGTGTAGAGATTGAGTTATAGAAACAGAAATCCTTCAGGGAAATGGTCTTCTACGTGTGTTTGCAAACCAAGAGCAAACCAAGCACACAGAGAAGACCATTTCAGTTAAAAGATTTCTGTTTCTACAAATTGATCTCAGCACTGCTGCAGAGCCGCCGCTTGCTCAGGGACCAGATTCCCCTGCTGTCAGCTATAACGCTGAATTCAGGGAAGAGGGAACTTTGAATGCGGATATCTCTCAAACCATAAAAGTTTGAGAAATGCCGCTGGTCTCGTTTAATTCCAATTTTTAAAGGCTACAACGTGAGGGATAGCAAAAATGAAGTATTACTATCCCTTTAAGCACTAGTCCATATGGGGAGGGTTGCCCAGCCTCATATTTCAAGAGAGGCATCCAATGCATCGCAATGCAATGCATTGGATTCTTCTCTGGCACTCAAAGAGTTAAGAGATCTAAGCTTAGCAGTTCTGGATTTATACAACAATCCTTCTTCAAACAACCTACAGTCTAGTTACGGTACTTACAGTATAAGCGATACGAGGATTAATAATCCAGACTACCGGCGTGGCAGACCTCCTTTGTGTATGAATGGCTGCAGTTCTAGTAATAACTCAACTAGAAACTGAAGGTTCTGAACACCCCCCACTAACAATAGCAACAAAAACTTCCCCAGTTTCACTTCTAGCACAGATCACTGTGTCAGCATTGTTTCTATATGACTTCCACGTCTACCCAAATACCTTATAACAAAACCAGACCTACACATGATTGGGGGTATAAGGCCATTGCAGAATCCAGACCAGCCATAATAACCGATTAACCATTATGACCTTTTATGCATGAGCCCCTCCAACAGGTAAAATGAGTGTGTTAACCCATGCCAGTCACTTTTATGGTGAGCCTCTAAACCCTAACGGGTGAGCTGTATAGGCTGCCATACCATGCCTTTATGGGATAAAATTAACCAAAAGGCTGGCCATAGACTCCAACCAACCCGCCATGATAATGCTTGTTAGATCTAGCGAATGCTGCACAGCGATGACTGTGTCTTCAGCGCTACATCTTCGTTTGTGGCGCACGTGGGGGAACCACTGCAACTCTGTGGAGGTGAATCTCACTGCAGTGATTTTGACAAAAGTGGTCAGGGGGCCTGTCAAAATCAGTGGCCCATCCTGATTCACTGATGTGCGGACGTACTCTGCCCCACTCCCCGCCAGCCCTGGGGAGGGGCAGAGAGCTAACCAGAAACAGATTTTTATATATAGAGATATTGCAGATATTCATATATAAAGATACTATTTGAAGAGCCCGTCACACAGGCCACAGTGCCACTGCCAGCCGGTCGCGGGGCAGTCATGTGCAGTAGACACTGCCCGCGCCAAGGCTGATACAGAGCTGGACGCTCAGGGCTGGATTTGCCATAAGGCAGAGTAAGCATCTGCATACAGGCGCATCCCACATAGGGGCGCCTGTCATTGTAATAATAATTTAAAAAAAATTATGTATTTTTGTTCACAGCGTAAGGTCCGTGCCTTCTTCGGCTCAGACAGAAGGCACAGACCTGTAGCTGTTGCTGCTCCCTCGTTGGCTCTAATGCAGAGCGCTGGGAGATGACATCATCTCCCAGCGCTCTGCATTCCTAAAGAGACAGCAGCTACAGAAGGAGGCACAGACATCTGCCGCTGGACCACCAGGGAGGTAGGAAACGTATGCGGGAGGCAAAGTGGGGGCAATGTGAAGATGATGTGGGCAATGTGGAGGCAAGTTGGAGCTGATATAGTGGCAATGTGGAGATGATGGGGGTAATGTGAGGGCAAGCTGGAGCTGATGGGGCAATGTGGAGATGATGGGGGCAAGTTGTAGATAATGGGGCAATGTGGAGATGATGGGGGCAAGTTGGAGATGATGGGGACAAGTTGGAGATTATGAGGGTAAGTTGGAGATGATGGGGGATAAGTTAGAGCTGATAGCAATATGGAGCTGATGGGGGACAATGTGAGGGCTATATGGATATGAGGGGTAATGTGGAGATTTGGAGCATTGTGGAGGTGTCCAGTGGAGATGGCAAATGGGGGGAGCTTCAGATTTATGTGCCTACAGGCTCCTGAGATGTAAATCCGGCCCTGTGGACGCTCCACATGACTGCGTCGTTACACACGTTTTAGCGAAGTATTACGTAGGATTACAACATAACTAAAACAAACCTAGTAATAAAGAGCATTTATTCAAGGTAAACTGCCCTAAAATAACTTGCCTACATACAGGAAAACCTGGAAACTAACTAAACAAAACAAAAATAAGATCCAAGTGACTGAAAAAGATAGATACAATAGAAACCCTTGTTTTTATACCAAAAACACAGGAGCCCAAACTCACTTAAAGAAAAAAAGGAGGTTGGGAGTAATGGTGTCACTATAATATAAGAAGAATAAGCAGCTACCCAGGGCTCTCAGTTAGTCACAGGGCCCCACAGTGCATACACAATACCTTGGCTGCATGTAAACAAAATCAGATGGCAATGTCTTATGAGAAATACCAATATGGGAGTAAAGGTTGACCCCATGTGAATTATTTGCTTAGGGCCCCTAAAAACTTAGAGCCACGGCTGGTTGAAAGAGTGGGTCATTTCTAACTGAAGAGCAGGTCCTAAGAGGAATTAGTTCCTCCAGGCACCTATTTAAGTACCCCCAACCCTACAAGCTATCTAAACATGCTTCTCCCTCTCACTACCTAACCTCCCCACTAACATAGAGGTCATACTTCTGGAATCCTTTTCCATTTAGGATGGCCCTTCTTTTTGCTGTCTGTGGGCCATTCTTGCACAATGCTTCTTTGTTGATCCTTAAAGGGATAGTAATACTTTATTATTACTATCCCCTGTATTGTAGATATTTGCACAATAATGTAATAGCCCCCAGGTTCATCTCTCAAACCTTTATGGTTTGAGAGATAACCAAAGGCAAAGTTCCCCCCTCCCCCTTCCCTGATGTCAACATTGTACTGACTGCAGGGATATCCGGTCTGACTTTCATCAGGCGGCTCTGCAGCAGAGCCGCGATCGAGTTAGTTAAAAATAATTATTTCACTGAAATGGTCTTCTACGTGTTCTTGCAAACCAATCACAAACCAAGCACATGTAGAAGACCGTTTCAGTGAAATAATTCTTTTTCACTAACACGATCTCGGCTCCGCTGCAGAGCTGCAAGCCTATCGTACAACAGACTTCCCCTGCAGTCAGTACAACACTGACTTCAGGGAAGGGGGAGGGAGGGGGGAGCTTTGCCTTCGGTTATCTCTTAAACCATAAAGGTTCGAGAGATGAACCTGGGGACTATTAAGTTATTTTACAAATATCTACAATATGGGGGATAGTAATAATAACATATTAGTATCCCTTTAATTAGGGTGACCACATTTTCATTCTGCGGAAACAATAACATCAGATTACTTACCCTTGGCTCTAGTGCAGCTATGCGGGAGAGGTCACTAGTATGCATCACTGAACATCAGCATGCAACCTGCTTTTTCTCTGGCGCACCACAGAGTTCTAACCACTAGAGGGAGAACTGCCCATTGACTGCTGTAACAGAAAGCAATGCCTGTGGTGGGCTAAAAGGAAATATGCCTTAGAATATCATTACACTACAACACAACTGCTTTGCAATGGGTTGCGTACCCCTATTGCACTCAAAGGGTTAAAATAAGTACATCAGACACAGTTTTCTGGTAATGGGTCCTTTGTATAAATATAAAGTCTAATAAATCAGCTGCCCTCTAGATGACAAATAACTATCCCCTTTGATTTAAAAGGGTCTTTTAACCACACGAATGCTAGAGAGGTCTCCAATGCATTGTGAGACCTCTAGCCTTTAAAGGGGTCAAACGACATGTTTAAATCAATGGAGAAATCTAATGGGACTAACAGTGCAGTTGGATTGCTCGAGACCTGCTCCACATTGGTTCCGTACATAAGGGCCTAACGTCCATAACAGGGGGAACAAGGTTATGTTATTGTGAGTCATGGAATTCTGCCACGGAACATTCGATTGAGTTGGTTGATAAAATAATTGAGCTCACTGCGTTCATTCAGGAGCCTCAGGACACAGCTTCGCCCCAGATTTTATTTTGATGGAATAGAAAGCAAGTGAACACAATGAAAAATCCTCAGTTTGTCTATCAGGTTTGATTATATACGGAATAGGACACAGATGAGAAACACATTGTGATTTTTGTTTTGTGAAAGTATTTTACCAGGAAAAATACATTGATATTGTCTCTCATTTTCATGTAAGTCCTGGACCCATTTTATCTACCTCAGAGGGGTGAAAGGCTGAGCTGACGTTGTCAGAGGCGTAACTAGAAGCCACGGGGCCCTGGTGCAAGAATTGCCACGGGCCCCCCTCTGACTACATTGGCCCCCCTCAACCACATTGGCCACCTCCACATTGCCCCTTCCACAGTGCCCCCATCACAATGCCCCTCATGCTCCACATTTCCCCCCAATCTCCACAATGCCCCTCATTCTCCACATTTCCCCCCAATCTCCACAATGCCCCCATCGCCACATTGCCCCTACTGACCCCCGTCCTCCTACCTCCTGGTAGTCTAGCGGTGTGTGTGACATGCTCCCGCGCGGTCCTTAGTAATGCAGAGCGCTGGGAGATTATGTCATCTCCCAGAGCTCTGCATTACTCGAGGGCCGGCCGCCGGGACATCAACTGTGCTGCGGGCTAGTGGCGAGGGGGTCACAGGGGGCGGCCGGGCCCCTGAGAGTGACGGGCCTGGTCGCAGGTGCGACCCCTGCGACCCCTATTGTTACGCCACTGGACGTTGTCAGGACTAGAACCCATGACCTTGCAGTTTGAATAGATTCTACAGGTGGTATATTAACCAACTAAACCATCTCCCCAGCAACTGAAGGGTATTACATTTGCTGATATATATACCTGGGAACTTTCTAAGTGAGCTGACCCAAAGATCTTTAAAATATTAACCCTTAAAGTTCTCCAGAAAAAAAATGGGTGAATCTGCAAATTTGCCACCTTGGAGTTAGTGCCTATGCCAGTGGTTACACACACGGGAATGCACTATACTGTATGTTCATTGTATTGCATACTATCAGACATACTCTGCCACAGTTGGAGTTGAAGAGCCTTTGAGTGTTAAAGAGGTATCCAACACATTGTAACTCAATGCGTATGATAACTCTCTGGCACCCAAAGCCGACAAGCCTGTTATGCCTGCCCATAGCTGCGCAGAAAAATGGCTTACACCAATACCATTTCCTCTACACCTCACAAAGCATACAGCAAAGGAATTCCCAAAACACCCATAGACTATGCCCTTTCCTCCCCTTGGCCCATGCAGAGTCATACCTCCCAAGTGTCCCTCTTTAGGAGGGACAGTCCCTCTTTGAGACCCAAATCCCTCTGTCCCTCTTTCCCATCCAGATGTCCCTCTTTTTAGGAGATCAGGCTGTGTGATGTGTATATAAGTGTATCACATTGCTCCACAGTAATAAAATGCACATTAATGTTTGTTTAAACTTCAGTATATGTCTTTATAAATTAGTCTGTGTAAATAAAATTATTTGTTCTTGCTCTAAATCATTTAGTCGGTGACACAAAGAGGTATCAGAAGGTCATGAAATGACAAAAAAATTTTCGTCAATTCTCCGTCCACCAGCCACGCCCCCAACACCAACACCTAAAATTAAAGTGTCCCTCCTTGGCCATTTGAAATGTTGGGAGGTATGCAGAGTTAAAGGATAAATTATGTGCATTGGTATCTTAGTAAATTGGCATTAAAGGGAATGTTTACCCCTTCACAACTTTAGCTAAATCGTTTCATTATCAATAATAAATCATGGAAATTGTATTTTTTTCAAAAAAAAATCCACCCGTTTGCAGAAATTCTAAGATTAAAAGTACCTCTGTTCCTACTTTCGGCAGACAGCGCTGACCGGATCTGTACCGTAGTCTCAGCTTCTATCCAGCCTCTTCCGATCACGGAGGCTGCCTGTCTCTAAGCTGGAGCGATCTCATTGGCTCTCTGGAGTGCTCCAGCTTAGAGACAGACAGCCTTCGTCATCGGAGGAGGCTGGATAGAAGCTGAGACTACGGTATAGATCCGACCAGCACTGTCTGACAGAAGTAGGTACAGAGGTACATTTAATCTTAGAATTTCTGTAAGCGGGTGGATTTTTTTTAAAAAAAGAGTACAATTTCCGTTATTTATTATTGATGATGAAACGATTTAGCCAAAGTTGTGAAGGGGTAAACATCCCCTTTAAGAAGGTGTTCGGACAGAATGCCAATTCCAACACCCATTATTGCATGGAATCAATATGGTACATTCACCCCACAGATTCTAGGCAATGTACCCAGTGTTGCTTGTCCATAACACAGATAAGCAGGATTCCTTCCTCTGCCTTTATGTATAACTAGTTTAAGAGCCCGTTACACGGGACACAGTGCCACTGCCACCCTGTCACAGGGCAGTCATGTGCATTAGAAACTGTCCGCGCCGTGGCTGATACAGAGCTGGACGCTCCGAAGGAGCGTCAAGCTCTGTATCAGCCGCAGCGCGGGCAGTCTCTACTGCGCATGACTGCAGCCCGCGCAACAGTGTCTACTGCGCATGACGCAGCGTTACACACGTTTTATCGAATTATTATATAGGATTTCTACAGTAACCAACTTGTTGCGTGAGATGTCTCCAATGCAGTGTGCTAAAGGTTTAACCCTTTATGGCCAGATATCTCTCTGGCACTCAGAGGGTTAACCAGGACCGGATTTATATCCCAGTCACCCCTGAGCAAGACAGTCTAGGTGCCCTTAGCTCCACCCATGACCACTCCCCCCACACACACCTCATATGACCCCGCCCCCAGTCTCATCCACTGTTTCCTTGCAAAGAAATTACCTTTGGCCCAGAACATGCAAGGACAAAAAAAAGAAAAAAAAGAAACACTTTAACCCCTGTTTCACAATGTGTTGGCAATCTCTGTGGCATCCAAGGGGTTAAATAATAGCCTGTAAAGGAGTACAAAACTTTTGCAGGGGCACTGACATAGCTCTGGCCACACCCACAATTCAGAATGTGGGTGTGGCCAGCACAGCTGACGCACCCTTCAAGATTTGGCGCTCTAGGCAATTGCCTGTTCTGTCTATTGGGAAATCTGGCCCTGGGATTAATCCTTTTTTCAAGACTTTTTAAACATAATGGAGGAATGTACAATTCTTATTTCCTATAAATACGTTAGCTTAAAAATCTACATTTACACAGTAGGGAAGGAACGTACAAGAGAGTATGATCATTTTAGTGCATATCTTGCATACAAGTTTGACATCGTTAAGACTTGAAATGAGAAGTAACACCTCCTAAAAATAAACCCCATTTTCTTTACTGGGCCAGGAAATCCTAATGGCCCTTCTGAATTGCATTAATTCAAGAGATTACGTTGTCAACCAGTCCAGATGGCATGTCCATGGAGGCGGACACGACAACTGTTAGCAGTACCATAGGACACAGTCTCTGCCCACTGCACATGGTAATCTTAACCCCTTAAGCAGTGGCATAACAGTTGCGGTCACAGGGGTCACACCTGTGATCGGGCCCGTCACTGCAGGTGCCCAGCGCCCCCTGCGCACCCCACCCCCCCGCCCGCAACTAGCAACAAGCTGAGGTCTGTGCCTTCTTTGGCACAGACCTCTAGCAGCTGAGCGGCCTCTTCCACACTCTAGTAATGCAGAGCGCTGGGAGATGACATCATGGATCATCTTCCAGCGCTCTGCATTACTGAAGAGAGGACTGCGCGGGAACTCCAGCTGTATAGAGGTTTGTGCAGAAGCAATGGTAGCTATTTGGAGCTTGAGGGCTATGTGGAGGCAATGTGGAGACTGGGGTCAATGTGAAGATTGGGGGCAATGTGGAGAAGGAGGCAAAGTGAAAATTGGGGGCAATGGGAGAGCAATGTGGAGATTGGGTGCAATGGGGGAGCAATGTGGAGATTGCAGCAATGTGGAGATTGTGGGCAAGGGGGGGCAATGTGGTCGGGGGGCCCATGGCAAATTATGCACCAGGGCCTGGTGGCTTCTAGTTATGCCTCTGCCTTTAAAGGGATAGTAATGTTTCATAATAAAAGCAGCTCTAATTAATCATCATAGTGTTTGGACTTTGGAGAGTGTTATTTCAATTCTGTCAGAGTTGTAGTTCAAGAGTAATTCAATGACAAAGTGTCCCCCTCCCGTCCCTTTTACTGATGTAACACTGCTCAGCCAGATCAGAAGGGAGTGTCCAGTAGACTTGTGCACGGGCAAAATTTTCGGTAGAATTCGAATTCGGACACATTTTTTTTTTCTAATTCGGATGATCCTAATTTCGGACCGGGCCTATTTGATTCGGACGAAATTCTGATCCATTCCGAATTATTTGGCCGAATTTAACATGGGTTAAATTATAGCAGTGCGCCTCCGTGCACGCTGCTATCATTATTTGCAGACAGGGTGTGCATTTAGAAAAAGATCCATCCCAAAAACGTACATTGTCGTACATTGCCAGTCTGTGCATGTCACCTCTACTCCAGCATGGGATGCCAGTCACAATGCAAACGTCGAACATCGAGAACCCATGCCTGTCATTCAATTTAGCATGTTCGAACATCGAAACCCCATGCCTGTCCTTCAATATAGCATATGTTCGAACATTGAAACCCCATGCCTGTCCTTCAATATAGCATATGCTCGAACATCGAAAACCCATGCCTGTCACATCCTACTCAACATAAGTGGTCGACTCGAACAAGGACAAACTACATGTCACATTCTATGTTAGTACATGGGTAAAGATTAAGGTTTCATTTTCTGGTACCAGCCTCCTACCCTACTGTCCCTCTTTAGTACCCAAATTCCTCTCTCTCGTTTTCCTATCCTGATTTCCCCTCATATCAGATAACTCTATGTGTATATACATTGTAGTGTTTCATACTACATCAAGAATAAACATCAATGATTGTAATGTGATAGATGTAATGTGTTAAAAAGAAAAATTGAGACATTCTGTTGTGAACAAACTGCAACACAGGAGAGAAATAAAAAAAATGCTTGACATCTATACTGAAGAGGGGTCCACAGCATTGTCTTAGTATAGCAATATCACCGTTTTCCGTGAGTGTGCAATACAGGGCTCTACGGTAATTGCTGGGCATTTCCCAATGTCATAATCAGGGGATGATGGGAGTTGTATTCTAACTACTGTTAGGAAACACATAAGTGATGCACATTCATCTCCCACCTAGAAATTATTTACACACGAGGCAACTCCCCCAAGTAATACCTAGCCCCTTTCCAAGTGAAAGGACTTCCAGAAAGGCTTCAGATCTCTTAGTGACTCACCTGTTATTGCCAGTCAGCAGGACCCGGAGAGTAGGAGGGGGTGATGCTATGGCTGCAGATTAAGTCTGGCATGGTGCTCTTAGTTGGTCACTTGTTGCAATGTTGAAGCTCAGCCCGGCCAGCACCTTCTGGGTGGAGACACCTCACAGCAATCCTGTTCAGGACACATCATGCACTGTTGTGCACTCATACTAGGGATCCCAAATGTTTAGACTCATTTTGTACAGGGGGCACCCTCCTGTATTTGTAAAACCTCTCTAGCAAATCTGGGACGGTAGACCTATTTACTCAAGTCTTGACTTTAGGTGGGCGATAAACAATACAAAATAGGCATAATGTTTGACTATCACATAATTCACGTCACTGAAGCAGCCAGAAAGCATCGCCACTGAGTGAGCATAGGGCTGCCCGGCTGCTGACAGTCACACTGATGGGACACCCTGCAACACAGAAATGGCGGAAGAGCACAAAATAAACATGCTATGGGACGGCAAATTGCCACCCCTGTCAAAGTGCCGCCTGGGTCCATGGACCCACTGGGACCCATGTAAGGGCCGGCCCTGTATTCGAACAAATACGTAATATTTTTTTATATTTTGCACAGGAACAAATATTACTTGCTCTTGCAGTGGCAATAACTGGAACTAATGCTGGCTGCCTACCTATGCCTAGCCTAATGCTACCTGCCTGCCTACACAACAACTGTACACTCTCTAATCTCTTCTCTCTCTGAGCTCCAACAACCCAATGAGGAAATGCAGGCTGTCTGTCTGTGTGACTGTGTCATTAGTCCAACCCCCATCATGAAACGAAGAAGGCTATTCGAATACAGACAAAAGAGGGAAGTAGTGCATGAAACGGAGAATGGAATTGGACTAGAGACATGGAGGGAAAATTATGGAGGGAAAGTAATTGAGTGCGCACAGGAAGTACAAAAAAGTCTTGGTCAAAAGTAGTCAAAACTTTTGGAAATGTGTCGATTGCCGAAACTTCCGAAAGTTTCGACGAATTTCAGACCTGGGCTGTTCGGAGTCGAATCATTTTTTCCGAATGACCCTTGAGTTTCGGATTGGCCGAATGTCTCCGAATTACCCCATTTTCGACGAAATCAGAATGTCTCCAAATGAATTCGCACATGTCTAGTGTCCAGGTAGACTGCACAGAGGGACAATCTTCAATTGAGATAAGGGAAAAACCTGAAAAACTTGTCAAGGGAGGGCAGGGCTTTCATTGTTCTCATAGGAAGAAGATTGTCCCCTGCTGTTATCTGTCTGGTCTATGGACTGGATCCACATCTGAGAAGAGATGGCTTACACTAGGTAAAGGGGGCAGGAGGGGAAACTTCGCTTGTGAATATCTCTCAAACCATAAAGGTTTGAGATATAAGACTTATATTGTTCTTAATGTTTTTTTTAATGCCTACAAAATAAAATAAGGATAAAACAAAGTATTACTATCCCTTTAAGGACCAGATGGGGGCGCAAGGTATTGCTTTACAGTGCTTGTACACCCTCTGGTCCTTAATGGCTTAGGTAGGCTCATGTCCTCTGCATGGAACAGTCTTCTGGCATCTGTCATGTCCGCCTCCATGGATATGACATTCAGGACTGACTGAAGAAGTTACCTCCTGAACAAAGGCACAAGGGCAAAGGTATCCAAGAACTGGAGGGCCAAAGATCGCCTAGTCTTTGATCAGAAGGTGAAGTGACACCAGGGCCGGATTCACATCTCAGGCGCCTGTAGGCACAGAAATCTGAAGCGCCCCCCCTCCCCATTGGCCATCTCCACTGGACACCTCCACAATGCTCCAAATCTCCACATTGCCCCCATCAGCTCCAACTTGACCTCACATTGCCCCCATCATCTCCAACTTGCCCTCACATTGCCCCATCATCTCCACATTACCCCCATTATCTTCATTTTGCCCCCCTTATCCGTTTCTTACCTCCCTGGTGGTCCAGCGGCAGGAAAAGTCTGTGCCTCCTTCTGCACAGACTCGTAGCTGCTGTTGCCCCTGTGTGGTCTTCTCTTTAGGAATGCAGAGCGCTAGGAGATGATGTCATCTCCCATCGCTTTGCATTACTATAGAGCCGACAGGGAGCAACAGCAGCTACAGGTCTGTGCCGAAGAAGGCACAGACCTTACCATGCAATGGGCTGCAGGTTACTGTTGCCACTGTGCACAGAGCGCAATGCTGTGAATGAGAATATAACAAATTTTATTCCAATGACAGGTGGGGTGCACCTGTAGGCAGATGCCTACTCTGCCTTATGGCAAATCCGGCCCTGAGTGACACTGATCTGGAGGTGTCTGTACATAGGTTCAGAGGCAAAAGGGGCAGCAACTTTATACTGATCAGGAGGTGGCAATATACAGATCACGGGGTAGTGTATGGATGAGGGGCAAGTGCGCAGAAGGCTCTTACATAAACTGGTCTATTTTAGTAGAGAGATTATCCGGTTTTTCTGTGTCTCTGTAGAGACGCCCACGCTAATCGTATATAAAACAGAAGAGAAACTCGCTCTCTGTTTAGATATTCAGAAAACTAGGAGAAAGGGTATTTCAACATACAAATCCTCATTAACCATTTTGCTACCGGAGTGAATGTAATTCTTAACCCTTGAAGGACCTTATGCAGAAAGAAAAAGTGGAGCGATGGTGGAGAAAAAACATCTGTACTGTAGGGATCAAATGAAAATTCCCATTGATTAAGATTGTTTATAACCCCTTGGATGCTAGATAGACCTCTATCATATCTGGGGAGAGGAAAAGAGGAGTAGGTTTGAGATAAAGTGTAGGAGCATGCTGAGTGCTCACTCACATCGCATCAGTGATACAAGAGGAGGAGAGACATGGAACCCTCCTCCTAATTTTCACCTGCTAGTACAGTGTGCCCAGATGGTGCTCTAGGTACCAGAGAAAGGCTCTTAAAGGGATAGTAAAACTTCATTTTAACTTTATTTTATTTTGTAGGCATTAAAAAAACATGAAGAACGATATAAGTCTTATCTCTCAAACCTTTATTGTTTAAGAGATATTCACAAGCAAGGTTTCCCCTCCCCACCCCTTTTTCCTAGTGTAAGCCATCTCTTCTCAGATGTGAATCTGGTTGTAAGACCAGACAGATAACAGCAGGGGGCAATCTTCTTTATTTGAAAACATTGAAAGCCCTGCCCCCCTTGACAAGCTTTTCAGGTTTTTTTCTTATCTTAATTGAAGATTGTCCCTCTCTGCAGTCTACCTGGGCACCTCCCTTCTGATCTGGCTGAGCAGTGTTACATCAGTAAAAGGGGCAGGAGGGGGATACTTTGTCATTGAATTACTCCTGAACTACAACTCTGACAGAACTGAAATAACACTCTCCAAAGTCCAAATACTATGATGATTAATTATTGCTGTTTTTATTATGAAACATTACTATTCTTTTAAACCTCTGAATGCAAAAGTGGTGTGAAACACTTTGATTTTCGATGCATTGTGTACCCCTCTGGCACTCAAAGGGTTAACAAGGTTTCAACTGTAAGCTCTATGGGCTAACTGCTCTTATTGTACCCCTTCTATATCAAATGTACACTGTAAAATGCCAAATACACAGGTTAATGCTATATAAATAAAAATATCTGATACAATACAATACAATATGGCAGTGATGTCATAACACAAACCAACAATGCCAAATATCTCACTGGCAGATCCTCTATCAGCGGAGCACACGTGCCGGTAGGGCACTGTCCACCTGTGATGGTCGCCCTTTAACCCTTTGAGCTCCAGTGGGGTACGGAAAGCATTGCGTTGAAATGCATTCCGTACCCCTCTGGCACTCATAGGGTTAACCCAGTTCTTACTTTCATAGTTACAACAAATGAATGTGCACTTTGTTTTTCTTCTTTAAAGCAAGCTCATCCTATATAATAATTCGCTAAAACGTGTGTAACGACGCAGTCGTGCGCAGTAGAGACTGCTTTAAGTGTGTGACATCAGGATGTCGCTCTTTTGATTGGGGCGACATTCTGATGTTGCCCCTTTTGATTCAGGTGACTTTTTTAATGCGCTGTTTTGATGGTCGCCAAATAGATGGTGACATTTCAATAGGATACCCAGAGAGACAATCTAGATAACTTTAGAAATATGTAAATAAATCACTCGCATAGCGTCCCCCTGGACAAGCAGGGAAGTTACATCAACTGCTGGTCAAGGAAATAACTAAGATGACAGTGGAAGGTGAGGTTATCATTATGGGGGACTTTAATCTGCCTGTTGTAGACTAGAAAAACCAAGCAGCAGGTTCAGCCAGGAGCAGAGATATCTTAAATTATTTATATGGATTATCTGTTAGTCAGCTGGTAGAAGAGTCAACTAGAAAGGAAGCCACACTAGAGTTATTATTTACAAATGGAGACTTGGCATCAGGTATAACTGTAGGAGACTGTTTGGGCTCCAGTGATCCATCAATCTTTGTGGTTTAGTATAAGGACAGAGGCTGTATTGCACCACACTAAAACAAAGGTTCTAGATTTTAGGAAGGATAATTTTTCTAAATTGGAAACATTTTTAGGTCAGTCTTTAACAGCATGAAGATCTTTAGATGGAGTCCAGATGAAATGGAATTATCTGAAGTGTGTTTTATTAATCCCTTAGTGACAGCCGCGTGCGCACACAGCTGTCACCTTAACGCCCGGCTAACATTTTTTTTTAATGATTCCGGAGTCCCCGAACGGCGTGCAGCCGCACGGAGACACGGACTTCCGGGACTTACCAGGTACGTCCTCTGTCACTAAGTGACAGTTTTTGTGGGATGTACCTGGTAAGTCAATTTTTGGGATGGGGTTAAAGTTAAGAGCATTGTATTAGACTTATCAGTAAGGATTAAAGGAGCAGTAAACTTTTTTTATGAAAACACATATTTTATAGATCATTTCCTGCTGAATAAAACAAGGTCATTCCCATCGCTGTCAGATGTTTTATTCAAAATGTATAACAGTTCAAATAACCAGGAAGTGAATTTACTGTGTTTACTTCCTGATAGTTCTAACTGACAGGAAGTGACTCATCAGTTTCTATAACATTCTATGGAGAACTGTATGTCTCTGACTTTTCTGACTTTCCTCTCCATTAGAATCTAACAGGAAATCTAATTAGAATTTGGCCACTAGAGGGCACTGCTAATATAAAAAAACATGGGTTTAAACTGTAATAACTCTGGAAATATAAATCTCTCTGCAGTGGGAGTACCTTATTTTACTCAATAGGAAAATCCCTACAAAATATATTTTTTCATAAAAAGAGTTTACTGCTCCTTTAAAGGAGAAAGAAAACCTCCGTAGTACTCCGCAGAAATGGCAAATATAGTAAAGAAGATAAAAAGTAGCATTTAGGAAATATAAGCAGACAGAGAAGGAGGATGATAAGTATACAAGGCTAGTTTGAAGGAGGCTAAATTCATTATTAGAAGTGCCAAGCCACATGCAGAAGAGAAAATTGTCCAGGCAATAAAAACAGAGGACAAAACTTTTTTTTAGATATAGAAGTGAAAGGAGAAAAATGAAATAAGGAGCAGTCAGACTAAGACAAAAGATGGAAGACATGTTAATGAGGATAAAGGTCTAGCTGATTGTCTCAATGAATTACTCTGTTCAGTTTATACAGAGGAAGATTAAAGGGATAGTAATACTTCATTTTATCTTTATTTTATTTTGTAGGCATTAAAAAAACATGAAGAATGATATGTTTTATCTCTCAAACCTTTATGGTTTGAGAGATATTCACAAGCAAAGTTTCCCCTCCCGCCCCTTTTACCTAGTGTAAGCAATCTCTTCTCAGATGTGGAATCCAGTCCATAGACCAGACTGATAACAGCAGGGGACAATCTTATTTCTATGAGAACAATGAAATCCCTGCCCTCCTTGACAAGTTTTTCAGGTTTTTCTCTTATCTTAATTGAAGATTGTCCCTCTCTGCAGTCTACCTGGGCACCTCCCTTCTGATCTGGCTGAGCAGTGTTACATCAGTAAAAGGGGAGGGGGATACTTTGTCATTTAATTACTCTTGAACTACAACTCTGACAGTACTGAAATAACACTCTCCAAGGTCCAAATACTATGATGATTAATTAGAGCTGCTTTTATTATGAAACATTACTATCACTTTAAGGTTATTTCTTTGTTCTGTTAGAAAAAAACAGATAGCGAGACACGAAACCCTGTTAAAGGACAGAATTCTTAAAGAGATAGTAATGTTTCACCAAAAAACACAGCTCCGATTCATCTTTATAGTATTTGGGCCATGAATAGTGTCAGAGACTTTGTCCTGGTGGAGCATAGAGGGTTAACTCTAATAGTAGAAATTAACTGAAAAACCTGTGTTTAAAATGTGTTCAGATTACCTCATCCTATATAATAATTCGCTAAATCGTGTGTAACGCCGAGACATGCGCAGTAGACACTGCTGCGCGTGCTGCAGTCATGCGCAGTAGAGACTGCCCGCGCCGCGGCTGATGCAGAGCTGGGTGCTCCGAAGGAGTGTCCAGCTCTGTATCAGCCGTGGCACGGGCAGTCTCTACTGCGCATCACTGCCCCGCGACCGGGTGCTGTGACACTGTGGCCCGCGTAACGGGCTGTTCAACTAGTATTAAAATAATGGGCCTCTGTGAGGGAGAAATAACTAACTGACAGTAATGGTGATAAATTGAGCATGCCAGACAACCATGGTGCCAAGCAGTAAGATTATCTTATGTGAAAATCTTAAAGTTTTAAACAAAGAGATCCTCCCTATGAGAACATCTGAAAAAATGGAAGATTTATATGACGTTTAATGCCCTCTTATATACATCATTGATGTCATAAAAATTGATTATATGTAAAATGTTAAGTAGAAAGAGAGGGCCATCTTGTGGATGTAAATAGCGTTATTACCAGTGTTTTGAGAAATTCCCAAAAATTATGATAATAATATGCCTGACATCACTGTATGATGAAATAGTCCTTTAACCAATCAGAGCAGATTTTGATAAGAGGAGTTTCATACTTTAAAAAGTGAGGTTTTGAGAGAGAAGGTCTCTTAGTTCCTGAGCTCTTGATGAAAACTCCTGATGAAAACTCCTAACAGCTCTTAGTTTCCTGGCAAAAGAAGGCTCTGCTGATTAACACCTTAAGGACCCATGACGGTCCTGTTCCGTCATGGGTTGTTATACACTTAACTGGACCGTCATGGAATTCCGGGTTCCCCTCGCGGCTGCACGCCATTCGGGGAGTCCGGAACTCAAAAAAAAAAAAAAAAAATGCTCCGTGGTCCTTAACGGACCGCAAGGTGCGTGTGCGGCCCGTCGTTAAGGGGTTAAATTCCTGACAACACCTGATAACTTCAAGAATCCACACTGATTGACCTGGAAATTATATTTTATTTATTTTAATTCTGCCTAATTTCAAAATAAGTATATTTCCTCGATATTTGAGGAAAATTATATATATATATATATATATATATATATATATATATATATATATATATATATATATATATATATTTGCCCATAGAAGCCTGGCCAGTTTTATGGAAAATATTATAATCAGCTATATTTAACATAGTAATTAAGAAATTACGCAGAATTAATTAATTAATTTATTGTTATAAATTGCCAGAGAGATCATAAAATAGAGATAGCAGTTAGATATATTTATCCTTGTGTATATTAGTTATTATAATTTTTGTTATGTCTAGAATAGTGTGTTTCTGGTAAATTATAACAGCTAATAGTTGATCAAGGGAATTCTTGGAATTAATTTATTAACTCTCTAACTGCTGTTTGTCTATTTATTTGTGGTGTGCATTCTAAAGTCCTTTGTGTATGTGCTAGGCTTATCTTTTGTAAATTGGAAGTATTCCTTTCCAATAAACAAAATAAACTTCTGGGTGTGGCACCTATTTTAAACGAGTGGATTAACCCTTGGAGTGCCTATAGGTTTTATATATGTTGCTGTAGTCAAAATTATGATATATGCTGCACGAAGTTAGTATACTTACTAAATTATTGGATTAATTTTAGGTAGATTATTTGTATAATCTTTGATTGACTATATTAATTGCAATTTATATATTTTATTCAGAGGTAAGCAATATTGAATTCAGTATATAATTAAATTATAGTGATTTAAATCTGGGATTCTATTCCAGTTATTCCTTAAATTTGATTATTATTGAAATATGATACAAAGAATTATTAGAGCAATTATTTAATTCATCTCACAATACCCCTTACATCATAATTAGCATAGTATATACAGTTTCTGGGGCAGAGGTATTCAGAGACACTGCGGCCAACTGTATTATATTAATTATAAGAATCAATTAACCTTTTCTATACTACTGAATGCAAGTATTGTTATTTAATACCTCTGAACATACCTATGTGTGGTTAACCCTTTCACCGCTGGTAATCCTCATGGTTATAAGTGTGCTTTGGTTTTCTATGTACCTATTATAATTGCTAATCACTTATATATTTAATTGTTATTGATACTTGTTATATATATAATATATGGTATTTTAATAAAATAGATATATTTTTGCACAAATATGAGGGATTGATTATTACTCTGATCAATTCATTACTGTGTGAAGTAGCGTGTCAATACATAATAAAGATAAAGTTCTCAAATTATTTTATATTGTCATTTGCCTATTTAAGTGAAGAAATCCAACCTGAGTGGATCTCTGCTTTAACCCTTTGGATACCTTCATATAAATAGTCCGACAATAGTGTTATTTCAGCACTATACAATTTGTAGTTTAACAGTAAATGTATGATAAAGTATCCCCCTCCAATCCCTTTTTATCACATAATGCTGCACAGCAAGGCTGTCCGGATGGATCACAGCTAGGGACAATCTAATGTGAGCATCAAGGGGGGCAGGGTTTTCCTTTTGATCACAGTAATAAGATTGTCCCTTGCTGTGACCTGTCAGGTCAAGATACCAGAATCCACATCTGAGGGGAGGCAGCTTACACTAGGTAAAAGGGGTGGGAGGGGAATACTTTATCATTCAGTTATTACTCTTGAACTACAACTCGGACAGTATTATAATAAAGCTCTACATGACCCAAAAACCTATGGAGATTAATTGGAGCTGTGTTTTTTAATGAAACATTACTATCCCTTTAAATGTCTGAATTTAAGTGGTTTGCAAGATCCTAAACAGCATATGTTTAAATCAGGGAGATTTTGTTTAACTAGCCTCGGATGTTTTGACTGGGTAAGTAAAATAATAGGCCAGGGGGAGCAGTGGATATAGCTTATCTAGATTTCGGAAAGCCATTTTGCTCTGTCCTTTACAGAAGACTCAAAATGAATTGCAGTTTTTGGGTCTGGATGCAAAAATAGTTGAAATGACAAGGCAATGGCTGAGTGATAGGAAACAAAGGGTTATTGTTAATGGAGAATATTCAGAGGAAGATTGTGTTACTAGTGGGGTACCTGAGGGATCTGTACTGGGGTCCATTCTTTTTAATATGTTTATAAGTGATATTGCAAAAGATCCAAATGGCAAATGAGAATGTACAAGAGTATAGACCTCACCTAGAGTATTGTGAACAGTACTGGAGACACCATCTCCAGAAGGATATAGATAAAGAAGGACATCGATACAGAAGGACATCAATACAGAACGATATCGATACAGAACGATATCGATACAGAAGGATATAGATATTCTGGAGAGAGTTCAGAGAAGGGAGATTAAAATGGTGACTGGTTTACAAGATAAGAAATATCAGGATATACCAAAGGATCTGAACATGTATAGCTTGGAGGAGAGAGGAGAGAGAGGGGATATGACAGAAACATTCAAATACATGAAGGGATTCAACAAAGTGCAGGATGGAAGTATATATTTCAAAGAAGTAGAAATGCTAGGGCACGAGGTCATAGTCTAAAACTAGAGGGGCAGAGGCTTAGTAAGAAATTTTACTATGTGCATTTGACAGTATCCCATCCTGCTCTATACAATTCACCATATACTCGCTGTATCTGACAGTATCCTGTCCTGTCCTATACAATTCCCCATATACTCACTGTATCGGACAGGGTATCCTATAGGCGACCTTTAAGCTTGCTACATCAGAATGCCGCTCTTTTGATTGTGGCGACATTCTGATGTCGCCCTTTTAATGCAGGCCATTTTGTTGGTTGCCAAATAGAGGGCGACATTTCAATAGTGAACCGTCTCTCTGTTCTCCTCCATCCCTTGTATAAGCTATTTTTCATATAAATGGCAACCTCTCCCCATTTTCTACATTTCTGTCTTTTCTAAACAGATAGATAGTATTACCACATCGCAATCATTTTTTTCATTGTACTAGGACTTGGTAATCCACACTAAATTCATATCCTCACTTATTGCAGTGAGTTCAGGGATCTTATTCCCTAAACTGTAGGCATTTGTACACATGAATCACAGACATACCTTGTCCAAATTCATCTACACAGTTTTGTGGGGGGAAAAGTGAATGTAACCAGTATCATTCCATGGCTCCCCTCTACTAGTTTAAATAGCTATTAATAAAACTGCTGACCTTCTCACTGAGAACCTCTGTGTTTAAAGCGGAACTTTCAGATAATAGCCAGTCACCATGCATTCATTAAATGCATGGTGACTAGCTTGAAAATATATCTTACCAAGAAAAATACTTGTGTGTAAAGGAATCCGTCCTGTTTCGGGACTGATGGGCAGGTTAGTGCGGTCTGTGAGCCTGCGCCATCCCTCCCTTCCGTTGACCATATGGTGCAAAGCAGTCTACTCTATGGAGACCGGGACTGACGGTGCATGAGCACAGACAAGATGTCTGCACTCTAGCCTCAGTTCCGGGCTCCAAATGGGACGGATTCCATTAGAAACAAGTATTTTTTTTTTTTGCAAGACATCTATTTTCAAGTTAGTCACCATGCATTTAATGAATGCATGGCGACTTGCTATTATCTGAAAGTTCCGCTTTAAGGCACATTTAAGTTGGTCGCCCAATAGTGGGCAAGATTTTCATTAGTGAACCCCCAATATTAAGGCAGTGTTCTGAAAGTGCAGCAAAAGAAATATGAAGCGGCACAGACTGTGGAACATGCTTCTTGTCCGCAACACTTCCAGAACCAACTGTAGTCCATCTGCCATTTCTAGGAAGACTGAGGCAATGCCACTTGCCTCTTTTACAACTATAAGGAACTAACAGATATCTTTTAGCTCTCAGCCTTCAATTTATCAATCTGCTGATGTAAAAATTCTGAACTATTCCAATGGCATGATATGAGACAAAGCACAACTCACCAGTTTCACATTCATTTAAATGGTGCTTTTAACCCCTTCAATGCTAGAGAGGTTTGTAACGCATTGGAAAGCAAATTCGTTGGAGACCTCTCTAGCATTCAGTGGGTTAAAAGTCTAATTTAACTCAATGAGTATTTTTATTCATCCCCTATGGTGCAGTTAATTTGCTCCACAATTCAGCTTTCTGTAGAGGACCCAGATAACGGATTAAATAACTGCCAGATGACACATCCCCTGATTGCGAAATCAATAGAAAATATGAACATTAAGCCCTTTGACATCAGAACCAAATATATCTCAGGATGCAGGTTGTATGTATCCAGCAATTGGTTGTGGATGATGAGAGCTGCAGCCCAACAACAGTTAGCTGAGGTTAATATGAGTTACTGTCCAACAGCAGCCACAGTTTCCTACCTAGGCACCAAGGAGAGGAAGGGAGATTCTAGAAACTGAGTTAAAGTCACTGATTATTCTTAAGGGGAGGTTGACCACATTTCCATTTTGCCATTCTGGGACATGTGGTCACCCTAGTCCAGCGGCTGAGGCTCCCGCCGGCGCTGACCATCTTTCTGAGGCTGACATAGTAAGAGTTCCCAGTGTGTTATCCTCAGAAAAATGGTCAGCGCTGGTGGGAGGCTCAGCCGCGGGTCTCACTTGCAGCGCCATCATACCTGCCCAATCCCAGCTGTCTCGCAAGTACCAGTCCAGCCAGCCAGACAGCCAATGAAATGTATTTGCTATATGGTCTTCATTGGCTGGCTCAGCCAGCCAATGAGGACCAAATAGCAAATACATTTCATTGGCTGGCTGGATTGGCGCATGTTGCTCAATTCCGGGACCCTTTGTTATCCCTGTGGGTGCTGACCCGGGACGCAGGACACAGACCCCCAATAAGGGACAGTCCCAGGCATTCCGGGATGTGTGGTCACCCTACTTAAGGGTGACTTCCTAATGTGAAGGGCAGAGTTTCACAAACAAGCTACCCTAAGCATACCTCCCAAGTGCCCCTCTTTTGGAGATATTAGGGGTCTGTACCTCCCAAGTGTCCCTCTTTAGGAGATTTTAGGGGTCCATACCTCCCAAGTGTCCCTCTTTAGGAGATATCAGGGGTCCATACTCCCAAATGTCCCTCTTTAGGGGATATTAGGGGTCTGTACCTTCCAAGTGTTCCTCTTTAGGGGATATTAGGGGTCCATACCTCCCAAGTGTCCCTCCTTAGGAGATATTAGGGGTCTGTACCTCCCAAGTGTCCCTCTTTAATAGATATTAGGGGTCCGTACCTCCCAAGCATCCCACTTTAGGCGATGTTAGGGGTACATACCTCCTAAGTGTCCCATTTTAGGAGATATTAGGGGTCCATACCTCCCACGTTTCCCTCATTAGGTGGGACAGTCCTTCTTTGAGACTCAAATCCGTCTGTCCCTCTCTCCTCCCCTTGTGTCCCTCTTTTTAGGAGATCAGACTGTGTGGTGTGTACCACTGCAATAAATCTGCCATTAATATTTGTAATAAACTTCAGTATATGTGTTTATAAATCGGTCTATGTAGATAAAATAATTTGGTCTTGTTCTAAACCATGTATTCAGTTACATCAATTATTGCTAAAGCCCCACCCACCAGCCACGCCCCCAGCAACATCACCTAAAACAAAACTATCCCTCTGAAATGTTGGGACATAAAAATGATGCATCCTGCTGTCTTGACCCTTAGTGAGCGAAGCCTGCAATGGATTTGCCAGTGGAAAGCAAGGGGTTAACTCTTACTAGGGGTCAGTCCCTACGTGCACAACTGTTTATGTATATGCGTGTGCCTGTGTTATGCACAAATGTGTTTGTGTATGTGCTTGCATGTGTGGGTTTATGCGTTTGTGTACAAGTGCATGTGCATGATTGCGTGCAAGTGTAGGTTTAAATGTATAAATGTGTCTGTGTGTGTGTATATGCATATGTGCTTTCAAGTGTGTGTGCTTAAAGGGATAGTAATACTTCGTTTTAACTTTATTTTATTTTGTAGGCATTAAAAAAACATGAAGAATGTGTTTTATCTCTCAAACCTTTATGGTTTGAGAGATATTCACAAGCAAAGTTCCCCCTCCCGCCCCTTTTACCTAGTGTAAGCCATCTCTTCTCAGATGTGGAATCTGGTTGTAAGACCAGACAGATAACAGAAGGAGATAATCTTCTTCCTATGAGAACAATGAAAGCCCTGCCCCCCTTGACAAGTTTTTCAGGTTTTTCCCTTATCTTAATTGAAGATTGTCCCTCTCTGCAGTCTACCTGGGCACCTCTCTTCTGATCTGGCTGATCGGGGGGGGGGGGTACTTTGCTTGTGAATATCTCTTAAACCATAAAGGTTTGAGAGATAAGACTTATATCGTTCTTCATGTTTTTTTAATGCCTACAAAATAAAATAAAGATAAAACGAAGTATTACTATCCCTTTAAGTGTATGCATGTGTTTGTATGTTTGAGTGCATGTCCTTATGTGTAAGTGTGTGTATGTGTTTGTGTACAATTATGTTCACGAGTTCATGCAAGTGTTTGATTATGTGTGTCTGTATGCATATGTGTGTATACATGTGTGTGCATGTGCTTATGTGCGTATGTATGCGTGTGTGTGTGTATGTATGTGTCTGTATGGTGCTCATTCTAGTGCAGGTGTAAACAACACTGGTCCTCCACAGTTACCAACAGTGTGCGTTTTCAGGAGATCCCTTAATTAGGACAGGCGTCTAATTAGTTCCTCCGTTACTTTAACCATTTGAGTACCAGAAGGGTAGGCCAAGCACTGCAAAGCTCATTCAGGGTTTTCTTGAAAAATCTGCACTGTTGGTAAGCTCTCGGTGACCAGTACTGGTCAATCCTGTTTCAAGAGTGTTTACAGCACTACGAAATATTTTGGCTCTTTATAAAAAAAAAATAATAGCAATAAATGGAAGTGAGGGGCATGCAAAAAGGATCAGGATAAACAGACCTGCGTGTGATTTTATCTCAGCTGCTGTCCTACTGGAGTCTGATCCATTCTGACTGTAAACTCACTTATTCTCCAGCTCCCAAACAGCTGAGCAAAAACAGCCCCCCCCCCCCACCTTACCCAAAGGAAAAAAACACAACTACCATCTGCTCCCTTCCCCCAGGCTGACGTCTCTGCTAATGCCAGCCACTACCAATCGTGCAAAGCCCTGCACACGCCCACAAGCTGTTTTGTAGTGCAAAGGTGTAGCCGTTCCACTGCTCAGGGAACAGAGGGAAGCTGTCACCTTTTACTGGCCCCAGTTTTGACCCTTTAAGGACCAGAGTGGTATGCAATATAATGCATTGCGCTCACCACTGGTCCTTCATGGGTTAACCCTTTATGTTTAAAGGAACCCTAACACCACCTAATAATAAATCAATCATTTATCTTAACCTTGTGAGTGCCAAGAAGGTGTCCGACATATTGCATTATTATTAATCTGGACAGCAGATCCTAAAGGTCAATACAAGGTCATTCAAGGTCAATACAAAGAACTATCCAATGAATTATTTATGCAAAGAGCTGAGCTAAGAACAAGAGGTCATCCATTAAGACTAGAGGAAAGGCGTTTTCGATTAAAACAAAGGCAGGGATTCTTTACAGTAAGGGCGGTAAGGCTATGGAATTCTTTGTCTCGGGATGTTGTGCTTGCAGATATTGCAACTGCATTCAAAAAAGCAACGGATGCCTATCTAGCACAGAACAATATTGACAATTATGACAGATGGCTTCAAAGCAGATAGGATATTGATCCGGGGAACTATTTGACTACCAATTAGAGTCAGGAAGGAATAATTCCCCCCCACACACACACACTTGGGACGAGATTGGAAATGGCTCCAGAGGGCTTTTTTTTGCCTTCCTCTGGATCAACAGGGGTGTTTTTGGCATGGGCTGGACTTGATGGACGCATGTCTTTTTTCATCCTTATCTACTATCTACTATGTTACTAAAGACTGCTATTAACCCTTTGAGTGCCAGTGGGGGGGGGTGCAAAAAAAGAATTGCTTTGCAATGTGTTGCCTATGCCAGTGGCATTCAGAGAGTTAAAGGGATAGTAATGTTTCATAATAAAAGCAGCTCTAATTAATCATCATAGTATTTGGACTTTGGAGAGTGTTATTTCAATTCTGTCAGAGTTGTAGTTCAAGAGTAATTCAATGACAAAGTATCCCCCTCCTGCCCCTTTTACGGATGTAACACTGCTCAGCCAGTGCAGAAGGGAGGTGCCCAGGTAGACTGCAGAGAGGGACAATCTTCAATTAAGATAAGGGAAAAACCTGAAAAACTTGTCAATGGGGCAGGGCTTTCATTGTTCTCATAGGAAGAAGATTGTCCCCTTCTGTTATCTGTCTGGTCTATGGACTGGATTCCACATCTGAGAAGAGATGACTTACACTAGGTAAAAGGGGCGGGAGGGGAAACTTTGCTTGTGAATATCTCTCAAACCATAAAGGTTTGAGAGATAAGACTAATATCGTTCTTCATGTTTTTTTAATGCCTACAAAATAAAATAAAGATAAAACAAAGTATTACTTCCCTTTAATCAGGTCTCCATGGACTGGTGCTTCTAAAAGAATATTTAATTAGTAGTGTATAGGGGCAGGCATGATTCTTGGATGCAGAATTCCAGAACCACAAACTCCTCCTAATGAGAAGAGGTTGATATTGTGAGTCCAGCGAAACTAATCATGTTTGCCTTCATTTACATGGTATCCAGTACTAATTGCTGTTTAATTATGGAGTGGTATTGGGATTTTCTGCCCAAATTAAGGTTAATGGGGGTATCAGTAGGAGCTGACAGTGTTCCTTTAACCCTCTGAGTGCCAGAGCTGTTTGCATCTCATTAAAGGGTTGTTTAGCTCTGCCCATGAGTTTTACCTGAACCCTTTTACTGATAGAGATGTATCCAAGGAGATAAAGGAATATGAAACCTTAATCTTGACTTCAGATGTTTTTCAAGTACATAAGACTGTATGAACAGTCAATTTACCTATATGTTTTTCATCACTTTTTTATACACTTTTATGTACTGGTTGTCAGTGAACTACCTGTACATGTTTATTGAGAGCTTTCTGTAGTGGCGTAACTATAGGGGTCGCAGGGGTCGCACCTGCGACCGGGCCCATTGCTCCAGGGAGCCCGGCCGCCCCCTGCGACCCCTCTGCCTGCCGCCCGCGATCTCCGTCTGGCACTGTAGTAATGCAGAGCGCTGGGAGATGACATCATCTCCCAGCGCTCTGCATTACTGAAGAGGACCTCTCCGGGCTCCTGCCACTCCAGGGAGGTAGGAGATAAGGGCATTTTGGAGAGGGCAAATATAGTCGAGGGGGGGCCCATGGCGCATCTTGCACCAGGGCCCGGAGGCTTCAAGTTACGCCTCTGGCTTTCTGTCAGGGAACATGAAAAAAGATACAATGTAAAATATAAAGTACACAGCGCATTCAGTTCTGCAAAGATAATGTAACATTGTATTACATCACACAGAGCATTCAGTGCTACAGGGATAGTGTAACACTATATTACATCACACAGAGCATTCAGTGCTGCAGAGAGACTGTAACATTGTATTACATCACACAGAGCATTCAGTGCTGCAGAGAGACTGTAACATTGTATTACATCACACAGAGCATTCATTGCTGCAGGGAGTCTAACAATGTATTACACCACACAGAGCATTCAGTGCTGCAGGGAGACTGTAACATTGTATTACATCACAGAAAGCATTCAGTGCTGCAGGGGGACTGTAACATTGTATTACATCACACAGAGCATTCATTGCTGCAAAGGGAATGAACATTGTATTATATCACATGGAGAATTCAGTGCTGCTGCTGCTGCTGGGAGAAAGTAACATTGTAATTCATCACATAGAACATTCAGTGCTGAAAAGAGAATGTATCATATTATATCACACAGAGCATTCAGTGCTGCAGGGGGACTAACATTGAATTACATCACATAGAACATTCAGTGCTGCAGGGAGAGTGTAACATTGTATTACATCACACAGAACATTCAGTGCTGAAAAGAGAATGTATCATTGTATACATCACACAGAGCATTCAGTGCTGCAGGGGGAACTAACATTAAATTACATCACATCGAACATTCAGTGCTGCAGGGAGAATTATATTGTCTTATATCACACATAGCTTTCAGTGCTGGGTGGAGAATTAACATAGTACTACATCACATAGAGAATTCAGTGCTGCAGGGAGATTATAACATTTTGTATTACATCACACACATCATTCAGTGCTGCAGGTAGAGTGTAACATTGTATTACATCACACAGAGCATTCAGTGCTGCAGGGAGACTGTAACATTGTATTACATCACACAGATCATTCAGTGCTGCAGGGAGACTGTAACATTGTGTTACATCACACAGAGCATTCAGTGCTGCAGGGAGAGTGTAACATTGTGTCACATCCTGCATGATGTTCTATTGAGCAGAAAACTATATGTAAAACTGAGATCAGGGGTCCTTACTGTCAGGAACGAATGTAAAAATAAAATAGCATACAGAGCATTCCTTACTGCAAAGAGACTGTAACATTTATCATTGTGGTCTATCGAGCACAATACTCTCTGGAGCCAATGCACTATGATTTCTCCAACTTTGGAGATCTTAGTGCAAAGGCTTCATACAATAACATAGGAACTGGAGAGGTGGTATCACTGGAGAAGTCATCTCCACTTTATCACATTTTTATCACTCATTGGTTAGTCTCCCCAAAGGTGCAGAGGGAATGGTGTGACTTTCCTTTATTTTCCAATACATGGGGCCGGATTAAGGGCTTCCTAGCATTAACCCTTAAATGCAAAAGGGGTACTAAATGCATGTGCACCCTTCCAGCACTCTAAGGGTTAAAGTCCTAATGACAGCATTGTGCATGTGTCAATATGCAGTGCTCTAGTACAAGGGTGCTCAAAACAGACCACGAACCCCCCGACAATGCATATTTTCAGGATCTTCTCAGTGAACACACAAGTGAATGTCAGCAACTCAGACAGTTCCTTCAGAATGACTGAATCAGTGTGGAGATTTTGATAACCTGCACTGTTGGGGTAGGGTGACCACACATCCCGGAATGCCCGGGCCTATCCCTTATTGGGGGTCTGTGTCCCGCATCCCGGGTCACCCCCACCGGGACAACAAAGAGTCCCGGAATGGAGCAACACGCGCCAGTCCAGCCAGCCAATGAAATGTATTTGCTATATGGTCCTCATTGGCTGGCTGAGCCAGCTAATGAGGACCATATAGCAAATACATTTCATTGGTTGGCTGGACTGGTGCATGCAAGACAGCTGGGATGGAGCAGGTATGCTGGTGCTGCAAGTAAGACCCGCGGCTGAGGCTCCCGCCAGCACTGACCATCTTTCCAAGTGGGAACTCTTACTCTGTGTCAGCCTCAGAAAAATGGTCAGCGCCGGGGGGAGCCTCAGCCGCGGGACTAGGGTGACCACATGTCCCGGAATGGCAGAATGGAAATGTGGTCCCCTTATGTTGGAGAGGATCCTGGGGACACAGTTGAGTATCCCTGTTGTAGGTGGCAGCCTACTCTGCCTAATTGGAAATCCATGTAGAGAGAAGTAGATACAGCTCTGATACAAAGCAAGAAGAAATCATTGGTGGAATGGAGCAGAGGGATGATTTAGGGGAAAAAGTGAAGAAACTCACAGCCCCAAGGCTCCTGAAAAGAACATGGGTCTTGGAGTAGGTAAGGCCTCAGTAAGTCACCAGACTCACTAGGTGTAGTGTCCCTAGTGGCCCAGTTATATAGTGTATAACAAATGATGAATAATACAAGTAAGGAAAAAGCTTTCCCCAAGTAAAGAGGTCTTAAAGGGATAGTAATGTTTCATAATAAAAGCAGCTCTAATTAATCATCATAGTATTTGGATTTTGGAGAGTGTTTCAGAGTTGTAGTACAAGAGTAATTCAATGACAAAGCGCTACTAAGCAGCTAGTCGCCAGATGAAACTCATTTCAGGTTAAGTTATTGCGGGGTGATAGTTCCCCTTTAAAGGGGTCATTTAAACCCTTAGAGTGCCAGAGAGGTACACAACGCATTGCAGAGCAATGCGCTGCGTACCTCTCTGGCACTCAAAGGGATAGTAATGTTTCATAATAAAAGCAGCTCTAATTAATCATCATAGTATTTGGACTTTGGAGAGTGTTATTTCAATTCTGTCAGAGTTGTAGTTCAAGAGTAATTCAATGACAAAGTATCCCCCTCCCGCCCCTTTTACTGATGTAACACTGCTCAGCCAGATCAGAAGGGAGGTGCCCAGGTAGACTGCAGAGAGGGACAATATTCAATTAAGATAAGGGAAAAACCTGAAAAGCTTGTCAAGGGGGGCAGGGATTTCATTGTTCTCATAGGAAGAAGATTGTCCCCTTCTGTTATCTGTCTGGTCTATGGACTGCATTCCACATCTGAGAAGAGATGGCTCACACTAGGTAAAAGGGGCGGGAAGGGAAACTTTGCTTGTGAATATCTCTCAAACCATAAAGGTTTGAGAGATAAGACTTATATCATTCTTCATGTTTTTTTAATGCCTACAAAATAAAATAAAGTTAAAACGAAGTATTACTATCCCTTTAATATAGCAAAGGCCCTCTCTCTTGGAGAGTGTCCTCAAGAGAAGTCCAAGAATAGGCAATCCACCAATGTTTTGTACGCACAAAACAAATGAAGAGAAAGGGAATGCGGAGGACAGTGCAAAAAATTCCTCCAAGTGTATTATGGTTAAAATGCGTAGAGGGTTAGTAATGACTTCATATAAAAAAATGTAATATTGCAACTATTACAAAATTTTAACTAAACAATCCCAGTCCCATCTCTCAAACCTTTATAGTTTGAGAGATATACGATGCTTAAATCCCCTCCCCTCCCCTTTCCCTCACGTCAGCTGTAGAACTGACAGAAGGAGATTCGAGTCGGACGACTCGAGGTGGCTCTTCAGCAGAGCTGAAATAGCGCAATGTATAAAGAAATACTTAATAGGAATGAAACAGTCTACATAGTGTGCCTGGTATGTCTTTTTACATTGTGCTATTTCGGCTCTGCTGAAGAGCCGTCTGATTGTCCCGGGACCAGGATCTCCTGCCATTAGCTTACAGCTGACGTCAGTAAAAGGAGAGGCGGGGGGATGGTAGCATCGTATACCTCTCAAACCATAAAGGTTTTAATTTAGTTTATTTCTGTAATAGCAGCAATATTACATTTTTTATATAAAGACATTACTAACCCTTTAAATCAACAAAGACAACCAGAGAGAGGTATATAATATATATATATCGTTTATTTATAGTTTATTTATTTTAGCGGTAAGTTCAATAAAAAAAACACAAAACACAATGTAATAGAGAAAATATATTTATATGATAGAAAATATATGTCTCAAAAGAGATTCTAACCTTCCTAGGAAGGTAATTAAAATGAAATAGATAATGATTCCACTAAAATAAATAGACTGTATATATATATTATATATCTCTCTCTGCTTTTCTTTGTTAATTTAAGTATTTTAACCATGCTGAATTTTTGTGCGCTGTCCTCTCCGCTACCTTTCTCTTTCATTGAAAATCCAACCCTGCTCACAGTGAGCAGTCAATCAAAGATTTAAAGGGATAGTAATGTTTCACAAAAACAGCAGCTCCAATTAATCGTCATAGTATTTGAGCCATAGGGTGTGTTATTTCAATACTGTCAGAGTTGTGGTTCAAGAGTAGTTGAATGATAAAATTTCCCCCTCCTGCCCCTTTTACCTAGTGTAAGCCATCTCTTCTCAGATGTGGAATGCAGTTCATAGACCAGACAGATAACAACAGTGGACAATCTTCTTCCTATGAGAACAATGAAAGCCCTGCCCCCCTTGACAAGTTTTTCAGGTTTTTCCCTTATCTTAATTGAAGATTGTCCATATCTGCGATCCATCCGGACAGTCTTGCTGCTCTCAGTTGAGCAGTGTTACATCAGTAAAAGGGGTGGGAGGGGGATGCTTTATCATTCAATTATTCTTGAACTACAACTCTGACAGAATTGAAATAACACTCTCCAAGGTCCAAATACTATAATGATTAATTAGAGCTGCTTTTATTATGAACCATTACTATCCCTTAAAGTTGCTATAAAAGGAGTTTGCAACAAAAGGCTCTCCAGCTGCTTCCAGACACCAATTCCCATCATGCCATGCCACGCTGACAGGAGATGATAGCAGCAGCTGGTGGGACTCATGTTGAACAAGCTGTGTACCTTTTTAAGAAGGACAGTACCATACCTCCCAAGTGTTCCATTTTAGGAGGGACAGTCCTTCTTTGAGACCTAAATCCCTATGTCCCTCTTTCCCACCCTGGTGTCCCTCTTTTTAGGAGATCAGCCAGTTTGGTGTGTATATAAGTGTATCATATTGCTCCATAGCAATAAAACTCACATTAATGTGTGTTTATAAATTAGTCTGTGTAAATAATTCTTAATCATTTATTCAATTACATAAAGAGCTGTCATTAGGTCATGAACCAACCTAAAACCTTTGGTAATTCTCTGCCTATCAGAATCTCCCCCAGCAATGCTTCATCGAATAAAAGAGTACCTCTTCTCCATGGAAATGTTGGGAGGTATAGCCTGTGCTATAGTGCCAGTCAGACAATTAACCCCTTGAATGCCAGAGGATTACGCAACGCATTTCAGAACAATGTGTTGCGTACCCCTCTGGCACTCAAGGGGTTAATACTTGGAAAGTATCCACAACTTCAATCCCAACCAAAGAAGTCACAGATGTACATAGGGGGAGATTCACTAAGTGGTTATAAAGAGGTGATAATGAGGTGATAAAGTGGAGATGACATTTTCCAGTTTATCACTTCTCCAATTCCTATGTTATTCTATAGAGCCTATGCATTAAGATGTCTCCAACTCTGGAGATGTTAGTGCATAGGCTCTATAGAATAACATAGGAACTGGAGAAGTGATAAACTGGAGAAGCCATCTCTACTTTATCACCTCTTCAGCTTAGTAATGTAGCACAACAGCAAGTAAATTCTCCATTTCCCAAGCTTGTATTCAATTATTTTGCACAGAAAAGCAATTGTACTTTCCAGCCCATCAGTTGACCTCAGAAAGACCTCATATCGAGAGCATTTTTTCCTCAGAGCAAATATTCTGTGCAAATAAATATCCTATTACTAAGCAATTACCAAGCAATTAAAGGGATAGTAATGTTTCAAAATAAAAGGGGCTCCGATTAATCTTTATAGTATTTGGGACATGGAGAGTGTTATTTCAATTCTGTCAGAGTTGTAGTTCAAAAGTAATTGAATGATAAAGTATCCCCCTCCTGCCCCTTTTACTGATGTAACACACAGAGGAGTAACTGGTGCAAGAAGTGCCATGGGGCCCCCCACCCCCTGACCACATTGGCCCCCGGGCCCTCCACAATGCCCCCATCTCCTACCGCCCAATCCCTGATGGTCCAGTGGAGTGGCAGGAGAGACGGGCTGGTGCATTGTGCTCCCGCGCGGTCCTCTTCTGTAATGCAGAGCGCTGGGAGATGATGTCATCTCCCAGCGCTCTGCATTACTAAAGAGCCAGAGGGAGATTGTGGGCGCCAGGCAGAGGGGTCGCAGGGGGCAGCCGGACCCCTATCGTTATGCCACTTGTAACACTGCTCACCTCAGAGCAGCAAGACTGTCCGGATGGATCACAGAGAGGGACAATCTACAATGAGCATAAGGAAAATCCTGAAAAACCAGTCAAGGGGGCAGGGTTTTCCTTATGTTCACAGTAAGAAGATTGTTCCTTGCTGTGAGCTGTCTGGTCTTAAAACTAGATTACACATCTGAGGAGAGGTGGCTTACACTAGGTAAAATGGGTAGGAGGGGGATACTTTATCATTCAATTACTCCTGTACTACAACTCTGACAGTACTGAAATAACACTCTCCATGACCCAAATACTGTGAAGATTAATTGGAGCAGCTTTTATTTTGAAACATTACTTTCCCTTTAAGTAACCATCCAGCTCTGAACTATTGCACAATCAGTGAGCAAGAGGAAGAATCACCTTTGTTTTTAAAACCCTTTCAGTGACAGAGAGGTATGCAACGCATTGTAAAGTGATAGGTCAAGAGAAGAAAATAAATGAGATCCGTGTTTTCGTCCTCACCTCTTATTCGCCTTAAACATTAAAAACAATCTTACATGCACCCTGTGTTGCTATGGTAACAGGCAGAGTATTTGCTCTCAATTGATTCTACTCTGGTGATGTCAGCTGTTCCAACCACATCAGCCCTCCCAGCTCAGGCTGCGCCTTCATATTTCCTTCAGTGGGATTGGCTTTTGATCTTCAGTGGAAGGTTTAAGGAAAAATGGCAGAAGGAAGAGGAAACCAGATTAATTTATAGTCCCCAGAGATATTGAGATAATGATGTAGATTCTTACCTGGGAACTTCCAAATTGTGACGCTCCCAGAGAGGGCTCATGGGCTGCTACCTGGCATAAGTTACAATTTGCATCATAAAGTGGGTAGGGCTTAACCAGGAAGTGGGCAGGATGGGAATGAGGAGAAGTGGGCAGAGTTTCTGAGGAACAGCCTCTGTCCCCTGTAATTAACACTAACAACCGGACTCTCTGTGGCAGATACAGAGAGTTCCCAGGTACGTGTACATTTTTACAGTTTCTGATAGCATTTTGCAGTGTCAGGGATAGGCTTCCCAATGCAGTGTCAATCTGCTCTTGAGAAAGTGACGTATAAGTTATATCGGTCACGAAATGCGTTGAGCGAACTTTTTGATGAGCATATTTTGCATAAGTGTATGGAATTTTTAGGTTTTTATTTTATGTATAGTGCTATATTGGTATCTTTCAAATTGTTAAAGAGTTCTGTGCCGACTCCTTTTGAATAATAGAATTACTTTTGTAGGATATACTGCTCCTCTTTTCTCTCTGCCTCTGCTATTATTACAAAGTTGCCAAAATTTGGTGGCTTGTAGATTCGAATGCAAATATAGTTCCTTGTGGTCAATTGAAAGTGGCCAATGGCACAACTTACATTTGTTATATGTAAGTTGTGGTAACTGAGAGGAACGACATTTTTTAGAGAAGAAAGAAGGTGATCCATCAGGAGCCTTTGGGGTAAGAACCTACCCAGAGAGAACTCCAAAAAGGTGAAGGTGATATATACTGGGAGGCAGTTATAACCTCAACAAGAAGTGAGTGCATATACAGAGGGAGAGTATAAAAGGGGCCGTTGCACATATACCTATTACGACGCTTAGAGAGTCTGCGCTGTCTCCTTTTTCTTCTACGTATACAGAATATTGTGGTTGGGATTCCGTGTGGTGATGTCCCCAGAGGCGTAACTAGAAGCCACCGGGCCCTGGTGCAAGAATTGCCATGGGCCCCCCCCGACCACATTGGCCCCCTCATCCACATTGCCCCTTCCACAATGCCCCCTTCATCTCCACATTGCCCCTTCCACAATGCCCCCTTCATCTCCACATTGCCCCTTCCACAATGCCCCCTTCATCTCCACAATGCCCCCCCTTCATCTCCACAATGCCCCTTCCACAATGCCCCCTTCATCTCCACAATGCCCCTTCCACAATGCCCCCATCTCCACATTTCCCCTTCCACAATGTCCCCTTCATCTCCACAATGCCCCTTCCACAATGCCCCCATCTCCACATTTCCCCTTCCACAATGCCCCCATCTTCACATTGCCCCTTCATCTCCACATTTCTCCTTTATCTCCACATTGCTCCTACCTCCAGTCCCTGGTGGTCTAGCGGAGTGTCTTGACAGATCTGTGCCTCCTTTGGCACAGATCTCTAGAGCTGAAGCTCCTGTGCGCCACTCTAGTAGTGCAGAGGCTGGGAGATGATGTTATCTCCCAGCGCTCTGTATTACTAGAGCAGAGCGCCGAATGGGAGATCAGCTGAGCGACTGCTGCGGGCGAGGGGGTCGCAGGGGGAGGCCGGGCCCCTGGAGTGACGGGCCCAGTCCAGGTGCGACCGCTGCGACCCCTATTGTTACGCCACTGGATGTCCCTGTGAGAACTGCTGCGACTCCTTGAGAGGAAGAGACGAAGTTGTGATAAGAGACTCTCTCCTTTTTTGTCCTTTTATTTTATCTTTGACGTTACTATTGGAATGGAAAACATACAGAGCGCTGTTTTTTATAATTCCTGTAGATACCCATACCTGGGAACTCTCCGGATCTGCCCCAGAGACTCACGTTTTTGCAGTGCCCCCATGCCCGGACACTACAAGAAAAAGTTCCCAGTTACATAGATAACTTTCTAGTTATATATGCGAAACTATACATTGTTTTTTAAGAACAAATTGTCAAATCTTGTCATAAATACAAAAAAGTAAAAATTACCTTTTTTGCTAAAATCACACGATATATAGAAAAAAACATTTAAGTTGATTGAGAAAGTATCAATTACTTGAAAAAGCCATGAATCCCCGAGTACAGATATACCAAATATGTATAGTTTGGCCTACACAGACCCCTAATTACCAGGAACTTAACCCTTTGGGTTCCAGAGGGGTACTCAACGCATTGCTTTGCAATGCGTTGAGTACCCCTCTGGCACTCAAAGGGTTAAAAAAGTATTTTTAACTTTATGAAATAAAATGCACATTCCATTGATAACAAGGTAAAACAACACCAAAACAGCTGAATAACTATATAAAGTCATATATTTCTGGAAAATAAATATCCCATTGCACTGCCGTGCACACATGTTTCCAGAAGGTGGCACTAAAGGAAAACATTAAATTTTTTTACATTTCCAACCCATCAAATGTACCAACATTTTTGAAAGCTGTAATTTTCTACTGTGTTCATTAGCATACCTGGGAACTTTTTGTTGTGGACTCCCCAGACAGGAGAGTCATGTGGTGCCGCTGGGGGAGAAAAATGATGTGATTTGTGTCAAAAAGGGACAGGGTTTAGTTGTAAGTGGGGGCGAGCTTATAAAATGAAGAAAAAGTATGATGAGGCTTGGGAAGGAGGAGAAGAGGGCGGGGTGTGGGAGGAACAGGCTGGGAAGGAGCAGAAGTGGGCAGAGTTTCATTAGGAACTCCACACATCTGTAGAATCAGCCTCTGCCCCGGAGACCCGGTAATGCAGGGTCAAAACCGGAGTCTCCGTGGCAAATCCAGAGAGTTCCCAGCTATGTTCATTAGATACTGCTCTTACAAGAAAAATGGCACCCAATCTGTATGAGAGGACATACTGTAGAGGTTGCCAGAAACACAAAACTACACCTGTCTTCATTTTTTAAAATGTCTGCCTGTACCAAAATGGTCTGGAGTGCTAGAAGCGCAAACTATACCAACTACAACCTCTCATTTTTACTTATATGCTTTCAAACGTGACTTGCCTGCAATAAAATGGTTGTAATAACTGCATAAATGAAGAAAAGTTAGATAAAGAATATATTTTGGAAAGAAGATAACCCACTGCATCAAATGAGTGATCACTTTCCTTTCTATACCTAGCCAGGTATACACAAATGTTTCCAGAATGTGGCATTAAAGGGAATTTTTTTTTTTTTTTTTACATTTTCACCCTTTCAAACATGCAAAAGCCTTTGAAAACTATGGAATTTCCTAATGTATTCATTAGCTACTACTCTCACACAAAAAATTGCACCTTATTGGTATGAGATGATATACTGAATAGGGAGCCAGAAGCACCAAACTACACCTTCCTGTTTTCTGTTCTGTAAATGTCTACCTGTGCTAAAATGGTCATAACTATTAGAGAACAAAGTAAAAGTATGCAAATTATATCATTTAACAAAGTATTCACCCTCATCAAATTGTATGCCATTCTACCCCTAGGCTGGTGTGCACAAATATTTCCAAAAGATGCAGCTATAGGAACAAATAAATGTATTTTTTTACATTTCCATCACTTCAAAGATAATACAATATTTGTAAAGCTTTCTTACTGTATTCAGCACCTGCTATGAGCCTGAGAAAAAATGGTATCCCATTTGTGTGGCTTAACATACTGCATGTGGGTCTCTGCAACAATAAACTACACCTGACATTTTTCTTTTTTTAAAAAATGACCTGCCTGCCTTCACTAAAATGGTCATAACCTTTACAGATATGCAGAAAAGGTAAGCAAGTTATACCGATTTGGAAAGAAGACATCCACCCACATCAAAGGAGTAATCATTTGTCTTTTTACCCATAGGTTGGTGTGCACAAATGTTTCCAGAAGGCAGCACTATAGGAAAAAATAGACATTCTACATTTCTTCAAAGATAGCTTTGAAAAACATGGAACGTCCAACTGTAATTATTAGCTACTGACCTTCCAAGAAAAATGACTCAGTTGGTATGAGCTGACATACCATAGGTGGTGCTTCTAGAGGGTGCCAGCTATGCCAACTACAATCTAGCATCCTTCATACATTTTTCAAATATGATTTGCCTGTATTAAAATGGTTACAATAATGACAGAAATGAAGAAAAGGTAGACAAAGCATAACATTTTAAAATGGAGACAACCCGCAGCATCAAATGAGGTATCTTTTGTCTTTGTACTCCTAGATAAGAGAGCACAAAGATTCCCATAATATGGAGGTACAGATAAACCATTTACCTTTTACACATCACTCACTTCACAGATGCTAAAATGGTTCAAAACTATGTGATTTCCTACTTTGTTATGTGCCTATTGCCAGCCTAAGAAAACTGGTATCCCACTGGTATTAGTTGACATACCGTAATGGGTGCCAGGAGTTTGGGTACCAGTGGAACAAGGATCAGGAAGCAAACAGTGTATGTTACCAGTTGGAGAAGGCTGGGAGGGTGTCATCTGTGATTACCAGTGGGCAGTGGAAACAGGCTGGAGGGGGGTCAGACAGTGTATGTGGAGATCTGTAACTACCAGTGGAAAAAGGCTGGGGGAGGGGTCAAACCATGTATGTGGGGATCTGATCTGATACTTCCATTGGCCAATGCATGCAGACTGATGGGTGTTAGAGTGTGCATGTGGGGATCTGTGACAGCCAGGGGGCTGTGGAACCAGGCCTGAGGGTCACACAGTATATGCGGGAATCTTTGACTACTGGAGATCAGTGGAAACAAGCTGAGGGGTCAGCCAGTGTATGTGCAGATCTGTGACTGCCTGTGGATCCAGGCATGGTGGGTCAGACAGTGTATGTGCAGATCTGTGACTGCCTGTGGATCCAGGCATGGTGGGTCAGACAGTATATGTGCAGATCTGTGACTGCCTGTGGATCCAGGCATGGTGAGTCAGACAGTATATGTGCAGATCTGTGACTGCCTGTGGATCCAGGCATGGTGGGTCAGACAGTATATGTGCAGATCTGTGACTGCCTGTGGATCCAGGCATGGTGAGTCAGACAGTATATGTGCAGATCTGTGACTGCCTGTGGATCCAGGCATGGTGAGTCAGACAGTGTATGTGCAGATCTGTGACTGCCTGTGGATCCAGGCATGCAGGGCCGGATTTGCCATAAGGCAGAGTAGGCACCTGCCTACAGGCGCACCCCACAGAGGGGCGCCTGTCATTGAAATACATTTATATATATATATATATTCACAGCGTTTTTTTATTTTTTTTTATTTTGTTTTTAATATTCACAGCGCTTTCACAGTAACCCACCGCCCCAGCCCACCCATTGCATGGTAACACAGACCTGTAGCTGCTATTGCTCCCCCTCATCGGCTCTAATGCAGAGTGCTGGGAGATGACATCATCTGACCGCACAGGAGCAACAGCAGCTACAGGTCTGTGCAGAAGGCGGCACTGTGAGTGCAAGTTGGAGCTGATGGGTGCAAGTTGGAGCTGATGGGAGCAATGTAAGGGCAATATGAAGTTGATAGGGATAAGTTGGAGATGATGGGGGCAATGTGAAGATGATGGGGGCAATGTGCAGCTGATGGCAATGTGAGGGCAAGTTGGAGCTGATGGGGGCAATGTGAGGGCAAGTTGGATCTGATGGGTGCAAGTTGGAGCTGATGGGAGCAATGTAAGGGCAATATGAAGTTGATAGGGATAAGTTGGAGATGATGGGGGCAATGTGAAGATTATGGTGGCAATGTGCAGCTGATGGCAATGTGAGGGCAAGTTAGAGCTGATGGGGGCAATGTGAGGGCAAGTTGGAGCTGATAGGGCAAGTTGGAGCTGATGGGAGCAATGTGAGGGCAAAATGGAGTTGATGGGGGATAAGTTCGAGCGGATGGAGGCAATATGGAGCTGATGGGGGCAATGTGAGGGCAATATGGATATGGGGGGTAATGTGGAGATTTGGAGCATTGTGGGGATGGCCAATTGGGGGGGGGGGCACTTCAAATTTCTGTGCCTACAGGCTCCTGAGATGTAAATCCGGCCCTGCAGGCATGATGGGTCAGACAGTGTATGTGGAGATCCCTGACTACAGTGGGCAATCTGTATGTGAGGATCAGTGACTAGTAGTGGGCCATCTGTTTGTGAGGATCAGTGACTACCAGTGGGTAGTAGAGCCAGACAGGGGTGTCAGAAAGCATATGTGGGTGATCTGTGACTACTAATAGGCAGTGGAACCAGACTGGGGGTCATACAGTGTATGTGGGGGGGATGTCACTACCAGTGGGTATTACATTATTTCCAGTGGAGTGTCCCGTGCATTGCAAAGCAATGCGTTGGACCCTCCTCTGGCACACATTTTTTATTATATGATCTTTATCATGGATTATTTACTTATTTATTTATATTTGGACCTTCAGGACACCCTCTAATGTCCCCTGCCAGCAATTGTTAGTATTTGGAGATCAATACAGGGTAAATAGGGGATCAGTTTGGCTCCCCTGCTTCCACCCGGTTCACTATTGAAATGTCGCCATCTATTGGGCAATCATCAAAATAGTGAGTTTAAAGTATCGCCTGAATCAAAAGAGGGACATTCTGATGTTGCATGCTTAAAAGGCGATATTTTATTAATAAATATACAGTTTGTGCCCAATCATCAGGATATTGGTTGTGCACGGGCGCTTGCATACAGCACATAAATATATAAATAAATAAATAAATACACTTGCATGCCAAATGACAATATTCCATACAAGTATGCTTAATGCCTTAACCCTTTGATGGTAACAAGATTAGCAGCCCCATCCTTTCTCCATCCTCCATATAAGACAGTTCGGCATACTGATGTGGCCTTCCATCTTGCATACTGGTCATGAGGATTTTCTGCCTGTAGCAAAGTAAGTGTGGGATTATTATTACAAGGTAGGACTTCCCCATCATCACTCCAGACTGGTAAGTAATGCATTCCACACCTCCTCTAGCTTTCAGAGTGTTAAAGGGATAGTAATACTTTGTTTTATCTTTATTTTATTTTGTAGGCATTAAAAAACATGAAGAACGATATGTCTTATCTCTTAAACCTTTATGGTTTGAGAGATATTCACAAGCAAAGTTTCCCACCCCGCCCCTTTTACCTAGTATAAGCCATCTCTTCTCAGATGTGGAATGCAGTCCATAGACCAGACAGATAACAGCAGGGGGCAATCTTCTTCCTATGAGAACAATGAAATCCCTGCCCCCCTTGACAAGTTTTTCAGGGTTTTCCCTTATCTTAATTGAAGATTGTCCCTCTCTGCAGTCTACCTGGGCACCTCCCTTCTGCTCTGGCTGAACAGTGTTACATCAGTAAAAGGGGCGGGAGGGGGATATTTTGTCATTGAATTACTCTTGAACTACAAGTGTGACAGAAATGAAATAGCACTCTCCAAAGTCCAAATACTATGATGATAAATTAGAGCCGCTTTTATTATGAAACATTACTATCCCTTTAAGTGACAAGTCATTCATTCTTTTCCATTAACCTTTAATGAATTGAACCCTATATCCGATTACAATATTATCAGCAGGAAAAATATAAAATAACACATAATTGTGGTCAGTCATTAATAATGTATCTTTGTTATCACGTTTCTTTGCTGTGTCAATCATTTTCTTTTTTTCTAAAATGTATAATTTTACCAAGATTCCCTGTTCAATTAATTTCACTTATTCTGGATTTATTTATATCCCCTGTGTATTAATTAAAAAAGGGTGTAAACTAATTCTGCCCTAAAGAGCAAAAATAACCAAAAATATAATTAGTCATAAAGTAAATGTATAGATCTGGAGTGAAGTTGTTAGTTTTAAGCTTTTAACAGCCCCTACCCCCATGGTGTTACATATAATATTGAGAGAGATTGGCTCAGTATACCCCCCAACATTTCAAATGGCCAGAGAGGGACATGTTTATTTTAGGTAGTTTTTCTGGGGGTGTGACTTGTCGGCGGGGTACTAGCAATAATTTTTAGGTTATTTCATGACCTATTAACACCTCTTGGTGTAACAGGATAAATGATTTAGAACAAGACCAAATTATTTTATTTACACAGATTAATGTATAAACACATATATATACAGATGTATAAACAAACATTAATGTGAGTTTATTGCTATGGAGCAATTTGATACACTTATATACACACCACACAGTCTGATCTAAATAGAGGGATGCCAGGGTAGGAAAGAGGGACAGAGGGATTTGGGTCTCAAAGAGGGACTGTCACAACTAAAGCAGGACACTTGGGAGATAAATAAAAAAATGTAATAGGTGGTGAAACATTTTAGTGGTACTGCCCAAATTCCCAAGGTGCTTTGTGTGCACGGAGGCTCTCACCATGTGTAGAATCCTTGCAACACCCCAGCCAATGGGTGCCCTAGTCCCAGTGAGTAAAATGGTATTCTCCAAGCCAGTTATGAATATTTTTTCACTTAAAGGGATAGTAATACTTCGTTTTATCTTTATTTTATTTTGTAGGCATTAAAAAAACATTAAGAACGATATAAGTCTTATCTCTCAAACCTTTATGGTTTGAGAGATATTCACAAGCAAAGTTTCTCCTCCCGCCCCTTTTACCTAGTATAAGCCATCTCTTCTCAGATGTGGAATCCAGTCCATAGACCAGACAGATATCAGAAGGGGACAATCTTCTTCCTGTGAGAACAATGAAAGCCCTGCCCCCATTGACAAGTTTTTCAGGGTTTTCCCTTATCTTAATTGAAGATTGTCCCTCTCTGCAATCTACCTGGGCACCTCTCTTCTGGTCTGGCTGAACAGTGTTACATCAGTAAAAGGGGGGGGAGGGGGATACTTTGTCATTGAATTACTCTTGAACTACAACTCTGACAGAATTGAAATAACACTCTCCAAAGTCCAAATACTATGATGATTAATTAGAGCTGCTTTTATTATGAAACATTACTATCCCTTTAAGGCACCCCTAACATGCAGCACACCTAAAAATGTATAGACATTTGTTAATGACTTAATGAAGGTAACAAATTCATAAACTCATTAATATTTTTATGGACTCTTCAGCATTGGCTGGCAGGGAAAGATGGGAGTTGTAGTTTGTCAGCAGCTGGAGAGCCTCATGTTGCTCATCACTGCTCAACACACACACATACAGACAGTATTAGCTAATTTTTACTAATGAGTGAATTCCTCACTGCGGACAACTCTGCAAACAGTGGGCCTTATTCATCTAGTTAAAGAGATGCAATTCTGGAGCAAACTAACTGCACCATGGGGATACAATGGAAATTGCACAAATTCACATTGTTTAAAAGAAAGGTCTCCATCTCTAGTATTCAATGGGTTAAAAACCCCATTTAAATCAATGTTCATTTTAATCTCACCCCCTAGGCTGTAGCTGGTTTGCTATAAAATGACACCTGTTTTGTTTGATGAATAATAAGACCCAGTGTAGGATCAGTAAAAAGGTGCAAAATTGGCTAAAAATGAAGTATTGCACATTCAGACACTAGGGGGCAGTAGAAAACAGCAAATAAAGCAGACCATTAGAAGAGAAAACAGGAGAAGAGATGCACCAGGTCACATTATGTAGATTTACTACTGAATTGTCACCATGTAAATAGCAACATTCAAAAGGTCGACTTACAAATGCTGGCTACGTCAAAATGTTGCAGGCGTAAAAACGCCGACCTCATCATGTCGCCATGTAAAGTGTCGGGGAGGGAGCCTGGAAGCTTCTGATTCAGTGCAAATAGGATAATAAAGGTCTGAAAAGGTTAACACACCAGTTGGTCAGCAGTTTTGTGGTCCGAATCATAGTCTACAAAATATGAAAGTCACCATACTCAAAGGAAACTTTAGAACACAGAGGGAAATAAAAATCTGGGAATGTAAATTAATGGATCTATTTGACACGTTAACCCTTTGAGTGCCAGAGTGGTACGGAACGCATTGCTTTGCAATGCCAGAGTGGTACGGAATGCATTGCTTTGCAATGCGTTCCGTACCACTCTGGCACTCAAAGGGTTAAAAACAGGACTAAACCTTGGGATGGGCTTCATGTCTCATTATAATAGATAGAACATTTTGGTATTTGATTGTACAGAGCAGTGCTTCTCAATCTTTTTTTGTTCGGGGCATCCCTAACACATAATCTAGAACATTTGGGGCACCCTAACATATTTAATGTGCTTTATCAAGGGCATAAGATGGGTACAATACATAAATATAGTTATTATTATGTTTTATAATCATAATAACAAAACTAAATATATTGCGCATAACAATTTCTATAAATCTTTATTTAAAGGAGCAGTAAACTTTTTTTATGAAAAAATATATATTATAGGGATTTTCCTACTGAGAAAAATAAGGGTACTCCCACTGCCGAGAGATTTATATTTCCAGAGTTATTACAGTTTAAACCCATGGGTTTTTTTACATTAGCAGTGCCCTCTAGTGGTCAAATTCTAATTAGATTTCCTGTTAGATTCTAATGGAGAGGAAAGTCAGACAAGTCATTGACATACAGTTCTCCATAGAATGTGATAGAAACTGCTGAGTCACTTCCTGTCAGTTAGAACTATCAGGAAGTAAATACAGTAAATTCACTTCCTGATTATTTCAACTGCTATAAATTTTGAGTAAAACATCTGACAGCAGTGGGAGTGACCTTGTTTTATTCAGCAGGAAATGCTCTATAAAATATGTGTTTTCATAAAAAAAGTTTACTGCTCCTTTAAAAGCCCATTTTTGTTAGTCTTCATAGAAAACTTGGGGCACCCTAAGCTGATGTCCGTGGCACACCCAAGTGCCATGGCACACTGGTTGAGAATCACTGGTATAGAGATAGATCTGTTCAGGTCACAGACTAACAGGCTCTTCACACCTCTGTGTTAATGAACATTTCCTTGTTCCCAGGACTTTGATCTAACCCTGTGCATATCAGTTCATATCTTGCCAGACTGTATGTTTACTAAGTTAATTGACCCCTACTGTGTACTCATATATTTTATTTCAAATGTATGTAATACTCTGTAAATATAAATTCAGTGTTATTCTAGCTTTGTTTGTTAACCCATGCCTGAAGAAGGGACCTTAGTGTCATGAGAGCTTGCACTTTTTATGTCCTCGGTTAGCCATTAAAGGGATAGTAATACTTTATTATTACTATCCCTCATATTGTAGGTATCTGCAAAATAAGTTAATAGCCCCCAGGTTCATCTCTCCCAGGTTTGAGAGATAACCGAAGGCAAAGTTCCCCCCTCCTTCCCCCTTCCTTGAAGTCAGCGTTATACTGACTGCAGGGATGTCCAGTCTGACTTTCATCATGCGGCTCTGCAGCAGAGCCGTGATCTCGTTTGTGAAGAAGAATTATTTCACTGAAACGGTCTTCTACATGTGATTGGTTTGTGCTTGGTTTGCAAGCACACGTAGAAGACTGTTTCAGTGAAATAATTCTTTGTCACTAACGCGATCGCGGCTCTGCTGCAGAGCCACATGGATATCCCTGCAGTCAGCACAACGCTGACTTCAGGGAAGGGGGAAGGAGGGGAGAACTTTGCCTTCGGTTATCTCTCAAACAATAAAGGTTTGAGAGATGAACCTGGGGGCTATTAACTTATTTTGCAAATATCTACAATATGAGGGATAGTAATAATAAAGTATTACTATCCCTTTAAAAGGTATCACCTTTATACCACTCTTGTGAGTTTTTTGATACACTGAATCCTATCTACTCCACTGGCTAACACGGTACCATCTTTTTTTCTGGATTACAAAGGTCTAAAAAGAGCTAAAAACTCCACTTATTTTTCTTCCCAGTTTTAAAGAGATACTAACCCCTTGAATACTGGAAAGTCTCCGACGCATAGCAAAGCAATGCGTTGGAGACCACTCCAGCATCCAAAGGGTTACGCTATCAGCGATGAAAACCAGGAGCCCTCTGATCTTCAAAGGGTTAACCTGAAAAAGAACTACTTATCCCTACAGGCATAGCAGGCCTCCGAAGCATTGCAAAGCAACATTGGAGACTTACCACACCTATAGAGATAAGCCGTTCTTCATCAGGTTAACCCTGTGAAGACCAGAGGGCTCCAACAAAGAAGATTTGTTTAAAGGGATAGTAATGTTTCATAATAAAAGCAGCTCTAATTAATCATCATAGTATTTGGACTTTGGAGAGTGTTATTTCAATTCTGTCAGACTTGTAGTTCAAGAGTAATTCAATGACAAAGTATCCCCCTCCTGCCACTTTTACTGATGTAACACTGTTCAGCCAGATCAGAAGGGAGGTGCCCAGGTAGACTGCAGAGAGGGACAATCTTCAATTACGATAAGGGAAAAACCTGAAAACCTTGTCAAGGGGGGCAGGATTTTCATTGTTCTCAAAGGAAGAAGATTTCCCCTGTTGTTATCTGTCTGGTCTATGGACTGGATTCCACATCTGAGAAGAGATGGCTTACACTAGGTAAAAGGGGCGGGAGGGGAAACTTTGCTTGTGAATATCTCTCAAACCATAAAGATTTGAGAGATAAGACATATCATTCTTCATGTTTTTAATGCCTACAAAATAAAATAAAGATAAAACGAAGTATTACTATCCGTTTAAATTGCCAGCGAATTCCTCTCTGACAACATGCCCACAAGTGCCTAGAGAGTACAGCCACTCCTCATTGACAAGGCCCAAGCAAGCAGTACATCAGGGGTCCATTAACTCCTTAAGGACCCTTGGCACGTCATGGCTGGATTTGCTTTAAGGACCTATGACGTGCCAGGACCGTCATGGAATTCCGGGCTCCCCATGCAGTTGCACACCGTTCAGGGAGTCCAGAATCAGATTTAAGAAAAAAAATGTAAAAAATGCATGCTCCGTGGTCCTAAAGTGACGGCCGCATGTGTGCGCAGCTGGTCCTTAATGGGTTAAGAACCTCTTTCTGAAGCATAAAGGATTTAGATGACTATGTGTAGGGGTAGAGTTTGAAGTCCTCTGATCCTGCTAGTAACTGTCATGTCACCTCCATGGGCATGATATTTGGGACTGATTGGAGCAGTCTGTTATATTAATTTGCTGTTTTTGTCTGCATTTCATCACTTTGGAGCCCAGTGCCATTTGTTTCAGTTTACAATCTGATAAATACTAAGGTCCTTTAGGCCCATTTCAAATGGGTGACATCAAAGCAGCATTACTGTTGCACGTGCTTTCTGGGTTATGGTGCCTTTCACTTGGGCAAACATCACCTCATATGATTGCACACTATATTGACTGTAAGGAGGGACAGCTGTGCGGAATGTTAGTATCTGCCTGGCAGGAAGTGGCAGGTAGGAAGGAGAGCAGTGCGGAATGTAAGTATCTGGCTGGCAGGAAGTGGCAGGTAGGAAGGAGAGCAGTGCGGAATGTAAGTATCTGGCTGGCAGGGAATGGAAGGTAAGAGGTAGAGCGGTGTGGAATGTTAGTATCTGGCTGGCACCGAGTGGCAAACAGGAGGGATGGCATTGTGGAATGTTAGTATCTGGCAGCAAGGTAGTGGAAGGAAGGAATGACAGCAGTGTGGAATGTTAGTATCTCTTTGGCAGGGAGTGGAAGGTAGGAAGGAGAGCAGTGTGGAATCTTAGTATCTGCTGACAGGGAGTGGAAGGAAGGAATGACAGCAGTGTGGAATGTTAGTATCTCTTTGGCAGGGAGTGGAAGGTAGGAAGGAGAGCAGTGTGGAATCTTAGAATCTGCTGGCAGGGAGTGGAAGAAAGGAAGAACAACAGTGTGGAATGTTAGTATCTCTTTGGCAGGGAGTGGAAGGTAGGAGGGAGAGCAGTGTGGAATGTTAGTATCTGTTTGGCAGGGAGTGGAAGGTAGGAAGGAGAGCAGTGTGGAATCTTAGAATCTGCTGGCAGGGAGTGGAAGAAAGGAAGAACAACAGTGTGGAATGTTAGTATCTCTTTGGCAGGGAGTGGAAGGTAGGAGGGAGAACAGTGTGGAATGTTAGTATCTGCTGGCAGGGAGTGGAAGGAAGGTAGAACAACAGTGTGGAATGTTAGTATCTCTTTGGCAGGGAGTGGAAGGTAGGAGGGAGAACAGTGTGGAATGTTAGTATCTGCTGGCAGGGAGTGGAAGGAAGGAAGAACAACAGTGTGGAATGTTAGTATCTCTTTGGCAGGGAGCGGAAGGTAGGAGGGAGAGCAGTGTGGAATGTTTGTATCTTGTTGGCATAAGTGCAATGCAGTCTGATTTGCGTAAATTGATAAAGAAATCAAGCTAAATATCGCAAACTATAGTTTTAAATAAAAAATGACTACCATACATACAGATTACTGAAATCTCTTTGAAAAGTACAGATTTGTTCCAATGACAGCTTCACTTTAAGCACCTATTATTTGTGGGACAGAGTTCCCCAAGTTAACTATTAAAACCGCAAGTAGAAAGGTGTTAATGTGATTTGTGTAATATACATTGATACAAGAGCAGAATTGTCCTATGTGTAAGTGGGTCAGTGTCACAATGTAACATGGTGCAGCTGCCTCCCCATTCTCTAAGCTGCAGCTGGTTTGATCCAGTAAATGTAACAATGAGGGACCTCAGCGAGGTGACAGCTTGCAGCTGGCTGCGTATTCACTAGAGGTCACTGTCCCCAACAGACACAATGTGATTACAAACAGCAAGTGCAACCAAAGCAGGTCATATGGGGGGAAAACAGGGAGGACCATCTCCCTGGTTATAGATCTTAAAGGAACACTAACACTTTCTACTACTAACCCTACACTTACCGAACGGCCACTTCAAAATGCATAGGAGACCTCACTAATATTTCAAGGGTTAAAAGTCCTTTGTGGTGCAGGTGGGTTGCTCTAGAATTACTCCGGGTGGGGGATTCACTAAGTGGTGATAAAGAGGTGATAAAACGGATTTTCGGCACAGATTAAACCCTTTGAGTGCCAGAGGGGTGCACAAGGCTTTGCGAAGCAATGCGTTGCGTACTCCCCTGGCATTCAAAGGGTTAAGATACACGGGGAGGGGGTTTATTATTAGGATGTATGTTACTTCAACCCCTTAAGGACCAGATGGGTATGCAACACATTGTGAAGCAAAGCGTTGCAGTCCCTTCTGGTCCATAAGGGGTTAAAGGCACACTAACACTGAAATATACATTTAATTTATACACACCTATTCTAGGGCAAAACTACTGCGCCATAAGGGACAAGAAAAAGATTCCTCAAATCTCTATTGAATTAAACTGGGCTTTAACCCCTTGAATGCTAGAGGAGATTCCAATGCATTGCAAAGGAATGCTTTGAGGCCTCTCTATCACTCAAGGGGTTAAAAAACGCGTTTAAATCAACAGGATTTTTTTATTTGTCCCCTGTGGCACAGTTGTCTTGGTTAAGAATTCACATTTGTTCACAATTGTTTAAAGTGGAACTACCACCCCCGCCTAAAGTTTCCCCCCCAAGAATTACCCATATGGCGACTAGTTGCTCAATAGTGCTAGTCACCAGAATAATTACCTCCTTATAGAGAAATTCTACTGCTCCCGGACTGACAGCCAGGAAACAGCGCAGACATCTTTGCATAGTGACGTCTGTGTGCCTGCGCTGTCAATCCCGCCCGTTACCATAAGGTACCAAGTAACGCCTCCTAGAGCAGACTGGGACTGACAGTGCAGATACACAGACCTCACTATGCAAAGACGTCTGCGCTGTTTCCTGGCTGTCAGTCCCGGGAGCAGTAGGAAATCTCTCTGTAATTATGCTGGCGATTAGCACTATTGATCAGCTAGTCAACAGATTGGTAATTCTTAGTGGGAAACTTTAGGCGGGGTGGTAGTACCGCTTGAATAAAGTGATGGGTATATACACCACAAAACGCGTTACAATAACATTTATATTGTGTGAACATAATTTATTCAGTGCTTGTTTGCACCATTGGATTTTAATTTGATACTTTTATAATACGTCGGAGTAGCACCTTTCTTTGTGGAAATCCCCCAGGTGAGCTGAAACCGGAGTATGCTTGAGCCTGGACAAGGGAGAGATCCCTTCAAGTGATTTACTGGTGATATACAAACACCGATTGAAAGAATCTTGTGAGGATATAAAGCTGAACTACCACCCAATAAAAAGTCACCCTCTAATATATTTAGGCATATCGCAACTAGCTTATTAATAGTGTTATTACCTGCCAAAGGTACCACGATCAGAAGTAATCCTGTTTCTTCAAAGACGGCCAGGCTTCTTGCTGTAGAGCCGTCTGCACCATCAGTCCCTTCCAGTGCCTTTCGGCTCCATGCAACGCCTCCTAGAGGAGATCAGGACGGACAGAGCAGGTGAGCAGACGGCTCTAAGCCAAGGTGTCTGCGTGTAAGCCTGGCCGTCGGCCTCTGAAGCAGATCATACTGACCCTGCCTAGATGAAGGTACATCCACGAGGTTCCAGGCAGTTCCACTGAATGAGAGAAGAAGCTAAGCTCAGATGTATGTTTTGGCCTTCTTTGGCTCTATCAGTGGACCCACTGTTCATAAGTGTTTAGAAAATTGCAAAGCCCATGAACGCAACTAGCCCAGAAAGCGTTAGGATCTCCATGTGCCATGAGCAGTGTTTGAGGTCATGTGGTCTTGTTAACAACTGTCATGTCCATACTGGGAACTCTCTGGATCTGCCCTGGCGACTCCAGTTTTCAGACTGAATTATCAGGTTTCTGAGCAGAGGCGTAACTAGAAGCCTCCAGACCCCGGTACAAGAAGTGACACGGCCCCCCCCGACCACACTGACCCCCTCCACAATGCCCCCATCTCCTACCTGGAGCTCCCGCACGGTCCTCTTAGATGATGTCATCTCCCAGCGCTCTGCATTACTAGAGCGCTGGCGGGAGATTGCGGCAGCAGGCAGAGGGGTCACAGGGGGAGGCCGGGCCCTGGAGTGCACGGCCCCAGTCGCAGGTGCGACCCCTGCAACCCCTATAGTTACGCCACTGTTTCTGAGGCCAGAAGCTGATTCTCCAGCATTGGTGATTTTCTTCTCCTTCCCACCTTGTTGCTCCCACTTCTCCTCCTTCCCACCATAGTCCTCACATTTCCCAGCCACTTCTCCTCCTTCCCATCCTGTTCCTCCCACTTTCCCTCCTTCCCACCTCTTCCTCCTACTTCCCACCCACTTTTCCTCCTTCCCACCCTGTTCTGTCCACTTCCCACCAACTTCATGCCACTGATGTGTGTAAACCCCACACACCCTGTTAAGTCCCACCCACTTTGTGATGAGCCCCATGTCATTGACATCCACAGGTCGGCAGTATATGAACCCTCTCCGGGTGATCAAGATGAGTAAGTTCCCACATTTAGGGTCATGTCCTCCTCCATGGATATAACATTCAGAACTGACTGAGGGTGTTATCTCTCAAACAGAATCACATGCGCAAACTTCATAGTGGCCATTATTAAGCAATGTGTCCACGCCCCTCTGGTCCTTAAATGGGTATGATTACCACGTGCAGTGACCAGAGTCTGAGGTCCTGTGGTCCTGCAAACAACTGTCATGTCCGCCTCCATGGACACACCATCCAAGATTGAAAGTCTTATCTATTGAAGCATGAAGCAAGGGCAGTTTTATGGGGCCATTGGGATATCCTGTCCATAGTAATGTCAGTGTGTGTGTGGGGGGGGGGTATTATTTGTAGATGTTAGCTCTCCCTATCATCTGCAATGTGTGGGATACCTCCCTGGCACTCAAAAGGTTAAATTATCCAATGCATTGCAACAGATACCTCTCTGGCATGCTAAAGGGTTAAATCGATTTGGGGAATGCTTATTTGTTCCCTATGATGCAGTTTGCTTACCACATAATTACTCCCCTCTCCTTTGTGTAATTAACTTCCTCATTTTAACCCTTTAAATGACAGAGAGGTATCAATGTGTTGGCTGCCTCTTTTGGCACTCAAAAGATCAATAAATAACATAAATTAATTCCCCTCACTCCCTGTTTAGATATCATGTAGCTGATCTAAGATGTTAAATCATTTGATATACATGACAATAAGGCAATGAGAAGGGCTATTATCGATTAGTGATGAAAATCCCTGATGAAATATTGATGATTTTAGAAGGCATTTGACATATTTTGTACAGTCTTGTCTTTGCATTAAATATCAAAGGTAAGGAGGAATATCTGCATGCATGCTTGCAACAATGAAAAAAAAATGTTATTAATAAGTTGGAGTACGGCGATATGTCCTCCTTGGCAGTATTAACCCTTTAAAGGGATAGTAATGTTTCATAATAAAAGTAGCTTTTTTTTCATAGTATTTGGACTTTAGAGAGTGTTATTTCAATTCTGTCAGAGTTGTAGTTCAAGAGTAATTGAATGATAAAGTATCCCCCTCCCGCCCCTTTTACTGATGTAACACTGCTCAGCATAGAGCAGCAGGGAGTGTCCAGGTAGACTGCAGAGAGGGACAATCTTCAATTAAGATAAGGAAAAACCTGAAAAACCTGTCAAGGGGGCAGGGCTTTCATTGTTCTCACAAACCAAGCACAATTTGTAGACTGTTCCTGTGAAGGATTTCTTTTGAAAAAACACGATCTCGGCTCTGCTGAAGAGCCCCCGCTTGTATAGGGACCAGATTCCCCTGCAGTCAGCTAGAGCACTGACGTCAGGGAAAGGGGAGGGATGGAGGGGGGAACTTTCACAGCAAATATCTATCAAACCTTAAAGGTTTGAGAGATGGGACTGGGGGCATTTAAATTCTTTTTTAATACCTACAAGATCAACTTTTCCCAAAACGAAGTGTTACTATCCCTTTAACTAAACGTGCAAACGCTAGAGTACATGCTTCATTAGAGTGATGTTCCTTAAAGTGGAACTAACACTTTGTAAGGGCTTTCAAAATAATAATTATACCCAACTGGCACTCATAGGGCTAATTCTACTAACAATGAACAGTTATTAGGTACTTTGAATGTACTGATACGGGGTTTAGGGCCCCATACCAATACATCCACTGGGGGACTTAGGTTTTTTTTTCTTTTCACTTTTTTTCATTTCAATTGCTGCGTCGGCTGTTTAAAGATCCTATGCGGGACTTTAGTCAGAAAAAAACTGGGTCTTAAATTTCACCAATGAAGTGAGGCATGATAAAGAGGTGATAAAGTGGAGATAACTTCTCCAGTGATAACCCTTCTCCAGTTCCTATGTTATTCTATGGAGCCAATGCACCATGATTTGCCCAGCTGTGGAGATCTTAGTGTATAGGCTCCATAGAATAACATAGGAACTGGAGAAGTGATATCACTGGAAAAGTTATCTCCTATTTATCACCTCTTTATCACACCTTAGTGCCATACCAGAGGATGTCAGTGACACGATTTGCATCATAATGGAGGTGGGGCTAAATTGGGTGGGCATGGTTTAAGTGTATTTCTGCCATAAAGTGGGGGGAAAGTGGGCAGAACAGGGTGGGAAGGAAGAGAAGTGGGAGGGAAGTGGGAGGAACAGGATGGGAAGGAGGAGAAGTGGGAGGGAAGTGGGAGGAACAGGATGGGAAGGAGGAGAAGTGGGAGGAACAGGGTGGGAAGGAGGAGAAGTGGGAGGGAAGTGGGAGGAACAGGATGGGAAGGAGGAGAAGTGGGAGGAACAGGGTGGGAAGGAGGAGAAGTGGGAGGGAAGTGGGAGGAACAGGGTGGGAAGGAAGAGAAGTGGGAGGAACAGGATGGGAAGGAGGAGAAGTGGGAGAGAAGTGGGAGGAACAGGGTGGGAAGGAGGAGAAGTGGGAGGAACAGGGTGGGAAGCAGGAGAAGTGGGAGGGAAGTGGGAGGAACAGGGTGGTAAGGAGGAGAAGTGGGAAGGAAGTGGAATAAAAAGGGTGGGAAGGAGAAGAAGTGGGAGGGAAGTGGGAGGAACAGGGTGGGAAGAAGGAACAGTGGGGAGGAAGTGGGAGGAACAGGATGGGAAAGAGGAGAAGTGGGAGGAAAGTGGGAGGAACAGGGTGGGAAGGAGGAGAAATGGGAGAGAAGTGGGAGGAATAGGGTGGGAAGAAGTAGAAGTGGGAGAGAAGTGGGAAGAACAGGGTGGGAAGGAGGGGAAGTGGGAGGAACAGGATGGGAAGGAGGAGAAGTGGGAGGAACAGGGTGGGAAGGAAGAGAAGTGGGAGGGAAGGAGGAGGAACAGGGTGGGAAGGAAGAGAAGTGGGAGGAACAGGGTAGTAAGGAAGAGAAGTGGGAGGGAAAGAGGAGGAACAGGGTGGGAAGGAAGAGAAGTGGGAGGGAAGTGGGAGGAACAGGGTGGGAAGGAAGAGAAGTGGGAGGGAAGTGGGAGGAACAGGGTGGGAAGGAAGAGAAGTGGAAGGAACAAGGTGGGAAGGAGGAGAAGTGGGAGGGAAGTGGGAGGAACAGGATGGGATTTGGGAAGTAAGAAACTCATAATTGTTAGAGAATCAGTAATTCAGTCTGAAAACCACAGTCTCTGGGGCAAGTCCGGAGAGTTCCCAGGTATGCTTAGTGCATAACACCACCAGGTGTACAGACCCACCAACACAATTCTACTTGTGTTAGCCTCCAATGCCAGTGGTTGTACACTGGCGCGCACACACACACACACACACACACACACACACACACACACACACACACACACACACACACACACACACACACACACACACACACACACACACTCATCCATCATTATTACTTTAACCCCTAGAGTGCCAGGTGGGTACAATGTACGAGTGAGCACAGCTGTACCTGCTGTGCCACGCTCGTACATTTGACAGCTAAAATGCGGTCACTGCTTAAGCCGGTATAACCGGCTGGCAGTGGCCGCATTTCAGCTGAAATGCAGCCTGGCACTCTTGGGAGGACATGAGGATTACTCCTCATGTCCTCCCAGGTATTGATCTCCCAGCCGATCGCAGAGCTTCTCCCTCTTCCGCCCTCCTACCCTGAACTTCCGGGTAGGAGTGGGCGGGACCGGGGGAAACCTCCTAACGTCATCGGTGACATGATCACCGATGACGTTAGGGAAGTTTCCCTTAGCTGATTCACTCCTGTTGCACTCTCAGGGTCCCTCTGTTTGTGGACATATATATATATTTTTTTTTACTAAGACCTCATTGGGGAGGGATCAGGGGGTCCTTATGCCCCTCAATGAGGTATATAATAAAAAAAAAAAAATTTAAACACAAATTAACCCTGTGTGTGCCACTAGGAGGGGAGTTCAATGCCGACCCCCTTCCCCTTTTTCCTATATCGCCTCTTTCTGGAAACATTTATGCACACCAGTATTGGGGTAAGAAGGCAAGTGACCCCTCATTTGATGCGGCAGGTTGTCTTCTTTCCAAAATGGTATGGTTTATCTACCTTTTCTTCAATTCTGAATGTGTTATAGCCATTTTTGTACAGGCAAGTCACATTTGAGAAAATGTTAGAAACATCAGAGGTTGTAGTAGGTGTAGTTTTCTACTTCTAGCACCCCCTAAGGTAGGTCAACTCATACCAATGGGGTGTCGTTTGACTCCTAAGAGCACTAGCTAATGAATGCAGTTGAAAATTCCATGGTTTTTACAAAGTTCCATACATTTGAAGGGGCAGAAATGTAAGAAAATGCCTTTTTTTTTCACTAGCGCCACCTCCTGGAAGCATTTGTGCATACCAGCCTTTGGGTAAGAAGGCAAGTGACCCCTCATTAGATGCGGAAGGTTGTTTTCTTTCCAAAATAGCATTGTTTCTCTACCTTTTCTGCATATCTATTATGGTTATAACCATTTTAGTGCAAGCAGATAATTTCAAAAACAAAAGTGTCAGGTTTACGTACGTGTTCCTAGCACCCACATATTGTATGTTAACCCACACAAATAGGCTACCATTTTTCTCATGTTGGTAGCAGGTACTGAATACAGCAGGAAATGTTATGGTTTTCAAAGATTTTAGTATCTTTGAAGTGGTGGAAATGTAAAAAACATGTATTTATTCCCATAGCGCCACATTTGGAAATATTTGTGCACTTCAGCCCAGGGGGTAGAAAGGCAAGTGACCCCTCAATTGATGCAGGAGAATGTCTACTTTCCAAAATGGTATACCTTTTATACCTTTCCTTCATGTCTCTAACAGTTATGGACATTTTAGTACAAGCCGCCATTTTCGAAGAAGCAAACAGGTAGGTGTAGTGATGTGCTTCTGGCACCCCTAAGGTAGGTCGACTCATTCCAGTGGGGTGTCATTTTTCTCCTAAGAGCACTAGCTAATGAATACAGTTGGAAATGCCATGGTTTTCACAAATTTCAGTTCATTTGAAGGGGAAGAAATGTAAGAAAATGCCTTTTTTTTGCATTTGTGCACTCCAGGCTTGGGGTAACAAGGCAAGTCACTCATCATTAGATGCGGCAGGGTGTCTTCTTTTCAAAATGGTATGGTTTGTGTGCCCTTTCTTCACTTCTGTAGTTGTTATAACCATTTGTGTACAGACAAGTAATGTTTGAGAAAATGTTAGAAAAATTTGAGGTTGTAGTAGGTGTCGTTTTGCACTTCTAGCGCCCCCTGAGGTAGTTGAACTCATACCAATGGGGTGTCATTTTTCTCCTAAGAGCGCTAGCTAATGAATACAGTTGGAAATGCCATGGTTTTCACAAATTTCAGTACATTTGAAGGGGCAGAAATGTAAGAAAATGCCTTTTTTTTTCATTAGTGCCACCTTCTGGAGGCATTTGTGCTCTCCAGGCTTGGGGTAACAAGGCAAGTCACCCATCATTAGATGCGGTAGGGTGTCTTCTTTTCAAAATGGTATGGTTTGTGTACCCTTTCTTCACTTCTGTAGTTGTTATAACCATTTGGGTACAGACAAGTAATGTTTGAAAAAATGTTAGAAACATTTGAGGTTGTAGTAGGTGTCATTTTGCACTTCTAGCGCCCCCTGAGGTAGTTGAACTCATACCAATGGGGTGTCATTTTTCTCCTAAGAGCGCTAGCTAATGAATACAGTTGGAAATGCCATGGTTTTCACAAATTTCAGTGAATTTGAAGGGGCAGAAATGTAAGAAAATGCCTTTTTTTTCCATTAGCGCCACCTTCTGGAGGCATTTGTGCACTCCAGGCTTGGGGTAACAAGGCAAGTCACCCATCATTAGATGCGGCAGGTTGTCTACTTTTCCGAAATATATAGTTTTATATAGTTATTCCACTGTTTTAGGGTAGTTTTACCACAAAAACCCTAGAATGCGCATATTAGTTTATAAAGTTGAAAATGTCATTTTGCGCTGCTGGTGATTAGGGCTCTACGCTAGCCATGGACGTAGGTAAAACTATACAAATTTGGTATTTTTTTACTCAGGGGACTTGGGGCTTTTTCAAATAATTGAAACTTTTTCAATCAAGGTAAATGTTTTTGATACATATTATGTGATTTTAGGAAAATGAGTAAATTTTCACTTTTTTTGTCATTATGACATCATAGCTTTTTGCACAATGTAAAATTCTCTTCATGTAAGGTACCACGAGAAAGCTCAATTCGTTCTGAAAAAAACAATATATAGTTTTCCATATTTAACTAAAAATCCCCAGAGGAAATCAAGCATAAACCGAAGGATAGCAAAAATGCTGAAAAAGTGTCTGGCCTGCAGGGTACAGAAAATGGCCCAAGCCTCTGGCACTGAAGGGGTTAATGCCAGCAAGTCCCTGACGCCATCCCCATAGCTTGCACAGGGAAATAGGGTAACGTTACCCCATTTTCTCTCTGCCATGTTTTTGTCATATTGCCATCCCCTTGACACAAGTGGCTTTAAGTGTGGAATTTTTTTAAAAGTAGCTTAGTAAATTGGCATTATGCAGGCTTGGAGCAAAAGAATCGATTGCAGTGCCCACTTTTATGCAGAAACATATTCATACCTTCTTCCTGAAAACTTTATCGACACGTGATTTGTACTCATTGATAATATGTATTCAATTACCAACACAGCAGGGGGTCTTAACCATTTGAGTGCTCTGCAGTGCAATGTGCACCCCTCTGGCACTCAAAATGTTAATAGGAAAGTAACACCTCCTAATTATAAACCCCTCCCCCATTTACCTTACTATGGCCAGAAAATACAAATGGCCCCTCTGAATTTTGATCATGTGATTTTGTCCAAGAGATAACATCTTCAATCAGACTTGGATGCCATGTCTATGGAGGATGACATGACAGTTGCTGGCACTTTTTATTTTTAAATGAAATAGGCAGAGTACATGAGCATACTTAAGCCTTTAAAGTGTTAGTAATGTCTAAAAAAAGTTTTTTTGCATTTAGAAGAGCTTAAAAAGCTGTTCTAAATGCAAAAAAACGTATCTCTCAAACTGCTATGGTTTAAGAGATACAGGCGTTTAAAGTTCGCTGTTTCCTACTGACAGCTGTAAAGCTGTCAGCAGGAGATCCGTGTCGGTCGACACGGAGGCGCTTGAGAAGTGCAGAGATCTCGTTACTTACACGGAATCCCTTCATTGGAATAGTCTAAAATTGTGATATTATGCAGCATTAGTGTGGTGCTCTTATCCCTGTATTTTATTCAGTGATGCAACAAAGCATCATATTTAGGATTTAGCAATAAACCAAATCCTAGAAAAAAAAAATGACTTTGAAAGGAAATCAAATTCACCCTAGAAATGAAAGGTGTCGGGAACATTCTCTTTCAGTTCGGTTTTGAGTAACATTTTTTCATCCTAACTCTGCATGCATGATCAAAGCAAAAAAAGAGCAATTCTGGAGCAAATTATCTGCCCCATAGGGGGGGACATGAAAATCACTAACGAATTAAAGGGATAGTAATACTTGCAAATTACTAATCCCCATATTGTAGCTTTGTTAAAAAGAAACGTATTACCCCCAGTGTCATCTCTAAAACCCTTATGGTTTGAGAGATGATAGCACTCAAAGTTCCCCCCTCCCTCCCCCTTCCCTGACTGAACACTGACTGCAGGGGAAGCTGTCATACGACAGTCTTATGTGCATCAGGAGGCTCTGCAGCTGAGCCGAGATCGCGTTTATAACAAAGAATTCTTTCGATTCCTTTCAATTCTTTCAAACGTTTGCTTGGTTTGCGCTAGGTTTGCAAGCACACGTAGAAGACCGTTTTAGTGAAAGAATTCTTTTTTATAAACGTGATCTCGGCAATGCTGCAGAGCCGCCTCATGCAAGTAATACCGGATATCCCTGCAGTCAGAGTTCAGTCAGGGAAGGGGGACGGAGGGGGGAACTTTGAGCGCTATTATCTGTCAAACCATAAGGGTTTGAGAGATAACACTGGGGGCAATAAGTTTCTTTTTAACAAAGCTACTATATGGGGATTAGTAATTTGCAAGTATTACTATCCCTTTAAATGGGGCTTTTAAAGGGATAGTAATGTCTATAGTAAAATTGAGCTCCAAGTCTTCTATATTGGTTTCATAACGCACAGTTCTGTAGTTCAAAAGATATTGAAGCTTAAATGATTCCCCTCCCACCTTTTGCTTACTGAAGATTGTCCCGTGACGCTCTCCATCCGGACCACGCTTACAGGCAGCATGACATGGCCAGAAGGTGCGGGAGGGGGATCATTTAAGCTTCAATATCTTTTGAACTACAGAACAGTAAGTTATTAAACTTAGTACTGCATGTTATAAAACCAATGTACAAGACTTGGAGCTCAACTTTATTATAGACATTACTATCCCTTTAAACCAGTGAATGAAAGCGAGATCTCCAATGCATTGCAAATTGAGACCTCTGTAGCATTAAAAAGATTAAAATCTCTGTGTAACCCTTTGAGTGCCAGAGTGGTGTCTGCACTGGACACCCCTTTGCCACTCAAAGGGTTACATCAAAGGTAATTTGGGGAATTTTTGTGTGTCCCCTGTGAAGCAGTGGTTTGTTCCAGAATTGCTCTCTATTCTTTGTGCATATAACATTAATGTTAAAGGGAAAGTAATGTGTCACAATAAAAGCAGCTCCAATTAATCTTCATAGTGTTTGTTCCATGGAGAGTGTTATTTCAATAGTTCAGTAGTAATAGAATGACTCCCCCTCCCATCCCTTTACCTAGTGTAAGTCACCTCCCCTCAGATGTGGAATCTGGTCTCTTGACTGGACAGATCACAGCAAGGGACAATCTTCTTACTGTGAGAACAATGAAAACCCTGCCCCCTTGACAGGTATTTCAGGGTTTTCCTTATGATCACTGAAGATTGTCCCTATCTGCGATCCATCCGGACAGTCTTGCTGCTCTGAGGTGAGCAGTGTTACATCAATAAAAGGGACAGGAGGGGAATACTTTATCATTCAATTGCTCTTGAACTACAACTCTGACAGAATTGAAATAACACTCTCCATGGCCCAAATGCTATGAAGATTAATCGAAGCTGGCTTTACTATTACTATCATTTTAAAGATTTGGATGCTGTCCAACCAGTGTGAATCTTACCAGAAGTTGGTCCATCCGTATTATGTGTAACCAACTAAATACTGGGAAAATCTCCAACACCTGTACAGAAGATGTCTCCAGCTTCCAAGGGGTTAATTGTCATAGTGTAATACTGGGAATATGTGTGCATGTGGTTACAGTGTATATATTTATTGAGTCTTGCATGCTCCTGGGACACAGCGGCTGATCGTGTGTGTGTGTATTTGCCTCCCCAGAGGAGGAGGATGGGGACAGTGTTGGCAGGGCTGGGGGTAATTAGGAGTCCATGCTGGAGACTGCTAGCGTTAGATACCGACTTAGGAATACAGTAATAAACTCAGAGAGGACCCGACCAGGTCACATGACTCACAAATACACTGTAAAGCCATCTAATAGCAAGCTGTCTGTGATCAGTCTTCATATCTAGCTACTATAGGGAATAGTTATTTCCCTAACACCATCAAAACACGCATGAGCCTATTTAACCCTGCAATTCGTTGCGTACCCCTCTGGCACTCACAGGCTTCAAGACCAGAAAGGGGTGCTCAACTCATTGTCAAGCAATGTGCTGTCTGTCTTCCCTTTCATTCTTAAACCCTGTGAGTGGCAGAGGGGTACTCAACGCATTGCTAAGTAATGCTTTGCATACTACTCTGGCAGTCAAAGTGTTAACCCTTGGAACGCCAGAAGGGAATGCAATGCATTGTACACTAACCATTAAAGGGATAGTAATGTCTAAATGTTATAAAAAGTAATATTGTAGTGCAGAAAATAAGAAATCCATCGATGACATTCCTATCTCTCAAACCTTTAAGGTTTAAGAGATAGAGCATTCTAAAGTTTCCCCCTCCCTGATGTCAGCTGTAAAGCTGACAGCAGGAGATACGAGTTGGCTGACTCGAGGAGGCTCTTCAGCAGAGCCGAAATAGCACAAATGAAAAAGAAATACTTCTTTGGAACGGTCTAAAAAGTGTGCTTGCAAACCAGGTATACTTTGTAGACTGTTCAAATGAAGTATTTATTTTTCATTCGTGCTATTTCAGCTCTGCTGAAGAGCTGCCTGTCTGTCCCCAGACCAGGATCTCCTGCTGTCAGCTTACAGCTGACATCAGGAGAGGGGGAGGGAGGGGGTAACTTTAGAATGCTCTATCTCTCAAACCATAAAGGTTTGAGAGAGCCATTGGTGCTATTCCTTTCTTATTTTCTGCACTACAGTATTACTTTTTATAACTTTAAAAGGACAGCAATGCCCCCAAAATATATTTCTAGTTTTGTTAACGTTTAAAATAATAAACAACATGCTCCAAACCCTATCTCTCAAACCGCTATGGTTTGCGAGATATAGACATTCAAAGTTCCCCCCTCCCTCCCCTTCTTGTGACGTCAGCGTCTAGCTGACAGCAGGAGATCCCGGTTCTGGGACCAGCAGGCGGCTCTTCAGCAGAGCCCAAATCGTATTACTTAAAAATAATTTCTTCATTGGAAAGGTCTACAAAGTGTGCTTGCCAACCAGGCACACTTTGTAGACCTTTCCGATTAATGGATTATTTTGCAATAACGTGATTTCAGCTCTGCTGCAGAGCCATCTCGAGTCGTATGACTCGAATCTCATGCTGTCAGCTTTACAGCTGACATCAGGAGAAGGGGAGGGAGGGGGGAACTTTGAATCCCTATATTTCTGAAACCATGACAGTTTGAGAGATAGGTTTTGGAGCATATTGGTTATTTTTTTAACCTCTACAGAACTGGAAATATTTTTTGGGACATTACTGTCGCTTTAAGACATTACTAACACTTTAAACTTTCTAAGTCTAAAATGGTAACATTATTTTAGAAAAAAGATAACATAGCTGTGTTGTACACCATTTAATGCTCAAAAAATTAACTTTAACCCCTTAATGACCCCCTGATCTAGCGTGGGGGCGGCCAGTAAGGACCAAGGGGCTTTTTTATTTTGCTCAATGAATTCTGTGATGGGAGCGTTGTGCAACTGTACTGCCATCCCAGAATTCCATGACACGCCAGGTCCTTAAGTGCTGGAACTGGCGTGACTGTCCTGGCATGTCATGTGTCACCAAGGGGTTAAATGGCCCTCTGTTAAAATTACCATTTGCAACAAGGACAGTCTGATGCTCTGTCGTCCTGTTAGCATCTGAAAAGCACATCTTTCTCCCACCCACTGAGAAGCAGTTAAAGGGATAGTAATACTTAATTATTACTAATAAAAGTTAGTAAAGTTGCCCTCTCCCTCCCCCTTCCCCGAAGTCAGCGTTGTAACTGACAGAAGGGAAATCCGGTCTTACGATCATCAGGCGGCTCTGAAGCAGAGTCGCGATTGCGTTAATAAAAAAAAAATATTTCACTAAAATGGTCTTCTACGTGTGCTTGCAAACCAAGCACACGTAGAAGTCTGTTTCAGTGAAAGATTTCTTTTTTATTAACGCGATCTTGGCTCTGCTGCAGAGCCACCTAAAAGTCGTACGACAGACTTCTCTGCAGTCAGCTAGAACGCTAACTACGGGGAAGGGGGAGGAAGAGGGCAGCTTTAGAAGCGATCATCTCTCAAACCATAAATGTTTGAGAGATGACACTGGGGGCAATACATTTATTTATAATATTACTTTAATATAGGGATTAAAAATAATTAAGTATTACTATCCCCTTAAAGCTGAACTTTCACTATAGGCAAAGTTGTCCTGCAATTAGGCAGGTGGCGACTAGCTTAATAATAGTTATATTACCACTCACAACGACATGATGCTACAGAAATCCGTAATCTTGGGAGACCGGAAGCCAGGCATCAGAGCAGACATCTTGTCTGCACACCAGTGCTGTCAGTCCCGGTCTCCATTAAGAAGTATTGCAGTGTGCCACAAGGTAACCAGAAGGGACTGACATCGCAGGTGGCAGACTGCTTTAACCTGGCCATCAGCCTTGGAAGATCAAGGATTTCTGTAGCACCGCGTCGTTCTGAGAAGTAATATAACTATTAATAACCTAGTCGCCACCTGTTTAATTATTGCAGGGCAACTTTACCTATGGTGGCACTAGGTATGTCCAACCCATAGCACTTACTCCTTCTGTGTCCCACCTACCTTCCTATAGAACAGAGGGCCAAATGTGGCCTGCTTGAACCCAGGGTGCAGTCCAGCTGATATTTAAAAAAAAAAACTTTTTATAACCTAATTAGCTAACACACATGAACTCATTGGGGTTATGCACTAAGCAGTGATAAAGAGGTGATAAAGTGGAGATTATTTCTCCAGTGATATCACTTCTCCAGGCCCTATGTTTTTCTATAAAGCCTATGCACTGGAGAAATGTTAGTGCATTGACTCCATAGAATACCATAGGAACTGGAGAAGCAATATCCATACCTGGGAACTCCACGGATTTGTCCAGAGACTCCGTTTTTTACACTTAATTACTGGGTGTTTTATTAGAGGTCTGGAATTTCAGAATACAGATAAGGAAAAGACATAAACACAGACTGGTAGTGAAAACTATAACTACAGTTTATTAGAGATACATTACAAAAAGAGGACATTAAAGATACTTAGCTACTGCCGGAGTTTACATCAGTATGGGAGAGCCCTCCATATGACTCTGCAGAAACAATCTTTTACACAGGCTTGAGATGAGGTACACGCGCTATCTCTCAGACTTGAGACCCGGTACACTCTCCGTGGTCTCCAATGGCTCTAAATTAGAATCGTGTTGATGATGGGGTAAATACAGACTACACCCTTAAAGGTATGCAGGGTATGTCTAACACTACGCATGCGTATTTATTCAGTTATATAACACTGCATGTTGCGCAACTGGAGACGGCACTACCTGCCTCTCATAAACACTACGTAACTGAGGATGGCACTACTCTCTGTTTAGCTTGATTCATGACTGCAGAGCATTAACCCCCAACTAACCGTGAGGAGATCACCAAAAAAACATCCCTTACACTGGGTCTCCACGGAGAGACACTGATTTTCCAGAAGTGGGGAGTTTCTTATCGCTTAGTGATTTCAGCTATAACCCCGCCCATTTTCCAGTCTATTTAGTTCACTCCATTGGACCCGCTTTCTCATTCCTTTCATGGCAAACACCTCCTTCCAACCAATTGCCTTGCTGACAGTCAGCCATAGAATAATGACTCGCTATCACATTTCAGATAACAGGAACACATCTTTGCTCAACCCCTTAACGACCTCCCGATCCAGCAAGGTGGCAGCCAGTAAGGACCATGGACCTTATTTTCCAGTGAATTCTGGAATGGCAGTGGCGTGCCAGGACCACCACCGGTCCTTAACCCTTTGAGTGCCAATGGGTACATTGTACAAGTTTGGACAGCTGTACCCGCTGTGCCAAGCTCGTACAATGTACCCACTAAAATGCGGTCACTGCATGAGCCGGTATAACCAGCATGCAGTGGCCGCATTTAAAAAAAAAAAAAGCTGGGCAATCGTGGGGGGACATGAGGATCACTCCTCATGTCCCCCCTGCTATTGATCTCCCAGCCGATCGCGCTGGGAGATCAATAAAATAAGAGGAGAAGCGCAGCAGAAGCGCAGCTTCTCCTCTTCCGTCTCTCCTACCCGAACTTCCGGGTAGGAGTGGGCGGGACTGGGGGAAACCTCCTAACGTCATCGGTGACATGATCACCAATGACGTTAGGGAAGTTTCCCTTAAGCGATTCACTCCTACCGGTGGTAGGAGTGAAAGGCAGGAGAGCTTCTGCTCTCCTGCAGTCGCCAAATTGGTCTCCCAGCCTATCGGCTGGGAGATCAATTACTTGGGGGACACCAGGAGGGGTCCTGATGTCCCCCACGAGGTCTGAATACATAAAATAAAAAAAAAAAATAAACGATAGTAACCCTGTGAGTGCCGCAGTGGTCCCCAGCACATTGCTTTGCAATGTGCTGGAGACCCTTGTAGCACTCACAGGGTCTTTTCTTTGGGGGTTTTTTGTTTTTTTTTGAAAGACCTCATTGGGGGGATCAGGGGGGATCCTGATGCCCCTCAATGAGGTCTATTATTAAAAAAAAAAAAAAAAAAAAATTTTTTTTAACCCTGTGTGTGCCACAGGGGGGGGTCCAATGCACCCCCCCCCCCTCCTGTGGCACACACAGGGCTTCTATCATTACTTTGTTACTAGAGATTGTTAGGGGGCCATCAGGATTGGTCCACACAAATAGGCTACCATTTTTCTCATGTTGGTAGCAGGTACTGAATACAGCAGGAAATGTTATGGTTTTCAAAGATTTTAGTATCTTTGAAGTGGTGGAAATGTAAAAAAACATGTATTTATTCCCATAGCGCCACCTTTTGGAAATATTTGTGCACTTCAGCCCAGGGGGTAGAAAGGCAAGTGACCCCTCAATTGATGCGGGAGAATGTCTACTTTCCAAAATGGTACACCTTTTATAACTTTCCTTCATGTCTCTAACAGTTATGGACATTTTAGTACAAGCCGCCATTTTCGAAGAAGCAAACAGGTAGGTGTAGTGATGTGCTTCTGGCACCCCTAAGGTAGGTCGACTCATTCCAGTTTCCATTTGAAGGGGCAGAAATGTAAGAAAATGCCTTTTTTTTCCATTAGCGCCACCTTCTGGAGGCATTTGTGCACTCCAGGCTTGAGGTAACAAGGCAAGTCACCCATCATTAGATGCGGCAGGGTGCCTTCTTTTCAAAATGGTATGGTTTGTGTACCCTTTCTTCACTTCTGTAGTTGTTATAACCATTTGGGTACAGACAAGTAATGTTTGAGAAAATGTTAGAAACATTTCAGGTTGTAGTAGGTGTCGTTTTGCACTTCTAGCGCCCCCTGAGGTAGTTGAACTCATACCAATGGGGTGTTATTTTTCTCCTAAGAGCGCTAGCTAATGAATACAGTTGGGAATGCCATGGTTTGCACAAATTTCAGTACATTTGAAGGGGCAGAAATGTAAGAAAATGCCTTTTTTTTTCATTAGCGCCACCTTCTGGAGGCATTTGTGCTCTCCAGGCTTGGGGTAACAAGGCAAGTCACCCATCATTAGATGCGGTAGGGTGTCTTCTTTTCAAAATGGTATGGTTTGTGTACCCTTTCTTCACTTCTGTAGTTGTTATAACCATTTGTGTACAGACAAGTAACGTTTGAGAAAATGTTAGAAAAATTTGAGGTTGTAGTAGGTGTCGTTTTGCACTTCTAGCGCCCCCTGAGGTAGTTGAACTCATACCAATGGGGTGTCATTTTTCTCCTAAGAGCGCTAGCTAATGAATACAGTTGGAAATGCCATGGTTTTCACAAATTTCAGTACATTTGAAGGGGCAGAAATGTAAGAAAATGCCTTTTTTTCCATTAGCGCCACCTTCTGGAGGCATTTGTGCACTCCAGGCTTGAGGTAACAAGGCAAGTCACCCATCATTAGATGCGGTAGGGTGTCTTCTTTTCAAAATGGTATGGTTTGTGTACCCTTTCTTCACTTCTGTAGTTGTTATAACCATTTGTGTACAGACAAGTAACGTTTGAGAAAATGTTAGAAAAATTTGAGGTTGTAGTAGGTGTCGTTTTGCACTTCTAGCGCCCCCTGAGGTAGTTGAACTCATACCAATGGGGTGTCATTTTTCTCCTAAGAGCGCTAGCTAATGAATACAGTTGGAAATGCCATGGTTTTCACAAATTTCAGTACATTTGAAGGGGCAGAAATGTAAGAAAATGCCTTTTTTTCCATTAGCGCCACCTTCTGGAGGCATTTGTGCACTCCAGGCTTGGGGTAACAAGGCAAGTCACCCATCATTAGATGCGGCAGGGTGTCGTCTTTTCAAAATGGTATGGTTTGTGTACCCTTTCTTCACTTCTGTAGTTGTTATAACCATTTGTGTACAGACAAGTAACGTTTGAGAAAATGTTAGAAAAATTTGAGGTTGTAGTAGGTGTCGTTTTGCACTTCTAGCGCCCCCTGAGATAGTTGAACTCATACCAATGAGGTGTCATTTTTCTCCTAAGAGCGCTAGCTAATGAATACAGTTGGAAATGCCATGGTTTTCACAAATTTCAGTACATTTGAAGGGGCAGAAATGTAAGAAAATGCCTTTTTTTTCCATTAGCGCCACCTTCTGGAGGCATTTGTGCACTCCAGGCTTGAGGTAACAAGGCAAGTCACCCATCATTAGATGCGGCAGGGTGTCTTCGTTTCAAAATGGTATGGTTTGTGTACCCTTTCTTCACTTCTGTAGTTGTTATAACCATTTGTGTACAGACAAGTAATGTTTGAGAAAATGTTAGAAAAATTTGAGGTTGTAGTAGGTGTCATTTTGCACTTCTAAGGCCCCCTGCGGTAGTTAAACTCATACCAATGGGGTGTCATTTTTCTCCTAAGAGCACTAGCTAATGAATACAGTTGGAAATGCCATGGTTTTCACAAATTTCAGTACATTTGAAGGGGCAGAAATGTAAGAAAATGCCTTTTTTTCCATTAGCGCCATCTTCTGGAGGCATTTGTGCACACCAGGCTTGGGGTAACAAGGCAAGTTACCCCTCATTAGATGCGGCAGGTTGTCTACTTTTCCGAAAATATACAGTTTTATATGGTTATTCCACTGTTTTAGGGTAGTTTTACCACAAAAACCCTAGAATGCGCATATTAGTTTATGAAGTTGAAAATGTCATTTTGCGCTGCTGGTGATTAGGGCTCTACGCTAGCCATGGACGTAGGTAAAACTATACAAATTTGGTATTTTTTTACTCAGGGGACTCGAGGCTTTTTCAAATAATTGAAACTTTTTCAATCAAGGTAAATGTTTTTGATACATAGTATGTGATTTTAGCAAAATGAGTAAATTTTCACTTTTTTTTGTCATTATGACCTCATAGCTTTTTGCACAATGTAAAATTCTCTTCATGTAAGGTACCATGAGAAAGCTCAATTCGTTCTGAAAAAAACAATATATAGTTTTCCATATGTAACTAAAAATCCCCAGAGGAAATCAAGCCTAAACGGAAGGATAGCAAAAATGTTGAAAAAGTGTCTGGCCTGCAGGGTTCAGAAAATGGCCCGAGCCTCTGGAACTGAAGGGGTTAAGTGCCAGAACCTCAACCAGCATGATGGTCCTTGAACGGCATGGCTCCTTAAGGAGTTAATAATGTTTATTTTTGTCACCAAGCTCCTATGTATTTGGTGACTAAGAAAAATATGTATTGAGTACAGATGCGGTGCTGTGATTTGCATACCTAGGAACTCTCCGGATCTGCCCAGGACACTCCTGTTTTCAGACTGAATTACCGGGTCTATGGGGACAGAGGCTGATTCTCCGTCAGTGGAGAGTTTCTTCTGTTTTCCTCACACTTCTCCTCATTCCCACCCTGTTCTGGCCACTTCGCACTGACTTCTTGCCCACTTTATGACACACAAATAGGGTTGCCACCTTTTCTTCATAAAAATACCGGCCATGGCATTCCCTCCATAGACTTAAAGGGATAGTAATACTTCATTTTAACTTTATTTTATTTTGTAGGCATTAAAAAAACATGAAGAACGATATAAGTCTTATCTCTCAAACCTTTATGGTTTAAGAGATATTCACAAGCAAAGTTTCCCCTCCCGCCCCTTTTTCCTAGTGTAAGCCATCTCTTCTCAGATGTGAATCTGGTTGTAAGACCAGACAGATAACAGCAGGGGACAATCTTCTTTGTATGAAAACAATGAAAGCCCTTCCCACCTTGACAAGTTTCTCAGCTTTTTCCCTTATCTTAATTGAAGATTGTCCCTCTCTGCAGTCTACCTGGGCACCTCCCTTCTGCTCTGGGTGAACAGGGGGGGGATACTTTGCTTGTGAATATCTCTTAAACCATAAAGGTTTGAGAGGTAAGACTTATATCGTTCTTCATGTTTTTTTAATGCCTACAAAATAAAATAAAGATAAAACGAAGTATTACTATCCCTTTAACATTGGACAGCAGCCAATTTTTTACCGGCCTGCTGGTAAAATACCGGCTGGGTGGCAATCCTACACACAAACATGCAAGCCCGTCCACTACTATTATTAAGCGAAATGCATCGTTGACATCCTGTATCCGGTAGCACAGGAGCTCAAAGAGAAGATGTTCCCAGTAAGATGACTTGAGATCATGTGACCCAAACACAGAAGGTCCTTCTCACATGTACATATGGCATTTGGCTGTATAAGTGAGTGTATCATCTGGAGTTGCCTGTTTTAAAAGTTCATGCCATCATGGTACATCACTGGTGTGCTTCAATTCAATTACAGCAAATCTTCCGTATTAGAGTGAGCTTGTGCACCCGGAGAGCCGATTCAGGGGTAAAAAATGTGGCCGACCTTGGCAGGCAATCAGAACAACTGAATTCTAAGCTCTGTATATTCAAAAGAAAAGAGGAGGAGTTCTAGGACAAACCATTTGAACTACAGGGGAGAACTAAACTCCCATTGATTTAAATGGGTATTTTAACCAATCTCCTTTTAACGCTATGGGAATTTTTAGTTCTCCCCTGTAGTGCAAATGGTTTGCCCCAGAACGCTTCCACTTTTCTTTTGAACTAAGGTCCTTGTGTGCTATATAGTTTCACAGCCATTTGTAAAACTCCCATAGGCAGCAATAAAGGTAGGTACTGGCCACTCATGAGAGCTCTACAACTTAAAGTGTTAGTAATACTTAAAATTAATTTTATTTTATATTGTAGCCAAGAAAAAATATTGAAAATTATAGAAGTCTTATCTCTCAAACCTTTATGGTTTGAGAGATATTCACAAGTAATATTCACAAGTAAAGGTTCCCCCTGAGTGACGTCAGAGTTCTAGCTGACAGATTTGGAATCCGGTCCAATAGACCGGCTGCGGCTCTTCAGCAGAGCCGAGATCGCAAGATATAAAAATAGCTACTTAACTTGAATAGTCTTCAAAGTGAGCCTGGTTTGCAAGCACACTTTGTAGACCCTTCCAATTAAATAGTTATTTTTATTTTTCATGGCTACAATATAAAATAAAATTAATTTTAAGTATTATTAACACTTTAAGAGTAAAGACAATTTATTTAACGGGATAGTAATAGATGAAAATAAACAGAGCTCCAATTCATCAGTATAGTTTTATCATTGTGTAGAGCGGCATGCCAATCCTATCAGAGTTGTATTTCAAGAGTTATTAAGTTAGAAAGGATCCCATTTCTGCCCCTTTTACCTGTGTTACTACACCTCCCATCAGATGTGGGATCTGGTCGCTTGACCGGACAGCTCACAGAGAGGGACAATCTTCATGTAGTGAGCCTAAGGAAAAGCCTGCCACCCTTGACGAAAGAGGGCAGCATTTTTCATATGCTCGTTGAAGACTGTCCCTCACTGTGCTCCATCCAGACCGGCACGAGAAGCAGAGCGATGTAAGTATAGGAGTGGAAGAGGAATCCTTTCTAACTTAATAACTTTTGAACTACAACTCTGATAGGATTTACATACCGCTCTACATGATGACAAAACTATACTTATGAATCAGAGCTCCGTTTATTTTCCTCTGTTACTATCCCTTTAATATAAAATGTAATGAACCAGTAAACTTTTTAATAAATGTTATAGCTCTGGCTGTGTAAAACAAGGCAGCTCCCACTCCTGGAGGAATTTGCTTTCAAAAGTTATTGCAACCCAAACATATTTTTTTAATCCTTTAAGGACCAGAAGCGATGTGCAGTGCTGGTCCTTAACCCTTTGAGTGCCAGAAGGGTACTGAATGCATTGCTCGCTGGCACTCAAAGGATTAAAGAAATCTGTCATAAATTTCCTAAAATCCTTAAAAGGGAACTATCACCCCAAATAAAGCCACCCCTCCTAATTAGACATCTAGCGATAAGCTTACCAATTAAACTGTTATGCAGAATAAAGACCGCGTTAATCAAAAACTCTACTTCAGCCGACACTGACTGCCAGGCAACAGCGCTCTAGAGGAATCTGCTCGCCTGCACCATCCGTTCCTTCTGGGGTACCTAAAGGTACCGTGCAGCGCCTCCTAGAGGAGACTGGGACTGACAGTGTAGGCGCACAGATGACTGTAAGCAAAGATGTCTGCGCTGTTGCCTGACCGTCAGTGTGGCTGAGGTGGGATTTTTGACCAAAGAGGTAATTATTCCGCATATCAGTTTCATAGCTTTTCGCTAGATGCCTAATTAGGGAGGTGGACTTTATTTGGGGTGATAGTTCCCCTTTAACTAATCATCAATTTAAAGGGATAGTAATTTAAAATGTTAAAAAAAAATATGTTGTAGCGTTTATCCCCCTGAGTAAAACAAGAGTACTCCCACTGCTGAAAGGTGTTTCATTCAAAAGTTATTAATTTTCAAAGTTTAATTTTTTAGGTGCAATATCACAGTGGCCTGAAATTGTACAGTGGCGCTGTTGCTACACCATCCTATGGAGATTTATGGTCCTGGGACCAGAGCTGTCCTTAGAATCGTGTAGCAACAGCGCCACTGTACAATTTCAGGCCACTGTGATATTGCACCTAAAAAATTCAACTTTGAAAATTAATAACTTTTGAATGAAGCACCTTTCAGCAGTGGGAGTACTCTTGTTTTACTCAGGGGGATAAACCCTACAACATAATTATTTACATTTTAAGTATTACTATCCGTTTAATATTATATCTATCTCCTTCTCCTTAGTCTTCCAGAGTTACAGAGCATGATCTCACAGTCCAGTCCTTGCTGTGACCTTGGTCTCTTTCCACCCACTCTACCAATCTCTCAGGATAGTGGGGAATAACTCACAATAACCCTTTCAGCTACTGTAGAGTAGGCTGATCAGATCTCACCTTTAACCGGGGACACATAGGAAATAGCCATTTTTCAGTACTTCACTGAAATCAAAGCAGTCCTGCAGTATGCATTTTTCCTATACGTCCCTGGTTAAAGGTGAGGTCTGGTCAGCCTACTGTAGAGTATTACAGGGTCCTCTTCTCAGTAAACAGTTCTATGCAGTTAGACCAGTCCTAGAATTTACTGAGGCTGATGTATTAAGAACAATTGATGCAAACCAGCTGAATAAAAGGGGAAACATCTTTTTAAAAATCTGTTTGCGAACATATCCGGGAACCCTCTTATCCCCAGCCCCTGGATTACCATGAAGGGCTGGGACTGGGAATGTCCAAATGTTGCAATTTGCCTCATAAGGATAGTGGGGCTTAAAGGGATAGTAATACTTAAAATGTAAAAAAAGTATGTTGTAGGGTTTATCCCCCTGAGTAAAACAAGAGTACTCCCACTGCTGAAAGGTGTTTCATTCAAACGTTATTACTTTTCAAAGTTGATTTTTTTAGGTGCAATATCACAGTGGCCTGAAAATGTACAGTGGCGCTGTTGCTACATGATCCTATGGTCAGCTCTGGTCCCGGGAACATAAATCTCCATAGGATGGTGTAGCAACAGCGCCACTGTACAATTTCAGGCCACTGTGATATTGCACCTAAAAAACTCAATGTTGAAAATTAATAACTTTTGAATGAAACACCTTTCAGCAGTGGGAGTACTCTTGTTTTACTCAGGGGGATAAACCCTACAACATATTTTTTTTTTACATTTTAAGTATAACTATCCCTTTAATCTGGTTGGGATTGGGAGGAAGGAAGACAGGGATTGCTCTGAAGACAAGGATGGCCCTGAAATATGTCATGGAGTTGAGGGAACGGGCCATGGAGTGGGCGGGGTTACCAGGGAAAGTTCCAAACTGGACAAATAAACGCTGTCACTGGAATTAACTCTGGAAAACTGTCTCCAGGGCTGATCCTGAGAGTTTCCGGTTAGGATTTCAAAGCAAAGCGCTGGAGACCTCTTCAGCACTCAAGGAGGTTAAAAACATTTAAATCAACAGGAATTATTATTTATCCTTTATGGTGCCGTTGGTTTTGCTCCATGAGTTCTCTGCTTCACTAAGTATGTCGGCCTCATTGTGTATAGATACAAAGCTAGATGGGATGTTGGGTTTATATATTTTTACAATTCACAATTAGAATAATTTACTAGTTATGGTATTAATGATTCCCATACCTGGGAACTTCATCCTACTGAGCCCCCGGGGAGAAGGCTCATGTGCTGAGAGCAGGGGGAAGTAAATGATGTGTTTTGTGCAATAAATGGGGTGGGGTCTTAATCGGATGGGTGTGGCTTATCATCGTTGTGTCATATAGTGGGAGGGAGGAGGGCAGAAAGGGTGAGAAGGAGGAGAAGGGGGTGGAAGTGGTTAAAACAGGGCGGGGGGGAGGAGAAGTAGGAGGAACAGGGTGGGGGGAGGAGACGTAGGTAGGAAGTGGGAGGAACAGGGTGGGAAGGGAGAGAAGTGGGTGAGAAGTGGAAGGAACAGGGTGGGAAGGGAGAGGTGTGGGTGGGAAGTGGGAGAACAGGGTGGGAAGGGAGAGGTGTGGGTGGGAAGTGTTAGGAACAGGGTGGGAAGTAGGATCCATGGGAAGGAAGTAGGAGGAACAGGGTGGGAAGGAGGAGCAGTGGGAGGGAAGTGGAATAAAAAGAGTGGGAAGGAAAAGAAGTGGGAGGAACAGGGTGGGAAGGAGGAACAGTGGGGAGGAAGTGGGGGGAACAGGGTGGGAAGGAGGAACAGTGGGGAGGAAGTAGGGGGAACAGGGAGGGAAGGAGGAAAAGTGGGGAAGAAGTGGGGGGAACAGGGTGGGAAGTAGGATCAGTGGAAGAAACAGGGTGGGTAGGAGGAGAAGTGGGAAGAACAGGGTGTGAAGTAGGAACACTGGGAGGGAAGTGGGAGGAACAGGGTGGGAAGAAGGAACAGTGGGAGGTAAGTGGGAGGAACAGGATGGATAGGAGGAAAAGTGTTAGGAACAGGATGGGAAGTAGGATCAGTGGGAGGGAAGTGGGAACAGTGGGAGAGAAGTGGGAGGAACAGGGTGGGAAGAAGGATCAGTGGCAGGAACAGGGTGAGAAGGAGGAGAAGTGGGAGGGAAGTGGGAGGAACAGGGTGGGAAGGAGGAGAAGTGGGAGGGAAGTGGGAGAACAGGGTGGGAAGGAGGAGAAGTGGGAGGAATAGGGTGAGAAAGAGGATAAGTGGACGGGAAGTGGGAGAACAGGGTGGGAAGGAGGAGAAGTGGGAGGGAAGTGTTAGGAACAGGGTGGGAAGTAGGATCCATGGGAAGGAAGTAAGAGGAACAGGGTGGGCGGAGGAACAGTGGGAGGGAAGTGGAATAAAAAGGGTGGGAAAGAAAAGAAGTGGGAGGGAAGTGGGAAGAACAGGGTGGGAAGGAGGAACACTGGGGAGGAAGTGGGGGGAACAGGGAGGGAAGGAGGAAAAGTGGGTGGGAAGTAGGATCAGTGGGAGGAACAGGGTGGGTAGGAGGAGAAGCGGGAAGAACAGGGTGTGAAGTAGGAACACTGGGAGGGAAGTGGGAGGAACAGGGTGGGAAGAAAGAACAGTGGGAGGGAAGTGGGAGGAACAGGGTGGGTAGGTGGAAAAGTGTTAGGAACAGGATGGGAAGTAGGATCAGTGGGAGGGAAGTGGGAACAGTGGGAGAGAAGTGGGAGGAACAGGATTGGAAGAAGGATCAGTGGCAGGAACAGGGTGGGAAGGAGGAGAAGTGGGAGGAACAGGGTGGGAAGGAGGAGAAGTGGGAGGGAAGTGGGAGGGACAGGGTGGGAAGGAGGAGAAGTGGGAGGAATAGGGTGAGAAAGAGGAGAAGTGGACGGGAAGTGGGCAGAATAGGGTGGGAAGGAGAAGAAGTGGGCAGAAATTCACCACCGCCAGAGGATCAGCCTTTGTCTAAAAACTGGAGTTTCTGGGGCAGATCCGGAGACTTCCCAGGTATGCCAATTCCTACCTACTACTCCCTAACAGCCAGATACTAACTTTGCACACTGCTATCTCCTAAACGCCATCCACTTCTAGTCAAATCCTAACATACAACACTACTCTCCTTCCACCTGTCATATATGTCAGATACTAACATTTTCCACTTGCCACTTCCAGTCAGCCAGATACTAACATTCCATGCTGTTCTCTCTACCACCTTGCACTTCCTGCCAGACAGATAGTAATATTCCACACTCCCATGTAGCGGTGTCTGTGTGTCAGTAATAGTACTTACCTCAGACGGTGTACTGATATGTGTGTAAATGTAATAGTAGTTACCTCAGAGGGTGTAATGTAGTGGTCTGTGTGTAGTAGTAGTAGTGCTAGCACTTGCCTTAGAGGGTGTAGTATAGTGATCTGTGTGTAGTAGTGATAATACTTGCCTTAGAGGGTGTAGTATAGTGATCTGTGTGTAGTAGTGATAATACTTGCCTTAGAGGGTGTACTATAGTGATTTGTGTGTAGTAGTTTTATTACTTCTCTCGCAGGGTGTAATAGAGTGGTGTGTATAGCAGTAGTACTTACCTGAGAGGGTGTAGTGGCCTGTGTATAGTAATAATAGTACTTACCTCAGAGGGTGTTGAGCAATGGTCTGTGTGTAGCAGTAATGGCTCTGCCCCCAGTAAAATAAACTATCTGTGTAGTAGGAATAGTAATACCCTCTGTATAGTGAAGTTGTATCTGTTTGTTGTAATATTACTGTGATGAGGGGGTGTAAAGCAGTGGTATTATTGTGTGTAACAGTTGCACTCCCTTTGAGGAATGCAGTGTTGTGGTACATCAGTGTGAAATAATATTACTATCACCAGGAGGTATGATGTTGTGGTATATCATTGTTGAGTAGTAATATTATTTCCCTTACTGGGTGTAGTGCTGTGGCATATCACTGTATAGTAGTAGCATATCAATCAGAATGTGTAGTTTAGTGCCTTGGTATATCACTGTGCAGAGTAGAACACCCCTTATAGGGTGTAATTTAGTACTGTGGTATATCACTGTGTAATAGTAGTAGTACACCCATTAGAGGGTGTATCTTAGTACTGCTGTATATCACTGTGTATTAGTAATAGTAGTAGTATGCCCTTTACAGGGTATTGTTTAGTGCTATGGTATATCACTGTATAGTATTAGTATGACTCCATCTCAGAGTGTGTAATCTAGTGTTGTTGAATCAGTGTGGGTGTGTAGTGTAGCCATGTATAGTGTGGTGTAACTCAGTGTAGTATAGTATGGACTAGCATGGTATAACATAGTGTTATATGGTGTGGAGTACTATGGTGTACTGGTGTCAGGTTGCTTGGTGTAGTGAAGGAACATAGAGAAATACAATTGCATGGTGTGGTAGAATAGAACTGTGTAGGAAAAATCCATGATGTAGTTGAGTAGTATGGTGTAATAAAGTACCATGGTATAGTGGAATAGCATGGTGTTATAAAGTATCATCGTATAGTTGCGTAGTATTGTGTACTAGAGTAGCATGATACAGTAGTAGTATGGTGTAGAAGTATGGTGTAGAGTAGCATGGAGTAATGTAGTAATGGTGTAGTGTGGCATGGTGTAATGTAGTAGTGTGGTGTAGTATGTTAAAGAATATCATATTGTAATGTAGTTGTATGGTGTGGAGTGGCATGGTGTAATAGTATTGTGTGGTAGCATTGTGTAATGCAGTAGTATAGTGTAGTGTAGCATGGTGTAATGTAGTGATATGGTAGCACGGTGTAATGTAGTAGTAGCATGGAATAGAATAGCATGGTGTAATCTAGAAGTGTGGTGTAAAATATAGCATAGTGTATTGCAATAGTGGGTGTAGTGTAGTGTAATAGTAAGATGTAATGTAGTAGTATAATGTAGTAGTGTAGCATGGTATAATGTTGTAGTATGGTGTAGTGTAGTAGCATGATGTAGTACAGAAGACTACTAGTTTGATGTAGTATAGTAGCGTTGTGTATTGGACTAGTATGATGTAGTGTTGTAGTATGATGATGTATAGTAACATGGTGTAGTGGCTTAGTATGATCTAGTGTAGAAGACTAGTAGTATGATGAAGTGTAGAAGACTAGTAGTATGATGTAGTACAGTCACATGGTATTGTAGATTAGCATGGTGTAGTAGTATGATGTAGTGTAAAAGAGTAGTAGTATGATGTAGTAGAGTGTGTATGGTGTGGTGGATTAGCACGGTGTAGTACTATGATGTAGTATAGTAGCATGGCACAGTGGATTGGTATGGTGTAGTAGTATGGTGTAGTGTAAAAGACTATTAGTATAATGTTATAGAGTCATATGGTATTGTGGATTAGTATGGTGTAGTGTATAAGACTAGTAGTATGATGTAGTAGAGTCACATGGTCTTATGGATTAATATGGTGTAGAAGTAGGATGTAGTACAGTCATATGGTGTAGTGGATTAATCTGTTGTAGTAGTATGATAGAGTCACATGATGTTATGGATTAGTAGATTAGTATGGTGTAGTAGTATAACGTAGTGTAGAACACTAGAAGTTTGATGTAGTAAAGTCGCATGGTGTTATGAATTACTGTGGTAGTAATATGATGTAGTAGAGCTGCATGGTGTTGTCTTGTTGTATAGTGTAGTAAACTAATAATATGGTGTAGTACAGTTGCATGGTGCAGTGGTGTAGTATGGTGTAGTGTAGACCACTAGTAGTATGATGTAGTAGAGTTGCATGGTATTATGGATTAGTATGGTGTAGTAGTAGTAATGGTATGATGTAGCAGATTTGCATAGTTTATGTAGTGTAGTAGTATGGTGTAGTAGAGTACGAAGCTGTAATGAAGTAGTATGGTGTGATAGAGTACCATGGTGTAGTGTAGTAGTATGGTGTAGTGTAGACCACTAGTAGTATGATGTAGTAGTGTCGCATGGTATTATGGATTAGTATGATGTAGTAGTAGTAATGGTATGATGTAGCAGAGTCACATAGTTTATGTGGTGTAGTACTATGGTGTAGTAGAGTATCATGGTGTAATGAAGTACTATGGTGTGATAGAGTACCATTGTGTAGTGTATTAGTATGGTGAAATGTAGAATTATGGTGTAGTGTAGTGTAGTGTAGTGTAGTATGGTGTAGAGTAGTAGTACAGAGTAATGTAGTAGTATGGTGTAATGTAGTAGTGGTAGTAGTATGGTGTAATGTAGTAATAGTAGTATGGTGTAATGTAGTAGTAGTATAGTGTGGCAGAGTATCATGGTGTTGTGAATTACTATGATGTAGTACAGCTGTATGGTGTAGTGTTGTAGAATAACACAGTGTAGTACACTAATAGTACGGTGTAGTAGAGTAACGTGGTGTTGTTGTTGATGGGAGTCCCACCTCCTCTCCTCCTCCTCAGGCTCTTTCTCCACCTCTCCTCCCCCCTGAAGCCCCCTCCCCCCTCTCCATCTGCTCAGTCTCTGGCCGGTGATCACATTGTACCCGGAGCTCCCCGCACGCTGTGACTGGGCTCGGGGTGCTGCCCTCGGGATGCACCCGGACGGTGCCCTGGGGGAGCTCCGCTCCTGTTGGCAGGTCCCGGCCATCGCGCATTTCTGCTCCCTGTTCCGCACCGCCTTTCATCTGCCGGACTTCGAGATAGAGGTGAGAGGGCGTCCGGAGTACTGGGGGGCGTGTGTGCCGGCTCGGGGTGCCACACCTGGGGGGCACTGTGTTTGTTATCAACTCTGATATCGCTGTGTTTCCAAAAGAAAAGTGAAGTAACTGTGGGACAAACCATCCGCACCGTAGGGGGCAAATAAACAAATCCCCAAATTCCCATTGATTTAAATGGGGATTGTAAGCTCTTGTGTACTAAGAGTTCTACAACGAATCTGCAAAACAATGCGTTGAAGACTTCTGTAGCATTCGATGGGTTAAAAGTCCCATCTAAATCAATATGGGTCCCATTAAAAGCTACGGTGCTGTTCGTTTGTCTCAGAATTACTACGTTTTTTAAAACCCTTTGAGTTGCATAGGGGTACGCAACGCATTGCAATGCGTTGCGTACCCTCAGGTACTCAAAGGGTTAACTACAGCCCTTAGACTTTGGGGTGTTTGGTTTGGGGGGAAGGGGTTGCAAATGCCAACCCTTGGGATGTTTATGTGCCTGTAACGGTGTGGAGACTGTATAGTGCCCCAGGGGGGCAGAACTCTAGATAAAAGAAATGATGTATACCAGCTCAAACAGTGGGCAGTGTGTACCAGGTCTAAGGACAGAGGAGTGATTTGTGTCTGCCAGGTAAACGCTGAGCATTTGCATTGTTGTGCAGCTGTTTTGGGACTAGCAAGAAGGACATAGAGGTAAGTGCTAGGGGTCAAGTGAGGGGCTTCTTTGGAGATGCCAAGTCTGGGGTCACTTTAGGGCAGTTCCTGATTCAGCTCCTTGTCCTTTCGGTGCCCTGTACACGTTCTCCACTTTGGGGTGGCCCTTGGTAAATTCCCTACATCCTCTTTTGGCCCATCCCTGTTGTGGTTGGAAGCTATCCTCACTTGGCTTGCCATTTGTTTATGGCTCTCTGGCAACAAAGAGGTTAAATATTTGAAAAGCTTTGTTATTTCCACTGTTGCACTTTGAGTGCTAAGGAGGTTCTGGTGCACTACAATGCATTGGATACCTTCCTGGCATTCGGAAGGTTAACCAATTGTTTGCCAGCGAAGCTTACAGACCTCTTGACTTCTGATACAAAAGATTGTGGTGTTTGGTTTGAATTCCTCTGGGAATGTTTTTGCACTGAAAGCATAGAGAAGGATAGGGCAACAACTTTATTTGACTATTTGATTGCCAGAAGGGTGTACCATACAAGCATGATACAACCCTCTGGCTATCAGATGGTTAAGGATTGTGTTTGGTGCGTTTCAAATCATCACTTCAGTCAGGCCCATCACTATGCCTGTTTGATTCATTGTACCATGTTGTGGAATCCCTTAGCTGGTTGTAAACTAGTGATAATGTTACAATAAAAATATATTTGTGCTCTATGATATATTCTTAGTGTTTTCTAATAGAATTAACATGTAGAGTGGGTTATATGCCACACCATAATTCTATATATATTTATGCATGGTAAACAGATTTGTTTCAACAACTCCCTGTGTTAGACATTTAACTGATAAGTTAATGTATTATTCCTCATACAAATTTAATGTCATCACACTGTCTCAATATTTAATCACTGAACAAACAATGTATTTGTCTATGAATTCAGTGTAATGTGACTGTGTGTATGATTGTTTTTGGTTTTGGGATGGATACCGCTAAATGGGTGTTAAACAGTTGCTATCTTTTTCAATGCTATTTACCTTTCTCAAAATACAAATCTCACGTATTGAGTCTAATGTACTAAGAAGTTTGAGGACAATTCTGAGTGCGCCTTTAAGTTCAAGAAAAATGAAAATCCCTCTTGGTGCTAAATGGAGATTTTAAAGGGATAGTAATACTTAAAATGTAAATATATATATATATATTAGTAGGGTTTATATCCCTGAGTAAAAGGGTACTCCCACTGCTGAAAAATGTTTTATTCAGTATTATTACAACTCAAACTTGATTTTTTGCTGTATCACAGTGTCCTTCAGTTGTACGGTGGTGCTGTTGCTACACCATCCTATGGAGATTTATGGTCAGCTGACCAGAGTTGTCCATAAGATGGTGTAAACTTGAGGAAAAAGTCCACTGCATACTTCGTTAAAATCACTTCTTTTATTGGAACCCAGAGAGAACGCATTCTCATGCGTTTCGCACATACAGTGCTGACTCGTATGTGTGAAATGTGTGAGACTGCGTTCTCTCGGGGGTTCTGTGTTCCATTAAAAGAAGTGATTTTAAGGAAGTATTTTCAAGTGCAATGGACTTTTTTCCCCTCAAAGGCATAGTAATGTTTCATAATAAAAGCAGCTCTAATTAATCATCATAGTATTTGGACTTTGGAGAGTGTTATTTCAATTCTGTCAGAGTTGAAGTTCAAGAGTAATTGAATGATCAAGTATCCCCCTTCTGCCCCTTTTACTGATGTAACACTGCTCAGCCAGAGCAGAAGGGAGGTGCCCAGGTAGACTGCAGAGAGGGACAATCTTCAATTAAGATAAGAGAAAAACCTGAAAAACTTGTCAAGGGGGGCAGGGTTTTCATTGTTCTCATAGGAAGAAGATTGTCCCCTTCTGTTATCGGTCTGGTCTATGGACTGGATTCCACATCTGAGCAGAGATGGCTTACATTGGGTAAAAGGGGGGGGGGGAACTTTCATTTTGAATATCTCTCAAACCATAAAGGTTTGAGAGATAAGACTTATATCGTTCATGTTTTTTTAATGCCTACAAAATAAAATAAAGATAAAACAAAGTATTACTATCCCTTCAAGTGTATATCCTGGATGTTTTGGAGCATCTTTCCATCTTTTGCACTGAGTCTACACACATACATCGGTGAGTGATTCAATCCATATTAGTGCTAGGATTGGTGCCGCTTACCAAATATGTCTCATAAGATGGTGTAGCAACAGCACCACAGTACAATTTGAGGCCACTGTGATACTACACTTAAAAAATAAATAAATAAATAAATAAATAAAAAAATTCAAGTCTGAGCTGTAATAACTATAGAAAAAAACACCTTTCAGCATTGGGAGTACCCTTATCTTACTCGGGGTTATAAACCCTACTATATATATATATATTATATATATATATATATATATATATATATATATATATATATTTACATTTTAAGTATTGCTATCCCTTTTAACCTTTTGAATGCCAGAGAGATATCCAAAGCATTGCGGCCCAATGTGTTGGATACATCTCCGGCACTTAAATGGTTAAATCCCCGAATTCTAGAGTTCTCCTAAGCGATTTAACTGAATAGAGATTTTTCTCTTTTCTGCGGTTGATGGTTTATGCCACAATTGCTCCAATTTATAGTACATCAGGCTTCCTTTCCTACAGAAACCTATTGATAGGAGGGATAAACTGCTTGATGTTATCTGTTAATTTGTTTGTAAGGAAGTTCTAAAACTGTCACTAGTCAAACAGATGGGTGGACGTTTTTGGATAAGCAAAAAATCCAGTGGCTAAACACAATTTAAACTTTTTTTTATTATTATTTGCACATTTTGGTCTTGAAAAATCTACCTTTTGAATGCAGTTGCATTTGATTATATTAACCCTTTGAGTGCCATGCGTACCCTTCTGGCACTAAGAGTGTTAAGTTTTTCTTTGTCAATACCTTTGTTGATAGAGAGAGCTCCAGGATTGCTCTGCAATGTTTTTAAGAGCTTCCTAGCACTGAAGGGTTAAATTGCAGTGTTTAAACCAAAATCAGACCTTTCTGATTTACCTGCTACTTCGCACCTCCTGGATTAAGAGAACCCTGATTTCCTTAAAGGTAAAGTGTTCCTTAAAATAGGTAATCTTCATTTTCTTTAAAAAAAAATCTCCTTCTGACAGGTTTGTTTTTGATATATAGTAATGTGATTTTAAGTTGGATCAGCAAAACAACATAACGTTCATTGATTGAGTTGTTTTTATCCTGCTTACTATTGGATTATGACAAATATCATTAGGTAGACAACTGTAACCCTTTGATTACCACAGGGCTGTCCACTGACACCCCTTTGGCACTCAGTTAAAGTGAAATAAACTGCTTCACTGATTTTTATACAGCACTTCACAAGCAATTACATCACTAGAGACTAAGCAGTTTATTACTCGCTCGAGATAACATCCCGCTGTGGTCACTTCCCTTTTTTGCATCAGTGGATCAGAAAATGGATGCACCCATAAGGCCCGTAGCGTTTATTTTCCAAAGTAAAATTCAGACGTTTGGAAAGCTGCAGGACAACAAGAATAGTTAAAGGTGAAATTATACTTTAGATTCATTTTATTAAGCCTAATTTATTTCATGGTTATACATTTCTTTTAATTACTTATAATTTATTTATAAAGTGGCAGCATATTTTGCGGAGCTGAACAGATGGGCTACAATAATTGCGAACAAGTGAAATAAATAAATAAATGATTAGAACTCATATTACCTGTGGTTCTGATTTAATAGTTCTATGAAGGGAGTAGTCTGAGTGAAGTTGCTTTTTTGTGTGTAATGTACCCAGTCTATAGTACAACCCTCCCTTTAAAGGGATTGTAATACTTCATTTTATCTTTAATTTATTTTGTAGGCATTAACACTTTGAGTGCCAGAGGGGTACGGAATGCATTGCTTTGCAATACATTCTGTACCCCTCTGGTACACAAAGGGTTAAAAAAAACATGAACGACATAAGTCTTATCTCTCAAACCTTTATGGTTTGAGAGATATTCACAACCAAAGTTTCCCCTCCCGCCCCTTTTACCTAGTGTAAGCCATCTCTTCTCAGATGTGGAATCCAGTCCATAGACCAGACTGATAACAGCAGGGGACAATCTTCTTCCTATGAGAACAATGAAAGCCCTTCCCCCCCTTGACAAGTTTTTCAGGTTTTCCCTTATCTTAATTGAAGATTGTCCCTCTCTGCAGTCTACCTGGGCACCTTCCTTCTGATCTGGCTGAGCAGTGTTACATCAGTAAAAGGGGCGGGAGGGGGATACTTTGTCATTGAATTACTCTTGAACTACAACAACTCTGACATAATTGAAATAACACTCTCCAAGGCCCAAATACTATGATGATTAATTAGAGCTGCTTTTATTATGAAATATTACTATCCCTTTAAAAGCAATGGGTTGATATTCATAAAATAACAACAAAATTTGATTCCAGGTCTGCCTATGCACAAATCCCAATGTTACTTAACCCCTCTGGTGCTTTAAGGAGTTAAAAACATAGTAGTAGTGTGTTAAGGTCAATCCATTCCTTTAACCCTTTGAGTGCGAGAGAGCTACGCAGTGCATAGCAGACACAACGCGTTACTCTGCAATGCGTTGTGTACCGCTGTGGCACTCAAAGGGTTAATAACTGCCAGTGTATGAACACATCTCAAAATCTGCCCTATGTGGGTTGTTAAAATGTATCTTTGTTTGCAACTTTCCATACATTCAATACTGAGAAATGTTGTATTTTGCTACTAAAATATTGTGACAAGGACAGTGTTTCCTGGTGTACATGTTCATTCCTGAAAAAAACAAAAACAAAAATATTATCTTGCTTCATATGTGTAGGGCAACAGAGTAAAGAAAACAAAAAAAAAAGTTATGTTATGATATAAATTCACGTAATATAAGACCTGGCTAGGACAGTTGCAAATCTGTGATACGTTATTTTAGCTGATGTTAACACAACTTTATCTGTAATTAGATCAAACGGCACACTACTGTTACTTGAGGTATGGCTATGCATACGTTTTATCTGTGTAGAATTGGGTTAGGCTGGCCACCCTTTGGCTCTCCATCTGTTGGCGACTACATCTCCCATCATCCTGAACCAGACATCAGCTGTATAGCGATGATGGGAGCTGTATTCCCTACAGCTGGAGAGCCAGTTGTTGCCTATCCCTTGGCTAGACGTTCAAAATTGTTGCAGTAATGTTTACGGATCCATTGGCACAAAATGGTTAATCATATAGTTTACGATCATTTTTATTTGTTATAGGATGGCTTAGAAAAATCAACCCCTTTGATGCGACAGCCGTATTCTGTTTTGTAAAGCAATTAGGTGGAGATGTCTTTAGCATCTAAGGAGTTAATGGTGTAATACCACTTTCACATTAATACCTGAACATGTTTCAGAGCTGCACAGATGGGCATTTTGTTAGGAAAGGAGATGCTGTAATTAGAGGGCGTGTGTGTGTGTGTTTAATCCTCTTTACAGCTTGGTGGTCCAGCAACCTATTGCAAAGTTGGCATATTCCGTTGGTCTATGCAACACATTAAGCACTCCTCTGGCAGTCAAGAGGTTAAGCAGCCCAGGGGAAAGGGGTTAATGTGAGATCCTTGTCTCCCCTCCCGGGGCTCCCTTTTGGGATGCAATGTGCTGGATGTAATAGGGAGGTTTTGTTCTGGATGCTGCGGATAGTTGGTGGAGGGGGGTGAGATGGAGGGCTGGTCTCTGGTGCAAGGGGAAACCCCTGTGTTTGTTTTGTTCTGGCGACTTTGAGTCTTCAAGGGGCAGCATGGTATCTAGAGAGGGGACAATGTGACCGCAGGGGGGGTTGTGCTGGAGGCGGATTTAGATTAACCCCTTCACATGCTGCATAAGGCCTTTCTATGAATAACACAATGTGCTTCAGTTCACATGGACAGAGCCTACAGCAGGGATGTGGAAAGTGCAGCGCTCTAGGTGCTGTTGGACTGCAGCTCTCATCATCCTCAGTTAGCTATTGTTGTAGTCCAACAACAGCTGGAGAGCTGCACTTTAATCAGACCTGTTTTAAAGTACACTTGCATTTAATTCTTGAAGTTCCAGAGGTGCATGGCAGGGATGATGGGCATTGTGGACTTACACAGCTGGAGAGCCTCAGGTTGCCCTGTAATGTACACAAATTAAGTCGCTGACTCCTAATGTGTATGTATGTTTTCACTGTGAGTTGTAACGTAGTAGGAAAATTTAAGTTTCTGTGTGATGTTAATAGGGAACACAATAACATTTAACCCTTTGAGTGCCAGAGGGGTACGCAACGCATTGCACCCCTATGGCACTTAAAGGGTTAATACATCTGGAAAGGTGAGGTACATTAACCCTTTAAGGACGTGTGAAGTTCCAGGAATTCCGTGATGTGCCAGGACTGTCACAGGCCCTTAACATCTGGACATGCGTGACTGCCCTGGCACATCACGGAATTCTGTGGTCGCTGCACGCCACACGACGATCCCAGAATGCATTAAAAAAATTGTGGTCCTTAACAGTCGCTCCCTGCTGGATTGGGCGGTTGTTACCGGGGTAAGCTTGGTGCCATGATGCACAGATCTTTTACTGTACGCCTGTAGTGAACCACTTGGGGGGGGGGGTAGGAGAAGTCTCCAACTCATAATGCAACATCCACAGGGATAAAGAGGCAATGATGCTTAAAGGGATAGTAATGTTTCACAATAAAAGCAGCTCCAATTAATCTTCATAGTATTGGGCCATGGAGAGTGTTATTTTAATACTGTCAGAGCTGTAGTTCAAGAGTAATTGATAAAGTATTCCCTTCCCACCCCTTTTACCTAGTGTAAGCCACCTCCCCTCAGATGTGTGATCTGGTTTTAAGACCAGACAGCTCACAGCAAGGGACAATCTTCTTACTGTGAGAACAATGAAAACCCTGCCCCCTTTGACAGGTTTTTCAGGTTTTTCCTTTATAACAATTGAAGATTGTCCTTCTCTGCAAGCCATCTGGACACCACCCCTCTGTTCTGAGGTGGGCAGTGTTACATCAAAAAGGGGCAGGAGGGGGATACTTTATCATTCAATTACTCTTGAACTACAACTCTGACAGTACTGAAATAACACTCTCCATGGCCCAAATACTATGGAGATTAATTGGAGCTGCTTTTATTGTCAAACATTACTATCCCTTTAAAGGGATAGTAATACTTTATATGTAAATAACTATTGTAGGATTTATCCTCTTAAAGGGATAGTAATACTTCGTTTTAACTTTATTTTATTTTGTAGGCATTAAAAAAACATGAAGAATGATATGTCTTATCTCGCAAACCTTTATGGTTTAAGAGATATTCACAAACAAAGTATCTCCCCCATTCAACCAGAGCAGAAGGGAGCTGCCCAGGTAGACTGCAGAGAGGGACAATCTTCAATTAAGATAATGGAAAAAGCTGAAAAACTTGTCAAGGGGGGCATGGCTTTCATTGTTCTCATTGGAAGAAGATTGTCCCCTGCTGTTATCTGTCTGGTCTATGGACTGCATTCCACATCTGAGAAGAGATGGCTTACACTAGGTAAAAGGGGCGGGAGGGGAAACTTTGCTTGTGAATATCTCATAAACCATAAAGGTTTGAGAGATAAGACTTATATCATTCTTCATGTTTTTTTAATGCCTACAAAATAAAATAAAGTTAAAATGAAGTATTACTATCCCTTTAAGTCAAACAAAGGCACTGCCACTGCTGAGAGGAGGTATTTTATCAAAGCGGAACTTTTACCCGCTATAAAGTTGCCCTGCAATAATTAAGCAGGTAACAACTAGCTTTATAATATATATGTTACCTCTGAAATATATCTGATTATAAAGAAATCCTTTATTGTAGGAGACTGACGGGCAGGTTAGTGAAGTCTGTGCACCTGCGCCGTCTGTCCTTCCGGTTACCATATGGCTCACTGCGGTGTTTCTCAATGGAGACTGGGACTGACAGCACAGGGGCTCAGACAAGATGTCTGCTCTGGTGTCTGGCTTCCGGTCTCCTACAATAAAGGATTTCTTTATAATGGGCTCTATTTCAGAGGTAACACATGTATTATAAAGCTAGTCGCTACCTGCTTAACTATTGCAGGGAGACTTTACAGCAGGTGAAAGTTCCGCTTTAAAATGTTTTTGCAGTACAAACTGTCTGTCACCTGACTGGTATATTATTTGTCCTTTACAATAAGAGCAAGGCATATTTTTGTATACATGTGGCAAACGTGTTTCCAGTCTTCCAGTTGTGTCAGGGACACAGCAACAACTTTCTTCTAATAGAATGGCACCTCCTAATAGTTATCCACGATTCGTTTTCAATGGGCAGAAAATCCTAATGGCCTTTCTGAATTTTGACCTTGCTCAAGAGAAAACACTCTCACTGAGTCCTGGATGTGTTGTCCATGGAAATGGACATCACAGTAGATATAGCAGGACCAGAGGACCTCAAACTCTGAGTAATCTGTTGCCCTTTGAGTGCCAGAGGAGTATGCAACGCATTGCAAAGCAATGCATTGTATACCCCTCTGGCACTCAAAGGGTTAAAACAACACTATCCCCTACACTATCAACGTATGTACAAAGTAAATGTGGAACAATTATGGGGAAAACCAACTTCACCACAGGTCACAAGCATTCCATTGATACAAAAGGGACTTTTAATCTCTTCATGTAGTGTTGCTTTGGAGACCTCTTAACCCTTTAAGTGCTAGAGAGTTATCCAGTATATTGCAATGCATTGGATACCTCTCTGGCACTTAAAGGGTTAAAATGGACCTGTTACCAACTGTTTTTGGTCTCATTAAATATACCTATTTAAATGCCTATATCTTGTGATTGTTGTTTTGTGAATGGGTTTAATGGTTATAGAGATGTTTGGTGTAGCAATTGGGGAAATATGATCTCAGCAGAGGTGCGTGGTTTTTTTGTTTTGTTTTTGTTTTTTTTGACTTGGTCAGAAAAATCTTCATAACTAACTACTCACATTTCTAGAATATCATATCTCTCTACCTCTTAGCTAAAATCCGTTGGTTTATATAAGAGGGGATTCAATTGATAATGATGAATAAACATGCAAATCCTTTGAAGATGGAAGATCCCACTTACCAGAGGACTTGCACAGGTGGTAAGTCCTCCTTTGGAGCAGTTCACACAGGAATTTTTTTGCAAGGTGTTGCAGAAATGAAAAATTTCCTCTGAAAATGATTGTAGTTGAAAAAGTCGCCCGTGTGAACTGTCAGATAGAAAAGAACATTATGTATTTTGGTAAAACTGTTGTTGCAATAAAGTTGCACATGAGAACTGTCGTAAAGCAAAACTTTCATGCTTTTACCTCCCCAGTCCCCAGTTGTTCATATCTAATCATTCAAAAAAGCATGTTAATTCTAATAACTGAATTACTTTAAAGGGATAATAATACTTAGTTTTATCTTTATTTTATTTTGTAGGCATTAAAAAAACATGAAGAACAGTATAAGTCTTATTTCTCAAACCTTTATGGTTTGAGAGAGATTCACAAGCAAAGTTTCCCCTCCCGCCCCTTTTACCTAGTGTAAGCCATCTCTTCTCAGATGTGGAATGAAGTCCATAGACCTGACAGATAACAGCAAGGGACAATCTTCTTCCTATGAGAACAATGAAATCCCTGCCCCCCTTGACAAGTTTTTCAGCTTTTTCCCTTATCTTAATTGAAGATTGTCCCTCTTTGCAGTCTACCTGGGTACCTCCCTTCTGCTCTGGCTGAGCAGTGTTACATCAGTAAAAGGGGCGGGAGGGGGACACTTTGTCACTGAATTACTCTTGAACTACAACTCTGACAGTATTGAAATAACACTATCCAAAGTCCAAATATTATAATGATTAATTGGAGCTGCTTTTATTATGAAACATTACTATCCCTTTAAAATAAAAATTCTGTTGTCCGAAAGTGAGAAGGAGGGCTGATCCATTTTCACGACGTTGCCAATGATTGGTAGCGCTCTCACTCTAGAGTAGCTGGTCTTGTTCCCAAAGCCTGCCCTTTCGCTCGGAGGCAGGCGAATTACACATAGACCACAAGGAGCAGGGCGATAGCTGGCATGGGGGGTGGGTGGTGAAATTTGAACTCAGAGGGCAGTTCCATTGAGCAGTGCGGTGCAGCCTGTACTGCACCATGCGTCACCAGGTACTTTTTCATAACCTTTCTCTCTAAAACCAGTGCACTGCGTTAACAGGTACTTTGGGGATTTAGACCTACTCTGATGAAGTTTATTGGGGATGAAAGTTCTGCTTTTAATGTTGAAGGTCTTAAGCCCTATTTAACCTCTTGATTGTCAGAGAGCTATGCATTGCATTGCACTGCAATGTGCTTCACACTCCTCTGACGCTCAGGGGTTAAATCCAATGAGAACGTGTTTTGTTCTCTGTGATTGGTTTGCCTCAGAATTGTTTGTGAGCACTGTCAAAGGATGTAATACAATGTAGCAGAGTCGCTGCTCTAAGTGCTCTGTACGCTGTCTTTTTTACATTGTACTACTGAACCTGCTTTCATAATCCTTGACGGAAAGCTTTCTGCAAACAGATCCAGGGATCTCAGTTAAAGAAACAAAATTATTTAAAAAAAAAAAAAAAAAAAAAAATGCAAAAGTGTAGGTAATTTAACTTTTTACATTCTGTAAGTGCAGAATTTGTAAAGTCAAATAGAGCGTTACTGTCCATTTTGATCAGGAGTCTAGCAGAGCAAAAATTATACCTTTTTATTGGCTAACTTACAGCTTCTGAGTGCAAGATTTCAAGACCACTTTGGCTTCTTCATCAGGCATGCCTAATGAAGAGACCTAAGATGTTTTGACAGCTTGTCCTTCAAAGCTATTCAGTTAGCAAATAAAGTATCACATTTTACTGTGCTAATCTCCAGCTTTATCAAAGGTTAACACGGTACCACCCTCTACGTATAGCCGTTTGAACCCTTTGGGCGCCAGGGGGTACGCCACACATTAGTACCCCCCTGGCACTCAAAGGGTAAAGTCTTTCTGTTACTGTACAGTTCTGTTCCCCTGGGACCAGACCGCACTAAAGCACCTAGAGACCAACAGGGGAGCGAAGCACCTCCTTTGTTCCTGTGGGAAGAGACTGGGCTGCAGTTTCTGTCCTGATAGAGCCTCTCTGTATAAGGCTTGAAAACCAAACATGGGGTCTACAGGGGCTGCAAGCAGGTGTTCCCCCCCAGTGTGGTACAGGGTGGGGGACTGTTGCCCTAGACCCTGATGAAAAAGGGGTCTGGGCCCAGTGTGTTTGGGGAAGAAGGGTGGACAGACTGATGTGGTGTTTAATCTATACCAGCTAATGCTGCACTATGTTGCCCGTGGGATTAATCTCTCTGTGCACCTCGGGGGACCATCTCAACTCTATGATGGTGAGTTGCACTGTAGCGACTTTATATAAAATATATGATTTTTTTTTTTTCTCCCCTCCCTGTATCTCTATCCCTTGTTAAAACAAAGCTATCTTTAACTTGCTGCTGTTGAAGCTGAAGGGATCCTTGGCACTGGCGTAACAATAGGGGTAGCAGGGGTTGCACCTGCAACTGGGCCCGTCACTCCAGGGGCCCAGTGCCAGCAGAGAGTAGGTCTAACTGCTGATCTCCTTCTCCAGCACTCTAGTAATGCAGAGCGCTGGGAGATGATGTCATTACTGAGAACCGCGTGGGAGCTTCAGCTCTATAAAGGTCTGTGCCGAAGGAGGCACAGACCTCTCATGCCACTCCGCTAGACCACCAGGGAGTTAGGAGGTGGACATGTGGTGGAGGGTCAGTGGGGGCAATGTGGTTGGGGGGGGGCATGGCAATTTCTGCACCAGGGCCTGGTGGCTTCTAGTTACCCCTCTGATCCTTGGCACTCGATGCAGCTTCTGTGTTTACTCATCGGTGCAAGTGCTATGTAGTCCATGCTATACTGCAGTACTGGATTGTGCTGCTGTGCACTGTGATCCCAAAGTCTGATCACTGTGATAATGTAGAGAGCGTTTTCTGGGCCGTACATCACTGGAACCATGGAACAAGAATTGCATTGTAGTGCACCGAATGTGGGTTAAGTAAACAAATCTCATCAGGTGCTAAGGACCCCGTTGGCTTCTTCAGTAACAAGTTAAAGGGATAGTAATACTTAAAATGTAAAAAAAAAAAAATCTATGTTGTAGGGTTTATCCCCCTGAGTAAAACAAAAGAACTCCAACTGCTGAAAGGTGTCTTATTCAAAAGTTATTACAGCTCAAAGTTGAATTTTTTAGGTGCAATATCACAGTGGCCTGAAATTGTACAGTGGCGCTGTTGCTACACCATCCTATGGCGATTTATGGTCTACGGACCAGAGCTGTCCATAGGATGGTGTAGCAACAGCGCCACTGTGATACTGCACTTAAAAAGTTCAACTTTGAACTGTAATAACTTTTGAATAAAACATCTTTCAGCAGTGAGAGTACTTTTGTTTTACTCAGGGGGGATAAACACTATAATATATATATATATATTTTTTTTTCATATTAACCCTTTGAGTTCCAGAGTGGTACAGAATGCATTGCTTTGCAATGCATTCTATATCACTCTGGCACTCAAAGGGTGTTAAGTATTACAATCCCTTTAATTTTAGTTGTAGTTATGGTTTTTAATAAATATTGCTTTTGCCCATTTGTTCTTTATTCCTTTATCTCCCTTCATTCATATATGGACATAGGTACTCGAGGGAAAGTCTCTTTCAGGTTCAGTAATGAACGGTTAACCCTTTAAGGACCCTGGGCGCCTTACAACGTATTGTGAAGTGGTCCTTAAAGGGGAACTATCACCCCTATACAAGTTTGGCTAATAATTAACTCAATATAACGAATAGCTTGGATACTTGTGTACTTTTTTTTTTTTTTTTTTTTTTAATTTGTGGTATGGCTAATATTAAAGGCTTAAAAATGATGCGGTGCCTTGCTTACAAGGAGGAATCCTCTGTCATCGGAGGAGGCTGGATCGAGACGCTTCGTGGGGAGGGGAGCAGAGGAAGATTGACAGACTGAGGTGCAGCTGTAACTGCAGTCTGTCCTGAGACAAGGCACCGCATCATTTTTAAACCTTTAATTTTAGCCATACCACAAATTAAAAAAAAAAAAAAAAAAAAAAAAAAAAAATATATATATAAACATTTATTCAAACTGTTCGCTATATTTAATTCATTATTAACCAAACTTGTATAGGGTCATTGGCTAAATGATTTAGAACAAGACAAAATTATTTTATTTACACAGACTAATAATTTATAAACACAGATATATGAAGTTTAAACAAACATTAATGTGAGTTGTATTGCTGTAAAGCAATGTCATACCTATATACACACCACAGTCTGATCTCCTAAACACAGGGACACCGGGGTGATACACTTCTATACACACCACACAGTCTGATCTCCTAAACACAGGGACACCGGGGTGATACACTTCTATACACACCACACAGTCTGATCTCCTAAACACAGGGACACCGGGGTGATACACTTCTATACACACCACACAGTCTGATCTCCTAAACACAGGGACACCAGGGTGATACACTTATATACACACCACACAGTCTGATCTCCTAAACACAGGGACACCAGGGTGATACACTTATATACACACCACGCAGTCTGATCTCCTAAACACAGGGACACCAGGGTGATACACTTATATACACACCACACTGTCTGGTCTCCTAAACACAGGGACACCAGGGTAATACACTGAATTCTTAAAAACCAGGGACACCAGGGTGGGATAGAGGGACAGAGATTTGGGTCTCGAAGAGGGACTTTTCCCTCCTGAAGAGGGACATTTGGGAGGTATGCTGTTCCCTGCTTTCAGGAAGTGACAGGAGGGAGGGGACCTGCATGTGAACCTCATGGTGGCGCATGTTGCCTGCAGAAGTTTTCCTTCCACTGTTGGGGTGCAAGGTTCAGACTGTGGACCGATTCAGAGCACTGACGGTTGAAGGAAAACTCCAGCACCCACTGTGGAGGTTCACATATGGGTCAAGCAGGGGACAAACAAGTAATGATCTAACCATGACGTGAGAAGGCAAAACAGTGTAATGGAGAGATAAGAACAAGAATTAATCCTAACACTTCAAGCACCAGAGATCTGCGCACTGCATTGTTTTGTAAATCTTTGCATATCCCTCTGGTCCTTTTAAAGCAGAACTACCACCCCGCCTAAAGTTGCCCCCAAGCAATTAACCATATGGTGACTAGCTGCTCAATAGTACTAGTCGCCAGTATTCCTTACAGAGAATTCCTATTGCTCCCGGGACTGACAGCCAGGAAACAGCGCAGACATCTTTGCATAGTGACGTCTGCGCGCACCGGCACTGTCAGTCCCAGCCTGCTCTAGGAGGCTTTGCTAGGAGCCATTTGGTACTGGAAGGCACTGACAGCTTAGAGGTCACTATGCAAAGATGTCTGCGCAGTTTCCTGGGCGCTGTGTGTATGTTTGGGGGTTTAATCCTCCTTTCCTCCTTCCATTGTATAATTTTATCCGTCCATTTTCATCCGCCATCTTCTAAACTGAAACCTTTGAGTGCCAGAGTATGCAATGTGTTTCGTACCCCTCTGACACTTGAAAGGGTTAAAAAAAAAAAAAAAAAAAAAAGTGTTTGGATGGGGCCTTACCAGTTATACTTTCCTTGGGCCCTATGATTTCTGATGAAAGCACTGCATGTGTGAACAACCAATGAAGGTACTAGATGAAGGCTATTTCCAGCCAATGGGATGGCTTCTCTGCTACCCCCAATGGCTGGTAGGAGCCATTTGAAGCTGCACAGCCTCAGGCTGCCATTTTAATTACCTTTTAAACAAATTAACAGCAATTATTTCTAGTGTAAAGCTCTACTGTAAGAGTCAGAGGACTATACAGCGCATTGTACTGTGCAGCCCTCTAGGTAAAGCACGTTAGTATGTGTGTAACATATATTCACGAATATGCACAAATTGTGGCGGCTTTTGCAAAGACTAGTTACTGCTGAGGATTGTAGAAACAACTGCCCTTGTATAACCTTTTCCTGGTCAGCAGGGTCAGAGAGGTCTTGCATGCTTTCCTGACAATCAAATGGTTAAATGAAGATCTAGTCTGCACAGGGCAGTTGGGGAGGGGTGCCTGCAATCTTTGCCACCAGCCAGAGTAGGATGTGCCTTTGTCCTTGTGTGAGTGTGAATGTAACGGCTTGTCACTTAGCAGGACAATGTGATGCACTGTTTGTAGTGTTAATGTAGGTCCAGAGTCAAATAAAAGTTACACTGGGAGGCTTTTAGTCCTCTCCTTGCTGGAGGGGCCTGTAAGTGCAGTTTGGAATGTTAACCTTTTTGTATGAAAGAGATGCCTTCACAATGCATTGGAGATGTCTAGCATTTAAGAGGTTAAAAGGACTATTGTCCAAAAATGAAGCGAGTTAATATTTAACCCTTTTGAGTGCCAGAGGGGTACGGAACTCATGGCGAGGCCCTGTGGTACTCAAAGGGTTAAATGGGCTGTAAACATCTAAACTGCTTCACCTCTTTGAGTGCCAGAGGGGGTACACAATGTGTTGCACACCCCTCTGGCACTCAAAGGGTTAAGAATTGAGGCCATGTGCTCCTGACTACCACTACACTGTCCAGGTAGTGACCATCTCCTGTTCGCTGCAGGATCAGGAGAAGGCGGCTTCTCCACCGGGGTTACACTGAAGCAAATACTTTTATCAAGGATTTTTGTCTACGTCTTTATCCATAGACTTCAGTAGGAATCTGTTAGATCGGTGGTTCCCAACCCTATCTGCAGGGACCCCTGGCAGGCCATGTCTTTTGGAATTCCCTGCTTGTGCTCAAAGTTAATTAACCCTTTGAGTGCCAGAGGGGGTTCATAACGCATTGTTTTACAATATGTTGCATGCTCCTCTGGCAAAAATGGCTGAGCCTCTGATTAACAGTTTAAGTGCTGGGGGGGCTACACAACACTCAGCTAACTCGCCTGTACTCAAGCAGCAGGATATGGCCTGTAAGGGGTCACTGGAGAAGTCACTGTGTCAGATAAAACCAGTGATAACATCTTAAATACAATGTAACCTGGGCCTTATTATTTGACCGGTAAGATGGGGTCTGAGCAAGAACAGCGTTCCTGACTTCTCTGCCTCGATATTACGTGTGTGCGAGTGAGCCCTTAGCTGAACTCCCTACCCTGATCTCTATAGTGTTAATGGGTTCTTGAAGTCCCTACTCAGACAATCATATTACCAGTTATTGATCCAACCAGAAGGGAGAACAGGGCTTCCCTGATCCAACCAGAAGGGAGAACAGGGCTTCCCTGATCCAACCAGAAGGGAGAACAGGGCTTCCCTGATCCAACCAGAAGGGAGAACAGGGCTTCCCTGATCCAACCAGAAGGGAGAACAGGGCTTCCCTGATCCAACCAGAAGGGAGAACAGGGCTTCCCTGATCCAACCAGAAGGGAGAACAGGGCTTCCCTGATCCAACCAGAAGAACAGAGCATCAGATAAGCAACTGGGTATATCTTTGGTAGGAATTTGTCAAGGATCATGAATTTGTATGACTGCGGTTCATTGAGCAATTGGAACACCATACTGATACTGCTGTGTTTAGTTGTTTGCGTACCTGCCCTACCATCCCCTGACAATTTTATTGCATGGTATGTGGGTATGTCTAGTGGCTGCTACTTGTTACTGTCTGCTGTACTTGATTGGTTGATGCCCACATAAGCCAGATAAATTGTGATGAGCGTTACAGCCTTCAATGTTGGTCATGTGTGCAGCCCACGCATAGGCCATTATACAATGCAGTGTACATTTAAGGCCTAGTTCACATATACCACTTTGTTTAACATGTTTCTGCAACACATGTCACTATTGAAAATGATTGTAGCATTAAGGATATGTTCACACAGACAGATTAGAAAAATGTTATTAACTCAGAGATAAAAGCATCATATGAAACAGCTGGCATCAATGGTTCTGTTCACACAGCTGCTTTCTGCCTTGCAGAATGCACCTTAAGACAGAATACTACAACAGGGAAGCGTTCATTCATTGGTCACATTCATATTCCAGCATGCTGCTCTGCATGGCGGCCTATGGGCACACAGATTGTTCATATGGGCGATTCTGGAGGAGGATACATCCAGATCCACCAGTGATTGACCGACACATGGTCACTGGCCGATAATATATGTACATATGTAATTTTTATATGTATTGTTATCCAATATTAAAAATCCAAACAGAGTTTATTCATAGTGGCCATAAGGTATATGGGGATTTATTTTTCGGAGGTGTTTGTGCTGTTTTGACCTGGTCATCAAATCGCTCTAAATGTGAAGTCTTTAACCCTTTGAGTGCTAGATAGGTATGCAACGCATTGCTTTACAATGCGTTGCATACCCCTCTGGCACTCAAAATGTTAAAATCTCCTAACATGAACACGGGTAGATCCTTAAAAATGAACCTGTGTGTGTGTTGGGGGAGATTTTTACAGGTTTGGGCATATATCAAGGGTAGTTAAAGGCATAGTAATGTTTCACAAAAAGGCAGCTCCAATTAATCTTCATAGTATTTGGGCCATGGAGAGTGTTATTTCAATATTGTCAGAGTTGTAGTTCGAGTAATTGAATGATAAAGTATTCCCCTCCCACCCCTAATTCTACAGTAGAATTACCGTGTGTCCCAGATTTAGCAGGGCAGTTCTGTATTTTAAATGTGTGTGCCATGTCCCTGGGGTCCTGTTCCGGGAAAAATACAATGTTTGGTGAATTTAGTTCTGAACGCTAGAGGCAAAGCTACCCATCAGCTGCTGTGATACCTGTGCTGGCTATAAGAAAATGGCCTTCACACAGGATTCTAAGCACTGTGAGGAGGTGTGGTCCTACTTCCTGATAAAGAAGAGTTACGGAGCTGTTTACTTGTAGTGTAAGGCCGCACTAAAGCTTATGGCTTGACATCCATTTTCTTGTAGCCCAGCAGAAATGTTACAGCAGTAAGTTCTCCCTCTACAGATGATGTTGACTTCGGAACTTTTCATCATTTGCATTCTGCATTTCATAGTAATGTAGTAAAAGATGTGTCCAGCAAGTTCAGCCTTTACCATATCACCTTTGTTGATCCAGAGGAAATCCAAATCCCCATTGAAGTCATTTTTAATTAAGCCATTAGTGTGTCTGCAGAAATCCTTCTTTACTCCAAAAGGCAGCCGATATTTCCCTGGATCAACATCCAACATGATCTGAATCCAACTGTCATAATTATCTGTGTTATGAGCTAGAAAGGTATGCATTACGTTTTTGAAATAATCTACAGTATCTGCAAACAGTTTATGAAGACACAGAATTCTTACTGCCTTTACTTTAAAAAAAAAAAAATTCCCTAGCTTTATTTTGGTCGAAAGCACCTTTCCTCCTGTCTTAATGGATGTCCTCTTGTTTTTAGATCTGCTCTTTGAGTAAACAGTTCCTCAGAGAGTTCTTTGTATTGACCTTGAATATAAATGTGTAAATGGTAATCCTATCACCCCTTAGATGTCTTTTCTCTAATGTAAACAAAACAACCATAAGGCCCTTGCTCATTCACATAAGAAAAGTGGAACAATGCTTTGCAATGCATTGAGACCTCTCTAGCATTCAAAGCCCCTTTTAAATCAATGATGTGTATGTATAAACGTATATGTATATAATATATATACACACACACATTTTGTGCTAGATGGTTTGCTTTGTAAATAAGGCATTTGAGGCTATTCAGTAAGTCAACACCTTAAAGGGATAGTAATGTTTCACAATAAAAGCAGTTCCCGTCAATCTTCATAGTATTTGAACCATGGAGAGTGTTATTTCAATACTGTCAGGGTAATTGAATGATGAAGTATCCCCCTCCCGTCCCTTTTACTCTAGTATAATCTGCCTCCCCTTAGATGTGGAATCTAGTCTCTTGACCAGACAGCTCACATCAAGGGACAGTCTTCTTACTGTGAGAACAATGAAAACCTTGCCCCCCCTTGACAGGTTTTTCCTTATGCTCACTGAAGATTGTCTACATACATAACCGTCATGGAAAAACTTATGTTAAGGACCTATGGCCGTTATGTATGTCATGGAATTTAGGGGTTCCTGCACGGCCGCACGTTGTTCGTGCAGCAAAAAAATTTCCTCCATTGTCCATAATTGCCAGTCCTTAAGGGGTTAAAGTGCAATTCTGGAACAAGTAAACTGTGCCATAGGGAAGAAATTAGTATTACCAAATTTTCCATTGTTTTAAAGCGGAACTAACACCGCTAACAAAGGTTGTCTTTAATTCCCTATCTGGCGACTAGCTGCTTAGTAGCGCTAGTCGCCAGAATTATTACCTCTTCATGAAGAAATTTGAAGTGATCCTCTGCTGACGGGCAGGACGGAGCGCGGACATCTTGCCCTAGTGACGCCTGCGCTGTCAGTCCCAGACAGCTGTAGGAGGCGTTGCTAGGAGCCATTCGGCTCCTGAAGGGACTGACAGAGCAGGCGCGCGGACGTCACTAGGGCAAGATGTCCGCGCTCCGTCCTGCTTGTCAGCCGAGGATCACTTCAAATTTCTTCATGAAGAGGTAATAATTCTGGCGACTTGCGCTACTAAGCAGCTAGTAGCCAGATAGGGAATTAAAGACAACCTTTGTTAGCGGTGTTAGTTCCACTTTAATGATTTGCAATGTGTTGGGTATCCCTCTAGCATTCAGATGATTAAAAATCCTATTTAGATAAGGGATTTTCATTTCTACGGTTTGTTGCAGTCGGTTTGTACCAGTATTGCACCTCTGTAGCTGAATGAATATGGCCCTTGGTGTTTTCATAGTGGCGGTTTGTCTGCTGACTCTGTAGCTTCCTAGACTCGGGCATCGGGGGTCAGAATGCTGACCTCAGCAGATGTGTACAGCAGCGGGTCTCTGACTGTTTGACTCATGCTACATTTGCAGCCAGGCCGTCTCCTGCTCCAGTGGGTACGTATTCTATAGACCTCAATGCAAGAAAAAAGCTGGTACCTTGGTAGCCTGTAGAGTAGATGGATTTCAGTGTATTTTTGTAATCGTGAAATCACAAGGGTGTGATGTAAAGGTGATCAGTTTTAATGGCTAACAGAGAACTTAAAAAGTGCAAGCTTTCAGGACACTAAGGTTATTTCTTCAGGCATGGGTTAACAAATAAAGCTGAAATAATTGGGCCCCCCATTGTATATTCATATAATAATAATAATCTTTATATAGCGCCAACTTATTCCGCAGCGCTTTACAATAGGGGATAGACATACAGAGATATTAAATAGTACAAATCGTATGTGGAGAACAGAAGGATCAGAGGGCCCTGCTCGTGAGAGCTTACAGTCTAGAGGAAGGTGGGTAGGACACAGAAGGTGTAAGTGCTATCATATAATTTATTTCAAATGTATGTCCAATTCTGTATATACAAATGCAGTTCAATTCTAGTATTACTTGTTAAAGTGTTAGTAATGTCCACAAAAAATTTTTTTGCATTTAGAAGAGCTTAAAAAGCTGAGCTAGATGCAAAAAAAAGTATCTCTCAAACTGCTATGTTTTAAGCGATACAGGCGTTTAAAGTTTGATCTCTCCTACTGACAGCTGTAAAGCTGTCAGCAGGAGATCCGTGTTGGCCCACATGGAGGCGCTTGAGCAGAGCTGCGATCTCGTTGTTTACCACGAATCCCTTTACTGGAATGGTCTAAAACAAGTGCTTGAAAACCAGGCACACATTTTAGACCATTCCAATGAAGGGATTTGTGGTAAATAACGAGATAGCGGCTCTGCTCAAGCGCCCCCGTGTCGACAGACACAGATCTCCTGCTGACAGCTTTACAGCTGTCAGTAGGAGAGATCAAACTTTAAACGCCTGTATCTCTTAAACCATAGCGGTTTGAGAGATACGGTTTTTTGCATTTAGATCAGCTTTTTAAACTCTTCTAAATGCAAAAAACTTTTGTGGACATTACTAACACTTTAAAGCAGAACTTTCACTCAAATGATAGTGCCCCCCAAATCATTATGCACATAGCATTATGCATATCCATACTAGTATTATCCTGAGTAAGTCTGGCGTTAATGAGAAATGCAATTTGTTCCGAGACTCACAGGCAGGCATCTTGCTGTACCGGCATCTGTGCGCCTGCACCATCAGTTCCTTCCTTTACTTGAGGTACAATGCATCTCCCCCTCACCAATCCTAGAGGAGACTGGGACGGACAGTGCAGCGGGTGCACAGATGTCTCTTCAGCAAGATGTCTTGCGCTGATGCCTGCCTGAGTGTCTCAGAACAAGGTGGATTTCTCAGTAACGCCGGGCTTACTGAGGATAATACTAGTATTTATATTCATATCACTGTGCATAATGATTTGGGGGATACTTTAATTTGAGTGAAAGTACCACTTTAAGGAAGGGACCATAGCGTACTGAAATCTCACTCTTTATGTCCTCCGCCATTAAAGGGATAGTAATGTTTCATAATAAAAGCAGCTATAATTAATAATCATAGTATTTGGACTTTGGAGAGTGTTATTTCAATTCTGTCAGAGTTGTAGTTCAAGAGTAATTCAATGACAAAGTATCCCCCTCCCGCCCCTTTTACTGATGTAACACTGCTCATCCAGAGCAGAAGGGAGGTGCCCAGGTAGACTGCAGAGAGGGACAATCTTCAATTAAGATAAGGGAAAAGGGGCGGGAGGGGAAATGTTGCTTGTGAATCTCTCTCAAACCATAAAGGTTTGAGAGATAAGACTTATACCATTCTTCATGTTTTTTTTTTAATGCCTACAAAATAAAATGAAGTATTACTATCCTTTTGAGACATCACCTTTACATGTTTCTGAGTTGTTACAAAAGTATGTTGACTCCCATAGATAGCAATACAATATGTGGCTCATCCTTCTGGGTTTGTGTGCATCGGCAACTTTAACCCCTTGGTGAAAAGGTTTTTACATTAGAGGACAAGCAATTCTGGTCTTTTAGTATTCCTGTGTTAACTATATTTTCCTCCTTAATTCCTTTAGCACACCCACACAAATGATATACTGTTTAAGGATAAGTAAGGCTTTCTTTGATATATTCTCAGGTATAGTCCATCATGCTGCCATCCCAGAATTCCATGGAGTGCCAGGACCCTGACCAGTCCTTAACGTACAAACGTTGATGACTTTCCTGGCATGTCGTTGATCTATAAGGGGTTAAACTTCAGTATATGTGTTTATAAGTTAGTCTGTGTAAATAAAATACTTTTGTATATAACTTATATGTGTAAATCATATATTCAGCTACCCAAAAAGGTGTTAAAAGGTCATGGTGTAAACTAAAATTTATATTTTGTTTTTACCCACCAGTATTTTGTTTTTACCCACCAGTCCTACCCCCAGTGCCACCATTTGAACCTTTCTGAGGCATGTTCTTCCTCATGATCAGCGTGAGGAGGAGAGAGGCAGAGAACAGGGACAGACGTAATGTTTACTTACATTGTCTTTGTCATGTGTCTCCGTTTTCCTATGTGATCTCTGTAGCAGCGATCACATGTGTGTAGCCACTGGGGAAAGGATGAAACTGACCGCTCTGGTCCTGAAGCGGTCAGTCACAGCCTCCCCACAGTGATTACAGCGTGCCCTGAGGCGTGCTGTAATCATTAATCTGTGACATGCCAGGACTGTCATCTGTCCTTAAAGGATGGATTTCTATGACAGTTCTAGCATGTCTCCTGAAGTTAAGGGGTTAATGTGTTAGCAACGATGTTACACAGTACGATTACTTGTATTTCCCTGGTGATCTTGTAATACAGAAGTCCAAATGCTTTTTTTTCTTCCTCTCTCTTTCTGGCCAGACTGAATAGAGAAAATAATTGAGGTCAGTTGCTACTAAACAATGACATTAACCCTCTGAGTGCCAGAGAGCCATGTAGTGCAACGAGATGCATTGGATTCCTCTCTGGCACTAAAAGGATTAAAGCAAACCTATACCTCAAGTTTTCAAAAAGGTTATGTACTTGTCAATGTTATTTAGCTTGTGGGCAAAAAAATAGATAACTATAAATATAATTTTTTTTTTTTTTTGAGACGTGACTCACAAGTCCCTTATTAGGGCCTGAAAATGCTAATGGCCTTGCATACCTTGTGTTATAGGGGGTATTGCTGGTTGTGTGGCTGGTGGGCAGGGAATTACTGATAATGTTTAGGCTATTTCAGGACCTATTAACACCTTCTTGTGTAACCTAATAAATGACTTATGACACAACCAAAGTATTTTATTTACTCAGACTAATTTATAAACACATACTGATGTTTAAACAAACATTACTGTGAGTTGTTTTGCTGTGGAGCAGCACCACACAGTCTGATCTCCTAAACACAGTGACACCAGGGTGATACACTTATATATACACCACACAGTCTGATCTCCTAAACACAGGGACACCAGGGTGATACACTTCTATACACACCACACAGTCTGATCTCCTAAACACAGGGACACCAGAGTGATACACTTATATACACACCACACAGTCTGATCTCCTAAACACAGGGACACCAGGGTGATACACTTCTATACACACCACACAGTCTGATCTCCTAAACACATGGACACCAGGGTGATACACTTATATATACACCACACAGCCTGATCTCCTAAACACAGGGACACCAGGGTGATACACTTCTATACACACCACACAGTCTGATCTCCTAAACACAGGGACACCAGGGTGATACACTTCTATACACACCACACAGTCTGATCTCCTAAACACAGGGACACCAGGGTGATACACTTCTATACACACCACCCAGTCTGATCTCCTAAACACAGGGACACCAGGGTGATACACGTATATACACACCACGCAGTCTGATCTCCTAAACACAGGGACATCAGGGTGGAAAAGAGGGACAGAGGGATTTGGTTCAAAAAGAGGGGCTGTCCCTCATAAAGAGGGACACTTGGGAGGTATGGCCTTGTGAATTTTTCTGTTGTGTCTTTTTTACCAAGACAGAACACACTGAATCAGTCCTGGATGTCACATCCATGGAGGATTGTTCATTTTAACTTGTTATAATGCATAGCAGATCGTACAGTCTTATTACCTTCATATTCTTCTTCAAATTTGATTTAAAAGATTCCCCCTCCAGTCCCTTTCTGTTACGTCAGACAGAGATCCCTCAGATCCGAAAACCGGTTACTTGACCGGACCGATCACAATGAGGAAAAATATTGTCTGTAAGGATAAAGGAAAACCCTGACCCTCTTGAGAAAGTGGAGCAGGGTTTTCCTTATGATGACACAAGATTGTCCCTTGTTGCGATCCGGACCAGCTTTCTGATCTCGGGGAGGGAACCTTTTAAAGCGGAACTACCACCGCTAACAAACTTGTCCCTCAATCATTCCCCATCTGGCAACTAGCTGCTCAGTAGTGCTAGTCGACAGAATTATTACCCCGTTAACTAAAATTATCCATGATCCCAGGTTGACAGGCAGGACGGAGAGCAGACATCTTCCCATAGTGACGTCTGCGCACCTGCACTGTCAGTCCCAGCATGCTCTAGGAGGTGTTGCTAGGAGCCGTTCGGCTCCAAAAGGGACTGACCGCGCAGGTGCACAGACGTCCCTATGGGAAGATGTCTGCGCTCTGTCTTGCCTGTCAGCCCGGGAGCAATGGATAATTCTCCTTAATGCTTTAATAATTCTGGCGACTAGCGCTACTGAGCAGCTAGTCACCAGATGGGGAATTATTGGCGGGCAAGTCTAGCGGTGGTAGTTCTGCTTTAAAACGAATTTGAAGAAGAATATTAAGGTAATGCTATGCATTAAAACAAATGAACAATCCTATACAGAGTTTATTTATTTTTTACATTACTATCCCTTTACCCCTTAACGATGCAGGACGTAGATGTACGTCATGGTTGGATATCCCTAAAGGACCCATGATGTACATGTACGTCATCGATTTCAGGGCTCCCCACCCAGCTGCACACCATTTGGGGAGCCCTGAACCGGATCAGCAAAAAAGGAAGAAGGGGAAAAAAAAAAAAAAAAAAAAGTCAGCGGTCCTTAAGTGCATGGCCGGTCCTTAAGGGGTTAAAGACAAGTTTTTCTAGTGAACACACTGTGTGAGCCTGTATGGATTGTTGTATGTAATTCATAGCTAGACTAACAAACCACATGGCATCTTGCTACATAAACCTATTCCGCATTACAGGGGATCTCTCACCCCTATAAAAGTTAGGCTTATTCGAGACCGTATATGGCTATAATGATGAAAATGTTAACTAGTTTTTAAAGAAATACTCTATGTGGGCTAAAACTATTGATTACATAGTGCCCTGCTTCCGCATAGACTGGTCTTGCTGCTCTGCCTCTGATCCCTTCCCACTACCCAGCCTCCTCCAATGATGGAGGCTTCTGTCTGTAAGCTGGAGTAATCCCATTGGCTAGCTATCAATCTCTGCCAATGAGATCGCTCCAGCTTACAGACAGACGCCTCCATCATTGGAGGAGGCTGGGAGCAGAGGCTATGCTGCAAGACCAGTGTATGCGGAAGTAGGGCGCAGGGCACTACGTAATCAATAGTTTTAGCCCACATAGCGTATTTTTAAAAAAAAAACTAATTAAAGTTTTCATCATTCTAGCTATATACTGTATCTAATAAGCCTAACTTTTATAGGGGCAAGAGATCCCATTTAAATGTTGGCCTCTTTTTTTATTTTCTAATGTTCTGCAAGTACATGACATGTAAAGTTGAATTGTCAAAACCTATTCATTTTTTCCATGTTCACCAAATAATATTTTTTTTCTCTTACACTATTTTATATCTCTCACAAGGAGTCCCCTGTATTTCCATTTTCAGAGAGTTTTTCTGTCAGGAACTGTGAATGGCAGCAGAATGTGCACCGCCTTATTGTTCAGTCTCTGCACTGTGCTGTCTCATGAATTTCTCAGGTCTTCTGTTCAGCTGTATTAGGGTATGAGTGAGGGTATGCGTTATGGTTGAGATGGGAAAGGTTTTTTGTTGTTGTGGTTTCTACACCTTTCTCAGTTTTGTCATTTAATCTACCCCCTCCACCAGTCCCTACCCCTTTGTGATGGTAGAGCGCCATCCCATGGTGAGTATATAGGTTGTAGGGAGAGATGAAATTGGTTATTCCAGGAATGTTGGACCAAGCTGTCTTGCGTAATAATGCTGAGCCTCTCACACTGGAGCTCATATAGGCCTAGATCCTATTGCAGGTGATATGTTATCTCTGGCTTTATCTCACAGATTCCTATTGAAGTCAGTGAGGAACCTGGTAGTTAAAAGGAGTAATGGCTATCAAAAGTAACGGAATATAAGCCACGTTAAGCAACATTTATAGGTAACCCTTTGAGGACCAGAGCTGTGTGCAGTGCTTTTATGATTCACTAACTCTCAGGTCTTCAAATGAATAAAGATTTGGAGCCCTATTAAAATAAGTGGATTCATTCTAGGGCAGAGCTGCTCCTGCAAGTGTCTATTTGTGTGAGAGAGTGTCTGAGTGACAGTCTGTCTATGTGTGTGAGTGAGCAACTGAGTGTCTGTCTGTGAGAGACTGAGAGTCTGTGGGACAATGGAATCAGACAGTGTATGTGTGGGTTCTGTGTCTACCACTGGACTGTGGAACAAGGCTGGGTTGCTGTGCTATACAGTGTATGTGTGGGTTCTGTGACTACCAGTGGTCAGTGGAACAAGACTGGGGTGTCAGACAGTAGATATGTGGTTCTGTGTCCAACAGTGGACAGTGGAACAAGACTGGGGTGTCAGACAGTAGATGTTTGGTTCTGTGTCTAACAGAGGAACAAGACTGGGGTGTCAGACAGTAGATATGTGGTTCGGTGACTGCTAGTGGGGCAGTGGAACAAGACTGGGGTGTCGGCGTATGTGTGGTTTCTATAACTACCGGTGGACAGTGGAACAAGGCTGGGGTGCCGTGCCATACAGTGTATGTGTGGGTTCTGTGACTACCAGTGGACGGTAGAACAAGACTGGGGTGTCAGACAGTAGATATGTGGTTCTGTGACTACTAGTGGAACAAGGCTGGGGTGCCGTGCCATACAGTGTATGTGTGGGTTATGTGACTACCAGTGGACAGTGGAACAAGGCTGGGGTGTCACAGTGTAGGTGTGGGTTCTGTGACTACCAGTGGACAGTGGAACAAGGCTGGGGTGTCACAGTGTAGGTGTGGGTTCTGTGATTCTCTCTCTCCCTTCACCTGCCTTCTCATACATAGTTATGACATCCAGGACTGAATGAACATGTTATCTCTTGTACTGAGGAGCAAGGGAACATTCATTGGGGCCATTAGTTGTTTTAGGGGTAGTTTATTGTTTGGTGGTGTTCTTCTTTAATCCTTTGAGCGCCAGGTATGTATCCAGTTCATTGGCTGCCTTTCTGGCACTCAGAAGGGTTAACCCAGAGAGGTATCCATAGCTTTGTAAGGGTTATCTGCTCTGCTGAATGCATTGTGTCTTTGAGGCTTGGCTGCCTGCGAGGAGTTGACATCTCTGCTGCGATATTACAGGGAGATGTAATGAAGTGTTGTTTGTTACCGCTCTGCTACTCCAGGGCCCCCCATGTGACCGGACTGCTGATTAGAGGATTTCCAGGGTCTGGGGCTGCTTTATAAGTCCCACTTCACCCCTATAATCAGCCCTCCAGCTGCTGTGCTGCGCTGACAATACAGCATTCTGCACCTGGGTCCCTCCCAGTTGGCTCCGTGTTAACAAGCAGCGCGTGCAAGGCAGGCTGGAAGTTGCGTGTCTTTAACCCTTGCATGCTAGCTAGGTCTCCAACGCATTGTGATGCAATGCATTGCAGGCCTCTCCAGCATCCAAGGGGAGCAGAATAAAGAGCTGCAACAAACCACTGGGATTAACCTCTTTTTGGTGCAATTCTGGAGCAAACCAACTGCACTGTAGGTGTGATGAATGGGCTTTTCCATTGATTTTTAACCCTTAGAGTGCCACAGGGTTATCAAACGCATTGCTATGCGATGGATACCCTTCTGTCACTCAAAGGGTTACATTTGGTTTTTAACCCCTTGAATGCTAGTCAGATCTACAGTGCATTTCTCTACAATGCGTTTGATGCATCCCTTGCTTTCAAGAGGTTAACCCCTTAAGGACCGGCTGCGCATGTACGTGGACGTCACTTAAGGACCACGGGGAATTTTTTTTTGTTGTTGATCCGATTCCAGACTCCTCGAACGGCGTGCAGCAGCGCGGGGAGCCCGGAATTCCATGACGTACATGTATGTCCTTGGTCCTTAAGGGACCTCCCCCTCATGACGTACATGTACGTCATGAGTCATTAACCCATTACCGTACATGTACGTCCCGAGCGGATGTCCCTTGTGGACAGAGGACGTACATGTACATCCCGGAAATCCGGGTCTCCTCGTGGCTGCACGCCGTTCGGGGACTCCGGATTCTTTTTAAAAATAAAAAAAAAAATGTTTGGTGGGCGTTAAGTGTCAGCCGCGTGTGCGCGCGGCCAGTCACTAAGGTGTTAAGACCTCCCATTTGAATTGGTGGAAATTTTAGAAATGTTGGTGCAGTTCTGTAGCAAGCAAACTGCACAACTTATAGTGATAGTAATACCTCACGTTCACGCTTCCCTTCGGTGTGGTGTGAATGGCTTCTATTATTACATCAAGCTCCGGTTAGCATTATACTGAGGTTGCAACCTCAGTATAATGCTATAATGCTAACCGGAGATTGATGTAACGATTGAAGCCATTCACACCACACTGATGGGAAGCGTGAACGCGCTCCCTGGGGCAGCTGGAAGGGAGGTGGGAGGAGTAGAAGAGCTGTGCCGAAGATTCAGAGTGCCCATTATGCGGAAGTGCACAACTTGAAGATTAAATGTCTGTAAAAGTACGTAAATGAAGGAAAAAAAAAAAAAACACCTTTCCTTCCTATATTAACTAAACCTATGGTATAACATTTTTAAGAGGTGAATGTTCCCCTTTAAAACTCTGCCCACTTCTGCTCCTTCCCACCCACTTGTGTGATGTCCCAGAAATCTTGGCCCCCACTCACGGGTAAACCCCACCCCTTTTTGCCTCAATTTGTGGCAGTTATACTCCCCAGCGTCAACAGAGGTGAGTCCACAAATGAAAGGTCCCAGGTATGTATATGAAGGGATTCAACAAAGTGCAGGATGGAAGTACATTTCAAAGGAGTAAACATGTTAGGACAAGAGGCCGTAGTCTAAAACTAGAGGGACACAGATTTAGACATAATGTAAGAAAGCTTTACTTCACTGAGAGGGTAGTAGATAAGTGGAATAGTCTACCTGCAGAAGTTGCAGAAGTGGTAGAGGTTAATACAGTGAGGGAATGCAAGCATGCAAGGGATAGGCATAAGGTTGTCCTTAACATAAGAAAAGACCAAGGACCAAAAATGGTTTGAGGTTTTCACAGTAGGAAAATGTGCAGACTAGATGGGCCAAATGGTTCTTATCTGCCATCAGATTGTATGTGTCTAGGGCCCTTTGTTCAAAAGAAAATTAAGGGATTCTGAGGCAAACCAATTGCATTACAGGGGAGAGCAAACAATTCCAAAAAGTCCCATTGATTTAAATGGGTATTTTAACCCCTTAAAGTGATAGTAACACTTGCAAATTACTAATCCCCTTACTGTAGCTTTGTTAAAAAGAAACTTATTGCCCCCAGTGTCATCTCTCAAACCCTTATGGTGTGAGAGATGATAGCGCTCAACGTTCCCCCCCCCCCCCTTCCCTGACTGAACGCTGACTGCAGGGGAATCTGTCGTACGACAGTCTTATGTGCATCAGACGGCTCTGCAGCTGAGCCGAGATCACGTTTATAAAAAAAGAATTCTTTCACTGAAAACAGTCTCTTACGTGTGCTTGGTTTGTACTTGGTTTGCAATCACACGTAGAAGACAGTTTTAGTGAAAGAATTAATTTTTTATAAACGCAATCTCTGCTCTGCTGCAGAGCCGCCTGATGCACATAAGACTGTCGTACGACAGCTTCCCCTGCAGTCAGCGTTCAGTCAGGGAAGGGGGAGGGAGGGGCGAACTTTGAGCGCTATCATCTCTCGAACCATAAGGGTTTGAGAGATGACACTTGCGGCAATAAGGTTCTTTTTAACAAAGCTACGATATGGGGATTAGTAATTTCAAAGTATTACTATACCTTGAAGGACCTATGACATGCCAGGGCCATCACGGGTAAACTTGCCTTAAAGGGATAGTAATACCTAAAATGTAAAAAAAAATATGTTGTAGGGTTTATCCCCCTGAGTAAAACAAGAGTACTCCCACTGCTGAAAGATGTTTCATTCAAAAGTTATTAATTTTCAAAGATGAATTTTTTAGGTGGAATATCACAGTGGCCTGAAATTGTACAGTGGCGCTGTTGCTACACGATCCTATGGACAGCTCTGGTCTCAGGACCATATATCTCCATAGGATCGTGTAGCAACAGCGCCACTGTAAAATTTCAGGCCACTGTGATATTGCACCTAAAAAATTCAACTTTGAAAATTAATAACTTTTGAATGAAACATCTTTCAGCAGTGGGAGTACTCTTGTTTTACTCAGGGGGATAAACCCTACAACATATTTTTTTTTACATTTTAGGTATTACTATCCCTTTAAGGACCCATGATGGTCCTGGCACGTCATTGAATTCAGGGCTCTCTGGGTGGCTACGGGCTGTTCAAGGAGCCCTGATTCAGATCCAGTAGGAAAAAAAAAATACTTTGTGGTCCTTAAGTGCCAGCTGCAAGCGCACTCGGCCAGTCCTTCAGGTGTTAACCTCTTGTATGCTAGTGAGGTCTCTGATGCATGGCGAAGCTGTGACACAGCCAATAATTTAAAAAAGGTTCTTGTATGAATCCGTTACTGGTCCTTTAAAGGGATAGTAATACTTCGTTTTAACATTATTTTATTTTGTAGGCATTAAAAAAACATGAAGAATGATATAAGTCTTATCGCTCAAACCTTTATGGTTTATGAGATATTCACAAGCAAAGTTCCCCTCCCACCCCTTTTACCTAGTGTAAGCCATCTCTTCTCAGATGTGGAATCCAGTCCATAGACCAGACAGATAACAGTAGGGGACAATCTTCTTCCTATGAGAACAATTAAAGCCCTGCCCCCCCTTGACAAGTTTTTCAGGTTTTTCCCTTATCTTAATTGAAGATTGTCCCTCTCTGCAGTCTACCTGGGCACCTCCCTTCTGATCTGGCTGAACAGGGGGGGGATACTTTGCTTGTGAATATCTCTTAAACCATAAAGGTTTCAGAGATAAGACTTATATCATTCTTCATGTTTTTTTAATGCCTACAAAATAAAATAAAGTTAAAACGAAGTATTACTATCCCTTTAAAAAAAAAAAAAAAAAAAAAAAGCCCTAAAATGAGTGATAACATTTGCTCTGTTTATTGATGTGCATTTCACCTGCTTTCCTGTGCAACTTTTATTCTCAAATCTGTCCACATGGTCATTCCTCTCCCCCTGCAAAATTGCTGGGAATAGCTGATTCATGGCTGAGTTCAGAGTGCATCCCCCGGGATCAGGGAAGGGGCATCCGAGGTCTTTATCCAGACCTCTTTATCTCCCTCGCCTATCTGTCAGGGATCACTACAGCCCCTGCTTACTCGGCAGGTCTGATCCCATGGTTGTAGACCTGCCAATAGGACACTGTCCACTTCTGTATTTGATTATTTCAGCAGGTCTTTCCCATAGGAACCAGGGCCAAGCTGCAGAGTCTGACAGACAATTCAGGGGTCAGATAACCAATCCCATTACCTGTCTCTGAGGTTCATGCAGATCTGTAACACTTAGTAACACTAATTTATTAGATATTCACAAACGTCCCATTGATTTAAAACCCTTTGAGTGCCTTGAGTGAAACCGCCAGGAAAAAGTAACTTTAGCAAGTTATAGATAAGACTTATATTGATCTTTTTTTAACGTCTACAATATTAAATCAAATTAAAATTAACCATTACTATTGCTTTAAGTGTTGGAAAATATATATATATATATATATATATAAAAAAAAAAAAAAAAGTATGTGAAGATGGGTAAAAACTTAAAAAGTTCATGAAACTTTATATAGTATGCATTTAGAGAACATGTAAAGTCAAACTAACGGGTTACTATCCCTTTAAGAGCTGCTTTACGTGCATTAACAGTGCATTGTGGAGGTTTTGGTGAGCAAGAGGTTAATGAGTGGTGTGTGTGGAGGCTCAGTAATGGCCAGTTCAAAAGTTCAGATGGACTTCAGTATTTGGTTGTGTATGAGGGCCCAGGTTGTGAGGCCGAGAGGGGCTAAAATACCATATACATCCCTATAGGCCCCAGCCTATTCCTGACAGTAGTTAAAGCATTAACCCTTAGCATGCCAGAGGTGTGTGCAAAAACATTGCAGAGCATATACAATGTGGTCACTTTTAGAGCTCTTGTTTGTTAAAGGGGAAACACACATTTCAATATAAAAATATGTATTCTGTACTCCCCTGATGCTTCATGCACATGAGTGGTTAATTCATTGCTACAGGCTGAGTTGGGTCTTTTTTGCTAATCAAAGAGAAGTCTTCTAACTTGAGTTTAGTAGTTTGTCTTCAAAGGGATAGTAATGTCAGAAAAAACGTATTAACTATATGGTAGATACAATTAAAAGAGAGTACTTGCACTTATTCGTATCTCTCAAACAGTTATGGTTTAAGAGATATAAGAAAATAAAGTTCTCTGATCCCTCCCCTTTCTGCTTGACGGGCTGTAAAGCTGTCAGAAGCAGATTCTGGTCGCTTGACCAGGCGCGGCTCTTCAGCAGTGCCGATATCTAAAGTTAAATACTTCATTGGAATGGTCTACAATGTGTGCTTGCAAACCAGACACATGCTGTAGACTGTTCCAAGCTTAGTGCATAGGCTGTATAGAATAACATAGGAACTGGAGAAGTACTCTCCACTTTATCACCGTTTAGTGAATCTTCCCCTATGAATTGCTTGAATCAGGTTTCAGTATGAAAGTGTTTATACTTATGTGCATGCTGCTTAGATTACAGCTATCTGCATTAAAATAAAAAAAAATAAAAAAAAAAAATGAAACAATTCTCAATTGTGGAGTAACTTATGAAACATTTGTATAACTGAATCAGCTGATTGGCAGACAGTCAGCTGATCAGCTGTTTCAGTTAGTACAGAACAGCAAGCAGCTGTTATAAAGAACAGCTTCTCTGTCAGATCTCTCACTTGTTAAATCAAATGTGGCCATAGCTTTTCAGTGACACAGGGGTGATCAGTGCACATTCCTAAGACACTGAAATTATTAAGGGAGTAGTGTAGGTGGCATTTGTAGTGTTGAAGTCTGAGAGCACTCTCTCCACTCCCACAACTGCCCTTCCTAACACAGAGCCCACATTTTGACAACACTATATTTAATTGATTTAAAGTCTTTCCCTTCCTTTTGCATATGGCGAAGTGTGTCCTATTCTCTCCATGGCAGAGAAATTGCCATACATCACCATGGCATTGCCCCTTAGTGCATTTACCCCTGGACATAATTGAAAATGAGTTTAATCTCAAAGTATTCTTCCTGCCAAAACACACTCTATAGGAATAAAAATAAATTCCGAAGGGTCAGGTGACTTGGGCATCTTCAGTCTCAGATCTGTGACCTATAATACAAGATCTGAATAGGGAGAAACATCCCCCTCCAAGTCCTGTAGCCCAAATGAACTTGTACAGATCATGAGAGGACAGTACACGGCCGCAGGCAGACTGTCCCTACTAAGACCCTTATTATTCAGTCAAATAATAAAGACAAAAGTTGCACAACTCTCCGGGAGATCCCTAAAGTGCTGGATAGTCTAACAGATGAGTGTTTGGTTTAAATGGTTCATTCAGCAGTCATTTGTTTCAGACCAGCATGTAGTTAATTTAACCCTCTGAGTGCCAGAACAGTATCCAGCACATTGCAATGCAATACGTTGGATACTTGTCATCTGGCACGCAGAGGGATAAGCACTGTCATTTCTAAGTATTATTGCCCTTTTAAAGATATGATAATATTTAAAAAAAAAAAAAAAAAAAAAAAAAGCAGCTCCAATTAATCTTCATAGTATTTGGGCCATAGAGAGCGTCATTTCAATACTGTCAGAGATGTAGTTCAAGAGTAATTGAATGATAAAGTATCCCCCTCCCGCCCCTTTTACTGATGTAACACTGCTCACCTCAGAGCAGCAAGACTGTCCGGATGGATCGCAGAGAGGGACAATCTTCAGTGAGCATAAGAAATACCTGTCAAGTGCGGCAGCGTTTTCCTTATGCTCACAGTAAGAAGATTGTCCCTTGCTGTGAGCTGTCTGGTCCCAGGACCAGATTCCACATCTGAGGGGAGGCGGCTTACATTAGGTAAAAGGAGCGGGAGGGGGATACTTTATCATTCAATTACTCTTGACCTACAACTATGACAGTACTGAAATAACACTCTCCATGGCCCAAATACTATGAAGATTAATTGGAGCTATTTTTATTTTATTAAGGACTTCCATTATAAGTATCAGTGAATTAACAGTTTAAGTGTGCAACACATTGCTTTACACTCTTCTCATCCATAAAGGGTTAAACAAGTAACTTTGATCCACTTACCTCTGTTTAAGCAGAGAGATCCTTTGGCCTAGTTCATACAGTTGGATACCTGTCTGGCAGTGAAATGGTTGTATAAGGGTGGTGGATAGGCAGACTTGGTACCTGGGAACTTTCAGCTTGAACTGTCCTGGAGATCTTCTTAACTCGTTGAGTGCCAGAGGTGGACGCAGTGCATTGCGAAGAGCTCAAAGGGTTAACCCTAGGAATTAGTGGCTGTTTATTTAACAGATACATTTACATAAGTGGTTACTTTTTATCAAGCAGTCTGGTATATGCGGAGCAGCGGTTCTCAATCTTCTTTTGCTCGGGCACCCCTAACACGTAATCTTGAACATTCGGGGCACCCCTAACATATTTAATGGACTTTATCAAGGGCAAAATGAAGAGTACAATACATAAATATACAGTATTATTAGGTCTTATTATAATACCATAACTAACCATATTGTGCATAACAATTTCTATAAATCTTTATTTAAAAGTCCATTTGTGTGGCACCCTAAGCTGATTTACGTGCCACGGCACCCTGGTTGAGACTCACTGATGCAGAGTTTTCAGTTTATAGTGATCTCTGTTGTAGCCTGCCTCTAGATCGCACCTCATTACAGTAAACCGTGGGCTTCAACACCTGAATGGAAGGACTCTGACAGATGGGAGACAATCTGTTAACTAATTACTGTAATTGCCTATAATAAACCATTATCTATAATAAACCAATTACTTCACTTACCTCTCCCCTGTGTTCCAGTTCAGCGTGTCTTATAGCCAGTCCATGTGAGCAGTATAAAATATTACTGTCGGGAGCCCACTTGGGCCAGCCATTCATTGGAGGTTCAGTTGAAAGTCTGCCAATGGCCCCTCATGCCTCCAGAAAGACCTTTCTTACTTGAGGTTTACTGCAATTCTGGGAGAATGCAGTAAAGATGCATTATGCTGTACTTTGGTATGTCCATGCAGGTGATAATGTCTGTGTGTAAAGCACAGATCCAAGTGTTTTCTCCATCCTTTCTATTGCTGTATTTATCAGCCAGGCAAGAGGGCAAAACGTTTCTACACAAGACTAGAAGAGGTCTGCATGACTCTGATATAATCCTGAGTGGGCATCCACTTTACATTTACTGTTTGTAAAGCACAATAGGTCATCATGATGCCTTTCACCATGGGAAACAAATCCAGTGCAGCATTGCTGCTTTGATGTTGCCCATGTGAAAGCCTCTCTGGTACTCAAAGGGGTTAACTATATCAATGTATTACACCCCTTGGGTGCTAGTTCTTCTTCAGTGCATTATTTTTAAATACATTAGACTTCTGCACTAATGGGGTTAACGGATGCATTTAAATGGGAATTTAGATTCCTCCCCCACAGTGCTGATAATTTGCCTATACTGAAGTCCCATAGTTTTAACCAATGGCGTAACAATAGGGGTCACACCTGTGGCCGTCCTGGCGCCCGCAACATTCTGATGGCTGATCTCTCTCCGGCACTCTAGTAACGCGGAGCGTTCGGCGATGACATCATCACCCAGCGCTTTGTATTATGGGAGCTTCATCTTCATAGAGGTCTGTGCCAAAGGAGGCACAGACCTCTCCTGCCACGCCACTGTACCACCAGGGAGGTAGGAGATGGGCTATGTGGAGATGGGGGGCAGTGTGGTGGCAGTGTGGAGAAGGGGGACAATGGGGGGGGGCAGTGTCATTGGCAGGGGGGGCCATGGCAATTCTTGCACAAGGGTGGCGTCTAGATACGCCTCTGGTTTTAACACTTTGAGAGCCAGAGTGGCATGCAACTCTTTGCAATGTATTGCGTACCATTCTGACACTCAAAGGGTTAAAGAAATTAATAAAAATAATGACCCACACGTATTACTATGGCAAGAAAGTCCAAACGACCCCATGACTTCTGCCCTTGTGCCGCTGATCAAGAGATAACGCCTTCCATCAGTCCTCAATGTCCCATCCATGGAGGAAGACATGACAGTTCCTAGCTGGAACACCAGGACATTGCAACCCTTTGAGTGCCAGAGAGGTATTCAACACATTGCATCGAATACCCCTCTGGCACTCAAAGGGTTAAGGTCTGTTCATTGTGCATGGTAGTCTTAACGCTTCAAGGCCCAGAGAGGTGGGCATAACTTCATAGGGGTCATCAGGATTTTTCTTGTTATAGTAAGGTAAGTTGGTGGGGGGGTTATTATTAGAAGTGATTACCTCTTTAATTATGCCTTCTGCGTTGGTTTGTGAATGTAAAGTTGATGTCCCATAAGGGAAATGTAAGAGATAAGCGCCTTCCTAAATAGAAGTAAAACTGGATATGATCAATTTTATTAACCCTTTGAATGCTAGAGAGGTTTCCAACGCATGGTGTTGCAATGCTTTGAATACACCTCTGGCAGGCAAAGGTTTAAAGCGGAACTACCACCTCTTAAACACTTCAATTTCAGTGTCTCCCCATCTGGCGACTAGCAGCCTCGTATAACGCTAATCGCCAGAATTATTACCTTATTCAGAAGAAATATGTATTGTTACCGGGATGACAGAAGCACGGAGCACAGACATCTTCCCATGGCGACGCCTGCACTGTCAGTCCCTTTTGCAGCCGGATAGCTCCTAGCAATGCTTCCTAGACTGGGACTGACAGCACAGGCGTCACTATGGCAAGATGTCTGCGCTCTGTGCTGCTGTCAGCCCGGTAAGAATGCTTATTTCTTCCGAATAAGGTAATAATTCTGGCGACTTGCTCTACTAAGCTGCTAGGCGCCAGATGGGGAGTTGTTAAAGTGTTTAAGAGGTGGTAGTTCCGTTTTAAAGGGATAGTAATACTTCGTTTTAACTTTATTTTATTTTGTAGGCATTAAAAAAAACCATGAAGAATGATATGCTTATCTCTCAAACCTTTATGGTTTGAGAGATATTCACAAGCAAAGTCTCCCCTCCCATCCCTTTTACCTCGTGTAAGCCATCTCTTCTCAGATGTGGAATCCAGTCCATAGACCGGACAGATAACAGCAGGGGACAATCTTCTTCCTATGAGAACAATGAAAACCCTGCCCCCCTTGACAAGCTTTCCAGGTTTTTCCCTTATCTTAATTGAAGATTGTCTCTCTCTGCAGTCTACCTGGGCACCTCCCTTCTGATCTGGCTGAGCAGTGCTACATCAGTAAAAGGGGCGGGAGAGGGACACTTTGTCATTGAATTACTCTTGAACTACAACTCTGACAGAATTGAAATAACACTCTCCAAAGTCCAAATACTATGATGATTAATTAGAGCTCCTTTTATTATGAAACATTACTATTCCTTTAAAGGGGAACTATCACCCCGCATAAAGTTCCCCCCAGGAATTACCCATCTAGTGACTAGCTGAACAATAGTATTATTCGCTAGAATAATTGCCTCCTTATAGAGAAATCGTACTGCTCTCAAGACTGACGTCCAGGCAACAGCACTTTAGAAGAATCTGCTCGTCAGTGCCGGCAGTCCCTTCTGATACCTTAAGGTACCAAGCAAAGCCTCCTAGAGAAGACCAGGACTACAGCGCAGGCGAGCAGACGTCTCTAAGCAAAGATGTCTGTGCTGTTGCCTGGCCGTCAGTCTCGGCAGCAGTAGGATTTCTCACTAAGACAGTAATTATTCTGGTGAATAGTACTATTGTTCAGCTAATCACCAGATGGGTAATTCTTGGAGAGAAACTTTATTTGGGGTGATAATTCCCCTTTAAGACTTGGGTATAGTCACTCATTGCACTTTACATGAACAAAAGGAAATAGGCTGGGCAGAATAGCATTAATTATTAATACTTTTAGTATATAAAATCAGTTTTATGTTTAAGTGTAAGTGTTCATTTAACCCTTTGCTTTGCCATTAGTTGGATACCTCTCTGGCACTCAAAGGATTAAAACCCTTTGGATGCTGGAAACCGCACCAGTATCAGAGTGTGTTAAAGGGATAGTAATAGTTACCAAAGCAGCTCGGTTTGTTAATCATCAGGAATAATACTGCCGGCTGCTGCTCTCATTGTACAAAACTGTATAATTACGATGTTACTTAATGCAGATGTATACCCCTCTCGCCCCTTTTCCCGTTCTGATACCACCTCCCCTTAGATCTGAAGTCTTCCCTCAGTCAGAATAAGGAAACACCTGCCCCTCGTTGTTATCTGTCCAGTCAAGCGACCGGACTTCAAATCTAAGGGGAGGCTGCATCAGAGCCGGAAATGGGGCGAGAGGGGTAAACTTCTGCATAAAATATCTACATAGGGGAACATTCACATAAAAAAAAAAAAAATGTGACCATGGGTTTTAATCCATAAAACAAGATTAGCGCCATGTTTGTTTGTTTGTTTTTTGTTTGTTTTTTGTTTGTTTTTTGTTTGTTTTTTGTTTGTTTTTTGTTTGTTTTTTGTTTGTTTTTTGTTTGTTTTTTGTTTGTTTGTTTTTGTTTATATATATATATATATATATATATATATATATATATATATATATATATATATATATATATATATATATATATATATATAAACTTACCTACAAGTGGACATATGAAACCTTCAAATCGGGCACTTCCGCGTTCTGCGGCACACTGTATGTCCCACATGACACAGCAGGACTTCCCAGCTGCCCCAGGGAGCGTGTTCACACTTCTTCATAGCTGTATTTCTGTGTAATGCTACTGAGGTTGCAACCTCAGTAGCATTGTGAATGGAGTCTGCTACATTAACCCACAAAAATACAGCTACAAAGGGAAGCATGAATACTCCTGACAAAGCTCCTAATAGTGGACCGAAACGTTGCTGTATATTAAAATTCATTATCTAAAGTCCGTGATAATTTATTGATTTTGGAAGCGTGAGTGCCAGTCCATTGATTTTTTTTTATATATATATAGATATATATATATATATATATATGTATGTCTTGTTAAAGGGATAGTAATACTTTACTTTTACTAATCCCCATTTTATACAACTTAAAAAATTGTTAATGCCCCAAATCAATTTCAAAGTCTCCCCCTCCCTCCCCTTTCCCCGATATCAGCGTCTTGCTGACTGCCTGGGAATCAGTTCCTGGGGCCATCCGGCGGCTCTGTAGCAGTGCCGAGATCTCATTAATGAAGAAAAAATATTTCACTTCAACGGTCTTCTACATGTGCTTGGAAACCGAGCACACACGTAGAAGACCTTTGAACTGAAATATTTTTTCTTCATTAACAAGATCTCGGCACTGCTGCAGAGCCGCCAGATGGTCGTACGACAGAACACTGCTGGAGTCAGCTAGAACGCTGATCTCCGGAAAAGGGGTAGGAGGGGGAGACTTTGAAATTGATTTTCTCTCAAACCATAAAGGTTTGAGAGATGCGATTTGGGGCATTAACAATCTTTTTTTAAATTGTATAAAATGGGGATTAGTAAAAGTAAAGTATTACTATTCCTTTAAGAGTCTTCCCATGACGTTGATGTACAGACAGACTGCAGAAAAGCTGGATTTAGTGGCAGATGGATAAGTTCTTGTGACTTCCATGTCTAGCAGATTGTTCTGGGGAAGAGGCTTACACTGATGAACGTTTTCAGTATGTATTGGAATAAGACCTGTCATCACTCTTCACAAGCTGTGTGTTTTCTGATCCATGTCCTTGGCTCCTGCAACCCTTACCTCACCAAAATGGTGGCGATGATGGGAGGTGTAGAACCTGACAACTGGAGAGCCAAAGATTTGTTTCTCCAAAAAAGTGCTTACTTTGATCCCCTCTTCTGCTCTCTCTCTCTCGTGCCCCTTCTTCTGTTTTCTCGCGCCCCCTCTTCTGCTCTCCCACTCTTGGCCCCCCTCTTCCCCACACTCACTCTGGGCCCCCCCTCTTCCGCCCACTGTGTCGCGATCCCCCGCCCGCTGTGTCGCGATCCCCTGCCCTTGCGCGATCGCAACCGCTCTCTCTTTCTCTGGAACCGCTCTTGTGCGACCGCTCTCTCTCTCTCTCGAACCGCTCTTGCGCGACCACTCTCTCTCTCTGGAACCGCTCTTGCGCGACCGCTCTCTCTCTCTGGAACCGCTCTTGCGCGACCGCTCTCTCTCTCTGGAACCGCTCTTGCGCGACCGCTCTCTCTCTCTCTCTGGAACCGCTCTTGCGCGACCGCTCTCTCTCTCTCTCTGGAACCGCTCTTGCGCGACCGCTCTCTCTCTCTGGAACCGCTCTTGCGCGACCGCTCTCTCTCTCTGGAACCGCTCTTGCGCGACCGCTCTCTCTCTCTGGAACCGCTCTTGCGCGACCGCTCTCTCTCTCTGGAACCGCTCTTGCGCGACCGCTCTCTCTCTCTGGAACCGCTCTTGCGCGACCGCTCTCTCTCTCTGGAACCGCTCTTGCGCGACCGCTCTCTCTCTCTGGAACCGCTCTTGCGCGACCGCTCTCTCTCTCTGGAACCGCTCTTGCGCGACCGCTCTCTCTCTCTCTCTCTCTCTCTCTCTCTCTCTCTCTCTCTCTCTCTCTCTCTGGAACCGCTCTTGCGCGACCGCTCTCTCTCTCTCTCTCTCTCTCTCTCTCTCTCTCTCTCGAACCGCTCTTGCGCGACCGCTCTCTCTCTCTCTCTCTCTCTCTCTGGAACCGCTCTTGCGCGACCGCTCTCTCTCTCTCTCTCTCTGGAACCGCTCTTGCGTGACCGCTCTCTCTCTCTCTCTCTCTCTGGAACCGCTCTTGCGTGACCGCTCTCTCTCTCTCTCTCTCTCTCTGGAACCGCTCTTGCGCGACCCGCTCTCTCTCTCTGGAACCGCTCTTGCGCGACCGCTCTCTCTCTCTGGAACCGCTCTTGCGCGACCGCTCTCTCTCTCTCTCTCTCTGGAACCGCTCTTGCGCGACCTCTCTCTCTGGAACCGCTCTTGCGCGACCTCTCTCTCTCTCTCTGGAACCGCTCTTGCGCGACCTCTCTCTCTCTCTCTCTCTCTCTCTCTGGAACCGCTCTTGCGCGACTGCTCTCTCTCTCTCTCTCTCTCTCTGGAACCGCTCTTGCGCGACCGCTCTCTCTCTCTCTCTCTCTCTCTCTCTCTCTCTCTCTCTCTCTGGAACCGCTCTTGCGTGACCGCTCTCTCTCTCTGGAACCGCTCTTGCGTGACCTCTCTCTCTCTCTCTCTCTCTCTCTCTCTCTCTCTCTCTCTCTCTCTCTCTCTCTCTCTCTCTCTCTCTCTCTGGAACCGCTCTTGCGTGACCGCTCTCTCTCTCTCTCTCTCTCTCTCTCTCTCTCTCTCTGGAACCGCTCTTGCACGCTCTCCTGTTCTTCTTTCTCCATCCTTTCTCTTGCCAACCTCTAGCAGGTGAGTACAGTTGTGGGAAACATATGGCTTTCCAGCTGATGGGAGTTGTAGTACAACAGCAGCTAGAGAGGCTCAGCTTACCAAGTGTTGGGGTGAGAGACCCCTAGAGGTAGCAGTGAGATCAGTACACATGTGAAATTGCCTCTTGTCTCTGGTTCCTTTGTGCCTCTCTCCCCAGGACGGCTCAAGGTGTCTCTAGCTCTCTCCATGGCCTGGGGCCTCTGTTAAAGGGCTCTCTTATCACCCTGCCTTTCATTGCCTGTTTGTTTTATTCTGCTGCGTGAGGGGCTTCTGGGGGCTGCTGCCTGTGCATGCATAATGGGCAGGGGGTCCACATGCAGCCGTCATCTTGCCTGCGTGCAGCACCCCCCCCTGCAGCCACCATGTCTGTCCAAAGTCACAGGCCACAAGTAAATCTCTGAATAGCTGCAATAACAGCTGCAGTTTAACCCTTTGCTGACAGTTAATGGCAGCCCATCACTTTGCCAAATAGTCCTGCTCAGCACCAGAGTGTCACCTAACGTTTTGTGCATTGTGTTGACATTTAGGGCCATATGTTAAAAAAAAAAAAAAAAAAAAAAGCGGCGCATTCTGGGGCAAACCATTTGCACTATGGGGTAGACCTAAAAATTCTAATTTTTAGCTCTCCCCTATAGTGCAAATGGTTTCTCCCAGAAGGTGAATACGGCCCTTAGTCTTATGGTTCAATTGCCCTTCTAATCCTAATGGCCCCTATGAACTTCACCCTTGTGTCTTTGTTCAAGAGTTAAGCTAATCAGTCCTGGATGGTACATCCATGGAGGAGGACATGACAATGAAGTCTCTGCCATTTTTTTCTCCCCAGACTGAATCGAGCTGAATTCAGGTTATGCCTTAACCCTTTGAGTACCAGAGGGGTGCGCAACGCATTGCTTTGCAATGCGTTGCGTACCCCTCTGGCAGTCAGTTAACCTTTTAAGCACCGAAGTGGTGCACAAGACATTGCGAATCAAAGTGTCGCACCCCCATCTGTAAAGGGTTAAGATTTCCATGTGCAGTGAACAGAGTTTGAGGTGCTGTGGTCTTGCCAGCGGCCGTCATGTCCGCCTGCATGGATGTGAGATCCAGGACTGGCGGAGGATAGATTAGATACAGGGGACATTAGGATTAACTTGGCAAGAGTCAGATATACTAAGAAAAATTGGAGCAGTTCTGGGGCAAAACAACTGAACTGCATCATAATGAAACGTTCCCCAAATAGCCATTGATTTAAATGGGGCTTTAAAGGGATAGTAATGCCTGCAATAAAGTAGATTTGCGAGCTTTCTCTATTGTAAATGTAACAATGCGCTATGTTTAAAAGGACGGTAATGTCCCAGAAAAAAAAATTATCATTTTGTAGTGCTTTAAAAGTTGAACTAGATGCAAAAAAAAACCCCTATCTCTCAAGCCGCTATGGTTTGAGAGATATTCACTGTCAAAGTTCTCCCCTTTCCCTGATGTCAGCGTTGAGCTGACTGTAGGGGAATCCTGTCTGGGGACCAACTGGCAGCTCTGCAGCAGAGCTGCAATCGCATTATTTAAAAAGAAGGACTTCACTGGAATGGTATACAAAGTGTGTCTGGTTTGCAAGCACAATATGTAGACCATTCCAATGAAGTAATTCATTTTAAATAATGAGATTACGGCTCTGCTGAAGAGCCTCTTAGTGTCGTCCGACACGGATCTCCTGCTGTCAGACTTTCAATGTGAATATCTCTCAGACCATAGCGGTTTGAGAAATAGGGTGTTTTGCATCCAGTTCAACTTTTTAAGCACTACAAAATTATAAATATTTTTTCTTTATAAGGGAACTTTCATTTTAATTACATTGTAACAGAATATATTACTAACCTATCTATTATGCAAAGTTATACTATCCTTAAGCTCAGTAAGTCAGTGGTATCTCAGTAAAAACACATTTTCGGCAGGAATCGGAGGACAGACAGCGCAGACATCTTAGAGGAAATGTACCTCTGAGTCTGTGCTGTCTGTCCCGTTCAGTGGCGTTCCTGGTGCCCTAAGGCACCAGAAGGGAATGACGGCTCAGGCGCACAGAGCTTCTCTTGTAAGCTCTGTTCAGCCGGATGCCTGCACAAGATGTGTTTTTACTGAAATACCACTGATTTATTGAGCTTAAAGGGATAGTAATACTTCGTTTTAACTTTATTTTATTTTGTAGTCATTAAAAACATGAAGAATGATATAAGTCTTATCTCTCAAACCTTTATGGTTTATGAGATATTCACAAGCAAAGTTTCCCCTCCCGTCCCTTTTACCTAGTGTAAGACATCTCTTCTCAGATGTGGAATCCAGTCCATAGACCAGACAGATAACAGCAGGGGACAATCTTCTTCCTATGAGAACAATGAAAGCCCTGCCCCCCCTTGACAAGCTTTTCAGGTTTTTCCCTTATCTTAATTGAAGATTGTCCCTCTATGCAGTCTACCTGGGCACCTCCCTTCTGCTCTGGCTGAACAGTGTTACATCAGTAAAAGGGGAAGGAGGGGGATATTTTGTCACTGAATTACTCTGGAACTACAATTCTGACAGAATTGAAATAACACTCTCCAAAGTCCAAATACTATGATGATTAATTAGAGCTGCTTTTATTATGAAACATTACTATCCCTTTAAAGGGATAGTAATACTTACAAATTACTAATCCCCATATTGTAGCTTTGTTAAAAAGAACCTTATTGGTTCGAGGTTTGAGGGATGATAGCGCTCAAAGTTCCCCCTCCCTCCCCTTCCCTGACTGAACGCTGACTGCAGGGATATTCGGTATTACTTGCATCAGGTGGCTCTGCAGCATTGCCGAGATCGCGTTTATAAAAAAAATAAATCTTTCAATAAAACTGTCTTCTACGTGTGCTAGCAAACCAAGCACACATTGAAGACTGTTTCAGTGAAAGAATAATTTTTTATAAACGCGATCTCGGCTCTGCTGCAGAGCCACCTGATGCACATAAGAACGGATATCCCTGCAGTCAGCATTCAGTCAGGGAAGGGGGAGGGAGGGGAGAACTTTGAGCGCTATTATCTCTCACACCATAAGGATTTGAGAGATGACACTGGGGGCAATAAGTTTCTTTTTAACAAAGCTACAATATGGAGATAAGTAATTTACGAGTATTACTATCCCTTTAAGGATAGTATAACTTTGCATATCGCTAGGTTAGTAATCTATTCTGGGGCAAGGTAATTAGCATGAACGTTCTGCATTAACAAATTTTATGTAGTTTAAAACATATTAAATATAAACAGAATCCCCTCCCTCCCCTTCTGGCCACCTCCCACTGAATCTGCAATCCAGGCGCGGGACCAGACGGATAAAGCGACGGATACATTTCAATAAGTAAGTATAAGGGGGGGGGGACCCTGACGAAGGAGGGCAGCATTTTCCTTTTCGTAATTAAGTTTGTCCCTTGCTGCATCCGTCCGATCCCACAAGCGCATTGCAGATTCAGTGGGAGGTGGCCACAAGGGGCAGGAGTGGGATCTTTTTACATTTAACCCTTTGCATTAATGCATTGCTTTGCAATGCATTCCGTACCCTTCTGGCACTCAAAGGGTTAATATGTTTTGAACTACATAAAAGTAGGTTGTTAAACATAGCACAGTGTGTTAGATTTACAATAAAGTAGATCGGCGAGTCTTCTCTATTGCAGGCATTACTATCCCTTTAAAACTCTTGAAAGCTAGCAAGGTCTCCAATGCATTGCAAAGCGGTTTCAAGGGCTTTTAAGCCCCCTTTATATCGATGGGAACTTTTTATTCCTTCCCTCTGGCACAGTTGGTTTGTTCCAGTGTATCCGAGTTCATCAGCGTTATGGTCTCTCCTTCTGTACAACACTTCCTGCTCTGATATGTAGGTCACACAAAGGGTGGTTGAATATCAAATGGACCTCCTGTAAGGCAAGCTTTTGACTTGTATTTTGTACATGGGCTGCTTTCTCTCAGGTAGTGCTTACAGCTAGTGGATTAGCATAATGGTTATTTACAAGTAAACAGGGCTTTCTTTACTGCATAGTGTTACTTGTTCCATTGATAAGGTAATGGAACCCTAATGCACATTGTAGGTTTGTTCTCTCAGACTTTGAGTGCTGAAAGCGGCGTGTGCAAGGCTTATGCACCTCTCTGGCATTCAGATAGTTAAAGGGATAGTAATACTTTGTTTTATGTTTATTTTGTAGGCATGAAGAACGATATAAGTCTTATCTCTCAAAACTTTATGATTTGAGCGATATTCACAAGCAAAGTTTCCCCTCCCGCCCCTTTTACCTAGTGTAAGCCATCTCTTCTCAGATGTGGAATGCAGTCCATAGACCGGACAGATAACAGCAGGGGACAATCTTCTTCCTGTGAGAACAATGAAAGCCCTGCCCCCCTTGACAAGTTTTTTAGGTTTTTCCCTTATCTTAATTGAAGATTGTCCCTCTCTGCAGTCTACCTGGGCACCTCCCTTCTACTCTGGCTGAGCAGTGTTACATCAGTAAAAGGGACGGGAGGGGGATACTTTATCATTGAATTACTCTTGAACTACAACTCTGACAGAACTGAAATAACACTCTCCAAGGTCCAAATACTGTGATGATTAATTAGAGCTGATTTTATTATGAAACACTACTATCCCTTTAAAGGGATATCACTTGAAAAAAGTGGGCCTTTCACTAACAGTCTTTCAATGAACCTCTTTCAATAAAGCCTCTTGTCCCTTTCTGAAGCGATGCAATGCAGTAATGTGTACTGCATTGCTTCAGAATGCATTACACACTCCTAGTCCTTTATAGGGTTAAATTAAAGGAGAATGTTCATGTGTTCTAACATGGCGCAGTTGGCATGCCTTATAGTTTGTCCACGTTTGTCTGTTAATGTGGCCCTCTGTTTTTTATCGGTTTCTTTACTGTGATGTGTAGCTTGTGTACTCGTAGCAACAGGCAAAGGAGCATTGGAGAGCACGTATTTATATTGTTAGACGCCATACTTTTTTTTTTTTTTTTTTTTTTTTTTAATTTCCCTCTTACATTTTTACCACATACGCTTGTACTATACACTCAAGCGACCCAGCTGTCAGGTGTGAGGGAGAGACAACGCCCCAAACCAGAAGATGAGGGTAAGGGGCTGTTACTTACACTTAGTGTGAGCTTTGAGGAGAAGCTTTCTGATTGGTTGTGGGGATAACTAGGACAAGTGTGGGATACACCTGCCATACACTCTATAGCAGTGGGTACATCTCTATCTACCAGCAGATCACAGTGTGGATACTAGTAGATCGCAACATGATTCATGCTGAGTAGTGTTCTGAAGTGGATACATCTCTAGCATTCAAGGGGTTACAATGGATATTTAACTCTTTTGGAAATTAGGAAAATATTATTTGTCCCCATGGTAATGTTGGTTTGCCCCATGATTACATGATTTAAACAGGTTTTTTTTGGGGGGTTGGTTCTCTTCAATATTGTGCACGTTGATTTGGTACTATTGTAGTCTATATAGGCAGGCAATATAGGCATGTATCATATGTAGTACCGATTACGGCTTGCCATATTGTTACTTTTTTTATTTCATGAGGCATAGTTGTCATTTTGTTGCACTTATGCCGCCGCTGGGATCAAGGGTGAGACCAGATTTGAACTCGCCCTTTCAGTAGCGGTGTGTTTGTGGGAGGTCAAACCCTTCAGTGTTGTTTTCATTTGTATTTTATCTTACTCAATTAATGTGGGATAAATATATTCTGTATTTTCTATACTGTCTGTTTTTTTTATTAGAGTATATATTTGTGTGTGCGTGTATATATAATATATATATTTTCTTTATTATTCTACTAATTTCACTGTCTCATCAACTAGAAGTATAAGTTCATATATATTTAAAGGGATAGTAATATTTCATAATAAAAGCAGCTCTAATTAATCATCATAGTATTTGGACTTCGGAGAGTGTTATTTCAATTCTGTCAGAGTTGTAGTTCTAGAGTAATTCCATGACAAAGTGTCCCCCTCACAGAGGGACAATCTTCAATTAAGATAAGGGAAAAACCTGAAAAGCTTGTCAAGGGGGGAAGGGCTTTCATTGTTTTCATAGAAAGAAGATTGTCTCCTGCTGTTATCTGTCTGGTCTATGGACTGGATTCCACATCTGAGAAGAGATTGTTTACACGAGGTAAAAGGGGCGGGAGGGGAAACTTTGCTTGTGAATATCTCTTAAACCATAAAGGTTTGAGAGATAAGACTTATATCATTCTTCATGTTTTTTTAATGTCTACAAAATAAAATAAAGATAAAATGAAGTATTACTATCCTTTTAATATAGGCTTCTGGACATATTCCCTATATTCAAATTTGGTGACAATTTTTGGGTCTGAGATACTGTGTGTGTACTTTTGTCTATATATTGCAAGGCCATGTAGAGATTACAAGTGCCAAGCTCAACATTTAAAGTGATATTTCTGGTTTAGTCTTGTGGTGAATCCCACTGTGTGCCTGCTGCTTTGAGTCCATACTGGATGGGTGATTGTAACGAGTCCCAAACGTTCTGGAACTCAAACGGAGCAAATGATCACCTTTCCTAGATACTATTAATTTCCCCTATTTATTTCTCCAACGTAGAGTTTTTACTTCTCATCAAACCAGATTGTTTCCTGTCCTCAGAGTCTGCTTCTGATATTATGCTGTGGCCTGGTGATTAGATCCTCTTAAAGGGATAGTAACACTTAAAATGTAAAAAATAATATGTTGTAGGGTTTATCCCCCAGAGTAAAACAAGAATACTCCCACTGCTGAAAGGTGTTTCATTCAAAAGTTATTAATTTTCAAAGTTGAATTTTTTAGGTGCAATATCACAGTGCCCTGAAATTGTACAGTGGCACTGTTGCTACACAACCCTATGGATAGCTCTGCTCCCAGGACCATAAATCTCCATAGGATCGTGTAGCAACAGCTCCACTGTGATATTGCACCTAAAAAATTCAACTTTGAAAATTAATAACTTTTGAATGAAACACCTTACAGCAGTGGGAGTACCCTTGTTTTACTCGGGGGGAATAAACCCTACAACATATTTTTTTTACATTTTAAGTATTACTATCCCTTTAAAGGGATAATAATATTTCACAAAAACAGCAGCTCCAATTAATCCTCATAGTATTTGAGCCATGGAGAGTGTTATTTCAATACTGTCGGAGCTGTTGTTCAAGAGTAATTGAATGATAAAGTATCCCCATCCCACCCCTTTTACCTAATGTAACACTCCTCACCTCAGATGTGGAATCTGGTTGCTTGACCAGACAATGAAAATCCTGCCCCCATTGACAGGTTTTTCAGGTTTTCTCTTATCTAAATTGAAGATTGTCTCTCTTTGTGATCCACCTGGGCACCTCCCTGCTGCTCTGAGGTGAGCAGTGTTATATCAGTAAAAGGGGCGGGAGGGGGATACTTTATCATTCAATTACTCTTGAACGACAACTCTGACAGAATTGAAATAACACTCTCCAAGGCCCAAATACTATGATGATTAATTAGAGTTGCTTTTATGAAACATTACTATCCCTTTAAAGAGAGAGCTCACCTATGCTCCATGTCTTGTGTCTGGAAAAGTCTATGAATCAACCCACAGCCTGCCATTGGGGATCTGCTGAACAGTCAGTTGGAACAAGACACTGACAAGGCTGACCTTGTCAGTGTGCACCATTCAGGCATTCAAAGGGTTAGCCTTGTCAGTGTCTGCTGACTGCATTATATTTAGCAGATCCCAGTGGTGGCCAGTATGTAATAAAGAACATAAGTGCCAAATTTCAACTTGCTCTTATGGAAGGATATGTTGTAACATTCACTGATCGGTGTAATCATAGAAGTGGGTGTTGGAACATTCACAGATATGCATAAAAGAATCTGCGCATTGACAGAACTTAAAGGAACACCAAGAAATACTCTGGGCTTGCTTAAGAGACTAGATCCTATAATTGATTGTGTTAATATCATGTGGTCGCAGCTGAAGGTGCCAATAGAATATCCGTACTTTATTATGCATTAATTTTAATACCCTGTGCACCATGTTATCCTATGCAGAAAAAAAAAATCTTATTTCTTGAGGCCTAAAATCCAGTCTTGTGTATGAGCTGTGGGGGAGCCCCATTCATACTGTTTCCAGAGCTCACTCCCATTTCTATAGCAGTCTTGACAGGTATTTGAGAAGCAATTCTGCTGTATTGTCTGCAAATGGCCTGAGATAGGTGGCATCCTTTCTGAATACAAGAAAGTTGGGTAATAATTCTCTAAATTAAGTATTGTAGCTCTTGTCTTCCATTTCAAACTGCACAAAAAATAAGTAAATGATGTCTAGAGGTGTGATGGAACCCAGTATCCAAGAGGGCCCATCCGTTCTTTACTGTCCTGCCACCCCATACAATCAGACCTATTTCCTACCTTGCCTGTAGGCCTCTGACATCATCACACATGAATCACTGGGACCCAGTTAGATAATAGCATTGGTGAGCTCCTTCCATTTTCTTCAAAGCAGTGTGTTGGACGCACCTCAGGCACTAAAGGGATTAACTGTCAGCATGTGGGTCATGAATCATGATGCAGCATCTTCCCGGCTCTGCAAATAAATGGAAGAAATTTATCTCTGTCACACAAAGGCCTTCTGAGATCACCTGGAGGGCAGTTGTATCTTTGACAGTGTCAGATGATTCAAGCTCGGACAGGGGGCATGTGTAGGAAAGTCTACCCATGCAACTTTAGGATTAGATTTTAGGGTTATAATGTACCTATTTTTTTACTTGTGATAGCTGGAAATACACTGTATTTCAAATTATCTAAACCAGTTTCATTTTTAGGTGTTATTGTTCCTTTAAAGTGGATCTATCACATATAGATATCTAATGCTCATTAGGTAGAGCATTTAGCGAAAAAGTTTAATATGTTAGTCATTTTTGGAAAAAAAAACGTTATCTAAGCAAAAATTCAAGTTTAAAAGGTGCCCAGCAGCCTACTGCTGCTTGCCGCACAGTGGTTGCTCCCGTCCCACTACCCAACATCCTCCGATGACGGAGGATGTCTGTCTCTAAGCTGGAGCTATCTCTTTGGCTAGATATCAGTCTCTGCCAATGAGGTCGTTCCAGCTTAGAGAAAGAAAGCCTCCGTCACTGGAGGATGCTGGGTAGTGGGATGTGAGCAGAGGCAGTGCTGCAAGCAGGAAGTAGGCTGCTGGGCACGTTTTAAACTTGAATTTTTGCGCAGATAACATGTTTTTTTTTTTTCCAAAATGACTAACATATTAAACTTTTTCGCTAAATGCTCTATCTAATGAGCATTAAATATCAGTATGTGATAGATCCACTTTAAGTATGTATGACATTCTGTGTGGTGTTATTCAGCAGACTGGGGGATCGGTTTTACTTTGCACACTTAGCTTCCTGCTGTGTCTTTCATAGTAATGTACAGACTCCTGGCCAGGAAGAGACAACTGCTCAGGAAAATGGCTTCCCCCATCTGCTGAGAAAAAAAAACAGTTACAATGTCATATCTCAGGTTCTATCGAGGTGTGGAACACTTCACATCTATATTTTTGCTTGTAATGGATACCTGTCTAGTACAGAACAATATTGAGAATTCTAACAGTTTGCGTCACAACAGACATTTAGACTGTAAGCCTCTTGGGTCAGGTACCTCTCTCCCATTTGTTTTTATGACTGACACTTATTTATTTATTTTTTTTCCCCAAATTATTTATTGTGACTTGTTACTGTAAGGCACTGCGTACACTGTGTGACACCATATAAATAAGTACATACGTATGTTCTTGATCCAATGAAATATCAGACTGCCATTTCAAGGAAGGAGTTTTTTAACCACTTTGGGCTTAATTGGTAATTGTTTCAAAAAAACATTTTTTTCTTCCTCCAGATAGACAGGGATTATATGGCTTGGTCTGGACTTGATGGACCCATGTCTTTGTTCAGTTTCATCAACTAAATTTGTTTATATTGTTGCTATATGATCTGTCAACACAAGGGGATTATGCACTAAGGTGTGATAAAGAGGTGATAAAGCGGAGATGACTTCTCGAATGATATCACATCTCCAGTTCCTATGTTATCCTATGGAGTCTATCCAGAGTTGGAGAAATCTTAGTGCTTTTTCTCCGTAGACTAACATAGGAATTGGAGAAGTGATATCACTGGGGGAGACAACTCCACTTTATCACCTCTGTATTGTGTCTTAGTGCTTCTCTCACAAGGACTCCTACATTTGGGGTATTTTATATACAAGAATAATGTAAATGTCTACTTCAGTGGCTCCATCCATGGACTCCTAGTTGGTGCCTGAAATTCTCTCTGGCTCCAAAGTTGTTTGGTTTTTTTTTTGTTTTGTTTTTTTTTCTGTACTTGTTTTTTTTTAGATATTTCTGTCCACCCCCTACCCAAATCATTATGCACATACCGATACACATATCAGTATTAGTATTATTCTGTGTAAGTCCTACAATATTGAGAAATCCAACTTGTTCCAAGACTCACAGGCAGGTATCGTGACGAAGAGACATCTGTGTGCCTGTGCTGTCTGTCCCGGCCTCCTCTAGGAGGAGTTGCATTGTACCTTAAGGTACAGGAAGGGACTGACAGCGCATGTGCACAGATGCCACTACAACAAAATGCCTGCCGGTGAGTCTCCAAACAAGTTGGATTTCTCAAAAATGCCGGTCTTATTCAGGATAATACTAGTATTTATATGTGTATCTCTATGTGCAGGATGATTTCGGGGGCACTTTAATGAGTGAAAGTTCTGCTTTTAAAGGGATAGTAATACTTGCAAATTACAAATCCCCATATTGTAAAAAAGAAACTTATTGCCCCCAGTGTCATTTCCCAAACCCTTATGGTTTGAGAGATGGTAGCGCTCAAAGTTCCCCCTTCCCTGACTGAACACTGACTGCAGGGATATCCGGTATTACTTGCATCAGATGGCTCTGCAGCTGAGCCGAGATCGCTTTTATAAAATAATTCTTTCACTAAGTGTCTTCTACGTGTGCTTGCAAACCAAGCACAAGCCAAGCACACGTAGAAGACTGTTTTAGTGAATTGTTTTTTATAAAAGCGATCTCGGCTCAGCTGCAGAGCCACCTGATGCACATAAGACTGGTTCAACAACTTCCCCTGCAGTCAGCGTTCAGTCAAGGAAGGGGGAGGGAGGGGGGAACTTTGAGCGCTATCATCTCTCAAACCATAAGGGTTTGAGAGATGACACTGGGGGCGATATGTTTCTTTTTAACAAAGCTACAATATGGGGATTAGTAATTTGCAAGTATTACTATCCCTTTAAGAAGATCTATAACCTGGAAGGAGTGTTTTTAGGATTCTTTCAACTTTGTGTTTTTACTGCTCATTTACAACACTAGAAAAAAAACCTCATGAGTCTGCTCAGTCATATTCTGCCTTTCCCAATGGCAATTTGCATGTAATGCAGGAACTCTGCATGCGGTATTTCAAGTCCTTTTATGAGCTATCATAGCATCAAGCTTTGCCCGTACATTTCAACTGTATAGCACCAAAAGTGCATAACCTAACTGCTTCTTTCCATTTTCACACTTTGCCAAACTGCAGTATTAGTAGAAAATGAGGCATTCTGGGATTACATATATTCAATTGAAACGCATGCAAAGCACATGCTCATTGAGTAATAAACATTTTAAAAATTTGCCAAAAAAAAATACAATTTCCTACGATCATAAGTGTGAATTTAGCTTTAGGGTTTTTTGTGTATGAAAGGGATAGTAATGTGTCCCCCCCCCCCAAAAATTATTTTGCATTTTGTGGTTATTAAAAAGCTGACTTGAATGCAAAAACCGCTATGGTTTGAGAGATATCTGCATTCAAAGTTTGATGTTTCCTGCTGTCTGCTGTAAAACTGTCAGCAGGAGAGCCATGTTGGCCAACACGGAGGCTCTGCAGCAGAGCCGCATTTTTTTAAAAAAGAATTACTTCATTGGAATGGTCTACAACGTTGTAGACCATTCCGATGACGTAATTCTTTAAAAAAAAAACAAAAAAAAACGTGATTTTGGCTCTGCTGCAGAGCCTCTGTGTCGGCCGACATGGATCTTCTGCTGACAGTTTTACAGATGACAGCAGGAAACATCAAACTTTGAGTGCAGATATCTCTCAAACCATAGCGGCTTGAGAGATACTTTTTTTGCATTCAAGCCAACTTGTTAATACCTACAAAATGCAAAACATTTTTTGGGGGACATTACTGTCCGTTGAAGTTAAGGGCTGCAGTCATGGAGCAAACTAGATGTGCCGTGTGGGGGGTGGTGAGTGGTGGAATGGAATAAAAATGTTGATTTAATTGTAGGCTTTAACCCTTTGGATGCTATAGACTTCTGCTTTGCAGTATAAAGGAGACCTCTATCACATTCAAATGGGGATACATCAGGGATGGGCTGTATAAGGCGTTCCTGCCACTTCTAGATTACAAAGCCATTCATTCCCCTCCAGCCAATCGCTAGAGAGGAAAGATTTATCTTGTAGTCTAGCAGCAGCTCGAGGGCCATATGTTTCCTACTGCTGGTAATTGCTCCTTTGCAGACAGTTATCCCTTTGAGTGCCAGAGGGGTACGCGACGCAATGGCACACAAAGGGTTAAGTAGTCTGTATTTGTCCCTTTGCCTTCACCTACAAATTCCTAAAATCCCCGCTGACCTAAATGAAGCTTTTAACCCCTTGAGTGCTAGACAAGACTCCAATTTTAGGAAGCCATTTACCATTGAATTGTTCCGCGTTACTTTTACACATAAGGCCTTAAATGTGAGAGAGATCAGTACAGGTATTAGAGTGCAAGCTCTTCAGCCGACATACACATTGTGTAATATATAACCTTCCCCAGTCTGATCAGATCTTCTCTCTCTCTCCCTCGGTGCAGGAACTAGAAGATGCCTTATATAGAGACGATATGGAATTCCTCAATGACTTACTGGCCTGTCTGCTACAGGGATGTTACCAACGCAGTGACATCACGTGAGTAACACAGTACAACAGCCGTGTCTCCCCGTGTGCATGCACCTTCTGTACACAACACATCCTTATATGATTGTACTAAGCTTTTGAGTCTGATACTGTGTCTGATCTATGAACTGGCAGGTGGAATCTTGTGACAAATTCATTGTACATCCTGCAAAGGTTTCATGTTAAACCTATTCAATCCTTTGAGTGCCAAAGGGGTATGCACTCAAAGGGTTAAATTACAGGCAGTATGCTCACTGCTATTGGTGTTTCTATAGGTTATAATGCTTCCGGGGTATAACTACCCAGGGTGCAGTTGTGCCTGGGATCATCATTGAAAGGGATGGGGGGGGGGGGTCCTGCCTGCCCTAGGGTTCAATAAGTTGTAGTTATGCCGCTGTGAAAATATATTTGTGTTAGGGGGCCCAAAAAATCATTTGCACAGTTGTCTTCCAATGACTAGTTACATCACTAAACACTTCCTTCTGTCACCAGTTACCACGCACCTAATCTTGATTTGTTGGGCTGTATGACATCAGCACCATGCATAGTGCTTTGGGGAGATTTCTGTCTTCTCTGTAGAAGCCCATTGATGGCAGAATTGCTTACACAGACCTTCTGAGAAAGGGATGGTGATGTTGCTGCTTCTCCCATAAGCACCAAGCTAGTCACTGATGTTACCCAGACCTGAAGATCACTGGGATCTGAAGGGGTATTGGTAAGGGAATGGGTGAGTTTAACCTGTGGAAACTCGGTCAGTTCTCATAGCTGTGAAGACAGTTCCTATCTTTTTTTTTTTTTTTTTAATTAATTTTTATTCAATTTCAGTTTGCATCAAATACAAAACATAAAATACATACTATAGGTACAATTATTTCTCATAGCCCTTCAACAATTAGTGAGTCCTAAATACCTATACATAAAAATGTAAACGGTTCAAAATATTCGCTTGGCACCTAAGAAGGAAACGAAAGATAAGGAGCCTCTGTTTAATTTTTGGGCTTGAGTGAGAAGAAACATCATTGTTGTTACCCATGCACAGGGTTAAATATTTACAAACCGTGGTATCCACTGATACAGACCACTCTTTCCATATATCATAATTCTTAGAAGGGTTAAAAAATGGGCAACTCAAATCCTTCTCTAACTTAGTTTGCAGAACTAACTGCTTCGCTACTATGTTCCAAGGGAGTTTGCCGGTACTTTTCCAGTTCCGCGCTATACTAATTTTTACTGCCACAAAACTGTGGGCAATTAAACACGCCTGCTTCTTAGTGACTATAGGCCAGTTCATATGGAGTAAAGCTATCTCAGGTTGTTTCCTTAATTTAAGAGTGGTCAGGTCCTGCATCAGTGTGAACACCCCTGTCCAAAGTTCTCTTATACCTTCACAATCCCACCAGATATGTACAAAAGTACCCTCCTGTCTCCTACATCTCCAGCACTCTGATAGCACAGGGGGGTACATTCTGGACAATCATGTTGGGACTAAATACCATCTATTAATTAACTTAAAATGTGTCTCTGTTAAAGTTACAGTTTACAGATGTCCTAAAGAATGATTCACACCATTCCTTAGTATCTACGGTACAATTCTGCTCTTTTTCCCATTTTCCTATTTGTGGGTAAGAGGCTGGCTTATACTTTCCTTTGATTATGTCTAATGCTTTAGACCAATGGTTCTTAACCCGTGCCCTCAGTGGCTACTAACAGGCCAGGATTTGAGGATTTCCTTGTAAGAGCTCAGGTGAGTTAATCAATGTGAATGAGCCTCTGATCAACACACTTGTGTTCTAGCAGGGAAATTCCTAAGTCCTGCCCTGTTAGTGGCCACTGAGGGCACGGATTGAGAACCTCTGCTTTAGACCTTTTTGGTGACTTCATTATTGAAGAAGTTTTTAATCTTCCTATCTACCTCTGGTTCGAGTACCCCTAGATGTTTGTTCAAAAAATGTTTTATCCTAAGGTATTTAAAAATATCAGAACATATTAAATTATATTCTTGTGCCAATTAGGAAAAGAGTTTGATCCCATCAGCAGCCAATAGTTGACCTATATATTTAATGCCTCTATCTCGCCATTAATTCTGATTAAGTTCTTCCATATTATACTCCAAACTATTAAACAAATACTTTCGATTGCATACCTAAGAGCTTTTTTTTTTTTTATCTCTTCCCAGACTTTCAATATTTGGGCCTATCAGATTTAATATTTTCTGTCTCCCATAATAACATTGAAAGGTCTTGAACTCCTAATACCTCCTTTTCTATATGATACCATCCTTCTCTAGTTGCCAATGCCGTCTGCATTCTGTACACATGCACAGTCATGCTGGCCATATAGTTATGTTTAATTATGGGAAAAGATTAACCCCCTCCAGCCAGTTTTTGTGAAAGTAAGTGCTGATTCAGCCTGGGTCTCTTACCCTACGTATACAATGATCTGTACTGTAAGAGATAGTAATGGTTAGATATTACTGCAAGCTGCCTTCAATGTAAGTAACAAAACATTCCTTTCTAAAATGCTCAACATTCTTGTTTTCCTTTTAATAAAGTGTCCCACTCCCGCCCCTTTTCCATATGTAATGCTACTTCCCCTCCGATCTGAAATCTGGTCGCTTGACTGGACAGATAGCAGCTAGGGATAATCTTCTTTCAATCATTAAAAGGAAACCCCTGCCCCGTTCCTTATACTGACAGAAGATTGTCCCTCATTGTGATCCATTTAGAAAGGTACTTTAAATGATCTAAAGGTTTACTGAAGAATAAGCAGTACTATCTGTACTCATTACGATCTCTTGAAGTCTGCCTCTTGATCACCTCTCCTCACAATAAACAATGGATTGTAAGGAACACAAGGTATAAGACTTTATACTGAAACAACGTGTAGTAGGCTGGATGAGTAAGCATTCCTTGCCCATCAATCAGAAAGCTGCCAGTTTGCCAGTTCCCACTGAATAGGACATATACTCACTTCCATATGACATCGCAACAGTATAAATTTAGGGGACAGACGCTGCACATAGTTTAAACCTTTGTCTGCCGGAATGTGTTGCCCACCCCTGTGGCTCTCAATACTCCATTTTGCCCTGTTACAGTGAAATAACAACAGGGGTCGGACCTGCGACCCCCTCGCCACGCGCCTGCAGCAACTTATGAAACAGGGCAGTGCAGCTGATCTCCCGGCGCTCTAGTAATGCATAATGACATAATCTCCCATTGCTCTGCATTACTAAGAACCGCGCGGGAGCTTAAGTTCCAGTCAGAGGTCTGTGCCGAATGAGGCACAGATCTGTCATGTCACACACCGCTAGACCACCAGGGACTCGAGGTAGGAGGATGGGGGAGTCAGTAGGGGCATTGTGGAAGGGTCAATGTGGAGATGGGGGCATTGTGGAGAATGAGGGGCATTGTGGAAGGGGAATTGTGATGGGGGCATTGTTGAAGGGGCAGTGTGGAAGAGGCAATGTGGAGATGGGGGCATTGGTGAAGGGGCAATGTGGAGGTGGCCAATGTGGTTGAGGGGGGCCAATGTGGTCGGGGGACCCCATGACAATTCTTGCACCAGGGCCCGGTGGCTTCTAGTTATGCCTCTGCCCTGTTAATTAGGTTTTTTTATGCCTTTTAAAATATATTTAGGCCAGTGTACTAAAATTGGAGCAATTCTTTAGTAACCCTTGCCATTCATTTAAAAGGACCATTTAATGCCTTGAATGCTAGAGGTGTCTACAATGCATTCAAAAGGTTGAAAGCCCTCGTTTAGCCCTTTGAGTGCCAGACGGGGTACACAATGCTTTGCTCCACAATGGGTTTCATATCCCCTCTCTGGAATTCAAAGGGTTACGTCAATAGGGAATTTGGGGGGTTTTATTTGCGTCGCTTCAGAATTGCTTGTGTTCTTCTGGGTACATCGGCCGCACTGAGTGCCACGCCTAAAAAAAAAAAAAAAAAAAAAAAAAGTTTATGCTTGATTGGGTACATGGCGGGCACTGTAGAAGTGGGTAGAGCAACAGCGAAATATATCACCCACAGAGGCAATATTTAGCAAGACGAACCATAGGGTTAAACTGAAAACTCGTCAAATACCATTGATTTAAATGGATCTTTAACCCGTGCTAGAGGGCACTCAAAGGGTTAATCTCATGAATGCTAGCAAGGCCTACAATGCAATTAAAACAACTACTCGGACAGCTTAGAAGGCAGAGGCACATGAAACATGGGCTTCCCACTTCCCATCCCTGTTGCACACATCCAAATGTCTTCATTATGACCTGAAAAAAAAAAGATCACAAATCATTGTTAACCAGCGGAAGGAAGTGGAAGCCCCCCCCCCCCCAACTCACCTGGCGTATCATTCATGCTTCATGGCTGCCTGGATCAAACGGTGCCACCAATTACAGCTATGTCAGGGCATGACCTGTCGTCATGGGCAGGAGACCGTTCAGGAAATTGCTTCAGGTGGAAAAAGCAATCAGTCACTGCTAGAATTTACCCTATGAGTCCCAGATGGGTATCCAAAGGAAATGCCTCAAACGGTTAAATCCCACCTGGCAGTTACTTGCACCGGTGTGGGTGGGCTGGCTCTGTTCTGTCTGTTTTGTTATCAGTTATTTGTCATTATCGTCTCCGTAAATTGTGCACCTCTTATTCAAAGGGTTAATGGAACAGTTAACGGAACAGTTAACGCTGAAGTAAGCTTCCAGTTCTATGAATGAGAACTCTGTAACTGCTGTTAACCTCTGAGTGCCAGAGGGGGTACAGAATGCATTGCTTTGCAATGCATTCTGTACCCCTCTGGCACTCAGAGGGTTAATGTTTGTGTACGTTCCAGTTAATTTTTCAACAAGCCGGGGAAGCGGTTCTCTTGCATACTCTACTGTACAAGGCACGGCAAGAAGTGCAAAGTTGCAGACATGTGACCAGGAAGTGAAGGGTACCAGGAAAATGGCTTTCCCCCATTGTGCTAAAAACAAACACAAGCCATAAAAATAAAACCCAGCAGCTGAATTTTTTTTTTTTTTTTTTTGCTTATGTAAAATGTATAAATGTATTGACAGAAAGTATACTGTGTTTTTAGCATTGATATTTCCTTTCATGTTACATTCTTGGAGCAAGAGCAGGAGAAAAAGGAGACTATGTATAAGCAATTCTTGGCCAAAACATCACCATATATAACAAACATTTCCTTTAATTCAGATGTGGAATCGCACCCCTTGGATGCTAGCAAGATCTCCAATGCATTGCTTAGTAATGTGTTGTAGACTTGCGTTGCCACCCAGACTAATTCCGATTTTGTCTTTATACAACTCAACAGTATCCCTATTTACTGGTAGGAACCATCGCAAACTAACCTGGAGCTAAATCAAACACCCTTTGGCTGTCAATGATACATGATAGCTCCCATCAAGGAAAGGGCTGTGATTGGAGGAGCAGCTCCCCACAGTATTAAGTAAAGCTCATATAATGTCTGTACAGGATACTGTTATGACTGCCAAGTGCCAAGGGGGGGGTTCTATTGCAATGTTCAACGTGAGTCAGAGGCTCACGTCATTGTGAACAGATTGTCTTGGGGGGGGGGGGGGGCAATACCTTTTACAATGAATTTTGTGTTAGTATGTCTCCAGTGCATGTAGATGGGTTTGTTCAGAGGTGGGCAACCTTTTACACTCCGGCTATTAGGAACTGCAACTCCCTTCATCCCCAACCAGCCGTTGCCTGGTTGGGGATGATGGGAGTTGTAGTCCCCAACAGCTGGAATGCTAAAGGTCGACATCCATCAGGGTAGTGATGAGTTGCAGTGTGTTGGATTTAGGAGATTGGCGGGCATTCCATTGCTGTGTTGTCAGTAAGACATGACGTGAGTCATTTATTATTATCCCTAAGCTCTCCCAAACGCAAACAAACCCAAATGACTGCACCTTTGATGCATTACATTCTGTCTGTAAAGCAGCTCTGAGTCATCACGGAGAACAGTGTCCTTCCCGTAAGGGAGTTTAAAGAGACCCCCACCCCCAAAACATGCACACCACCACCCTGCATTCCATTGTATTAAAAAACATGTAAGAGTTCTATGGCCAAAAGAAAATTGGAGTAATTTTGGGACAAATCAACCTACATCACAGGAGACCATTTCAATTATTTCACTATGTTTTGGAGCAGTGGTGGAAAGGCAGGACTCCTAAAACGTTTCACTTCTGGCTCCTAACGTTACACACGCATTTTAGTCCGTCCCTGCGTTGGAGACCTCTTTAGCATTCAAGAAGGAAAGAGACCCATTTAAATCCATGGACATTTTTATTTGTCCCCTATGGTGCAGTTGCCTAAATTTAGTGAATGGGACTCAGGAGCTCACATATACATGCGTCCATATACACTTTCCCATATACATGCGCACATATATATATACACATGTGAACACACATATATTTTAGCCCATTTTGGGATATGTCTCAGTTGGGTCACGTCGGAATAAGCAATAGTTCTCAATCTATGTTCCATGGAACCTTGTTGGTTCCTGAAGAAGTACAAAGGTTCCACAGAACAAGTGTAAATATTGTTGGATAGTGAAACCAGGCTGGGATGACCATTAGTCTGTATGTGTTTCTGTAACTACCAGTGGATGCATATAAAAATTTTAAATGCTTACAATAACATTTTTCCCCCATAAAATACAGGTGTACAAATGTGACCTACCTCCACTCACACGCAATGTAGCCCTTTTGGTGCTCAAGTCTTTTTTTAGTTACCTCTTTAGAGTCCAAGGGATTTAGTATGAGTTAGTCTCTCTTCCCCCTACAGATCCCAGTATAAAGGGGGCCTTATGCACAAAATAAGAGATCAAACCAACTGCACCACAGGGGAGAAATAAAATTCCCATAATTCTCTGATTTAAAGGGATAGTAATACTTAAAATGTAAAAAAAAAAATGTTGTAGGGTTTATCCCCCTGAGTAAAACAAGAGTACTCCCACTGCTGAAAGGTGTTTCATTCAAAAGTTATTAATTTTCAGAGTTGAATTTTTTAGGTGCAGTATCACAGTGGCCTGAAATTGTACAGTTGCTCTGTTGCTACACGATCCTATGGACAGCTCTGGTCCCGGGACCATAACTCTCCATAGGATGGTGTAGCAACAGCACCACTGTACAATTTCAGGCCACTGTGATATTGCACCTAAAAAATTCAACTTTGAAAAGTAATAACGTTTGAATGAAACACCTTTCGGCAGTGGGAGTACTCTTGTTTTACTCAGGGGGATAAACCCTACAACATATTTATTTTTATTTTTTTTTTTTACATTTTAAGTATTACTGTCCCTTTAAATGGGACATTTAATCCCTTGAGTACTAGATACATCTCGCTTTGTAGACCTTTCTAGCATTCAGGGGTGCAAAAGTTCAAATTAAATCATTGGGAATTTTATCCCTCCCCAGTGGTGCAGTGGGTTTGCTCCAGAATTTCTGCTCTGTATCTCTGTGCTTGAGTCCTAGTGTGGATCTGAGCGCTACCTGGCTCACCATTTCCTCTGCTCGGTTTCAGCTCTCAGACGTTCCACATGTACCTGGAGGATATCATTAATTACCGCTGGGAAATGGAGGAGGGTAAACCCAACCCCTTGAAAGGAACAAGCTTCCACCAGCTGCCTCTTCGTACCCGGCTGGAGATCCTTCATCGACTCTGTGACTACAGGCTGGACGCAGACGATGTCTTTGATTTACTCAAGGTGGGTGCAGATCTAGAAACATGAAATTTTATGGCAGATAAGAACCATTTGGCCTATCTAGTTTGCTCATTTTACATGCTGTGAAAACCTCAACCTTACATGGTTCTTGGCCTTGTCTTACGTTCAGGATAGCCTTATGCCAATCCCATCCATGCTTAAATTCTATTACTCTATTAAAGGGATAGTAATACTTATGTATTACTAATCCCTATAGTAAAGTACTACTAAAAAAAAACGTATTGCCCCCAGTGTCATCTCTCAAACCTTTATGGTTTGAGAGATGAACGCTTCTAAAGTTGCCCTCTCCCTCCCCCTTCCCCGTAGTCGGCATTCTAGCTGACTCAGGGAAATCCGGTCAGAGATCGTCAGGCGGCTCTGCAGCAGAGCCGCGATCGCATTAACTAAAAAAAAAAAAAAAAAAAAAAACAACTTTCACTAAAACGGTCTTCTACATGTGCTTGCAAACAAACACGTAGAAGACCATTTCTGTGAAAGTTATCTTTTTTTAGTAACGCGATCCGGCTGTGCTGGAGAGCCGCCTGAAAGTCATACGACTGGCTTCCCTGCAGTCAGCTAGAACTCTGACTACGGAGAAGGGTGAGGGAGAGGGCAACTTTAGAAGCGATCATCTCTCATACCATAAAGGTCTGAGAGATTACACTGGGGGCAATACGTTTTTTTTAACTAGTACTTTGCTATAGGGATTAGTAATACTTAAGTATTACTATCCCTTTAACGTCTACCACTTCTGCTAGTAGGCTGTTCCACTTATCTACCACCCTCTCAGTGAAGTAAAACTTTCTTACGTTGGATCTAAGCTTCTGTCCCTCTAGTTTTAAACTGACCTCGTCCTGCCATTTCTACTCGTTTGAAATGTATTTTAGTCCTGTACTTTGTTGAATCCATTTATGTATTTAAAGCGGAAATACCACTATAGGTAAAGTCGCCCTGCAATAATTAGGCAGGTGGCGACTAGCTTAATAATAGTTATATTATCTCTCAAAAGTAGTAGATTATAAAGTAATCCTTAATCTTCCGAGACTGAAGGCCCGGTTATTGCAGTCTGCGCTCCTGCGCTGTCAGTCCCTGCTGGTTCCTTTCAGGCCAGTGCAATGCTTTTTAATGGAGACCAGGACTGACAGCGCAGGTGCGCAGACAAGATGTCTGCACTGATGCCTGGATTCCAGTCTCAGAAGATTAAGGATTACTTTATGATCTGCTACTTTTGAGAGGTACTATAACTATTATTACGCTAATCACCACCTGCCTAATTATTGCAGGGCGACTTTATCTAAACTGGTAGTTCCACTTTAAATGTATCTATCATATCCTTATTCTGTTTATCCTGTAAAACCATTCATAATTTTAGTAGGCCTTCTCCGAACTTTCTTCAGAATATCTGTATGCTTCTGGAGATTGGAGAGAGGATGGGTTAAAGAGACAGTAATGTCCCAGAAAAAATATTTATAGTTTTGTAGCGCTTAAAAAAAATAAACTATATGCAAAAAATCCTATCTCTCAAACCACTATGGTTTGAGAGATATTTGGCACTAAAGTTCTCCCTCCCTCCCCTTTCCCTGACGTCAGTGCTGTGCTGACTGCAGGGGAATCCTGTCCGGGGACCAACCGGATGCTCTGCAGCAGAGCCAAAATGGCGTTATTGGAAAATAATTACTTAAAGGTCTACAAAGTGTGCCTGGTTTGCAAGCACACTTTGTAGACCATTCCAATGAAGTAATTTGTTTTAAATAACACAATTGCGGCTCTGATGAAGAGCCTTCTCGTGTTGGCTGACATGGATTTCCTGCTGTCAGCTTTACAGCTGACATCAGGAGAAAGAGGGGGGAGACTTTGAATACGAATATCTCTCAAACCATAGCAGTTTGAGAGAGAGAATTTTTGCATATAGTTTAAATTTTTTAAGCGCTACAAAACTATAACAAATTTTTCTGGGATATTACTGTCCCTTTAATGTCATGTGCTATATTGGATGATGCAGGAACACATACACTTTGGACGTTTATGATCCTGTTGTGTAAACCTTTTAGTACCTTGATGGAACTTTAAAAGTATAGATAACAGGTTAAGAAAATACTGATACTTTATAGGGCTTTTTCCTGCAAAAATAAAATTTCCTCTACTGGAAGATGATTGGCTGGAAAGTCGGTGAAGCAGATGTGCTAGGAAAAGTCGTGCAATTCTAGTGCAAACGGACAGCACTTTATGAAACAAACCATTTCCCATTAATGTAAATGAAGTTTTAACCCCTTGGATGCTATGGCGGTTTCTCTGTAGCATCCAAGGGTTTATAAGCCCTATTTCAGTTAGTGGATATTTTCAGAATTACTATTTGCTCACTGTGGTGCAAATAAGTCTTCAGAATTGCACCACTTTTCTTAGTACATGAGCCTCGGTGCTCGGAGCTGTCCATAGACCTCAGTCACAAGAGCTCAGATGTAAAATGGAAAGGCTGTGAAAACCACTGCATTCAACCTAATGCTGAAATACAGTTTTGCTCTATAATGACATTTGAATGAAGCATCTAATAGTGGTGGGCAAACTGGTTTTAACTACTCAGTGCCACAGGAAAAAATAGTGAAAAATATAAATATTATCGCAAAATATATAAAAGATGTAATATAAAGAATTGCATGTCTTTCGTAGGGCTTGGATGGAGACAGCCTGCGCGTGGAGCCGCTGGGGGAAGATTCCGTGGGGAATATCTACTGGTATTTCTACGGAACTCGACTGTACAAAGAGGAACCTTCTTGGGAAAAGAGGCAGCGAGTTCTGGAAGAGTAAGATTTTATACAGAGACATATTAACATGGTAACACAGTTATTGAGGCTGAAAAAAAGACATGCGTCCATGAAGTCCAGCCCATGCCAAAAACACCCCTGTTCCAGAGGAAGGCAAAAAAAAGCCCTCTGAAGCCATTTCCAATTTAGCCCCAAGTGGGTAAAAAAAAAAAAAAAAAAATCCCTCCTGACAGTCAGTTGCCAGGATCAAGTCAGATAGTTCCCTGTATCAACATCCTATCTGCATTGAAGCCATCTGTCATCATTTTCAATATTGTTCTGTGCTAGATGGGCATCCTTTGCTTTTTTTGAAAGCAGTTGCATTATCTGCAAATACAACATCCCCAGGCAAAGAATACCATAGCTTTACCGCCCTTACTGTAAAGAATCCCTGCCTTTGTTTTAGTCGAAAGTGCCTTTCCTCTAGTCTTAGCCAATGACCTCTTATTCTTAGCTCAGCTCTTAATTGGATACTTCTTTGTATTGACCTTGATTGTATATGTAAATGGTAATCATATCGCCTCTTAGACGTCTCTTCTCTAATGTAAACAAACCCAGTTTGGCTTAGTCGCTCTTTATAACTCAGATCCTCCAATCCCTTTATCAGTTTTGTTGCACGTCTCTGAACCTTTTCAGTTCAACAATGTTTTGTTTTTGTTTTTTTTTAAGAACTGGCGCCCAAAATTGTACTTCATACAAGGATTTATACCTGTCCTATCTGCCCCTGCTCCCGCAAGGTTTATGCAAGGGGAAATATTTTCACTACACACTGGCAGAAGAACACCGTTTCCAATAAGGGCTGTATGCAGCAAGCCAGAGAGGAGTAATTCTAACAAACGCTAACTGCACTCTAGGGGACAATTACAAATTATAATTTGTTTAAATGGGACTAGGTGGTGGTGCTGTGGCAGTGTTGCCAACTGTGTTCTGCTAGGAAATAAAGTATAAAGGAAAAAGACTAGATTAATCCAGGTAGAGCTAGACACTAGATGTGTGGGAAGCTGGCTGAGCAAGTTGTATGACATTAGCAAGGCAAAATACCACTGCATGTGGATAGCATTCAATTTCGTTACTGTAGTGATGTCTTGCCCTACTGATCTCTGTAATACCAGGTTAAAAAAAGGTAGGAGGTCCTTGTTGGTCCCCTATAATGAGTCATATGTTTATGAAGCTGAATTTTATCAAATTTTTTCACTCCAAATGATTTTCCTGGATTGATGCACACTAGCTTATTGATTCTTGGCTCAGTCGTCAGGACGTGGACAGGTCATGTTTTCAGTATGACCTTAATTAAACATATGTAGCTCGGTCACAATGACTGCACAATTACCTGATTAAAGGAGCAGTAGATATTGTTTTTTTTTGGAGGGACAGGGTTTTATTTTGTGTGTGTGTGTGTGTGTGTGTGTGTGTGTGTGTGTGTGTGTGTGTGTGTGTGTGTGTGTGTGTGTGTGTGTGTGTGTGTGTGTGTGTGTGTGTGTGTGTGTGTGTGTGTTTTAGTATTTGTAATGGCAAACTATATGCTATAGACCTTTCTGCTGAGTAAAACGAAGGTGCTTCCACTGATCGGAGATGATTCGTTCAAAATGTATAACCTTTCATACGGTCACAAAATGGTGGAGCTTGTTACTATGACATTCTATAGTCAGTGACTCACCTGTCTCATAGAATGTAGTAACAGTCTGAACATCAGTAGAACTGAAGGTGGCCACCAGAGGTCAATGTAAACGAGTAAAACTAAACCAGAAAAAGAACCTATAATCATTTTGAAGAAACAAATATCCCGGTAGTGGAAGTACCACTGATTTACTTGGCAAGAAAAGTTCTACATTATGTGTCTTTGTCTTTGTTTACTTTTACATTCGGCATTGATATATGGATAAGCTTCTTTGTTGATGTGCTAGGAGGACTTACACTGAGAACCACTGCCTTAGCTGCATTCAGATAAATATGAACAGACCAACTCTGCTTTGTCTGTGAAGTGTCCTCTAATCCAAGATTGGTAACCTTCAGACCTCCAGCTGGTGGATACCACAACCCCTATCATCACCAATCCAGCCACTGGCTTCTTGGGATGGTGGGAGTTCTAATTCAAACAAACTGGATATCCAGATGTTGCCTAACCCTGCTCTAAATCTAGTACAGTTTAGCCTCTGCCCTTCTTACCACAGGGCAAGATAGGAGACCCGTGTTTTCTATAATTCTGTTCTAGATCAGCAAGCAACACACACAACTCATTCTAGATTAGCTCCCGAGCGTTGATGGTTCTCCAGGTGATACACCCCCAATAACCCTGGCCCTCATTGTTTCAGAGCAGCAAGAAACCCAGAGAAGCCCGTGAGGAAGAGGGGGCGTCCGCCCAAGAAGAAGAAACTTTTGGAAGAAGCTATGGTCTGGTAAGTGATCTTCAGGACGTTTTTAACCCTTTGAGTGCCAGAGAGGTATCCAACGCATTGCTGGGATCTTTTGCTAGTCATGAAAACAATGCTGAACTTTGGAAATGTGTTCTCAGTATTCACTCAGAACAGGAATGTACATGTCTTTATACATGGAAAACATACAGTACATTGAGTAAATATATTATATAGATGGATGGATGAAAAAAAGAAACAGAGAGGAGGGGGATATGGTAGGCAGTGAGTGGGGTATTATGGTAGGGTGAGAGTGGGAGAGATATGGGAGGTGAGGGGGGAGATGGAGAAGGGATGTGGGAGGGAGGCGAGGGGGGAGATGGAGAAGGGATGTGGGAGGGAGGCGAGGGGGGAGATGGAGAAGGGTTATGGGAGGGAGGCGAGGGGGGAGATGGAGAAGGGATGTGGGAGGGAGGCGAGGGGGGAGATGGAGAAGGGATGTGGGAGGGAGGCGAGGGGGGAGATGGAGAAGGGATGTGGGAGGGAGGCGAGGGGGGAGATGGAGAAGGGATGTGGGAGGGAGGCGAGGGGGGAGATGGAGAAGGGATGTGGGAGGGAGGCGAGGGGGGAGATGGAGAAGGGATGTGGGAGGGAGGCGAGGGGGGAGATGGAGAAGGGATGTGGGAGGGAGGCGAGGGGGGAGATGGAGAAGGGATGCGGGAGGGAGGCGAGGGGGGAGGGTGAGGGGGGATTATGGATGGGAGGGAGGGTTTATATGGGAGGGGGAGGGGAAGAGAGGGAATATGGGGGAGAGAGGGAGACTGGGAAAAAATGAAACACTTTGAAAAAATGTTATTGTAAAATATATAAACACATACACACTTTTATTTTTATACATTAACAGTGGTGAGACATTTCTCTTTTGTTTGCTCTCTAGTAAATACTCATAGAGTATCTATGAGAAGTTTGTTTTTTGTGTTTATGTGTCTGATCTCTTGCAGTGAGACGGCAGAGATCAAGGTTCCAGCTCCAGAGGAAACATTAGATAGGAAAGGTAAGGGTTGTTTCTTCCATTAGGAAGAACGATGCAATGATACTCTAATTTAGGGCTGTCCAAGTTCAGTCCTCAAGGGTCATCACCAGTACTGGTTTTAAGGATTTCCCTTCTTAAGCACAGATGAGCTGATCAATATGAATGAGCCTGTTGATGGCCCTTGAGGACTGAACGTGGACAGCCCTTCTCTGATGTTTAACTTGTGGGAGGGTCTGTGTGACATCATTCATATTGCTTGGACTAATTAAATTAGAATGTGGCATGTAATTTGTGCATTTTAGCTATCAATCTGCTTAATAGTTTGTGATTTTAGGTTGAGTAACTGGAAAATCTAATGCAGAGTTTTGTTCTCTGACATGGTCTGATAAAGCTGCTTAAAGGGATAGTAATACTTCGTTTTAACTTTATTTTATTTTGTAGGCATTAATAAAACATGAAGAATGATATAAAAATATAAGTCTTATCTCTCAAACCTTTATGGTTTATGAGATATTCACAAGCAAGTTCCCCTCCCCGCCCCTTTTACCTAGTGTAAGCCATCTCTTATCAGATGTGAGTCTGGTTGTATGACAGTACAGATAACAGAAGGGGACAATCTTCTTTGTATGAAAACAATGAAAGCCCTTCCCCCCCCTTGACAAGTTTTTCAGCTTTTTCCCTTATCTTAATTGAAGATTGTCCCTCTCTGCAGTCTACTTGGGCATCTCCCTTCTGATCTGGTTGAACAGGGGGGGGTACTTTGTTTGTGAATATCTCTTAAACCATAAAGGTTTGAGAGATAATAAGACATATCATTCTTCATGTTTTTTTAATGCCTACAAAATAAAATAAAGTTAAAATGAAGTATTACTATCCCTTTAATGAATATTCACATGTCCAGAAAATTGCACCTCTCCACCTTCATAATCCGTTTCCACTGGAGGGTTGGAATACATTGATAAAGAGAAATAGTCATGCAAATCCTCTTAAAAAAAAAAAAAAAAAAAAAAAAAAAAAAAAAAAAAAAAAAAAAAAATTATAATAATAATGTTAATTAAACTTTCAATCAATAGGAAAAAATGTTTGTAAAGTGATAGGGTACGCTTTAATTTACTTTTAACCACACATATATTAAAGGGGAACATTCACATACAGAAAACTTTTGAGCATTTGTTTAATTACATAAGAAACATTAGGAAAGGTGCTCTCTTTAAACTTAATTATTAAGATATTACACTTCAAAGTTCTCAACTTCTGCATACTGTTGCTGCGGCACGGCTCTCCGGACTTCCCAGCAGCCTGTCATTCTCCTCCCACCTCCCTCCCAGCTGCGTCCGGGAGCTCGTCCGCGCTTCATTTTGGTGTGGTGTGAACGTCTCCTAGCGTTACAGGAAGCGGCAATTAGAATTATACTGATGTTGCAGTAGTAGTATTATGAGGTTGCAACCTCAGTATAATGCTAATCGACGCTTTCTGTAATGCTATGAGCCATTCACACCACACCGAAGTGAAGCGTGGACGCGCTCCCAGGGGCAGCTGAGAGGGAGGTGGAAGGAGAATGACAGGCTGCTGGGAAGTCCTGAGAGCCGTGCCGCAGCTACATGCGGAAGTTGAGAACTTTGAAGTATAATCCTATATAATAATTTGCTAGGATGTTTGTCACGATGCAGTCATGCGCAGTTGAGACTGGCCACGTTCGGGCAGTTTCTACTACGCATGATTGCATCGCGTGATTGAGGTGACACAAGACTGCATCGCGTGGAGCAGTGAGGTAGCAGCCTCTTAACTCTTTGAGTGCCAGAGGGGTATGCAACGCATTGCAAAGCAATTTGTTGCGCACCCCTCTGGCACTCAAAGGGTTAACATTACCCGGACCTTGGCCCATGTACACGGGATTTTACACTAGTATCTTAATAATTAAGTAACAAAAAAAAAAGAGAGCACCTTTCCTAATGTTTCTTATGTAATTAAACAAATGCTCCAAAGTTGTCTGTACGTGAATGTTCTCCTTTAAATGCTGAGGGCGTCTGCATCTTTGTGACCTTGTCTTTCCTACACAGCCAGCTCCCTGGGTGAGGGCTCTTGGTCCCTCCTGTGCCAAACGGAGCAGGAATGGAGGGACATCACCGAGAGCTTCAAGGACAAGGTCTCGCTAAAAGAGCGTCAGCTCTACAAGCTTCTGAACGAGGAATTCCTTCCAGAGATTTGCAACATGATCTCTCAGAAAGTGAGTACTGGGATCTGCCTCCTGTTACTGTGGTATATGAAGCTGGTGCACGGTGTGTGCCATAAGAGTTGGCAGTGCATTTTACAACCTCTGGCACTCCATGGTTTTTACACATTGGCTTGAGGTATCTCCAGGGCCAGCGCCACCTACAGGCGAGGTAGGCGCCGGTCTAGGGTGCACATGTACTGGGGGAGTGGGCATGCAGCGGAAAAGAGCTGCGCCCGCACGCACCATGGCGGGAGCCGCAACACAGGTTTGTGTCGCTACTGCGCTCCCTCATTGCAGTCGGCTCTTTAGTAATGCAAAGCACACTGGGAGTCATGATCTCCCGACGCGCTCTGCATTACTGAAGAGAAGACTGCACGGGAGCTACAGGTATGTGATGGGGGGCAAGTTGGAGCTTCTGGGGGAGCCGACGGGGGGCAAGTTGGAGCCGACGGGGGGCAAGTTGGAGCCGATAGGGGACAAGTTGGAGCTGGTGGGGGGCATCTCTTATAGGCATATCCAGACCAGGGGCAGACTGGCCCAGGGGGCAAAGAGAGGACAATCGTGAAAAGAGGTAGGGTATAAGTAGGCAGGGTATAAAGGGGTGGGACACAAGGGGCGGAGCCAAATGGGTGGCAAAATTAGGTTTTGCCTAGGGTGACAAAAATCCTTGCACCAGCCCTGGGTATCTCTGGCATCTAAGAGGTTAAACTCCTCCATTGCAAGAGTAAAATGCAACAGGTTACACAGTGATTCTGTTGTGTGCCCATGGAGTTAATCCTTAAAAGACCAATGGGATACGCAACCCATTGATTCACAATTTGCAACATTTTACTGTGGGGAAAAAATAAAATTTAAAAAAATAGTAATTTTCATATATGTTTTCCACATCAGTACTCTTGTAAATCTCCTGTGGTTACAGACACATTGACTTTGTTAGCTCAGGACATACCATAATATCTTTGTTATAATACACACAATTTTACCCCTCTTCACCTTATGTGAAGTGTGGAGGGGTGTATTATACCCCAGAATTTTTGCCGCCTTTTTGCCTACCTTTCTTCCCACCAAGGCAATCAACTCGCATAAAATAATGCTTACTTTCACTGAAGCCGACATCTGCAGGCAAATACAAGCCTGCCGCCCGCTTCTTTGAAAGCCCTGTCAGGACCTTCCGCCTACTGTATTGCCCTGCAAGGACCTTTAGATCCTCACGGGGCATTACCATTGGCTGGAAGTGGAAGATTCTGACAGGGCATTGAAGGAAGAGGGCAGCAAATGCAAGCAGGGAAGATGTCTACTCCAGTGAAAGTAAGTATTATTTTATGCGAGCGGATTGTGTTGGGGTGGGAGTGGTCAAGGTATCTGGCAGCCCTCATAATTTTTTTTATGAGGAAAACAAGGGTGCGTATTATACGTAGGCACTCTTGTTTTCCCCTAAAATCTTAGGTATAATATACACCTGTGTATTATACACAGTGTGAATTATAACTGAGATTTTACAGTAATTACCTTTAACCCCTTAAAGAACCACCGTCATGGAATTCCGGGCTCCCCGCGTGGCTGCACGCCGTTCAGGGAGTCTGGAATCAGCGCAAAAAACAAACAAACAAAAAAAAAAAATGCTCCGTGGTCCTTGAGTGACCGCAAAGTACATGCGCGGCCGGTCCTTAAGGGGTTAAATGCTTCCCCTGGGACAGATCTGAAATAATCAGTACTTCTGGTCCCTTGACATACCTAACCACAAAATGCTGTGGATCTACAAAAATATAAACTGGGGTTGCCCAAACCTTTTCCTCCAGAGCCAGACTGGGAAAAGAACGATGGCCCATGTTTATACAAGCAAATTGGAGTTATTCCGGAGTAAACCAGCTGCACCATAGGGGACGTATAAAAAATTCCTAAATTGCTATGCACTTGAATACAGTTTTTTTTAACCCCTTGAATGCTAGAGTGAAGACCTTGCTAGAATTCAGGGGGGTTAACCCTTTGAGTGCCAGAGGGGTACACAACACATTGCTTTGCAAAATCATAATTATGTAAATTACATGTGGTGCAGGGCTTTTTGTTCTGAACAAAACAAGTGTAGTCTCCATTCTGGGAGAGGTTTCTTGCAAAGGTTATTTGACTTTATTTCAGGATGTTCTGCTGCCAGGTGAAGCTGTTTCTATGGAAAGCTCTTGCCTGTGACACACAGCTCTTCACAGGTAGCAATAGCAACAGCTCCACCTGGCTGCGACTCAAAAAAATAAATAAATAAAACTAAATAAAAAAATAATAGTTATAATGGAAGTTACTTTTGTAATAAAGTTTGACTGAAACAAGTACCCTTGTTTCCTTAGCAGAAAATGTCTTACATCAGTGGCGTAACCCTCCGCCTGGTGCCCGCAATCTCCCTCTGGTGCTCCAGTAATGCAGAGTGCTGGGAGATGACATCATCTCCCAGCGCTCTGCATTACTAAGAGAACCGCGCGGGAGCTCCAGGGAGGAGGCAGGAGATGGGGACATTGTGGAGATTGAGGGCCATTGTATAGGGGGTCAGTGTGGTTGAGGGGGGCCAATGTGGTGGTGGTGGGGGGCCATGGCACTTCTTGCACCAGGGCCCAGAAGCTTCTAGTTACGCCTCTGTCTTACATATATTTTGAAAATAGAAGTTTACTGTCCCTTTTAACCCATTGCATTTGATACCCCACTTTCTCTGTTAGAGGTTACAAAAAAACGCAATAATCCCTTCCTTTTAAAGGGATAGTAATACTTAAAAAAAAAAAAAAAAAAAAAAAGAATGACTATCCCCATGTTGTAACCACTAAAAAACTGAGTTAATGAGACCAGCGGCATCTATGAAACCTTTATGGTTTGAGAGATATCCTCTTTCAAAATTCAGTCTTTTTGCCTTCCCCTGATGTCAGCATTCTAGCTGACAGCAGGGTAATCCTCTCCTGGGATCAGCCGGCGGCTTTGCAGCAGAGCGGAGATCGCGTTAATAAATAATAAAAAAAAAAAATCCGTCACTAAAAGGTCTTCTACATGTGCGTGGTTTGCAAGCAGACGTAGAAGACTTTTAAGTTAAGGATTTCTTTTTTATTACCGTGATCTTGGCTCTGTTGCAGAGCCTCCGCTGGTCCCAGGACCGGGTTCCCTTGCTGTCAGCTAGAATGCTGACGTCAGGGGAGAGGGAACTTTGAAAGAGGATATCTCTAAAACCATAAAGGTTTCATAGATGCCGCTGGTCTCCTTTAACTCAGTTTTTTAGTGGCTACAACATGGGGGATAGTAATTTTTAAGTATTACTATCCCTTTAAGTAGTTCAGCTCCAAATCATTGATGACTGTGCTAAATTAGACAGTACTGCCCTTTTGAAGTGGGGTAAGTGTTTGTGAGAGGTTAATATAGTTTGTAAGTTAATCTAGTTTGTAATATCTGTCACAAAAAAAATATATTGTGTACACACACACAAAAAAAAAATCAGACTGAGTTAACCCCTTAGTGACAGGCGACTTACCTGGTAAGTCCAGGAAGTCTTTTGCTATAATGGAAAAAAAACAAACAAAAAAAAAACTGTCATTAAGGAGTTAAAATGGGGCTGGAGCAATGTGTTGGAGACCTCTGGCAAGAGGTTAGTTGCCAAATTGAAATCAATGGTAATTTTTACTTCTTCCCTCTAATAAAGTTGGTTTGCCCTAGAATTTCTCCAATTTTTTCATTATACATATGTCCCAATGTTACTGCTGTACAACATGTGGCACTCCAGCTGCTGTTGGACTACAACTTCAATCATTTTTATTCCAGCAACAGCTGAAGGGCTGCAGGTTTCCTGTCCATGCACTGGGGATGTGGACGTGGGGCTGTAAGGCAGGTTTGGGCAAACTGACGCCACACAGCTGTTCAGGACTACAATTCCCATCCACCCTAGCCAGCCAATGGCTGGCTGGAGAGGATGGGAATTGTAGTCCTGAACAGCTGGAGGGCCTGAAGTTTTCCCATCTCTGATGCATGGTGATGTATTTAGTATATGATTCTGTACATGTTGCCATTGACTCTCCTCTTCTTGTAGGAGACAAGAATCCAGAATGAACAAGCTCAGTTGGCTTCCAAGAGGATGTCCGAACGTACTGGACTGAGAACTTCTAGATATGGGGTGAGGAGCGGAGGATGAGACATTGTACTGTGAATCTACAGTGTTGTGTCAGGGTACCCTCTAGTGGTAGAAAGTGCTTCCAGCAGTTTGTATTGTTAATAGTGCTTATTGGAAGGCACTGTCATTCATTGCCCTCCAGACCTATAGCTGACTGTCTCTGAAAATTACACTTTACTTTCCTCATTAACTACAGGAGCTGTTTCCTGGTGTTCTGTCAACATCTGGATTATTTTGGGGTAAAATGAATGAAATCCACAAGTTAAAATTGAAAGTTTAAAGGGATAGTAATGTTTCATAATAAAAGCAGATCTAATTAATCATCATAGTATTTGGACTTTGGAGAGTGTTATTTCAGTTCTGTCAGAGTTGTAGTTCAAGAGTAATTCAATGACAAAGTGTCCCCCTCGCCCCTTTTACTGATGTAACACTGCTCAGCCAGAGCAGAAGGGAGGTGCCCAGGTAGACTGCACAGAGGGACAATCTTCAATTAAAATAAGGGAAAAACCTGAAAAACTTGTCAAGGGGGGCAGGGCTTTCATTGTTCTCATAGGAAGAAGATTGTCCCCTTCTGTTATCTGTCTGGTCTATGGACTGCATTCCACATCTGAGAAGAGATGGCTTACACTAGGTAAAAGGGGCGGGAGGGGAAACTTTGCTTGTGAATATCTCTCAAACCATAAATGTTTGAGAGATAAGATTTATATCGTTCTTCATGTTTTTTTAATGCCTATAAAATAAAACAAAGATAAAACTAAGTATTACTATCCCTTTAACAATAGTGTTGTTAGCCCGCAAAATTACCACATTACTCAGAAATCCTACTTCTGCTGAGAGTGATGGCCAGGCAACAGCACTTTAGAGGCATCTGTGCTCCTGCACTGTCAGTCCCTACCTGTTACCTTAAGGTACCATGCAGCGCCTCATAGAGGAGACTGGGACGACAGCGCATATGTCTGTTAGCAAAGATGTCTGTGCTGTTGCCTGGCAGTCCGTCTCGGCAGAAGTAGGATTTCTCCGTAACGTGGTAATTATGCTGGCGAATAGTAATATTTTATATTTTAAAATATCGCATTTGATATATTGTAGCTATATTGTAGATGTAAAAAAGAGATTACTTGAGGTTAGTCATATCTCTCTAACAGTTATGATTTGAGAGATAAAAGATGGCAAACTTACCTCCTCCCTCCCCTTTTCCTCACATGAGCTGTAAAGCTGTCAGAACGAGATTCAGGTCTCGCGACCAGACCGCGGCTTTCAGCAGTGCCAAAATAGCGATACTAAAAATAAATTTTGGAGCTGCTGAAGAGACGCCGTCTGGTCACGTAGCTAGAATCTCGTTCTGACAGCTTTTACAGCTCATGTCAAGAAAAGGGGAGAGAGGGGGTAAGTTTACCATTGTATATCTCTCAAACCATAACTGTTAGAGAGAGATAAAAAAAGAGATTACTTGAGGTTAGTCATATCTACAATATATAGCTATTATTTCATACACTACTTTACTATCCCTTTAAAGGGATAGTAATACGTCGTTTCATCTTTATTTTATTTTGTAGGCATTAAAAAAACATGAATGATATAAGTCTTATCTCTCAAACCTTTATGGTTTGAGAGACATTCGCAAGCAAAGTTTCCCCTCCTGCCCCTTTTACCTAGTGTAAACCATAGACCAGACAGATAACAGCAGGGGACAATCTTCTTCCTGTGAGAACAATGAAAGCCCTGCCCCCCTTGACAAGTTTTTCAGGTTTTTCCCTTATCTTAATTGAAGATTGTCCCTCTCTTCAGTCTACCTGGGCACCTCCCCTCTGATCTGGCTGAGCAGTGTTACATCAGTAAAAGGGGTGGGAGGGGGATACTTTGTCATTGAATTACTCTTGAACTACAACTCTGACAGAATTGAAATATCACTCCCCAAAGTCCAAATATTATGATGATTAATTAGAGCTGCTTTTATTATGAAACATTACTATCCCTTTAAGACACCAAATCGGGCTGAATTCACAAATGAACCTATATCATTCACGAAATACACTATAGGGCAATGAAGTCTGACCGAAAGCAAAGCCCATCCCAAACACACAGAGAGGTTACTTGATCTGAGACTGACGGGCAGGTTTCTTGCTTTAGAGGCATCTGTGAGCCATCAGTCCGTTCCTGTTACCTTAAGGTACAACAGAGGCGTAACTAGAAGCCGTGGGGCCCTGGTGAAAGAATTGCCACGGGCCCCCCTCCGACCACATTGGCCACCTCCACAATGCCCCTCATTATCCACATTGCCCCTCATTCTCCGCAATTCTCCTTCCACATTGCCCCTCAATCTCCACAATGCCCCTTCCACACTGCCCCCATCACAATGCCCCTCATTCTCCACATTGCCCCCCAGTCTCCACATTGCCCCCCAGTCTCCACAATGCCCCCATGGCCATATTGCCCCTACTGACCCCCCCATCCTCCTACCTCGAGTCCTTGGTGGTCTAGCGGTGTGTGTAACATGCCGAATGAGGAACAGACCTCTGACTGGTACACAAGATCCCGTGCGGTCCTTAGTAATGCAGAGCGATGGGAGATTGTCATCTCCCAGCGCTCTGCATTACTAGAGCACCGGCCGCCGGGACATCAGCTGTGCCGCGGGCGAGGGGGTCGCAGGGGGCGGCCGGGCCCCTGAGTGTGACGGGCCCGGTCACAGGTGCGACACCTATTGTTATGCCACTGAGGTACAAGGCGACCCTCCTAGAGGAGACTGGGACTGACAGCGCAGGTGCACAGATGTCTCTAAGGCAAGATGTCTGAGCTGATGCCTGGCCGTCTGTCCTGGATGAAGTAGAATTTCTTAATAACACTGTACGTATGTTGGATAATACTATTTCTACGCTTCTCGTTATAGGACTAATTATCGGGTGGAGGGGACTTTATTTGTGGTTATAGTTCTGCTTTACAATAGGAAAGGCACCAACAGTCTCTTCCCTGCCCTGGCTTTGTCCACCTGTCCCAGCTCCAGACCACTGAAACAATGATGGACCCCCTGGAGGGCTGGCTGTTGTTTGAGAGATTCTGCAGACACTCAAGGCATTGTTCCCTTGTTATCTGCAGACACTGTGGCACCCGGCATAACTCGACCAATGGAGATGGCAGGCAGGCTAACACAATATACAAGAAGCACATACTGTATACAATGAACCAAAACTGACAAAAGGTGAAACATAAGTAGTTGTCCTTACAGATTTTGATAGACATTAATCAGAGGCAACAAATCCGGCATCACAACATTCCCTTCATGTGGTTTCCCCAAAACTAGACAATACATGTGGGCAGACTAACACAATGCACACACAGCACCTATACATGGAACCACATATTACAAAATCTAAAACCTATGCAGTTCCCTTATGGATTTAGAGAGACATTAAAGGGATACTAATGTTTCACAAAAACAGCAGCTCCAATTAATCTTTATTGTATTTGAGCCACAGAGAGTGTTATTTCAATACTGTCAGAGTTGTAGTTCAAGAGTAATTGAATGATAAAGTATCCCCCTCCTACCCCTTTTACCTAGTGTAAGCCATCTCTTCTCAGATGTGGAATCTAGTCCATAGACCAGACAGATAACAGCAGGGGACAATCTTCTTCCTATGAAAACAATGAAAGCCCTGTCCCCCTTGAGAACTTTTTCAGGTTTTTCCCTTATCTTAATTGAAGATTGTCCCTCTCTGCAGTCTACCTGGGCACCTCCCTTCTGCTCTGGCTGAGCAGTGTTACATCAGTAAAAGGGGCGGGAGGGGGATACTTTGTCATTGAATTACTCTTGAACTACAACTCTGACAGAATTGAAATAACACTCTCCAAAGTCCAAATACTATGATGATTAATTAGAGCTGCTTTTATTATGAAACATTACTATCCCTTTAAATTCTATGTGGTGAAATATGGCATTACAACTTCCTGTGGTTCCTCTAAAATCAGGCAAAACACATTTTTCCTACCAGTTTCAGGGAAAAAAAGGAGTGGGGTTGTCCTCCCTGAGCGATCAGTGGAGGACAGGTTTTAACCTTTATTCATGCTCTCTCTCTCCCCCTACTCAGCCCAAGCGGGTATGGGAGTGTAATACAGGATAGAACGGTGTCAAGTTCAGCCAAGAGTGTCTGCATTAGAGGTCCGGTACTGTTCAGTTCCTGGTTGCTGAAAAGCTTTGCTGGAAATTGGCAAAAAGGCATCCTAAGTGACACTTGATATATCCAATGCACTGAGAATTAATTTGTTATCATAGGATTAAAATAGCGTGTATCTCTGCATTAACATCAACATTTAACAATACATTGTGTTTTTATTTTCAAGGATGCACATTTTTCTTTAATTTTAGCTTTTAAAAGTTGTACTTCTATTAGCATAGCTGGAAACTCTCCAAGTTTAACTGTTAATTACCGGGGCTCTGGGGCAGTAGCTGATTCTCCAGCTGTGGCCAGTTTTTATAAAACTCTGCCCACTTCTCCTCCTTCCCAGCATGTTCCGCCCACTCTCCGCCCTCTTCACTCCCTTCCCCAGCCTATTCCTCCAATAGTTTCATGTTGTTTTAAATCCCGCCCTGCCAGATTGGGTCATTTATCTTACCCAGCGGCAGCATAGGACTTCCTTCTCCGGGGAACCTATATTGTAAAGTTCCCAGGTATGTTTATTTTGGGGACTCCAACATGTCGGACTCCTTAGCACACCCTGATGGTTCAATACTTATACTGCATGTGCTGTTTCAGTTAACCATCATAATGAAATAGTACATGAATTATAGGTGTGCAGCCAGTAGTGTGTGTTAGGGAGTCAGACTCATTTTCACACACTGGGGAGTGATCATACAGGGTCCTTCTTTAAATTATTGAAATTCAAGAAAACTGTGCAAGAAAATGTATTAAAGGACCTTATGTATAAAGACAAAGTAGATCAGTTCTGGAGCAAATCAAAGTGATGTAAAACATCTTTAGTTCATTTATTTGTAACTATTGTAAAAACCAGTATACGCGGGCCAAACCTCCCGGCATTCTGTGCGCTCGGGCAGTCTCTACTGTGCATGACTGCATCAGACAAACATCCTCCCAGCATTCTGTGCTGTCAGGCAGTCTCTACTGTGCATGACTGCATCAGACAAACATCCTCCCAGCATTCTGTGCTCTCAGGCAGTCTCTACTGTGCATGACTGCATCAGACAAACATCCTCCCAGCATTCTGTGAGCTCGGGGCAGTGTCTACTGCGCATGACTGCATCGGACAAACGTCCTCCCAGCATTCTGTGAGCTCGGGGCAGTGTCTACTGCGCATGACTGCATCGGACAAACGTCCTCCCAGCGTTCTGTGAGCTCGGGACAGTGTCTACTGCGCATGACTGCATCGGACGAACATCCTCCCAGCATTCTGTGCACTCGGGCAGTCTCTACTGCGCATGACTGCATCGGACAAACGTCCTCCCAGCATTCTGTGAGCTCGGGGCAGTGTCTACTGCGCATGACTGCTTCGGACAAACATCCTCCCAGCATCGGACAAACATCTTCTCAGCATTAAGCATCAGACAAACATACACCTGGCCTATATATATATATATATATATATATATATATATATATATATATATATTATATATATATATATATATATATATATATAATCATTCCTGTTGTTAAGATCCCTATGGTGCAGTTGGCATGCTCCAGAATGGCTCTTCTTTGCCCTTATACAGAAGACCGAATGTATAATGAACTTACTAACAGGGAGACTTTTTTTTCTACTGAATTGACAGGTCCACTTTCAGTGTAAACTCGCAATCAGTGATTCTCAGCGTTCGTCATCAGGACGCACCATCAGTTCATGTTTTCATGACTTCCCTGCTTGATCACAAGGGAGTTAATCGGAGGATAGGTCATGTAACCTTTTGAATTCCATAGTTGTATGCAACGAATTGCATACCCCTCTAGCACTCAAAGGGTTAATCAGAGGTATCCTGAAAGCTTGACCGTTGGTGTGTCTCAAGGACTGGACTTGAGAATTGCTGCTCTAAATCCTTGATGTCATCATCAGCTTATCCCAGCATTGCTGAATTAACAAGGTGGTATCCTCTGTAGATACATATCTATCACCAGCATTACTTTTGTGGCAAGCTAAAGGGGTGCGGTTCGGGAGCAAACCAACCGCACCAAATCTGTTGAGGACCTTCCTAGCATTCAGATCAGAACTAACATTTAAATCAATGCAAATTTTTTAATTATTGTTCCCTAAAAAGCAACTGGTTTGTTCCAGAACTGCACCTCTGTAGCTTATTGAATATGGCTTCTCTACCAGTATCATTCATTCCAGGGTGAAAACCATCTTCTCACCTGATAAAAAAAAAAAAAAAAAAAAGCAGCTCCAATTAATCTTCATAGTATTTGGCCCATGGAGAGTAATTGAATGATAAAGTATCCCCCTCCCACCCCTTTTACCTAGTGTAAGCCACCTCCCCTCAGATGTGGAATCTGGTCACTTGACCAGACATCTCACAGCAAGGGACAATCTTCTTACTGTGAGAACAATGAAAACCCTGTCCCTCTTGACAGGTTTTTCCCTTATGCTAATTGAAGATTGTCCCTCTCTGCAAGCCATCTGTACAACACCCCTCTGTTCTGAGGTGAGCAGTGTTCCATCAGTAAAAAGGGGCGGGAGGGGGATACTTTGTCATTGAATTACTCTTAACTACAACTCTGACAGTACTGAAATAACACTCTCCATGACCCAAATACTATGAAGAATAATTGGAGCTACTTTTATTATGAAACATTACTATCCCTTTAAAGGCACAATAACACTTAATATGTAAAAAAAAAAAAAAAAAAATAAATATATATATATATATATATATATATATAATATAATTCTATTTAGTAGGGCTTATCCTCATGAGTAAAACAAGGGTAACATCTCTGCTGAGAGGTGTTTTATGCAAAAGTTATTGAGGCTCATACTTGAAATATTTTAGATGCAGTATCTCAATGGCCTGAAATTGTACCATGGCGCTGTTACTACATCATCCTAGGGAAATTTATGGTCAAGAGCTGTCTATAGGATGGTGTAGCAGCAGCGCCGTTGTACAATTTCAGGCCTTTGTGATACTGCACCTAAAAAAATTAAAGTTTGAGCGGCAATAACTTTTGAATAAAAGACCTCTGAGCAGTGGGAGTAACCTTGTTTTACTCAGGGGAATAAACTCAACAACTTTTTACATTTAAAGTATCTGTCTTTTTAATTCATCTCATTGATTGTTCTCTTCAGGGACTGAATCCATTGAGGAGTCATGAAATGGAGGAGGAGGAAAGGCAGCTTCTGCTGGTCCTGCAGAGAAAGGAGGAGGAGTTACTGGAGAAGGAGGAGAGGAAGCGACGAATGGAGGAGAGGAAGAAGTCTGTGGAAGGTGAGACAAAATGGAGTCACTCTTGCCTGGATTGTGTTGAGGATATGAGGGAGATTGGCACTGTAAGCCAATAAAATATGGAGGGCCGCAGATTGCCCAGGCAAGGATTTATCAAGCTGTGGGAAGAAGAGTATATCAAAACTGCTGCTTAACCCTTTGAGTGCCAGAGGGGCACGTAACCCTCTGGCACTCAGTCAATTCCATGGTCATTAATATGTTAAAGGGATAGTAATACTTAAAATGTAAAAAAAAAAAAAATATGTTGTAGGGTTTATCCCCCTGAGTAAAACAAGAGTACTCCCACTGCTGAAAGGTGTTTCATTCAAAATGTATTAATTTTCAAAGTTGAATTTTTTAGGTGCAATATCACAGTGGCCTTAAATTGTACAGTGGCGCTGTTGCTACACCATCCTATGGAGAGTTATGGTCCCGGGATCAGAGCTGTCCATAGGATTGTGTAGCAACAGCGCCTCTGTACAATTTGAGGCCACTGTGATATTGCACCTAAAAAATTCAACTTTGAAAATTAATAACTTTTGAATGAAACACCTTTCAGAAGTGGGAGTACCCATGTTTTACTCAGGGGGATAAACCCTACAGCATATTTTTTTTACATTTTAAGTATTACTATCCCTTTAAAGGGGATAGTAATGTTTCACAAAAACACCAGCTCCAATTAATCTTCATAGTATTTGGACTTTGGAGAGTGTTATTTCAATACTGTCAGAGTTGCAGTTCAAGAGTAATTGAATGACAGAGTTTCCCCTCCCACCCCTTTTACATAGTGTAAGCCACCTCCCCTCAGATGTGGAATCTGGTTCATAGACCAGACAAATAACAGCAAGGGACAATCTTCTTCCTATGAGAACAATGAAAACCCTGCCCCCCTTGACAAGTTTTTCAGGTTTTTCCCTTATCTTAATTTAAGATTGTCTCTCTCTGCAATCTACCTGGGCACCTCCCTTCTGATCTGGCTGAGCAGTGTTACATCAGTAAAAGGGGCAGGAAGGGGATACTTTGTCATTGAATCACTCTTGAACTACAACTCTGACAGAATTGAAATAACACTCTCCAAAGTCCAAATACTATGATGATTAATTAGAGCTGCTTTTATTATGAAACATTACTATCCCTTTAAGGATGAGGGATGTAATGCATAGGTTTACTGGATCCCTTTGTGTATTTAGTAATGATCTGTCATATTTCCCTGCTTTGTGTACGTATAAAATGGCATAAATACATATATTTGAGGAACACACACACACACACACACACACACACACACACACACACACACACACACACACACACACACACACACACACACACACCTATACTTGTGTATAAGCTTTTCCATCCTATATCTGCCCGTTGGATCCACCAGCCTTACGCTGCAGGGTGAAAATGGCCAATCTACCTGGTACACACTTATTGATGAATGAGTAGCAGATACAATCTGACCATTGAAGACTAGGTGCATGCATAAGGTAATCTTGTGATTTCCTTGTGCAGACATTTGTTGCTTGATTGATTCTCCTTTGGGATCATCATGGATACAGACGCAGTAACTTTCCTCTTCTACCCTCCCTCACAGAGCGGGCACGCAGGAGGAAGCTGAGAGAGGAACGAGCCTGGCTTTTGTCTCAGGGCAAAGAGCTTCCTCCAGAGCTGAATCAGCTTGAACCTGGCTCTCCTGTGAGAATGGATTACAGGACCAGAGACCTGTGAGTATTGGGGAATGGGAGGCTGCTCCATGGTACATATTAGTGTTATCTACATTTCAGATGAGTAGAAATGTTAGGACAAGAGGTCATAGTGTAAAACTAGAGGGTCAGAGGTTTAGATGTAATGTAAGAAATTGTTGATTCACTAAGAGGGTAGTAGAGAAGTGGAATAACCTACCAGAAGAAGTGGTAGAGGTTAATACAGTGAGGGAATGTAAGAATGCATGGGATTGGTATAAAGCTGTCCAGCACATGAGACAAGACCAAGGTCCAATCAAGATTAGTTTTTTCAGTAAGAAAATGGGCAGACTAGATGGGCTGAATGGTTCTTATATGGCTATATCCTCTTGATTAAAGTTTGCATATTTGAACGTTTAATGAAAAGCGATCTATGTGCCATGTTAGCCAAAAGACAAGCAAGTGTACAGTTACGCAGATATACATACTTGGTACTGTATGCTAATTGTGGTACCTGTGTTATTTTACAATTCACATGCTAATAAAGTTTTTTCAGTAATTTTTTTTTCATATGCTAATGAATGTGTTCAGTGATGTTTCATATGCTAAGGGTCAGGTCAGGATATCCCTGCTTGATGGCAGGTGGGTAATTGGTGACTCATTCATTGTGATTGATCTACCTGGATATAATCAGGAATGTCCTGAAAACCTGAATTATTTGTTTACCCTGAGAACTGGAGCTGAGAATCACTGGTTTAGATCAAAGGCAGGCAACCTATGGCTCCCCAGCTGTTTGTGGACTTCAACAACCACCATCTCCAACCAGCCAAAAAAACAGCTGGGGAAGCCATAGTTTGGCTACCCCAGGTTTAACCCTTTGAGTGCCATAGAAATATCCAGTGTGTTGCAATGCAATGTTAGGTACATCTCTGGAACTCTTTGGGTTAAATGGTACATTCTTAGCTGGCTCACATGTGGTATCTGCAAGGACAAAATGGACACCTCTTTCATCCACAAACTTATCAAGAAGTAATTACTACAAAATGTACTTTTTTTTAGTAATAGACAAGTACCAACTCCTAAAAATAACCCTCCACAATGAGTAACTTATTTTGGCCAAAAAATGGCCAAACGGCCCTTGAATTTTGCTCATCAAGAAACAGTTGACAGTTTCTAGCAGAACCACAGGATACAAGCTCCGCCCCATGGAGCAGTACACAATGGAGAACGGTTTGTCAGTGACTCACCTCTCACATAGAATGCAATAGAATAATTAAAGTCTGCCCACTAGTGGGCACTGTTTATGAAAAACAAAAGTTAAACTGTAATAATTATAAACATACTGTTTTACTCAGCAGGAAAAGTCATACATTTTCTATATTTGTTTAATGTTTGTGTATATGTGTGTGTGTGTGTGTGTGTGTGTGTGTATATATATATATATATATATATATATATATATATATATATATATATATATATATATATATATATATATATATATATATATATAATATAATATTGCTTCTCTATGTTGGCTCATGTGTTTGAAAAACAATCTCCCAGGAACTGTCATGTCCGCCTCCATGGATGTGACATCCAGAGCTGATTCAGAGTGTTCTGTCTTGGTAAACAAGGCACAAGAGAAGAATTCACAGGGCCATTAGCATTTTCAGGCCATAATAAGGGACTTGAGGAGGGTTACTCTTAGGAAGGGTCACTTCTCCTAAAAAAAAAAAAAATTGTATTAATTTTTTCCTCATAAGCTGTATAACATTGACAAGTAGATAACTCTCTTGAAGACTTGCGGTACATGTTTGCTTTTAACCTTTTGAGTGCCAGAAAGGTATCCAACACCTCTCTGGCACTCAAAGGGTTAAGTAACTTCATGTTATTGAATAGCAAGAATGTAACTCTGTTCTTTCCCCCCTACTCTATTAATCCTCAACCCCTCTTTACTCCTCTCCTATTCCTCCTCCTCGCCCCTCTCCTTCTTTCCCCACAATCCCCTCCTCTGTTCTCCTCCTCCATTTAGCTTCAGCTTTGAACTGGATGACCATTACACAGCGATGTATAAAGGTGAGTCCCCCCACTTTACATAATTTCTTCCATATGTAACTGCAATAAATCCTCCATTTGTGTCCTCTCTCTCCTTAAAGGGATAGTAATGTTTCATAATAAAAGCAGCTCTAATTAATCATCATAGTATTTGGACTTTAGAGAGTGTTATTTCAGTTCTGTCAGAGTTGTAGTACAAGAGTAATTCAATGACAAAGTGTCCCCCTCCTGCTCCTTTTACTGATGTCACATTGCTCAGCCAGATCAGAAGGGAGGTGCCCAGGTAGACTGCAGTGAGGGACAATCTTCAATTAAGATAAGGGAAAAACCTGAAAAACTTGTCAAGGGGGGCAGGGCTTTCATTGTTCTCATAGGAAGAAGATTGTCCCCTGCTGTTATCTGTCTGGTCTATGGACTGGATTCCACATCTGAGAAGAGATGACTTACACTAGGTGAAAGGGGCGGGAGGGGAAACTTTGCTTGTGAATATCTCTCAAACCATAAAGGTTTGAGGGATAAGACTTATATCATTCTTCATGTTTTTTTAATGCCTACAAAATAAAATAAACAAAGTATGACTATCCCTTTTAAAACGGAACTTTCATTAAAAATAAAGTACCCCCCCAAATCCTTATTAACATAGTAATACGCTTGTCAATACTTCTATTATGCTGATTAAGTGTGGCATTATTGAGAAATACAACTTGTTCTGCAGGCATCGGCTGCAGGGATCTTGCTGTAGGCGCTCTGTGCACCTGTGCCATCAGTCCCTTCCTGTACCTTAAGGTACCAAGGAACTACATTCACCAGTCCTGGAGGAGACCGGGATGGGCAGTGCAGACTCCCAGAAGCCTTTTAGGCAAGATGTCTGCGCTGATACTCGCTGATTCCTGCCAAAGAACTTGTATTTCTCAATAATGCCGGATTTATTTAGGATAATACTACTATTGCTACACATATCACTATTTAAAATAATGATTTGGGGGCACTTTAATTTTAATGAAAGTTCTGCTTTAATCTGAATTTAGTTGTCTGGTCACTGATTTATTGTTAACCCCCTGGGAGCCAGAAGGAAACAAGTACAAAAAAATAATGAAATAAAAATCTAATAACCTGCTGTCTGTGACCCCCCCCCAACCCATTAAGGACCAGAGGGGTTCGCAATGCATTGAGAAGCAATGCTTTGCACATTTCTGGCCCTTAAGGGGTTAAGGCATAATCCGGAGGCAGCGGGGAGATCTTTCTTAACATTTTAGAAAAGTTTATAAAACTCCTTTTTCCAATGTGTCAAGAATGATCTCATTCCCCTTATTTTAACCCTTTGAGTGCCAAATGCATGCAGTCTTTTGCACGGACTCTTCTCTTTTGGGTGCACTATTTCGCTCTTTCACTTTTTCTTTCGCACGCACTCTCTTTTGCATGCACTCTTTCTCTTGTGCGTGTGTGCACTCTTTTGTATGTTCGTTCTCTCGTGAGCTCTGTTGCATGCTCTCTGTCTCTCTTATGAGCTTTTCCTCTTGTTGTCTGTCTTGCTTTCTTACATGCATTCCCTCTTGCATGCGCTCTTTCTGCACTCTCATGCATGCTCTGTATTGCAGTCTTTCATACTCTGTCTAGTGTGCATTTTCTCTTGTATGCACACTGTCTTGAATGTGCTTATTCTCTGTCTGTCTGTCTTTGTTTCTCTTTGTCTCTTCTATATGAATGTGCCTGTCTTAGTTTAAGGTTGGTGGGTATTGCAATACCCATCAACTGAAGAGCCACATGTTGCCAACCCGGTTTGCCTTTACATCTGTTTAATTAGAACTGCAGGAGTTCAGTTGACCATTTGAGACTGCTGTGATGCTGAAACATTGAATCTTTATATTCTGGGTATAGAACCAAGCTCCAGGACATTTGTAATAAGGATAGGTAGTTTACATACTTTTGATGAATACGTTAAAATCTTGTGCTCCACTAGCACCCTCTACTGTCTGTTCTGTGCTATTACTGAGTGTAACCACTTCTCCTCCACAGTGTTGGAAGCGGTGAAGGCTCACAAGGATTCCTGGCCTTTCCTAGAACCCGTTGATGAATCATACGCCCCAAGTTATTACAACATCATCACGGTAAGAAAAGGGGGGGATTCCTGGACATATCTATAGCAGGGGGTAGTCGATTGCTGGACTTCCACCTGCTGGCAACCAAAACTCCCTTCATCCCCAACCGGCTATTTGTGATCCAGCAGTTGACAACCCCAGTTCTCTAAGTTCTCTTAAAGTGGACCTCTCACTGTAGATTTAAATTTTCGTATTTGAAAACGTCATTCAAAAACTGCCTGTATGTGTTAAATTAGCCAAAAGACCAGCATATGTCTAGGTAAGGATAATTTTATTCCTGAAAAGTGTCTCAGTGCACAGAGCATTTAATTAGCATATGAAATCTCACTAAAAGCTACATTTGCATACATTAGCATACAGCACTGCAGTTGGCTGACAATATAGAATGTTTCTTAAGCTCTGCATTGTCTGATCTTCTGGCTGACATTGGAAGGCCATTTTTAACCCTTTGAGTGCCAGAGGGTTAATGATTTTTACAAATAAGCAATCTTAAATTTAAAGGGATAGTAATATTTAAATATTACTAATCCCCCATATTGTAGCCATGTTAAAAAGAATTTAATTGTCCCCAGTATCATCTCTCAAACATTTATGGTTTGAGAGATAACTGCACGCAAAGTTCCCCCCTCCCTCCCCCTTCCCTGAAGTCAGCGTTGTACTGACTGCAGGGAAATCCGGTCTTATTTGCATCAGGTGGGTCTGCAGCAGAGCCGAGATCACGTTAGTAAAAAATAATTATTTCACTGAAACGGTCTTCTACATGTGCTTGCAAACCAAGCACAAACCAAGCACATGTAGAAGACCGTTTCAGTGAAATAATTATTTTTTTATTAATGCAATCTTGGCTCTGCTGCAGAGCCAGAAGCCTGTCGTACGACAGGCTTCCCCTGCAGTCAGCTACAATGCTGACTTCAGGGAAGGGGGAGGGAGGGGGAACTCTGGGTTCGGTTATCTCTCAAACCATAAAGGTTTAAGAGATGATCCTGGGGGCAATTACATTCTTTTTAACATGGCTACAATATGGGGATTAGTAATATTTAAGTATTACTATCCCTTTAAAGGGTCAGGTCCACTTTCATGTGACCAAAGTCTGTCCCACATAAAGAGAGATGACCCCCCCCCCCCCCCCCCCGAACTCTGGTCTCTTCTTAAACCTTTGAGTGCCAGTGTTACGCTGTGCATTGCGTAAATCCTCCTCCATTCAAAGGGTTAAACTAGTCATTCAGTCAGACCATGCTTTCTTTATACATAATGAAGCGAAAAGCTGTTCATTTCTGATGCAAAATAACTGTACAGGATGTTACAACATTTGTTGTGGACTTTTAACCCCCATGTATGCCAGAGAGGTTTCCCAATGGATGTAATCCAAGGGGTTAATTTTTTCAAAATACGATGTCTGATTGCCCCATAATTGCACCATTTTTTTACCTAACACTCTGGCACTCAATATTGCACAGGTTCCAACCTGACACTCATACACAGTCTCATACTTCCGCTTTAACCCTTTGTGTGTGTACCCTCTGGCACTCAAAGGGTTAAGGACCAGATGGATGTGCAAAGCATTTTCACTCTGCTTTCTTCCTTACAGGACCAAAGGGGGGGTAGGTAATCGGTGGCCTTCCAGATGTTGTTGGACTCCCATCATCCTCAGCTGAGATGATGGGGAAGTTTTAATCCACCAATAGCTGGAAGACAGCAGATTACCCAGCCGTGGTCAGAAGTTTTACCCATGATGCTAACTCTCACCTGGACCTTTGGAGCCAGAAACAATTAACAGATAATCCTTCAAGACAAGTTATCTACTGAACATAGGGAAGATGTCACTTTAAAGGGATAGTCATACTTAATAATTACTAATCCATATATTCGTTATATTAAAACGAAATGTATTGCCCCCAGTGCCATCTCTCAGACCTTTATGGTTTGAGAGAGAGTCTCTCCTAAAGTTGCCCCCTCCCTCCCCCTTCCCCAAAGTCAGCCTTCTAGCTGACTGCAGGGAAGCTGTTGTACGACAGTCAGGCGGCTCTGCAGCAGAGCCAAGATCGTATGACTGCTTCCCTGCAGTCAACTAGAACGCTGACTTCGGGGAAGGGAGGGGGCAACTTTAGGAGAGATTATTTCTCAAACCATAAAGGATTGAGAGATGACACTGGGGGCAATACATTTATTTTTAATATGACTAATATAGGGATTAGTAATTATTAAGTATTACTATCCCTTTAATATATGCAAAAAGTATTTGTCCAAGATTTACACAGCTGCATTCTAGTTGTACTGAGAACAGGAGCTGGGGTTGACATATTCACCAAGAAAGAATGTATTAATGTTTGTGTCAATATTTATTTATAATTATACATTTTTTATTTATTTATTTATTTTTTTAAATAAAGAAAATGTTTTACTAGGAAGAGTACATTAACATTTATCTCATTTTCTAGTATGTCCTGGAGATGCTTTTACAGTAAAAGTTACATATTTACACATATAGAAACAATATATATACACACATCCTATATAATAAAACGCTACGATGTTTGTCAGAAGCAGTCATGCGCAGTACAGACTGCCCGAACACGCCGCGGCTGATACGGAGCGGGATGCTCCAAATTCGGACCGGAGTCCTGTCTGCGCACCTTCCTGGGACAGCTTGTTGAGCAGAGGTTCCGGGCACCATCCGAGGCTGATGGGTGGCACTGTGGCCCGTGTACATGGGCTTTTAAACTAGTATAGATATAAACATATATACAAGAAAAATAATATACAAGAGTAAGGAAATTTGGTCTGTAATGTGATATCACATTTTTAACACCACTTTTGTGGATAGGAACAACTGTAGTTATATGACAAAAGTCTGGAATGTACCTGAATAACAAGGGGGCGTTAATTATGGATACAATCGGATGGGCAGTGCCCGAGGCACTGAGATTTAGTAACATTGCTACTGGTTACTGGTATTTTGTACTTTTACAAGTGGTATCCATGGTTTGTTTCTGGAATAACCCGGGTACTCTCTGTCCCCAGTGCCCTATGGATCTGTCCAGAGTGGAGCAAAGATTATGCTCCGGTCATTATCTCACCAAGGAACAGTTTGTCAATGACATGAAGACTATTTTCAAGAACTGCGCCAAATACAATGGGCAAAGTAGTGGTAAGTGCTGAGGAAGAGGGTGTGTGGGTTTCAGGTTTTTTTTTTTTTTTTTTAACGTTTAAACACACACACTTATAATTATTTTTATTTTTTTTTAATTTCAAAACTTTATTAAAGTAATCACATAATGACACATAGATCAGAAACAGAAAATCAAGTGATACAGCCAAAGGATACATACATTGCAGAGAGATACTGTACTAACAAAGAAAAACCGTCTTATACCATAAATATCAAATACTGGGATCTTTGATAAGAGTAGCTAAAGGGGAATGATATTGTAATTATTCATTTTTGTTATGTTTTTGGTTTTTACCCCTTGGAAGACTTCTCAAATGTCCAAGACGATGAGGGCTGTTATAAACTGCAAGTTTATTTTCATAATAACGAGCACATTGTAACTTTTACACTTTTAACCCTTTGACTGCCAAAGAGGTATCCAAGCCGTTGCGATGCGCTGGATACCTCACAGGGTTAAGAGACTGTACTCAAAGGAACAGTATCCTTTTATTTTTGACTCACCGTATTCTGCAAATGCCTAATATATACATACAATCTAATTGTGCATATATATATATTTTTTTATTTTATTTTATTCTAATTTATTTGTTGCACTTTATGTCCCTTGTGGTAACTATTTGGATAACTTTTTCTGACCGTCCAAGCAGGACAGTAATGCATTGTTACTCTCCCTGCAGCACTGAATGTTCTGTTTTGCATCTTGTTTGCTTTGTATCACTAAACATTCTATGTTCCCTGACAGAAAGCTACCTGGCAAACAGAACCAGGGTGTTCACTGTCATGGAACATAAATGTAAATAAATAAATATATATATATATATATATATATATATATATATATATATATATAAATATAAATAATATGCGGTTTGACAGTACATATTATTTACTTGCCAAATACGTAAAGTTAAAATAAAGGGTTTCTACTACTTTAAAAATAAGACTGGATTCGTAATTGGTAAACACCTTACTCAAAATTAAGAATAGATTGGTAATTTAAATGGGGTTTTTATCATGCCCCTGTGGCATTCAAAGGGTTAACCCTTTGGCTGTTAAAGGTCGAGAAAGCATTGAACTTTTAAATTGATCGGGATTGAGACTTTCTCTCTGCACTACTGTGCAGTTAATTTGCCCCAGACCTGCTTTTTTTTTTTTCCTGCCTTTTTTAGTGGCCTCTAATAAAATCCCACCCGGAGCATTTGAGATGACCTCTAATGCCTGTTTTCCTGTATTTCTGCTGGAATCCTTGAACACAGGGGTAGTCTAACCAGTGGCATAACAATAGGGCTCGCACTTGCAACTGGGCCCTTCACTCCAGCGGCCCTAGCCTCCCCCTGCTACCCTCTCGGCCTCCACCCGCAACATGCTGTGGCCAGCACAGAACTCTAGCAGCTGAGCGCCCTCTTCAGCTCTTTAGTAATGCAGAGCACTATGAGATGACATTATCTCCCAGCGTTCTGCATTACTGAAGAGAAGATCACGTGGGAGCTCCGGCAGTATAGAGGTCTCCTGCCACACCGCTGGACCACCAGGGAGATAGGAAATGGAGACTGGAGGGGTGGGGCAATGTGAGGGCAAAGTGGAGGAAATGTGGACATGGGGGGCAATGTGGAGGTGTCCAGTGTGGTGGGGGGGCCTGTGGCAACTTTTGCACCCAGGCCCGGTGGCTTCTAGTTATGCCTCTGACTACAACTCCTATCATCCAGAGTCATCCAGTGTAGGTAATGGGAGTTGTAGTCTACAACAGATGGAGATCAGAGACAGACCAAACCTGCACTAACACATTTACTCTGTGTTTCCTACACAGAGTACACGCAAATGGCGGAGAACGTGGAGCGATGCTTCAAAAAGGCCTTATTGAAACACCTTCCCGATGATGACTTGGAATCGGATGGGGATACCTGGATCCGCACAGACGAGAAGGAGAAACCCCAGAAGAGGCGGAGTCAGCCAAGAAGATCAAAGGCTGGTGGCTGGAGGAAGAGCAGGGAGGAGGGGGGCAGAAAGAGGCAGTCTAGCGAAAGTGGCAGACCTCACTCTCAATCTCCAAGGCCCGAAGAAAGAGAAGGGCATCTATGTCCACCCATGATAAACTCATCTGGGAGGCAACCGTACCCTCACCCGCTTCAGTATGGGGGCATGCCCAGGCAGTCACTGCATCCAGAGAAAATGGTAAGGCAATATACTAACTCAGGGCTGGAAATACAGTTCAGGCTTTCCTAGGCATGGAACCCTAGGTATGTTGGCTCCGCCCATGTCCACATTCCTACTGCTCATATGACCTTCCACCCAAAGTCCCTTTTACGGTTGCTTGGATGAGAAAACACCTTTATCCTATAACATACAAGTACATTAAAGGGACAGTAATGTCCCAAAAAAATGCTTATAGTTTTGTAGAGGAAAATTAAACTATATGCCACAAATCCTATCTCTCAAACCGCTATGGTCTGAGAGATATTCACATTCAAAGTAGGGTTGCACCGATACCGATACTGGTATCAGTGGCGATACCAGCATTTTCGCGAGTACTCGTACTCGCACAAATGCGGCCGATGCCAGCACCAATACCCTGTGTCAGGGTCGGTGCTGCAGAGAGGGAGCCTGGGGAGCTGCTCACAATGCTGCCTGGTCGCTTCTCTCCCTCCTGCAGCGTTGGAGCGTTGCCGCGGGTTACCATGGCAACGATCAAACGCTGACCTCTGCCGGGTCTCTCGAGAGAACAGCGAGCACCCGGCAGAGGGGAGGGTAAGGGAGGCAAAGAGATGGCAAGATGTGGGGCATCCAAAGCGGGTGGTGAAAGAGGCAGAGAGAGGGAGAAAAAGAGGCAAAAGGGACTAAGGGAGAAGAAAAAACAGACAGAAGGAAGGAAGGATCAGGAGACAAAAGGAGGGGGGCCAGGAAGAGGCAAAAGGAGGGGGGATCAGGAGGGAGAGAGAGGAAATGGTTGGGATCAAGAGTCAAGGAGGGGGACAAAGTGGGATCAAAAGGGAGAGAAAAAGCCAAGGCAAAAGGAGGGGGATCAAGAGGGGGAGAATGAAGCAAAAGGTGGGAATCAAGAGGGGGAGAAAGAGGGGAGAATCAAGAGGTTGTGTGTGTGTGTGTGTGTGTGTGTGTGTGTGTGTGTGTGTGTGTGTGTGTGTGTGTGTGTGTGTGTGTGTGTCTGTGTGTGTTTTTTGTGGTCATTTGCAAGTTTTCTAAGTACCTAAAGCATATATATATATATATAAATATGCTTTAGGTATTTGGAAAACTGGCAAATGACTGCAAAAAAGTATCAGTAATTGGTACTGGTGAGTACTTGGGAAAAAAAAAGTATCTGTACTCGGAACTAAAAAATTGGTAGCGGTGCATCTCTAATTCAAAGTTCCTCCCTCCCCTTCTCTTGATGTCAGCTGTTAAGCTGACAGCAGGAGATTCAAGTCAACTGCATCGAGGAGGCTCTTCAGCAGAGCCGAAATAGCATTATTTAAAAACAATCACTTCAATGGAACAGTCTAGAAAGTGTCCGTGCAAACCAGGCACACTTTGTAGACCTTTCCAATGAAGTAATTATTTCCCATTAACACGATTTCAACTCTGCTGCAGAGCCGCCGGCTGGTCCCCAGACCGGGCTGTCCTGCTGTCAGTACAGCACTGACATCACAAGAAGGGGAGGACGGGAGGAACTTTGAATGTGAATATCTGTCAAACCATAGGGGTTTGAGAGAGAGGATTTGTGGCATATAGTTTATTTTTCCTCTACAAAACTATAAGCATTTTTTAATGGGACATTACTGTCCCTTTAAAAGCACTGAACACCTTGGATGCTCAGGAATTTTCCAACTCATTTAGAAGCAATATTCTGGAAGATCTTTCTGGCATCCAAGAAGTTAAAGGGATAGTAATACTTCGTTTTATCTTTATTTTATTTTGAAGGCATTAAAAAAACATGAAGAACGATATAAGTCTTATCTCTCAAACCTTTATGGTTTAAGAGATATTCACAAGCAAAATACCCCCCCCCCCCCCGTACAGCCAGATCAGAAGGGAGGTACCCAGGTAGACTGCAGAGAGGGACAATCTTCAATTAAGATAAGGGAAAAAGCTGAAAAACTTGTCAAGGGGGAAAGGGCTTTCATTGTTTTCATACAAAGAAGAATGTCCCCTTCTGTTATCTGTCTGGTCTTACAACTAGATTCACATCTGAGAAGAGATGGCTTACACTAGGAAAAAGGGGCGGGAGGGGAAATTTTGCTTGTGAATATCTCTTAAACCATAAAGGTTTGAGACATAAGACTTATATCGTTCTTCATGTTTTTTTAATGCCTACAAAATAAAATAAAGTTAAAACGAAGTATTACTATCCCTTTAAGTAATGAGCAGTAAAGAGGTATGTAAAGTAGTATATAAAGCATCCACCATAAACCAGGAATGGACACCAGATTCAGAATCATTGGGATTGCTGTGGACATGCCCACAGTTTGATGTGAGAGTGACCTACTCTTCCTAATGTTGGGGGTATGGCTCTGTAAAAACTAACCAAGATTGCATTGCAAATGACCTATGTTAACTGGTTTTAGCTCAAAGATTCCCTTTGAAGTATATGGGAAAACTAGCAGAAATAATCAGTGATGGTTATCCGCAGACAGTGGTTGCCTATATGTCCCAGAAGCAGTAGTACAGTGTTCCACAGTAAGTGCCTTATCTACTAAGGCAGGTCTTGTGTCTTGCTACTTTAGATATCGAAACAGAGTCCTTAAAGTAGAATTGTCACTTTGTAACAAACAGGGGATTATGAAAGAGTTTTTAACCCCTTAACGAACGGCCGCGTGATCTGCAGTTAACGACGATGGGGCATTTTTATTTATTTTTTTATATATATATATTTTTTGGGGGGTCCAATGGATGGATTCAGGAGTCCCTGAAAGGCATGCAGCCTTCACCGACTTGCCAGGACCATCATGGTTCTTAAATGCAAGTTTACCCAACTAAAGTCCTCCCCACCTAATTAGGCATCTAGCGATAAGCTAAACATTCAAACTGTTATGCAGAATAAAGATCACATTAGTCAGAAATCCTTCCTCCGTGACACTGACATCCAGGCAACGGTGCTCTAGAGGAGCCTATGCCATCAGTCCTCTCTGGTACCTTAAGGTACCAGGCAACTGCTTCTTGAGGAGACTGGAACTGACGGAGCAGATGTCTGTTGGCAAAGATGTTTGCACTATTGCCTGGCCGTCCGTGTCGGCTGAGGAAGGATGTTTGACTAACGAAGTCTTTATTCTACATAACAGTTTGATTGTTAAGTTTATCGCTAGATGCCTAATTAGGTGGGGTGGACTTTAGTTGGGTAGATAGATCCCCTTTAATGCTAGAGAAATCTTCAGCTAATTTCTTTGCAGTGTGTTGACAATGCCTAGCCACTAAAGGGTTAAAACATAAATGGGGGGAGATGTTAAAATTGCACTCCCTTTAACAGTCAAAGGGTTAAATTCTTCCTTTCCTGTGTATTTTGAGCAGCCGTCTGCCCCAGGGATGCACGCTCCTTTGAGAAGCTCGGAACCCGGCCTTGGTTACGGAGCTATGAGATTTCCAGAACCCCATCTGGGGGATCCCATTCAGCAGACCCAGAATTACGGCATGCAGGTAACCATGAAATTCCGCTCAAGGACAAGACACTGTCATACTCCAATGTAAATAACAGTAATACTAGCAAACATTCTAGAATCCCCCATCCAGGACCTTCATGGTCAGGAGCTTGGTTCTACCTTTAGAATAGTGTTGAGTAACGGGCAACTCTGATTACGGCCCTCTGAGGCTTTTTTTTGTGTCCCCCAGTCTGCTCTGGTACAGTTGGAAGAAAAGATCATTTCCTTAATTTTTATTATTATTATTATTATTATTTAAACATTTCAAGCATCTTGACTTTATTCTTTTGCAGAATAAAGTTAAAATAAAAAAGTGAGTCTATCACCCCAAATCAGCATTGATTAACCCTCTGCGTGCCAGAGAGTTATCTCGTTGGATACCTCCAGCACACAGAGGGTTAATATATATTTTAAATGCCATGGACTTAAAACTAGCATCTGTAAAAATTATTTTAGTTGACATGCCTAAACTTGCATGTGTGGACTAATCCGACACGTTGGTTAATTTCTTTGGAATGAGACACCAGCGCTCAGGCAGTTAATTTATTGAGATTACTGCTCCCAGGGTTTCTATTCAGGAACATTACCTCATCTCTGGCCATTTACAAGATAATACAGCATTATCACTGCTGAGACTCCTATGAGTATGGCTATGGTATTTGGAGTCGGGGAGCCATGGATAAGCCCGTGATTGATTGATTGCTGTTCTCACAGTATAATATTTAAAGTGGAACTTTCACTAGTGTGACATAGCACGGCAAATGATAATTACATTGGCGATATGCACACACTTAGTTTTATTTTCAAGTATAATTGCGGCATTATCGAAAAATAGAACCTTTTAAGCAGACAGGCAGCGGGGAACAGTGCAGACATCTTGCAGAGCTGGCATCTCTGTGTCTGCACTGTCCGTCCCCTTCAACTCCACGATCGGTGAGTTGAATGCCTTTGTGCCTTAAAGGGATAGTAATACTTTGTTTTAACTTTATTTTGTAGGCATTAAAAAAACATGAAGAACGATACAAGACTTATCTCTCAAACCTTTATGGTTTGAGAGATATTCACAAGCAAACTTTCCCCTCCCGCCCCTTTTACCTAGTGTAAGCCATCTCTTCTCAGATGTGGAATCCAGTCCATAGACCAGACAGATAACAGCAGGGGACAATCTTCTTCCTGTGAGAACAATGAAATCCCTGCCCCTTTGACAAGTTTGTCAGGTTTTTCCCTTATCTTAATTGAAGATTGTCCCTCTCTGCAGTCTACCTGGGCAGCTCCCTTCTGATCTGGCTGAGCAGTGTTACATCAGTAAAAGGGGCAGGAGGGGAATATTTTGTCATTGAATTACTCTTGAACTACAACTCTGACAGAACTGAAATAACACTCTCCAAAATCCAAATATTCTGAAGATTAATTGGAGCTGCATTTATTATGAAACATTACTATCCCTTTAAAGGGGAACTTTCACCCCTTAATAACTAAAGCTCCCTTTACTGCTGACCTGGCGACTAGCTGCTTAGTAGCGCTAGTCGCCAGAAAACTTACCCCGTTCTCAAGATTTCGCCGTTTGAAAGGATCAGGAAGCACGGACGTCTCTTCACAGTGACGTCCGTGCGCCTGCGCTGTCAGTCCCTTGTCAGTCCCTTGTGCACCGTACGGTGCATACGGTGCACAAGGGACTGACAAGGGACTGACAGCGCAGGCGCACGGACGTCACTGTGAAGAGACGTCCGTGCTTCCTGATCCTTTCAAACGGCGAAATCTTGAGAACGGGGTAAGTTTTCTGGCGACTAGCGCTACTAAGCAGCTAGTCGCCAGGTCAGCAGTAAAGGGAGCTTTAGTTATTAAGGGGTGAAAGTTCCCCTTTAAGGCACTGGAAAGGACTGCCAACTCAGGTGCACAGAGCGCCTACAGCAAGATCCCTGCCGGTGCCTGTCTGCATAAAAGGTTCTATGTTTCATTAATGCAGCAATTATACTGGAAAAATAAAAAAAATAAAAAAAAAATCCTGTGCATATCGCTAATGTAATTATCATTTGCCACGCTATGTCACTCTGGTGAAAGTTTCACTTTAAAGAGACATTTTACAGATGCTAGTATGAGGTACAGGGTACTTAACCCTTTGAGTAACGCATTGCATAGCAATGCGTTGCATACCCCACTAAAGGGATAGTAATGCTGATGAGAGGTGTTTGGTCAAAATTTATTACAGCGCAAACTTTAATTTTTTTAGGTGCAGTATCTCAGTTCCCTGAAATTGAACAGTGAACCTAGGGAGATTTATGACCAGGTCTGTCCGTAAAATAGTGTAGCAACAGCGCCACAGTACAATTTCAGGCCACTGAGATACTGCACCTAAAAAAAAAATTCAAGTTTGAGTTGTAATAAAATTTAATAAAACACCTCTTAGCAGTGGGAGTAACCTTGTTTTACTCGGGCGGGGGATAAACCCTATCCCTTTAAGTGTGTATAACCCCAGTTTTTAAGGGGCTGGTGTTCCTTTAAAGTGGAACTTTCTTCTTATATAAAGTCACACTGCGATAATTGAGCAGGTAGCGACTAGCTTTATAATCCGTCTATTACCTCTCGGAAGTAGCTGATTGTTCAGTAATCCTGTATCTTAGGAGACTGGAAGCCAGGCATCAGTGCAGACATCTTGTCTGCACTGTCAGTCCCGGTCTCCTGTAAGAAGCATCTCAGTGTGCCACATGGTAACCAATAGGGACTGATAGCGGAGGCGCACAGACTGCACTAACCTGGGCGTCAGTCTCCTAAGATAAAGGATTACTTTACAATTGGCTGCTTCTGAGAGGTAATACTTATTATAAAGCTAGTCACTACCTTCTTAATTATTGCAGAGCAACTTTATAGAAGATGAAAGTTCCGCTGTGATGTCAGGTAAGATACAATTGACACAAATAAAACAGTGGATCACACTGGAAGATAGCAGTTCATCAGAGTAATTCCTCAGATGTAAAATCCATTAAACTTTATTGCATAGCATAATTAAAATCATACCTGCTTCTTCACACAAATATGGTATTGAAGGGAGCCTTATGGAGTGGCAAGGTAGTAAGCAGCGCAAGTTGTAGGGGTCAGTGCCTTTCACACCTTAGAGGATCTTAATCATGACCGTAAAATAAAATTGACCACCCTTCCCTGATTCTTTCATGGTAGCTCATTCTCTGCCAGCTGATCTAATGTGCGACTCTTTGATTATTGTTGGAACTAAAATTCCCATCACCCTTAGTTGTAGTCAGACAGTATGTGGCTTACTAGATGGCGTCTTTAAAACTCATTTTATCCTCTAATTTCAGGCCACTCCGTGTCCTACTGAACTGGTCAGTCCTGAATCATCCGAGAATAAACCGATCGATTTCAGACAGTCTCAGGTTCCCCGCAATGCCCCTGCATCTTCCAGAGTAGGAAACCCTCTGCAAGATGGCGGTTTGCACCCTCATCCTCCATTCACAATGGGATATATGCCTCAGATGAGATCACCTGTTCCTGAGGGTAGATTCCCCCGTCCTGGCACCGCATATCCTCCCAATAGATATGGACCCCCACCTGCTATGTGGAATGGAAATCGTCCCCAGAGACCTGGTCCTCACACCTTTCCTCCGTCTATGGACCCTCGCATGGCAGGGCCCCCTGGTTTGAACTACAGTAGCAGGAACACATTCGGTTCCCCAGGGAATTCCATGATGGACAGCCCAGAGATGGTGGCAATGCAGAGACTTTCCTCCCTTGCTTGTCAATCGAGCTCGGCCTACCCCTCCCAGCCAGCACCAACACTTTACCAACCACCCACAGACAAGCCCAGGACAAATAATGGAGATGACCTGTGCCTGGTTCCTGACAGGAAAGAGACCAGCACTACTGACCCAAAAGATAAAGGTAGAGCGTGATCATTGAACAAATGTGAGCACACACACTGTGGACAGAAGTTCAGTTCCTGTTGCTGATAGATATTGGAGTTTAGTTCCTGCTGACTAAAACAAGGGTACCCCATACTGCTGGGTAACTTGAGGCCCTGCAAGTGTTGAGACCTACAATTCCCATCATCCTTGCCATTCAGCATCTTTTTGCGAATAATGGGAGTTGTAGCACTCGACAGCTGGAGGGTCTCTGTTTTTCCCCATATTTATTAACTTCTTAACGACAGATGATGTGCCAGGGCCATCAACTGTGAGTGTGCTTTAAAGACCAGTGACAGTCCTGGCACATCATGAAATTCTGGGATGGTAGCACGGCTGCTGTGGTCCTCTAGTGCCTCCCACACCTGGACCATAAGGGGTTAAACCATTAGCAACAGTGCTGCCTGGTGTGCATACAGTTAATTCTGTTGCTTACAATAGTATCGATGAGCCATTGGTTACAGTTCTCCTTAGAATATGATAATAATGGTTCCACAGCTTCATGACAGTTTAAACCAGTGGTTCTCAACTCCGGTCCTCTGGACCCACTAACAGGCCAGGATTTGATAATTTCCTTGTTGGAGCACAGGTGAGTTAATCAATGTGAATGAGCCTCTGATCACATGATTTCCTTGTTAGAACACAGGTGAGTTAATCAATGTGAAGGAGCCTCTGATCACCACACCTGTGCTCTAGCAGAGAAATCCCTAAGTCCTGGCCTGTTAGTGGGTCCTGAGGACAGGAGTTGAGAACCAGTGGTTTAAAGGGATAGTAATACTTAAAATGTAAAAAAAAATATGTTGTAGGGTTTATCCCCCTGAGTAAAACAAGAGTACTCCCACTCTGAAAGGTGTTTCATTCAAAAGTTATCAATTTTCAAAGTTGAATTTTTTAGGTGCAATATCACAGTGGCCTGAAATTGTACAGTGGCGCTGTTGCTACACCATCCTATGGAGATTTATGGTCAACTGACCAGAGCTGTCCATAGGATCGTGTAGCAACAGCGCCACTGTACAATTTCAGGCCACTGTGATATTGCACCTAAAAAATTCAACTTTGAAAATTAATAACTTTTGAATGAAACACCTTTCAGCAGTGGGAGTACTCTTGTTTTACTCAGGGGGATAAACCCTACAACATATTTTTTTTTACATTTGAAGTATTACTATCCCTTTAAACTGTAATCACTTTTGGATAAAACAGCTGCTAAAAGTGGAAGTACCCTTGTTCTGCTCAAAAGGCAAAGTCCTAGAAAAAAATAGTATGTAAATAAGGCTTTACTTGCCCTTTTACTCCTTAAATACCCTTGACGTTCCTGGCACCTCATGGGTAGATCTGCTTTAAGGATCCATGACATGCTAGGACCATCATGGAATTCAGGGCTCCCAGCGCAGCTGCACGCCATTTGGGGAGCCCAGAGCTGGAAGCTACAAAAAAAAAAAAATGGTCCGTTGTCCTTAAGGGGTTAACGCGGAACTATCACTCAAACTAAAGTGCCCCCCAAATCATTCTGCACATAGCGATGCTCATATCAATACTAGTATTATGCTGAATAAGTCCAGTGTTATTGGAAAAATCCAGCTCGATCTGATATGCACAGACAGGCATCTTGCTGTAGTGGCATCTGTGCACCATCAGTCCCTTCCGGTACCTTAAGGTACAATGCAGGGCCCCTCACCAACCCTAGAGTAGACGGGGACTGACAGTGCAGGCGCATAGGTGTCTCTTCGGCAAGATGTCTGAGCTGATGCCTGCCTGTGCGTCTTGGATCAAGTTGGATTTCTCAATAACGTGGGACTTGTTCAGAATAATACAAGTGTTGATATGCATATCCCTATGTGCATAACGATTTGGGGGGGACTTTAATTTGAGGGATAGTTCCACTTTAAAGTGGTCCTGTTACCTCTTCATCTTTTAGCCTCATAACTATACCTGGGAACTCTCTGGATTTGCCCTGGAGACTCCAGTTTTGACAGAGCTTTACCGGGCCTCCGGGGCAAAGGCTGAATCCTCCGGATGTGGGAAGTTGCAATTGAAACTCTGCCACATCTGCTTTTTCTCCCGCTGTTCCTCCGTCCCCAGCCTTCTGTGTGATACCTTTAAGCCCGGCCCCCCCACTCGTGTCAAGCCCCGCCCCTTTTTGATGCGATTAGTGTCATTTTTGTCTCCTCCTGCTGAACAGAGGACTCCCCTCCGGGTAGCCCTCAGATGGAAGTTCCCAGTTATGCTCATTACCCTTTGAGTGCCAGAGAAATATGCAGTGTCGCAGTGAGTTGCATGCCTCCCTTACATGCAAAGGGATAGAAGTATCTATTTAAACTGACTGTAATTTTTTCTTTTTGTTCTGTAAACTCTTTAGAGATTTTTTTTTTAATTAACATTTTGGGGAATCTAATCTCAGCAGAGCTTTGTTGACACAAATCTGCATAATTACTCACATGTCCAGAAAATTACACCTCTCACCAATCTTAGGGTGCTAAAGCCTATCACTATCCACCAGAGGGGGTGGAATAAATTGATAAAGAGGAATAATCATGCAAATTCTTTTGACATGGAAGCTGTCATTGAATGGAGGTATTTGAAAGAAGACAGGTCATCTTTAATCCTTAGAGTGCAAAACAATGCCTTGGATATGCATCTGGCACTTAAAGGGTTAAAAGAATACCAAGTGTGTGTGTGTGTGTGTAATATGTATGTATGGTATGTATGGTATGTGTGTGTAAACTATTTCGTTAAATGGATATTAATGTTTCACAATAAAAGCAGCTCCAATTAATCATCATAGTATTTGGGCCATGGAGAGTGTTATTTCAATACTGTCAGAGTTGTAGTTCAAGAGTAATTCAATGATAAAGTATCCCCCTCCCTCCCCTTTTACTAATGTAGTACTGCTCACCTCAGAGCAGCAAGACTGTCTGGATGGATCACAGAGAGGGACAATTTTCAGTGAGCCTAAAGAAAAACCTGTCAAGGGGGGCAGGGTTTTCATTGTTCTCACAGTAAGAAGATTGTCCCTTGGTGTGATCTGTCTGGTCAAGGGACCAGATTGCACATCTGAGGGGAGGCGGCTTACACTAGGTAAAAGGGGCAGGAGGGGGATACTTAATCATTCAATTACTTTCGAACTACAACTCTGACAGTATTGAAATAACACTCTCCATGGACCAAATACTATGAAGATTAATTGGAGCTGCTTTTATTGTGAAACATTACTATCCCTTTAACTTAGTAGTAAACATCATTATTTTTTACATACTTGATTTTTTTTTTTTTGTCATGAAAAAACTATACCGTAAAATCTCGGGTATAATATGCACAATGTTACCCCACTTCACCTTATGTGAAGTGGGGGGTGCATATTATACTCAAGAGTTTTTTTTATTTAAAAAAAATTAAGCCGGCCAGAACCCTTCCCTCCCTCCCCTGGCACTATCCGATTCTAAAATGCCACTTACTTTCTTAAAAAGACAAGTCCCCCCATTTGGAACATTATCAGGAAACATGTAAACGATGTGAATCTTCCTCTGTGGGTGGCACGCTTGCATTCGCCGCCCGACTTCCTTCAATTGGTTTTCAGGACATACCGGCTACAGCCAATGGTTATGCCTTGTGAGAATCTGAAGGTCCTCACAGGGCAGTACTATAGACGGAAGGAATCGGGGGGGTGAATGCAAGCGTGCCGCCCGCAGGGGAAGATTCACATTGTTCACATGTTTCCTGATAATGTTGAAAATGCGGGGACTTGTCTTTTGTAGAAAGTAAGTGGCGTTTTAGAATCGGATAGCTCCGGGGGAGGGAGGGAAGGGATCTGGAAAGCTTAATTTTTTTTCTTAAGAGGGGAAAACAAAGGTGCGCATTATACATAGGCAGTCTTGTTTTCCCCTAAAATCTTGGGTATAATATACACCTGTGTATTATACACAGGTGCGTATTATGCCTGAGATTTTACGGTAATTGTGATATTTTCATTGCTGTAAGATGCTTCAAAAGCTATTTCAGCTCAAACAGACATCACAATGCATTGTTCATTCACTTCCTGTGGAGAGCTGGGGTGGGGGTTAACCCTTTGAGTGCCAGAGAGGTACGGAACGCATTGCAAAGCTGTACTCCTTTGGCACTCAAAGGGTTAAGGTGGGATATGGCAGAAATGGCTTCTCCAGAAATATCACTTGTCTGCTATCCTATGTTATTGTATGGAGCCTATGCACTAAAATCTCCTAGGTTGGAGAAATATTAGTTCATTGGCTCCATAGAATAACACAGGAAATGGAGAAGTGATATCACTGGAGTAGTTGGCTCTGCTTTGTCATCAATTTATCACACCTTACTGCATCCTCCCACCCCGTGCCTATAGGGTTGCCACCTTTTCTTCAAAAAAAATACCGGCCTTGGCATTCCCTTCCTAGACTTAACATTGGAAAGAAGCCAATTTTTTTACCGGCCTGCCGGTAAAATACCGGCTGGGTGGAAACCCTATGTGCCTAGCTGTTTCTCTGAATAAACATATAGTACCATCACCACCTAGTGGTAACTTCATGAATTGAATTGAATTCTGAGGAAAATGAAGAAAAGGAATTCTATCTGTAATAATCAGGAATATTTTAAGAATTTCTTAGGATTCTGGTTTATTTGTGTAGAGGCCCCAAATACAGGAATAGTCTCTCTTATCTCTCCATTTGATAGTATGAGAAAATCAGTCACAATTGTAAATTATGCACCAAGAACAGCCTTCCTCCTCAGCAACCCTCTGTTCACAAGATTCAATGAGTTCCTCTCTGAAAAACTGGAAAAGCAGAGGCCTCCTAAAACAGGCCCACAACAAAAATCCAGTATGCGTGTGCCTTAAAATTCCCCTTGATAATAGCATTTGAATTGAGCATCTTCCAGCAATGGAAGTAACAATGGTGGCCTGGTCCAGAACAAGGGTGGGCATCCTGAGACCCTCTTGCAATTGAGGCCTCTCCACCCCCATCATCACCAGCAAGGTATTTCTCAAAAGCATGAAGGTTGCAGGCTGTGCCCACCCCAGTTCTAGAACCTTTCTTTCTTTGAAGATAATTGTTGCTTGCTCATCAGGGAATACATGTGTGGCTGTTCTAGAACCTTTCTTTCAATAAAATAGTTATAATTTTTGCATTGGACCATACTTAGTGGTGGGTTGGTCTTGATATATATTGTACACTAAGTTATACATGGGGTAATCCTCATTGTCAAACTGTCTAGAACCTGTCTTATTGTGAAAGATAGTTATTGTCTGCACTTGTGATAATCAATGCCATTGGGTTGGTCTGCAACTGGTCTTACAGTGAATAATACATTTTATTTTTTACATGGGATATTCCCAATTGTTGTTACTGGTATGGATCCATTCTCACTGTAAAACTGTTATTGTTTGTACTTTGGACAATCCCTGGTATTGAAATGCTCTAGAATCTGTCTTACCATAGCCTACAGTTATTGTTTCTGCAATTTGTGTTAAAGTGATAGTAATACTTCAAAAAAAATTGAATTTTATATTGTAGCCATTAAAAATCATTAAGAATGATATCTATCTTATCTCTCAAACTTTATGGTTTGAGAGAGATTCACAAGCAAAGTTTCCCCCTCACTGACGGCACTGCTCTAGCTGTCAGATTTGGAATCCGATTCGTAGACTGGCCGCGGTTCTACAGCAGAGCGGAGATCGCGAGCTATAAGAAGAACTACTTAATTGAAATGGTATAAAAAAAAAGTGTGCCTGGTTTGCAAGCACACTTTGTAGATCGTTCCAATGAACTAGTTATTTTTATATCATGCGCTCTCGGCTCTGCTGAAGAGCTGCTGGCTGATCTGTGGACTGGATTCCAAATCTGACAGCTAGATGGCAGACTTGACCGTTTCGGTCAGTGAGGGGAAACTTTACTTGTGAATATCTCTCAAACCACAAAGGTTTGAGAGATGAGACTGATATCGTTCTTGATTATTTTTTTAGTGCCTACAATATAAAATACAACTTTTTTTAAGTATTACTATCACTTTAAGCTGATCTAGCACTTGCCTCGCTATAAACACCCAGTTGTTTGAACGTTGGACAATCCTCTGCATCACGCTAGTCTAGAATCAATCTTCCCATAAATGTACAGTTTGTATATTGGATAATCTATGTTGACCTGATATAACGTCTTTCTCACCATAAACACCCTGTTATTTTTACGTTGGACAATCCTTAGTATTGATTTAGTGTGAAACCCATCTTCTCTTAAACATACAGTTATTGTTTGTATGTTGGATAATCCTTAATGCTATCCTGGTCTAGAACCTTCCTTATCAGAAACATATATCTATTGTCTGTACTCTGGACAATCTTTAGTACTGAACTGATCTGGAACACATTATACTATAAACCTACTGTTGTTGTTTGTATACTTTATAATTTATTACAGAGATAGGAAACCTTTAGCACTCCAGCTGTTGGAGACTAAAACTCCTATTATCCCCAACCAGCCACTTAACAACAGGAGTTCCACAGATTACCTACATCTGATAGATTATGTTGGAATGATGTAACGCCTGTCTTTCCATAAGCACCTAGTTATTGTTTGTACATTGGATAATCTGTAGTCTTGAGCCAGTTCTGACTTTACTTTATTTCCACCACAGATTTGTCTCCATCTCCGTTGCCACCAGTGGAAAGCAAAACTGAAGCACCTTCTCCAGTTCTGCCTCCACCACAAACCCTGCAGAGAAATGCAGGGCAAACGTCTTCCCCTCAGCACACGCCTCAACCCTCAGAACATCCAGAACCTAGTGACTCTTGTGTGGAGGAAAAACCATGTCGTCCTGGAGGTAGCAGTCATGGTGTGGTCTCTGACACAGACCAGGCATCAGTTGGCAGCCCCCCTAATGGTATGGATGGTAGAAGCACATCTGAGGAGTCAGTAGAATTAGGGCGTCCGATGGAGCCAGTTGAGAGCACCACAAAAACAGAACCCCTGCCTGTTACTCAGCAGGACATGACCCACCCCAAACCAGGGACAGAAATTGGTGGTAACTTTGCACCCATGTTTTCTCCTGGAGGCACTAAACTAGGTTATGGTCCCATCCAGCATGCTGGGGTGGTTAGGCATCCAGGGCCACATCCTTCTCAATTCCCTCCTCAAAGGTTTGGGAATGGTCCTCCTCAAGGCCACCCAGGGTCATATCCCAGGTATCACCAGCAGGGGACAGCATATCCTTACAATCACCCGCAGCAAGCACAGCCTCCGTATCAACCTTACCAGCGGCCACCATACTACCCCCAGGAATTTCCACGATGGCAGGGTAATGTTCACCAACCCCCTCAACCCGGTGGCAACTACCAACACCCTGGGGGGCCTCAAAGTATGCAGGGGATGGGGGAACTGAGGCGCATGCTAATGTCACCTGTGATGGAGTGTGAACCTAAGGCAGTGCCAGGTGAAGGGCAGAAAGAGGAAGAAGAAGGTGAAGGGGGCTCGGATGGTGGAGAAAGCCCCAAACAATTCCTAGATTTGGACAGTCACAAGAGACAGAGTGGGGGCTTTGTATACAGTGGACCACAGGCCTGGGGCAATGCCAACTTCCATCGCCACCCTAACATGATGGTGCAGCCTCCCTACCAACCCCAGCACCACTACCAACCTCGTGGGTACTCACAGCCACCACTGCACCCTACACTCCACCCTGCACATAGACACGCCAATGGTCACAATGCCCATGGACCTGGCTACACACATCCGGATCACAGCAGAGGGCACTTCCAGGCTGTAATGATGGAGCAGAGTGGTGGCATGCCCCCCTTCCAGAATATGTACAGACCCCAAGGGTAAGTATTGGTGAAGAAGGGGCAGAAGGGCAAATATATGTTTAAAGCTGAACTTTCATATGAGTAATATAGAGCCCCAAATCATAATTACATTAGCGATATGCATGGAAGTAGGTATTTGGTTCAGAGCAGCCGCACGGGGAGCCCTGAATTCCATGACGGTCCTGGCACATCTTGGGTCCTTATCGCTCTCCAACTCCATGACTTGCTAGGACCGACAAGGATTCTTAAGGGGTTAAAGAAAAATAGAACCTTTTATGCAGACAGGCACAAGCAGGGATCTTGCAGTAGGTGCTCCTGAGATGTCAGTCCCTTCCAGGGCCTTTTAGCACAAAGGCATTCAACCCGCCAATAGTGGATGTGAAGGGGACGGACGACACAGACGCAGAGATGCCGGCTCTGCAAGATGCCGGCTCTGTTCCCCGCTGCATGGCTGCTGAAAAGGTTCTCTTTTTTTGAAATAAACCAACATCTATTCATTTCACTAATGTAATGATGATTTGGGGCTCTATATTAATCATATGAAAGTTCCGCTTTAACTGCAAAAGGGGGTTAAACCCCCCTATTTAACCCACTGAATTGTGAAGCATTATGTTAGTGACCCCTCCAGCATTAAATGGGTTAAATTGGAAATGTTTAGTTATTCATCTCGGTGTTTGTGCTTGCCGAAGGAAAAAGTTAAGTAATTCTTGGGAACAACAGAAATGTACATTGATTAAAAATGTAACTTTTAACCCCTTGAATGTTGGAAAGGTCTCCAGCACTTGTAGAAGCAATGCGTTTGAGACCTCTACCATTCATGGGGTTAAAAGCCTTAAAGGGGTAGTAATGTTTCACAAAATAAAAGCACCTCCAAAATCTTCATAGTATTTGGGCCATGGAGAGTGTTATTTCAATACTGTCAGAGTTGTAGTTCAAGAGTAATTGAATGATAGTGTCCCCATCCTGCCCTTTTTACATAGTGTAACACTGCTCACCTCAGATGTGGAATCTGGTCTCTTGACCAAACAGCTCACAACAAGGAGAATCTTCTTACTGTGATCATAAGGAAAGCCCTGCCCCCCTTTACAGGTTTTTCCTTATGCTCACTGAAGATTGTCCCTCTCTGCGATCCATTCGGGGACAGTCTTGCTGCTCTGCAGTGAGCAGTGTTCTATCCGTAAAAGTGACAGGAGGGGGATACTTTATCATTCAGTTACTCTTGAACTACAACTCTGACAGTATTGAAATAACACTCCCCAGGGCCAAAATACTATGAAGATTATTTGGAGCTGATTTTTTTGTGAAACATTACTATCACTTTAATTTGAATAGATTTCCTACCAGAGTCTGAGCTGTTGTAACTGTCAAGAACTGATAGTAAGATATACCTTGAGTTTGCGAGGGAGGGTGATCACTGTCCTCCCTTAATGGTGAATGTCTGTCTGTGGGTTTGCTATAGAGCCAGGGCGTCCAACGTGTGGCCCACCTGACCCCAGGTGCATCCCAGTTGATATTTAAAAAAAACTTTTTTTTTTTTTTTACCTAATTAGCTAGCACACATGAACTCATGGGGGGTTATGCACTAAGGTGTGACAAAGTGGAGATGACTTCTCCAGTGATATCACATCTCCAGGTCTTATGTTGTTCAATAGCGCCTATGCACCAGGATCTCCAAAACTGGAGATACCTTCTTAATGGACATTCTGTATTAAGTTTTATCCTATAAGCACAGACTTAATAGAAAGCTTGGGACTACACTGTGCACCCCCAAAATGGCTCCTCAGCTTGAATGTATTATGGAAAAATTCAGCTTTCAGCTACAAAATCTGCAGGATACGTACACAGCCACCATAGACCCTCTGTTTTTGACGTTCAAGCCATTTAAAGGGATAGTAATGTTTCACAAAAACAGCAGCTCCAATTAATCTTTATAGTATTTGAGCCATAGAGAGTGTTATTTCAATATTGTCAGAGTTGTAGTTCAAGAGTAATTGAATGATAGTTTCCCCCTCCTGCCCCTTTTGCCTAGTGTAAGCCACCTCCCCTCAGATGTGGCATCTGGTCCATAGACAGACAGCACACAGCAAGGGACAATCTTCTTAGTGTGAGATTAATGTAAGCCCTGCCCCCATTAACAGGTTTTTTAGGTTTTTCCCTTATCTCAGCAGTTCTCAACCTTTCTAGTGCCACAACCCTTTGATAAAAATTTCCCAAGTTGTGGCGACCCCTAACGGTAAAATTATTTTTGTAACTTCTTCATCGCTGGAATTTTGCTTCTGTTATGAATCCAAATATAAATATCTGATGGTTTTAGGTGACCCCTGGCAAATCGTCATTCGACCCCCTAAGGGGTCCCGACCCACAGGTTGAGAACCACTGCCTTAATTGAAGATTGTCCCTTTCTGCAATCCACTTTGACAACACCTGTCTGTTCTGAGCTAAGCAGTGTCATCGGTAAAAGGGGAGGAGGATACTTTATCATTCAATTACTCTTGAACTACAACTCTGACAGTATTGAAATAACACTCTCCATGGCCCAAATACTATGAAGATTAATTGGAGCTGCTTTTATTGTGAAACATGACTATCCCTTTAACTTAGTAGTAAACATCATTATTTTTTACATACTTGATTTTTTTGTCATGAAAAAACTATACTTGTGATATTTTCATTGCTGTAAGATGCTTCAAAAGCTATTTCAGATCAAACAGACATCATGATGCATTGTTCACTTCCTGTGGAGAATTGGGGGGGGTTAACCTTTTGAGTGCCAGAGAGGAACGGAACGCATTGCAAAGCCGTACCCCTCTTGCAGTCAAAGGGTTAAAGGGATAGTAATACTTCGTTTTATCTTTATTTTAGTTATTAAATTAATTGCAGCTGCTTTTATTATGAAACATTACTATCCCTTTAAGCCTGAGTTTAATCCAAGGCAGGGATGAAAAAATCCTATAAGCCTGGGAGCCCAGTCTTCTAAAAATTTTGTCTCTGGAACCTAATTTTTTAGGATATATTTTATGTACATTTGAGGAAATGTATCCCATTGCTGGCTACTTAAAGGGATAATAATACTTCGTTTTAAATTTATTTTATTTTGTAGGCATTAAAAAAACATGAAGAATGATATAAGTCTTATCTCTCAAACCTTTATGGTTTATGAGATATTCACAAGCAAAGTTTCCCCCTCCCGCCCTTTTACCTACTGTAAACAATCTCTTCTCAGATGTGGAATCCAGTCCATAGACTGGACAGATAACAGAAGGGGACACTCTTATTCCTTTGAAAACAATGAAATCCCTGCCCCCCTTGACAAGCTTTTCAGGTTTTTCTGTTATCTTAATTGAAGATTGTCCCTCTCTGCAGTCTACCTGGGCACCTCCCTTCTGCCCTGGCTGAAAAGTGTTACATCAGTAAAAGGGGCGGGAGGGGGACACTTTGCTTGTGAATATCTCTTAAACCATAAAGGTTTGGGAGATAAGACTTATATCATTATTCATGTTTTTTTAATGCCTACAAAATAAAATAAAGTTAAAACGAAGTATTACTATCCCTTTAAACTCCTAGCTTGGGAAGGGACAACAAGGTTACACTTTAAGGCTGAAGTAATTTTGTTCCTGGCTTGATACTACCATTCTCTTACCATCTCTACCTCTTTCTTCAGGATGAACCTCCAAATGCAACCTCCAGCCTTCTCCAAGGTCAGTGGCCTCACTCAGAGGGAAATGATGCAGAAATCCCCAGCAGTGCCAATGGACCAGGTGAGCAAGAGAATTGCTAGATGCCTCATTCATGCTTCATCGTGCCAATGATTTTGTCTCCTAACAATTATCCTGCCACAGTAGCTATCAAACCATTAAGATTAGAGGAAAGATGCTTTTGACTAAAACAAAGGCATGGATTTTTTTATAGCAAGGGCAGTAAAGCTATGGAATTCTTTACTTTGAATGCTGTGCTTGCAGATACTGTAACTGCTTTAAAAAAAACAAAAAAAAAAAGTAATGGATATCTAGCACAGAACAATTTTGATAGGTTGTTGATCCAGGGAGATATCTGACTGGAAGGATTTTTTTTGTTAAAGGGATAGTAATGTTTCATAATAGAAGCAGCTCCAATTAATCATCATAGTATTTGGACTTTGGATAGTGTTATTTCAATTCTGTCAGAGTTGTAGTTCAAAAGTAATTCAATGATAAAGTATCCCCCTCCCACCCCTTTTACTGATGTAACACTGCTCAGCCAGAGCAGCAGGGAGGTGCCCAGGTAGATTGCAGAGAGGGACAATCTTCAATTAAGATAAGGGAAAACCCTGAAAAACTTGTCAAGGGGGACAGGGCTTTCATTGTTTTCATAGGAAGAAGATTGTCCCCTGCTGTTATCTGTCTGGTCTATGGACTGCATTCCACATCTGAGAAGAGATGGCTCACACTAGGTAAAAGGGGCAGGAGGGAAATCTTTGCTTGTGAATATCTCTCAAACCATAAAGGTTTGAGAGATAAGACTTATATCGTTCTTCATGTTTTTTTAATGTCTACAAAATAAAACAAAGATAAAAAGAAGTATTACTATCCCTTTAAACCCACTTTGGGCTTAATTGGAAATGGCTTAAAAGTTTTGTTTTTTCAGCCTCATCAACCATGTTATTTTGCAAGTCCATCATTGACATATGTTATGTCTTTTTTTGGTGGGGGGAAGGGGGGCTTACCCTTGTTTCTTTCATTTGAGATCTGTCGTCTACAACTGGCCTCTTCCAGTCCACAATCTGCTAAATACAACAGGCTCTGCAGGATGTTGCGTGTGACTTTTCTCTTTAGGAGTCAGGCTTGTGAAGCCTATTGTCTGGAGTACAGATGCACACAGGGAACTGCAGATACTTTTTCTTTTCATTGTATGCGATATCTGTGCAGGGCTGGAAAATATCACTAAGTTCACCAATCAAAGAAAAATAGTTACTACTCAGAAGATGTAGTTACTAGTCCTTCCAGCGATAAATATAGAGAAAACCGCAGTCACCTGCTCTTATAAAATGACACACAAGTCCATATAGATTTATTAGCAGGATAAATAATAACTTTGTTCTCTTTTCTCCCCCTTTCACTCTCCTCTACCCCTTCCTTCTATTGCTCTCTCCCCTTCTATCTCTCCACTCCCTCTTCCCTCCTCCACCACTTACCCTCACTTTCCCCCTTCTCTTTCTCACCCACCAGCAGGAGACGACTTGTGAATGAATCTCCAAGATGTGAGTGAATCCACTTCAAGATTCCGTTGACCTTGTAGGGCCTGTGCCTTCAGGGATTCCCTTCTCCATATCGTCCACCCTACCACTGCAGGATCTTGATCTTCAGTTTCTTCACTTAATGCCTTCTGGGTCAGAAGGTTGTGGTCATTGTAGACTTGGAGCTGGTACCATGTGACTTTTCCAGTTGCTGTTGGACTTCAGCACTATCACCCTCAGCTGGCCAATGACTAGCTGTTGATGATGGAAACTGTAGTCCAACAGCAGCTTAGAGAGCCACAGTTTTCCTTCCACGTTCTTCTACTGTAAAGAATGGACTAGGCCGAAGCCTGCCTATGGGGTGAATAGGACAGGCACACTCAGGAATTATAGCGAGCAGAGTCTTTGTACTCTGCCTTCTCTGTTTACACACACTTTTTTTGCTGCCTTCATACTGTTAACTCCCATTAATGTTTTGGGATTGATCGATTATTTTGTTTTTACTGTCTTATTTTTTTTTCCCTTTCGAAGAATGTATTGTATATAGTACCCCCCAGCCCTCAGTGTCTGCTAAGAGTTGCTGTGTGGACAAGGGAGTCATTTGGACAATGAGGAATGGTTATTAGATAAAAAAGGGCTGTGAGGCTTTGCTGAGCCAGTTAAGCATTTCAACAGTTTTTAAGCATCAGAGAGGTATCCAACATTTTGCAGAGCAATGTGTTTGATACCTCTCTGGCACTTGGAGGGTTAAATGAATACTAACACACCCAAATAATAAAACCCCATTTATCTTAAATGATCAATTAAGATTTATTTTATATATATATATATATATATATATATATATATATATATATATATATATATATATATATATATATATATATATATTATAAATAATGACTTTGTAGGTCTTTTGCTGTTGAGTAAAATATGGGCATGTTGGCAGACGTTTTATTCAAAAATCATTACAGTTCAAACTGTCTCAAAGTGATGGAGGTGTTAATATCGCGTTCTATGGAGCTTCAAAGCAGATTAACCTAATTCAGTCTTTAAAGGAGCAGTAAAAGATTATTATTATGAAAGCATATTGGTCTCTTCCTATTGCATTAAACAATGATATTGTCATTACTGGAAAATGCTTTATTCAAAAGTTATTAACAGTTAAAGCAAGTTATTTCATTTAACCATTTGTGTGCCAGAGGGATATCCAAATCCTTGCAACAATGTGTTAGATACCCCTTTGGCACTCAATGTGTTAAATACAGCTATTAGTAACAGTGTCACTTGATGTCCAATCAGTTCACTAGATGTCCTACTGCATTTAAAGGGAAAGGTGAACCCCTGGCTACAGTTCTCCACCAACTGACAGTTTGAACTGTAATCACTTTGAGTAAAGAGTTTCCCAGATGTGAGATTATTCTTATTTTAACTAGCAGGAACACTGATTTTCATAATAAAAAAAATGTTCTGATCCTTTAAAGGGGATCTGTTCTCAGTTGCTCTTAATTTACTTACCAGAAGGACTTCCCTAAGAACGTGTCTTTCATACAGCAGTCTAGTCTATCTGTATATGTTTCTGCATTTTGTTTGTAGTTGCCTGTATATAATCTGATGTCACCCTTCAGCTCACAAATGGTGAAGGCCTATGGTCCATAACATTGGCACTTTGATGAAATAAATAATTTGTTTGAATACAGTTTATTAGCCCTGCATAATTTGCATTTAATATTTAGTTCACACCTCCCCATAACAAACAGCGGGTTTCAGTAGACCTGAATGGTCCATAAGGGTCAATCGTCTTTATCAGATTGTCAACTTAAATAACTGGTAGGACAGAGATCAACTACCAATAAAACTTATCCTATGTAATAATTCTCTAGGATGTTTGTCAGGATGCAGTCATGCGCAGTACAGACTACCCGCGTTCGAGCACTCTCTACTGCATATGATTGCATCGCACGAGTGAGGCGACGCAAGACTGCATCGCATGGAGCAGTGAGGTAGCGGCCTCTTAACCCTTCGAGTGCCAGAGGGGTACACAACGCATTGCAGAGGGTTAACATTACCCGGACATTGGCCCGTGTATACGGGCTTTTACAATAGTATAGATATAAATGACTGAAGGACCCCTAACTAGGTAAACCATTAAACAGCCATTTATTCCTTGGGTAAAGTTCCCATAACCTGTTGGAACTTAACTGCTGCACTAATGAAGGGGTTAAAATTGTAGAGTCACTTAAAAACTGTGCATTTTTAAGGTACATTAAAAATGGTCTATTACTTTCTCTAGCCAAAATCTTAGAGAATGCTTAGTTTTAAAGATCTTACAGGAGCAGTACATTTTTTTTATGAAAACATATGTTATAGAGCATTTCCTGCTGAGTAAAACAAGGTCACTCCCACCGCTGTCCGTTTTATTCAGAAGTTCTAACCAGGAAGTGAATTTACTGTGCTTTTACTTCCTGATCGTTCTAACTGACAGGAAGTGACTTGGCAGTTTGTCACATTCTGTGGAGAACTGTATGTCATTGACTTTCCTCTGCATTAAAATGTAACAGAATACAATTGGATTTTGACCTCGAGAGGGCACTGCTAATGTAAAAAAAAAAAAAAAAAAATTAACGTTAATAACTCTGAAAATATACATCTCTCAGCAGTGGGAATACCCTTATTTTACTCAACAGGAAATGCCCTACAATATACATTTTTTCATAAATAAGTTTACTGCTCCTTTAAAACTTTTGACTGACATGACTTATATCTTTATTGGCATGTCTGTATTCCAGCAGCAGTACCTTTAACCCTCTGTGTGCCAGAGAGGTGTGTGCATCCCTTTGGTACTCGGACGGTTAAGTAAACAGCTTAACGATTAACAGCTCTTGAGTCTAATCCATTTATACTCTGTTTCTTTGAACTAGTTTCATTGTTGCGGCCTCATAAACTAATGTGTCACCTTGGAATATTCTACCACTTCCTGTCCCATAATGGGTCAAGGGATTATGCTATTGTTAAAGGGACAGTAATGTCCCATAAAAAATTTTAGAATTTTCTAGAGTTTAAAAAAAAATAAGCTAAATGCCTCAAATCCTGTCTCTCAAACCGCTATGGTTTGAGAGAGATCCTCCACTAAAATTTCCCTCTCCCTCCACTTCTCCCGACATAAGCTTGACAGCAGGAGTTCCTGGTCTGAGGACCGACAAGCAGCTCTGCAGCAGAGCCACAATAGCGCAATTTAAAAATAAATACTTCTTTGGAACGGTCTACAAAGTGTGCCTGGTTTGCAAGCACATATTTTTTAGACCATTCCAAAGAAGTAGTTATTTTTAAGTTGCGCTATTGCGGCTCTGTTGAAGAGCCTCCTTGTGTCGGCTGACACGGATCTCCTTCTCTCAGCTTTACAGTTGGCATCGGGAGAAGGGGAACTTTATCGGAGGATATCTCTCAAACCATGGCAGTTTGAGAGAGAGAATTTGTGTAATTTAGCTTCTTTTTTCATTTCAACAAAACTCTAAACATTTTTATGGGACACTACTGTTCCTTTAATGTAGCTCTACCTGCAAAGCTTTTTCTAAACGGAAAATTCCATTCTGATGTCATGTGTACCCTTCTGAACATTTCTTTTTCTGTATGAATTCCACAGACACTCCCCAAAAATGTGAATTTTATTTATTTGTTTTTATAAATGTGTATATTTTGTTTTTTGTTTTGTTTTTTTTGTTTTTTATTAACTTACTTTATTAACCCACACAACCACTGGTTACCTCAGCAGTTTGCTCTTTGTGATATATTGTTTTTGGAAATATTTTGTTCTACTTCCCAATTTTTTATCTAATGAAGATGAAGTATGTGTGAGGGATAGAATATTTTCCACATGAATTGGTTAATTTTGTATAAAATGTATTGTTAGAATAAACAGCTTAGGCAACAAAATGTGGCTCTTAGTTTCTTTTTATCTGTATGAATGTCTTACTATGGTAGTTATCAAACTGGATTCTTTGGAACCTTGAGGTTCCCTGAAAAAATAAAAAGGGTTCCACAGAACTAATGCAAGTAATGGCTGGATTTTCTATTGGACAAAGCAGGCAACCATATAGAGTGCCTCAGCAATGCTGGCCACACCCACATTCTGAGTTGTAGGTGTGGACATTGGAGGGTTGCCTTAGAAGTGCTGGCCACACCCACATTCTGAGTTGTAGATGTTGGATACTGGAAGGATGTGTCAGCCATGCTGGCCCCATCCACATTCCAAGTTGTGGGTGTGGCCATTGGAGATATGCATTAGTAGTGCTGATCACATCCACATTCTCAGTTGTGGGTGTGCGATCAAGGAGTGCCCGAATAGTGCTAGCCACCAGGGTGAGATTTTGATACATGTCATGTACCTAGTGTTCACTGGGAGCCTCCTGTTAAAGAGGACCTCACTTTGGGTTCCCAATGCGCCCAGTTTAGAGGAAGGAACAAATGTATTCCTCTGGTCAGAGCGGAATATGTCTGTTCTAGGTTCACAACTCACCAATGTGCCTTCTTTTCACACAATTGTGAAGGTAAGAAAAAAGATGCAATTAAACTGTAGAGGATCCTAAATGTTTATCTAAATTTGGGGGGCTCCATTCACAATTTTGCTGGGGCCCCAGGGGTTCTTAAAACTGTGCTTCTGGCCACACCCACACTGCTGTCAGTTGCTTTATTCAAAAGGTATCCTACTTCAAGGCATCACGAAGTGTGTACATTTTTACTATCAAATTCTATCGAAAATCTGGAGCCAGTGACTTGCCTCTCCCATAGATTGCAATAGGAAAAAATGGTCTATACTCCAGGGGATTTGTATGTGAGAACTGTCTACACATCATCTTGTCCATATAGAAACACATCGCCATATGCACTGACTATTAAAGGGATAGTAATACTTTATTACTCTCACTCATATTGAAGGTATTTGCAAAATAAGTTAATAGCCCTCAGGTTCATCTCTCAAACCTTTATGGTTTGAGACATAAGCGAAGGCAAAATTCCCCCCCTCCCTCCCCCTTCCCTGAAGTCGGTGTTGTGCTGACTGCAGGGATATCCGGTCTGTCTTTCATCATGCGGCTCTGCAGAAGAGCCGCGATCGCGTTACTGAAAAAGAATTATTCCACTGAAACGGTCTTCTACATGTGCAAACCAAGCACATGTAGAAGACTCGTGCAGCAAGCCTGTCATACAATAGACTTCCCCTGCAGTCAGTACAACACTGACTTCAGGGAAGGGAGGGGGAAACTTTGCCTTTGGTTATCTCTCAAACCATAAAGGTTTGAGAGATGAGCCTGGGGGCTATTACATTCTTTTGCCAATACCTACAATATGAGGGATAGTAATAATAAAGTATTACTATCCCTTTAAGTAGAGTAGGGATTTAATCATTAGCATGCATGTAGGGTTTTCAAACTGCTGGTGATGTGGATAGGATACCTCCCTTACACATCACCAGCTGTACAACTACCCTAAAGTCTGAAAGCATCTTCTCTGCTCCCCCTTTTTCCCACTGGAGGGGGGATACGCTCAGACTTCAGCACCACAAACATCATCGCTCCCTAACCTTTTCAGTGCCATAGGTATGTGCATTGCACACCCCTGTGGCAGTGCAAAGGTTAAGATTAGAATCAAAAATCCTTTTATTTACTTGTATCCTACAAGAGTTATTCCCATCTTCCAAATTCCCCCCAACATTCTCAAACTTCTAAAACTAAAACATTGTAACACAGCCACAGACATGCCTACAACTAGTCTGTCCGCAAGAAGGAAAGTCACACTAACATATTCTAGTTTTAGATGTATATTATTCCCTGACTACCAAGTTTATGTCCAAGGAAAAATATTTGCATTTTAAAGTCTATTTAAATGGATAGTAATACTTAAAATGTAAAAAAAAATATGTTGTAGGGTTTATCCCCCTGATTAAAACAAGATTACTCCCACTGCTGAGAGGTGTTTAGTTCAAAAGTTATTCATTTTCAAAGTTGAATTTTTTAGGTGCCATATCACAGTGGCCTGAAATTGTATAGTGTCGCTGTTGCTACACCATCCTTTTATGGTCCCGGGACCAGAGCTGTCCATAGGATCGTGTAGCAACAGTGTCACTGTACAATTTCAGGCCACTGTGATATTGCACCTAAAAAATTCAACTTTGAAAATGAATAACTTTTGAATGAAACACCTTTCAGCAGTGGGAGTACTCTTGTTTTACTCAGGGGGATAACCCATACAACATATTTTTTTACATTTTAAGTATTACTATCTCTTTAACTTAGTGCATTGTAACTAGAGGTAGTCAGTGCCTTATTGGGTTTGTGTAAGACACACCATGGTAAATTCATGCTGCTTTTGGAACATTATACTTGAGGACCCTGGTCATTCTGGAGTTAAAGGGTTAGTAATGTCTTATTTTAAAAACATGTAATATTTTGGATATTAAAGGGTCAGTAATGTCCTAAAAATACTTAGTTTTGTAGAGCTTCAAAAAATAAACTCTCTATGGCACAAATCCTATCTCTCAAACCGCTATGGTTTGAGAGATATATGCATTCAAAGTTCCTCCCTCCCCTTCTGCCGATGTCAGCTGTAAAGCTGACAGCAGGAGATTCAAGTCGTTAAACTCGAGGAGGCTCCTCAGCAGAGCCGAAGTCACATTATTTAAAAATAATTACTTAATTGGAATGGTCTACAAAGTGTGCTTGCAAACCAGATACACTTTGTAGACCTTTCCATTGAAGTAATTATTTTCCAATAACGCATGTTGGCTCCGCTGCAGAGCCGCCGGCTGGTCCCCGGACCGGGATCTCCTGCTGTCAGCACAGCACTGACATCAGGAGAACTGGGGGGAGGGGGGAGCTTTCAATGCCTATATCTCTCAAACCATAGTGGTTTGAGAGAGAGGATTTGTGCCATAGAGAGTTTCTTTTTTTTGAAGCTCTACAAAACTGTAAGAAATTGTTTTGGACATTACGGACCCTTTAAAAAATAAATTAACTGGTCCAAGTCCTGTCTCTCAAAACTTTATAGTTTGAGAGATATAAGGTTTTAAAGTCCCGCTGTAAAGCTGACAGAAGGAGATTTGAGTCTGGCGACCCGATGGAGGCTCTTCATCAGAGACGAAATAGCGCAGTCTAAAACCAAATACTTCATTGGAGCGGGTCTACACAGTGTGCCTGGTTTGCAAGCACACTTTGTAGACCATTCCAAGGAAGTATTTTTTTCCAGATAGCGTTATTTTGGCTCTGCTGAAGAGCCACCGGCTGGTCCCGGGACCAAGATCTCCTTCTGTCAGCTGAAGTCCGTGAAAGGAGAAAAGGGGTGGGGGGGACTTTATCATCGTATATCTCTTAAACTATAAATGTTTGAGAGACGGGACTTGCACCAGTTAATTTATTTTTTTAATATCTAAAATATTACATGTTCTTAAAATAAGACATTACTAACCCTTTAAAGTTGCTTAGCTTTTGTGGCGCTCAGGCACCGTATCAGAATGTCAGTGGTCTTCACCTTTGGCCGGTACTCTTCTGTCCCACTCGCTCAAACCTTCACCAGGAAAGACAAAGGTGGCAGTGAGCAAGAGAGAACAACGCTGGCCACAGCTGGTGACCTACTGTGGGTTTTACTGTGGTTGTGTTTTAAAAGGGAATGCTTTAGTTTTAGAAGTAAGACTAGTTACAAAGCCCGTATACACGGGCTGATCCGGAGCGGTCCTTCATGAAAAAAATCTGTTGCGGTCCTGACACCGGTCGTTATGGGGTTAAAATTCGTCCATCTTCTTTGGTGAGTGGGAGATGATGGGCGTTGTAGTCCAAGGACAGCTGAAGTGCCACAAATTGCATTCACTATACCAGTGGTGGGCAAAGAACATTGTAAACACAGGAAGGTCTCTGTGCCATCTATGTGGCTTTCAGAATTGAATCATGATCCATTATGTAATAGCCTTGAACTTTGTGTGTGAGTGGAGAGCACAAGCAGCGGGAGTCCTTCCCAGCACTGGAAACAAACGCCCCCTCTGGCGCTGAACGGAACTGTTTACATTCTTCTCCACAGGCACCATTCTAATTAGGAATCTGGCTAGCTCTTTCTTAAAGGAATAGTAATACTTTGTTTTATCTTTGTTTTAGTTTGTAGGCATTAGAAAAACATGAAGAACAATATAAGTCTTATCTCTCAAACCTTTATGGTTTGAGAGATATTCACAAGCAAAGTTTCCCCTCCCGCCCCTTTTACCTAGTGTAAGCCATCTCTTCTCAGATGTGGAATCCAGTCCATAGACCAGTCAGATAACAGCAGGGGACAATCTTATTCCTATGAGAACAATGAAATCCCTGCCCCCCTTGACAAGCTTTTCAGGTTTTTCCCTTATCTTAATTGAAGATTGTCCCTCTCTGCAGTCTACCTGGGCACCTCTCTTCTGATCTGGCTGAGCAGTGTTACATCAGTAAAAGGGGCGGGAGGGGGACACTTTGTCATTGAATTACTCTTGAACTACAACTATGACAGTACTGAAATAACACTCTCCAAAGTCCGAATACTATGATGATTAATTAGAGCTGCTTTTATTATGAAACATTACTATCCCTTTAAAGGGGAATAAGAGGTTCTTAACCATTTGAGTGCCAGAGGGGTATGGAATGTATTGCTTTGCAATGCATTCCATACCCCTCTGGCACTCAAAGGGTTAAACCTCTAAGTGCACAACACATTGCGAAGCAATCTAGTGGTCACTCAGTTATGTAGGTGTCCTTCATACAGCAGTCGGATATGTCTTTTTGCATTGCACCTATATATAGATCAGTGGTAGGAAACATCTGGCTCTCCTGCTGTTTGAGATTACAAATGATAACCCTCACTAGCAAACAGCTGGTGGGGGATGATGCCATTGTAGTCCCCAAAAGCTGGAGAGCCAACTGTTGCCTACCCCTGGTACAGTTATGTCTAGTTGCTGCATGACCGATTCCAACACAGGAAATACTTCTGTTGACAGGACACATACCTCCCAACTGTCCCTCTTTCCCACCCTGATGTCCCTTTTTTTTTAGGAGATCAGACTGGTGAGGTGTATATATAAGTGTATCCTACTGCTCTACAGCAATAAAACTTACATTATTGTTTTTTTTCCAAACATCAGTATATGTGTTTATAAATTAGTATGTGTAAATAAAATACTTTGGTCTTGTTATAAGTCAATTATTAGGTGACACAAGGAGGTGTCATTAGGTCATGAAATAGGATAAAAATTCTCGGTAGTGCCCCGCCCACCAGCAGCACCCCCTAAACCAAAAGTGTCCCTCTTTGGCAAATTGAAATGTTGAGAGGTATGATGACATGCCTTGTATTACATATTAGGTATAGCTGCACTATAATGCATTTTTACTTGCAGCATCCAATATACATGCAAAAGTGTGTGTGTGATCGATAATCACTATCCATTTCCAATAATGAACAGTTACAAGCAATAACTGGATTGCAGGTACTTCGCATGACAATGCGTTTAGGGTGGACCTGTGTAGTTAAAGGGATAGTAATGTTTAGATATTAAGGTCAATTCTTCAACATACTTTTTCATAGTGAATTGTACCTTTGTAACTATCCATAATGCTGTTGTCTTTGGTTTTAAAGTGTCCCCATCCCACCCCTTTTCCATATGTCACGATACCTCCCCTCAGAGCAACAAGCTGGTCCTGGTGGGTCACAGAAAGGGGCAATCTTCTGTCCGTATAAGGAAAACATGCCCTCCTTCATCATGGGGGGGGGGGGGCAGGGATTTCTTTATACTGATAGACACAAGATTGTCCCTCAGACTCTTCCCAGTGCATATGGTAATAGCAACCCTTTGTGGTTACCCCTCTGGCACTCAAAGGGTTAAGGACCAAAAGGAGTTGCAGTGCATTGCGAACGTGGTGCATAAAAAAACATGAAGAATGATACAAGTCTTATCTCTCAAACCTTTATGGTTTAAGAGATATTCACAAGCAAAGTTTCCCCTCCCGCCCCTTTTACCTTGTGTAAGCCATCTCTTCTCAGATGTGGAATGCAGTCCATAGACCAGACAGATAACAGAAGGGGACAATCTTCTTCCTATGAGAAAAATGAAAGCCCTGCCCCCCTTGACAAGCTTTTCAGGTTTTCCCTTATCTTAATTGAAGATTGTCCCTCTCTGCAATCTACCTGGGCACCTCCCTTCTGCTCTGGCTGAGCAGTGTTACATCAGTAAAAGGGGCAGGAGGGGGATACTTTGTCATTGAATTACTCTTGAACTAAAACTCTGACAGTACTGAAATAACACTCTCCAAAGTCCAAATACTATGATGATTAATTAGAGCTACTTTTATTATGAAACATTACTATCCCTTTAAATATTAGTAATGTCATTGATTTGATCATAAATTAAATAAATCCACATATCTGAATAGCTGACGGGCTGTAATTCACCAATGTTATCAATTAAAAAATTGCCTTTCTGATCATGCAGCCCAAGACTGTAAATACCTGCACGCCCCTGATATATCGTCTGGCTACCTTCCTAAAATAACATTTCTTGCTTTCAAGATGTAGGTCATTCTGGTTTTTATTGTACCATGTGACTCGCTAAACTAACACAGGGACCTGCAGTAATCGTGCCTGGACAGGTCATTAAGAAACTGTTATACACAATAGTTGTGAATTACATGTAGGTAGTGCAGATTTACTGTTGTGTGTGTGTATTTTTCTTTTCGTTGTACTTTACTTGTTCGCTCAAATCTTTTTAGACAGAGCTGGATTTCCCTATAGGCAGAGTAGGCAGCTGCCTAAGGCTCCAAATGTCAAGGGGGAGGGGCCTAAACTGTGCTGGCCACACCCACATAAATTGGAGTTATAGCCACCAGATTTATATACCTTTAGTTAACCCCTTGGATACCAGACACCTCTCTAATGCATTGCGTCGCAGATGTCTTGCATCCAAGGGATTAAAGCTGGATTTTTATCCTTGCTTGTTATAGGCTAAGGGTATTTTCTGTTGCAGGAAATAGTAAGTACGGTTGGGCCATGTGAGGAATGGGGCGTGACCATGGATGGAGCTAAGAGCACCTAGGATGCTTTGCCTAGGGGCACCTGGAATGTAAATCCATCCTTGAATTTATATATGGCCTTGGGCTGGAAGGTTGCTTGTTACAATAGTTTGCTTTGCTGTATAGATTGTTGCAATTTTCTGTTGATGATAATTAAAGGGATAGTAATGTCAGAAAAAAAGTATTACAATATGGTAGATACAATTAGAAGTGCGTTCTCCACTCCCTCCCCTTTCTGCTTGATGAGCTGTAAAGCTATCAGAAGCAGATTCTGGTTGCTTGACCAGATGCGGCTCTTCAGCAGTGCCGATATAACGATATCTAAAGATAAATAATTCATTGTAACAGTCTTTTGGTATTGCACTTTTTTACAGATTGGTCTACAAAGAGTGCCTGGTTTGCAAGCACACTTTGTAGACTGTTCCAATGAAGCATTTATTTCTAAATAGAGTGATTTCAGCTCTGCTGAAGAGCCTCTGTCTGGTCAAATGACTGGAATCTGCAGCTGTCAGCTAGATGGCAGACTTGAGTGAAACAACCAGGAAAAGGTAACTTTAGCAAGTTATATATCTCAAACCATAAAGGTTTGAGAGATAAGACTTACATTGGTGTTAATCTTCTTTTAATGTCTACAATATTAAATCAACTTAAAATTAACCATTACTATCCCTTTAAACAATCAGGTACTCACTGCAAGGGAGCAGCCACTTATCCTGATGCAGCACTCAGAACACACATTTAAGTGACAAAGAAAATAGTGTCTTGTTCATCTGCATGATTATTTGAACTCTTCAAGTGCCAGAGAGAGCTCAAATGTTTCTCATTTCATTATACACCGCTCTGGACCTTAAACGGTTAATCTGTTCAACTTTGTTGAGAAACTCTGAAAAGATGTGTTCCTGCAGAAATCTCAGCCATGTGCAAAATGAGAGCAATAGCCAGGATTATCCCTAAACCTGCTTTAACCCTCTGAGTGCCAGAGGGGTACGCAACGCATTGATTTGGCACTCAAAGGGTTAAATCCACAACAAGCATTTTTAAAGGCAGAACTGCATGTGGAGCCTGTCTTCTTCTCCTCCCCTTTTTTTACTGTCCCTCCCAAACGCCAAGCCCTGAGTTCTGCAAAACGGGATTCCTGACACTTTCACAGCAAGAAAAAAGAATTGGGGATTTTATCTCTAGGATAACGTTCGCTGCTCTAGAACAAAGTTCTCTTGAACCAAGGTCTGATCTGGAAGACTTCTCATACTTTTTTTGCTTAAATAAATAACTTTTTTAGAAGATTCTTGTAAAAAAAAATTGTGGCATTTTTCCAGCTGCAGCAGAGACGGAAAGAGAAGTTTCAGAGTTCAAATTCTCATTAAAAAAACAGTACAATTGTCATTAAAAAAAACAGGACTTTGATACTGACTTCATCCATTTTTTTTGACTACGGGGAGAAGTGGTAGTTAATTCACATGAAAGGATTGTAAAGGTAAGAAACGTGTGGTAGAAGTTACTTATGTTTGATTTTGGAAATGAATAAGTAGAAAAAGGTGCTTATTCCAGATCAGGGGTAAGAAACCTTTGGCTCTCCAGCTGTGTGACATTGACTCCTGTTGGCTGGTGGGGGATGATGGCTGTTGTAGTCCGCAACAGCTGGAGAGCCAGATGTTCACTACTCCTCTTTTAGATCCGAGATGGACATTGAAGTTTTCACTTGCTTAACCCTTTGAGTGCCAGAGGGGTATGCAACACTGCAAAGCATGGATACCTTCTAGCACTCAAAGGGTTAAACATTTCCAGAAATTCACAGAACTTAAAGGGATAGTAATACTTAAGATGTAAAAAAAAATTTATGTTGTGGGGTTTGTCTCCGAATAAAACAAGGGTACTCCCACTGCTGAGAGATATTTTGTTAAAAATTATAACAGCTCAAACTTGTATTTTTTAGGTGCAATATCACAGTGGCCTGAAAATTTACAGTGGCGCTGTTGTTACACCATCCTATGGAGATTTATGGTCTGCAGACCAGAGTAGTCCATTGCAATAGGATGGGACCCCCCCAGCACACAAAGCATTAAAAGGGGATTTCCACCTTAAACGAGCCCCAATGTCACAATCTACTTATGGAAGCATGTAAATGCTTATTAAAGGGACAGTAATACTTCAATTTTAAATATATGCATATTGTAGGCATTAAAAAAAAATAAACAAAATGCCCCCAGTGCCATCTCTCAAACCTTTATGGTTTGAGTGATAATCGTATTTAAAGTCCCCCCCTTCTCCCCTTTCTCTGATGTCATCGCTCAGGGGAATCCGGTCCTGGGACCAGCTGGGCGCTCTGCAGCAGAGCCAAGATCGCGTTATTGGAAAAGAAATCCTTCACTGGAACGGGCTTCTAAGTACGCTTGCAAACCAAGCACACTTAAAAGACCGTTCCAGTGAAGGATTTATTTTCCAATAACGAGATCTCGGCTCTGCTGAAGAGCCTCTGCCTGTCCCGGGACCGGATTCCCCTGCAGTCAGCTAGATCGTTGACGTCAGGGAAAGAGGAGGGAACTTTAAATATGATTATCTCTCAAACCCTAAAGGTTTGAGAGATGGCACTGGGGGCATTTTGTTTATTTTTTTAATGCATACAAGATTCATATATTTAAAATTGAAGTAATACTATCCCTTTAACCCCTTAAGGACCAGTGGTTCCCGGGTGTCTGGTCCTTTAAGGACCAGATAGGCGACTTTGACGTGCCGTCCCATGTGACTGATCACGTGTTCCGGCATGTCGAACGAGGGACTGAAAGAGATTGCTCCGGTTTTGAAGCGATCAACTTCAGTCCCCGGTTTTACTCACCGCGCTCCTGCGAGCGCGGTGAGTAAAAGTACGTGATGTACCAGGACCGTCACTAGTCCTTAAGTGCCGGACCAGCGTGCCGGTCCGGGTACGTCACCGGACGCGAAGCGGTTAATGACAAACATTTACATGCTTCCATAAGGAGATTGTGACATTGGGACCCTTGTTTAATGTGGAAATCCCCTTTTAACGTTTTGTGTGCTGGGAATGGTGTCCATCCTATTGCAAAGTGATGGATACATCTCTGGCACTTGTGTAGAAATTTCCTTTTAACATCAATAAAATACCTGGGGCAATATAGAGAAAGAAACGACGAGCAATTTACAAAGCTAGCCAACTGCACCATAGATGCAGAACAAACTTTTAACCCCGTGAATGCTACAGAGGTCTCTAAAGTATGCTTTGTATTCAAGGGGTTAAAAGCTCCAATTAAATGTATGGGAATTTGTATTTGTCCCCTGCATTGCCGATGGTTTGCTTCAGAATTGTGCTACTCTTTGAGACAGATATGCTAAGGGGAACTGGAGTGAACCAAATGCACCCAGGAAAGGTGGTGCAATTCTTGGGGCAAAATAACTGCATTATAGGACACACAAATATCCCCAGATTCCCATTGCTTTAAAGGTGTTAATAAAAACACATTCAATTTAATACGACATAAGGGAATTTTTACCCCCACCCCATGGTGCAGTTGGTCTGTTCCAGAATTATTCCTCCAGTTCTGTTTAGTACATCTGCCTCTTTAGATTTCTGCATCATGCCACCAACCTTTCCTGCCCCCCCCCCCCTGTAATAGCTGTACAATGCAGATTTTATCATATACAGATGTTAACTATGGAGTGTAGCAATCAGAGCTGGATTTCCCAACAGGCAGAGTAGGCAGCTGCCTAGAGCTCTGTATTTTGAGGGGAGATGCCTCCACCATACTTCCCAATTGTCCCTTTTTAGGAGGGACAGTCCCTCTTTGAGACCCAAATCCCTCTGTCCCTCTTTTCTACCCTTTTGTCCCTCTTTTTAGGACATCAGAATGAGTGGTGTGTATTACATTGCTCCACAGCAATAAAACATACATCAATGTGTTGTTAATTGTCAGTATATGTGTTTATACATTAATATGGGTAATTAAAATACTTTGGTCTCGCTCTAAATCATTTATCAGTTACACAAAGAGGTGCAGATGGGTCAAGAAATAACCTAAAAATTCTTGGAAATGCCCCACCTACCAGCCACGCCCCCAGAAACGCCACCTAAATCAGAAGTGTCCCTCTTTCGCCATTTTAAATGTTGGGAGGTATGCTCCACTGTGCTGGCCACACCCACATTCTGAATTATTGGTGTGGTCATTACAATCTCAACAACCATGCACCAGTTTCATACCACTGTACATGATATTATTTAACCCCTTAGATGCTATAGAGGTCTCCAACGCATTGCAGAGCAATTCACTGGAGATACCTCTAGCAATCAAGGGATTAATGCTTTTTGTTCGAGTGTTCTAAACCAAAGGTATTTTCTGCACCAAGAAACAGTGGGTGGGACTAGGAGTGAGGGCATATGAGGAGCCGGGGTGTGGTCATGGACAGAGCTACTTGCACCTAGAGTGCCTTGTCTAGAGGTGCCTGAGATGTAACTCTGACTCTGCTACTAATGAAAATCATATCAGGATATAAGTATCATTTGAGCTCACATGAACATGCCAAGCTGGTCATTTGAATACAGCTATTTCTAAAAGAGATCTGTTTCTCTAAAGCAGAGCTGTCCAAGTTCAGTCCTCTAGGGTCACCAACAGTAAAGGATTTAAGGATTTCCTTGCTTAAAGAAGCAGTAAACTTTCTTTTATGAAAAAAATTATATTATAGAGCGTTTCCTGTTTGTAAAAAAAGGGTACTGCCACTGCTGAGGGATGCACATTTCCAGAGTTATTACTGTTTAAACCTGTGTTTTTTTTGTTTGTTTTTTACATTAGCAGTGCCCTCTAGTGGTTAAATTCCAATTGGTTATTCTGGAGAGGAAAGTCAGTAACACACTGTTCTCCATAGAATGTGATAGAATCTGCTGAGTCACTTCCTGTCAGAACTATCAGGAAGTAAACACACAGTAAATTAACTTCCTAATCATCTGAATATTATAAATCCTATATAATAATTTGCTAGAAAGTTTGTAATGATGCAGTCATGCACAGTAGAGACTGCTGCACGTGCTGCAGTAATGCGCAGTAGAGACTGCCCATGACGAGTCTGATACAGAGCAGGGCACTCCGAAGGAGCATCCATCCCGCTGTGTATCAGCCGCGGCACGGGCAGTCTCTACTCAACATGACTGCCCCACGACTGGCTGGCACTGTATCAGCTGCGGCGTGGGCAGTTTCTTCTGTGCATGACTGCCCCACGACCGACTGGAACTGTATCAGCCGCGGCATCAGCAGTCTCTTCTGTGAATGACTGCCCTGCTAGTGGCTGGCAGTTGTACTGTGGTCCATGTAACAGGCTCTTCAACTAGTTTTGAATAAAATAACTGTCAGCAATGGGAGTGCCTGGTTTCAATACTAATAAGGAAGGAAGTACTGCGTATCCGCTGACCAAACTTCTCCTCAGGCCATAATAACAACAGCTCCACCAGAAAAATGTAACCCTTTGACTGCCAGTGCCATTCTGGCATTCAAAGTGTTAAAGACTACAAAAAATATTGCAATGGTGGCACAAAAAACTGCAAGTTTGCTCTGTAATACTTTATAAATGAAGTAAAAGCGGGTGCTCCTTTGTTTTACTTACAAAAACACATTTTGTGATTTTTTTTTTTCTTCTTGAACTTAGAAAACTATAAATCAACCAAACTAAAAGAAAACATTCTGTCATTTGTAGCAATATTAGTTTCTGTTATTTGAATCTGATAATTTGATTTGGCAATGTGTCCAGACTCCTGGAACACCTGGGGGGAGATTCACTAAGTGGTGATAAACTGGAGACGTCATCTCCACTTACCACCTCTTTATCACTTCTCCAATTCCTATGTTATTCTATGGAGCCTATGCACTAAGACTTCAACTTTGGAGATCTTAGTGAATAGGTCCCATAGAATAACATAGGAATTGGAGAAATGATAAACTGGAGAAGTCATCTCCACGTTATCAACTCTTTATCACCATGTAGTGAATCTCCCCCCAATGATGCAATTAGCCCAGACTTAAGCAGAGATGGTAACGTGGCTCTCCAGCTGTTACACTTCAACTCCCATCATCCTCTGAGAAAGTGACTGACGTACAGACAGAGCAAGAGATTGACATCCACAGACAGCGAAAGGTTGGCCAAGAGAGAGACACAGACTGAGAGGGAGAATGACAGATAAAGAGACAAACGGACTGAAGACTTACACTGTGGCATCACTGGCAGCCGGGGGGTGGCACGGCAAAGAGGGGGCTCCATGAAAGATGGGTGGGTTGGCCTGGGGATCATATCCCTGTTTTGCCCTCCACCCGTCCCCCATTGAAAATTTTCTGCAGATGGCCCTGTGTGGCATGTCTGTGAAAACAAGTATTATCACAGACAACACCCGTACATTTCTGCTAGTATAATACAAAATCCCCTAATAAGCTTTATAGTAACTGTCATTGTTTGTTTATAGAAATAAAGGATACTTCCATGGCTGAGAGATCCTTCACTGAAATGATACTAAGGCTCAAACTCCCCACACTATCACCATTGACTTTTCTATTCTGGCCACCAGGTGGTGCTGTACCTATTACTATGGAGAGCTGTAGTCTATGACTCAAGCTGTTCCATAGGGTGCATTATAAAAAAAATAGCATTTTGGGCCAATTTCTAACATTTTGATTTAAAAATATGTTTGGGCTCTAACAATTTTTTAAGAAAAAGAATAACCCACAGTGGCCATACCCTTGTTATACTCAGCTGAAACGTCTTGTTTCATATACTTTTTCATTATAAAAAACAAAACAAAAGACTGCTCCTTCAAAGGAATTTTTTTTAATCATTAATAATTTTTCACTGCCGTTCAGGTCTGTGCATTGTAATGAACTTATCACAGACCCTCCCCCTCCACCTCCTTGGAGACCTTGATAAACAAGTCTTAACCTGTCAATTTACAACATTAGTCCTGGAAACCTATCTAGAGACACATCTAGGCTTCTGCAGCTCCTTAGCTAAATTATTCCTAATTATAGTAACCCTTTGAGTGTCATGGGGTATGCAACACATTGCAAACCAATGCATTGCATATCCCTCTGGCACTCAAAAGGTTAAACAGGAAAAAAAAAACTACACGTGACATGATATGGAGAAAAAAAAATGTCCAGGGTCACTTTTCCCTTAAGAGGTCATATAACAGCATCACTAGTGCTCCACAGAACTGTGTAGTGCAACGCCAACAGCAAAACTCATTAAAAAAAGACCTGGGGAGATGTGTAAAACTGGTGTAATAAGGAAACTGTCTGTAAGATTGTCACAAAGAACAGAAACATTTAGCAAGATTTTCACTACATCCTAATGCCAATCATTTGACTTTGTTTTTTTTTTTTTTTTAATAGAACTGGTCTCATCCATGTGTGTCACAATGTATATATAAATGAGTTCACAAACTGTGCAAAAATAAACGCAGTTACAGTGCATACATATTAAAGGGGTAGTAATGTTTCATAATAAAAGCAGCTCTAATTAATCTTCATAGTATTTGGGCCAGGGCGAGTGTTATTTAAATTCTGTCAGAGTTGTAGTTCAAGAGTAATTGAATGATAAAGTATCCCCCTCCCGCCCCTTTTACTGATGTAACACTGCTCAACCAGATCAGAATGGAGGTGCCCAGGTAGACTGCAGAGAGGGACAATCTTCAATTAAGATAAGGGAAAAATCTGAAAAACTTGTCAAGGGGGACAGGGTTTTCATTGTTCTCATAGGAAGAAGATTGTCCCCTGCTGTTATCTGTCTGGTCTATGTACTGCATTCCACATCTGAGAAGAGATGGCTTACACTAGGTAAAAAGGGGCGGGAGGGGAAACTTTGCATGTGACTATCTCTCAAACCATAAAGGTTTGAGAGATAAGACTAATATCGTTCTTCATGTTTTTTTAATGCCTACAAAATAAAATAAAGATAAAATGAAGTATTACTATCCCTTTAATGCCTGGTACAGCCTGTAGTTAATGGGAAGTACAAAAGATCTGAAATTAGAAAAGCATAAATATGGAAATAAGCAGAATTAACATATTGAGAGGCTCATAGCTTACCAAAAAGATTAATAATAATGATAAGAGTGACGTCTGGGCTTAGCTGCTTCTCTCAATCAGTAATGAATTACCTGGCACTTTGTGGCCCGACTGTCATTTCTGTGGGAATCCAGACATGAGCCCCTTTCTATCAGTTACCTAGAGAGAGAATAGCTGATGAGACTCAAGAAGGCCAAAACCTATGGTTACGGTTAGAGCAAAATTCCCGACACTTGGGGTTGGACTGACGTTCCTGGCAGGATCAGTACAACATGCTTCAGAATATTTTTGTTTCTGTGTGACACCAGTGAGCTAAACAAGATTGCACCCTTAGTAGGATAAGGTCTTGTAGAGACTGCTACATCCTCTGATAGGCTCATCCAACCAAAAACGCATAGCCAAACAGTGAATAAAGCAAAGGAATAAGAGGTGGTGGTAAGGCCGCAGGCTTTATTGAATAAATAACCTTCATTCATAAACATTGTCAAACAATATTTAGCAATTAAACATAGATGATGATAAAACATCTTGTCTTAAACACAAAATTAGCTCTCAGCTATACAGCTAAGGTTGCCACTCAGCCGGTATTTTACTGGCAGGCTGGTAAAAAAATGGCTTCTGTCCAATGTCAAAGGGATAGTAATGTTTCATAATAAAAGCAGCTCTAATTAATCATCATAGTATTTGGACTTTGGAGACTGTTATTACAATTCTGTCAGAGTTGCAGTTCTAGAGTAATTCAATGACAAAGTGTCCCCCTCCCGCCCCTTTTACTGATGCAACACTTTTCAGCCAGAGCAGAAGGGAGGTGCCCAGGTAGACTGCAAAGAGGGACAATCTTCAATTAAGATAAGGGAAAAACCTGAAAAGCTTGTCAAGGGGGCAGGGTTTTCATTGTTTTCATTGTAAGAAGATTGTCCCCTGCTGTTATCTGACTGGTCTTACAACCAGATTCCCCATCTGAGAAGAGATGGCTTACACTAGGTAAAAGGGGTGGGAGGGGGAAACTTTGCTTGTGAATATCTCTTAAACCATAAAGGTTTGAGAGATAAGACATATCATTCTTCATATTTTTTTAATGCCTACTAAAATAAAGTTAAAACGAAGTATTACTATCCCTTTAAGTCTATGGAGGGCATGCCATAGCCGGTATTTTTTTGAAGAAAATGTGGCAACCTTATATACAGCACAGAAGACCCATTACATCTATTTCACTAACGTTGTCCTTTTGCCTGCCTTCAAACCAAAACAAATACATTTAACAATCAATCCAAGTATTGTGTTAAAGGGATAGTAATACTTCATTTTAACTTTATTTTATTTTGTAGGCATTAAAAAAACATGAAGAATGATATAAGTCTTATCTCTGAAACCTTTATGGTTTAAGAGATATTCACAAACAAAGTATCCCCCCCCTGTTCAACCAGATCAGAAGGGAGATGCCCAGGTAGACTGCAGAGAGGGACAATCTTCAATTAAGATAATGGAAAAAGCTGAAAAACTTGTCATGGGGGGCAGGGCTTTCATTGTTCTCATAGGAAGAAGATTGTCCCCTTCTGTTATCTGTCTGGTCTATGGACTGCATTCCACATCTGAGAAGAGATGGCTTACACTAGGTAAAAGGGGCGGGGAGGGGAACTTTGCTTGTGAATATCTCATAAACCATAAAGGTTTGAGAGATAAGACTTATATCATTCTTCATGTTTTTTTAATGCCTACAAAATAAAATAAAGTTAAAACGAAGTGTTACTATCCCTTTAAAGTACTATTTTCAACTTTCTAAAGGGGAAGGGTGGGAAGCAGTACAGGAAGGGTGGCAAGCAATAAGCAAAGCAACTGGACACAGCTCTAGTCTTCTATAAATACTTTATTTTCCTGCTCTTACGATAGCTGGCAGGAGCCAGGCATAAACACCAATAAGGGAATAATCTACCTGACCATCCAATTGCTTTGCTCATCACTTCAGATAAATTACCCGCTCACCACACCACCCAACCAATCAAATTTATTTAAACTAAAAACTGATCCAAGTGGCCCCAAACCTCACTGAATTAGGACAATGCATTTTTAGCTGAGCACCTCTGACATTTATATTAAAGAGAAATAAAAAATGGGGCTTTTAATCCCAAATGCTAGAGAGGTCTCCAGTGCGTTGCTCACAATGTGTTTGAGACCTTTCTAGCAAATAGAAGGTTAAAAATTCCATTTAATACCATGGGGATTTTGAGAATTTTTATTCTCCCTGTGGCGCAGATGTCTTGCACCAGAATTGCTCATTTTATTCCCCCTCTTTTTTATTCGCCTGGTTCAGTCTTCATTTGCAGCTCTTCATGTGTGTGGAAGTGAGATCAGCTTTGCCGCAATGATGATTACATTTGGCTAATCGCACTGAAACACTAACATTGTCCTCTAGGGGGCAAACCACACAAATGATTGTCAACAGTGACCAGCAGTGGAGTAACTAGTTATTGGAGGGCCTATGTGCACAGATGTTGTTGGACAAAAATATTCTCCCTGGGTTATAACTGGAACCTATTTGTCCTGGGGCTGATGGAGCCCATGGACACTGAGCTGCGGCACAACCGAACCCCCTGTAGTTACACTCTTGGTGACATATATTCTTAGATGCAGGTTGATGTATCTTCCTGCAACTGTTGCTGGGTCATAGGGGAATAGTCAGTATCACTCTGGTATATAGTTCTACCTGTACTTGTAGCCATTTGTTGTTCAGCCCTTAAGTGTGCTGGGGCCACATATGAGCCCTTTGGGTGAAACTGATAACCTGTCACTGATTTATAGCACTACAAGGGCCCCGTCAGTAACCACAGGCAAGGAATACTAATGCCCTTAGTCCAGCCCATGACTCCACCTCCACTCCTCATGACCCCACTCTTAGTCCCATCCCCTGACACAAAATACACTTGGCCTATACTATAGAAGTAAAAAAGGCTCTTAACTTTTTGTATGCTAGGAAGGACTCAAACATATCACTTTGCAATACATTGGAGGTCTCACTAGTATCCAAGGGGATACGTAATGGCCAGTAAAGGTGTGTGTGTGTATATAGTGGCATGGAGCTGGTCATGCCCACAACAAAATGCAGTGGCAGCCAGCACAACTTAGGTTCCTCTTAGCATTTTGTATTTGGAGTGATACTTCCTCAGGGATCAGGTGATCCCTGAGGAAGTATCACTCCAGATACGAAATGCATAGGAAGTCCATATCATAGGACCAATGCCAGAAGATTAACTCAGATCAAAGACGGGAGAGAAGCCAGCAGGTGAATAGATCTACCACACAGCACCTGCCTGCTGGTTATAGATATTACATCCCTAGTATTGCTTGTTTCTGGACCAATGACTGTTGGATTCTTCGCTGGAATTTACATATCAATAACTGTGACCTACAGTCATTTTACATATATTTTTAAGTGAATTCACTATTTTGGTATAGGGCTGTACTAATTTTTTTTTCCAATACAGAAGGGACTATCTTGGTATCCATTCCATTGTTTTATTTAGTTTGTATTGTATATGTTATAATAAACGTCTTTTATATTGTTATATGTAGAAGTACTAGCTCTCTCCTTATACTGTTATTTTGTTTTCTATTGTCTATTTCCCCTGCGCACTAACAGGAAATTAGGACAGAAGCGACAGTTTTCTCTGTATTATATTATACAGTTTTATTTGGATATAGAGGAACGCAGGAGCCATTTTTTCCAATATTGGGTGTATTGTGGATATATTATATATATAATATTATTTTTTTGCGGAACGATGGTACTCGCAGAATCCCTACAAGGTGAATCACTGGCATGTTTATTAAATCAATGATCAATGTTTTGGCCAACTTTGTAGTCTTTATTAAGAAGATTAGGAACCTGTGGTTCTGGAACAAACACAACAATGCAGAACAACTGGGCATGGGCAATATAATAACACAAAACATGTAATCAAATAACAAGTACAACTGGAAAATTCAAGAGCAAACAATAATATGATGTGCAAAGCAGTGTAAATAGGGGAGGATGAGGTAAAAATAGATAATGCCAAGCAGCAAAGTGAGTTAAATGTTCCTATTGTTAACAAGGTGTTAAATGCATGTTACAGTCTCCCTTTATAGGATCTCAATTTCCCCCTCTCTTTAACATATCACAAAGGCCTCAGGCCTGGCCTAGATTTGAGTTGATACTCCAGCCAGATCTCCATGGAGATGAGCAGAGCAGCATGACATCGCCATAGCAATGTAATCAGTGACAAGACTTGGTATTCTGAGAGACAGAGAGAAGGTGGGAAGGCCCCCCCATTGTCTGAGCCGGAAAAGTGGTGGGAAGGATGTGCCTCAGATGTTAGTCCTTCTGGGCCATATGCACAAAATCAAAAGTGTAGCAATTCCAATGCGATCTATCTGCACCAAAAAGTCACACAAAAATTCCCAAAATTCCAAATGATTTGAATGGGGCCTTTAAAACCCTTGAATGCCTCAGAATGCAAGGAGGCCTCTGTAGCTTTCAAGGGGTTAAAGTCTCCAGGAAAACGTAAGGGAATTGTTGTTTTTCCTCCTATGGTGAAGTTGGTTGGCTCCAGTAGTGCTACACTTTTGCCTTTGTGTACATGGTGCTATGAGAAGGATTTCATTCTCATTCTGAGATGTTTAACCCTGTAGTATACAGGAGTTGGACTCCACTTAAAGTGGACCTTTCACTTTTTTGAAAGTTTGCATATCTCCTTTAACCCCTTAAGGACCACTGACATGCCAGGATCGTGAAGGTGGTCCGGCACTTAAGGACCAGTGACGGTCCTGACACGGCATGGAGTTCAGGGCTCTCGGCACGGCTGCATGCCACTCTGGAAACCCTGAACCGAAATCGCAAAAAAAAACCCGGTGGTCCTCAAGTGCCGGCCACGCGTGCATGCTCCGGTCCTTAAGGGGTTAAAGGAAAACAAAACCCTAATATGCTAAGCTAACTAAAACACAGGCTATGTGTTCCTGACTACTGATAACTTGCTCCTTGGAGGCTGGCTGGCTGCACCCTACTTGCCCTTTAAATAACAAAATGACACATGCAACTTAAGGACGGTGGTAAGGCCGCAGTTTATTAAAATAAATAAATAACACATACCAACAAACCAAGACATTTATCAGCCCTACCTGCCTGATACGCCAACCAATAGAACACAGAGGCTCTGCCTTACCAGCCAGGAGTCTAACAATAAACCTTTAATTCAATAGTTTTTTAACAATCCTCCAAACTGCAACATCTTTTTTATTTTATTTTTTTTATTTATTTAGTTTTATTATTATTATTTTTTTTTTTTTTTTAAATAACACACACTTGACCAATTACAAACTTTAGGGAGGGACGGTGGGGGTCAGGACCCTTTTCTGAGCTGAAGCAAAGCTTGAGGTGAGCAAAACTTCTAGCAGCCTGGGTTTATATACTTGCCCTTATCGCTCTGAAAGTCTACCTAGTGCGAGGTAGCCCCCGCTCAACTAATCAGCCCCCAGGGCAGGAAAGACCCCCCCAGCTTCCAGAATATTCTGTCTTTTCGCTTATAAATTTAAAGGAACCTCAACACTTTAATTAAAAAAAAAAAAACAATACTGGGGCGTCCTCCAGCTCCATGGGTCCCTCCAAATTTGTCCAGTCCTATACAATAGCTCAGTGGTCAATACATACCTCCCGACATTTCAAGCGGCGAAAAAGGGACACTTTTGTTTTAAGAGTTTTTTCTGGGGGTGTCGGACAGGAAGGGACTGTCCATCCTAAAGTGGGACACTTGGGAGGTATGTTAATAGCTACTGAGTATCAGGGCCAATTCCTCATAGTTTTCTTTACTGATAAAATGCCAACAGATTCCGCAGTGCTGTGCCGTAGTTTAACCAGGAAATAGAACAATGTACACTGGGATACACTACAGACCATATGCTAATGAACCTATCAGAGCACAGACCATAATTAACCTACTGTCGTGCACTGAGAGATTTGCACTTTTTTCAGAAATCTCCAAATCTGTATATCTGCTGGAATTTTAGCTAACGTGAAGTTTTCAAATACCCAAACCTGGATTCAAGGTGGCAGTTCTATTTTAAAGGGATAGTAATGTTTCATAATAAAAGCAGCTCTAATTAATCATCATAGTATTTGGACTTTGGAGAGTGTTATTTCAGTTCTGTCGGAGTTGTAGTTCAAGAGTAATTCAATGACAAAGTATCCCCCTCCCGCCCCTTTTACTGATGTAACACTGCTCAACCCGAGCAGAAGGGAGGTGCCCAGGTAGACTGCAGAGAGGGGCAATCTTCAATTAAGATAAGAGAAAAACCTGAAAAACTTGTCAAGGGGGGCAGGGCTTTCATTGTTCTCATAGGAAGAAGATTGTCCCCTCCTGTTATCTGTCTGGTCTATGGACTGGATTCCACATCTGAGAAGAGATTGCTTACACTAGGTAAAAGGGGAGGGAGGGGAAACTTTGCTTGTGAATATCTCTCAAACCATTAAGGCTTGAGATATAAGATTTATATCATTCTTCATGTTTTTTTAATGCCTACAAAATAAAGATAAAACGGAGTATTACTATCCCTTTAAGGACTGATTATTCCTATACTTATTGTTTTCTTTTAACCCTATCAGTGCTGAAGCAATGTGTTGGTTAAACTTCTGGCACTGAAAGGGTTAAGAAACAGGGCCAACTTATTGCAGTGCTGCAGATTAAGTTGGTGCTATATAAAAAAGGAAGATAATCATAGTAAAGGATAATATATGTAACATTAGTATACTTTAAAATACAATGGGGAATATTCAGAAAGCGCAGCAGTTCTTGAGCAAATCCACTGCCCCTTAGTGGACAAATACAAACTGCCAAGTACTGGATACCTTTCTAGCTCATAGCAATATAGAGATTTATGACAGTTGGTTTTCATGCAGGTGGGATGTTGATCCAGGGACATATGTCTGACTGTCAGGATATTTTACCCACGTGGGACAGAACTGGAAATGACTTCAGTAGTTTTTTTGGGGGTATTTTCTCTAGATCAGGCTTGATATAGCAAACTTAATGGACACATGTTTTTGGCCTCACAAACTATAATAGCTTTATTCTTGCATAGCTCTACCAGTTAGTACACAGAGAGCATACCCCCCAACATTTCAAATTGAGAAAGAGGGACAATTGTGTTTTAGGGGGTGTTGCTGGGGGTGTGGCCTTTGGGCGGAGCAGTACCGAGAATTTTTATGCTATTTCATGACCTATTGATTCCTCCATGTGTAACCTAATACATGATTTAGAACAATAAAGTGTTTTATTTACACAGACTAATGTATAAATATCCACATACTGATGTTTAAACAAACAATAATGTGAGTTTTATTGCTGTAGAGCAATGTTATACGTGTATATACACACCACACAGTCTGATCTCCTAAAAAGAGGAACATCAGGGTGGGAAAGAGGGACAGAGGGATTTGGGTCTAAAAGAGGGACTGTCCCTCCTAAAGAGGGACACTTGGGAGATATCAGTGCGTTTTCACGTGCAGTATGTTACATGAGGGTTTTTTTTTGTTTTTTTTTACCGTTTGAAAAGCTTTATTGAAATATAACTAAATTTACAAAGCATAGAAATCTGCCATAGGAGAACAGATGCCGTAAACATGCAGCGTGTAAAATAAAACAAAGGAAAACGATTATGTATGAAATTAGTCTCTGAAGATACACATATATGTGAGCATTACCAAAGTATTAAAGTAACAGAGCGTATGCACTGTGTTATCGAGACTCAGAAGCTTATATAGAGAGATACTGGAGAATGGCAAGTCAGCACCTTCCTATGTATAGGAAGAACAGAAAACTAACAAGTATTCAGCAAAGTTTGTCACTAAGCTATATTCATGCAGACCCAGCGTGAACTGCAATGTGTTGCGTACCCCTTTGGCACTCAAAGGGTTAAATACTATTATTATTATTATTATTATTATTATAATTCTTTATATAGTGCCAACTAATTCCGCACTGCTTTACAATTGGGAGTAGAGATTACCATTATATTTCTTTTAAATGCTTTGGATACTTTATTGATTTAAATCAATGAAAATTTGGGAACATCTTATTTTTTCTCTTTCAGCATATGGCCCAATCTGCTATACTATATGTGTATTTTCTAACATTCACAGATGAGCATTTTCATCACACAAATAAAACTGACATATTTGAAAGATAATGTTCTGTTTTAGAGAAAGATGGGGGAAGGCATTTTGATTGCACTTCTCATTTCCTGCTTTCACTTACACAGTAGAAAATAACATCCTGACCAGGAAAATAGGACCGCAAAGGAAAATTACTTCCCCTGTCAGCTAAAAAAGCTCACACTCAGTAAAATGTTTTAAGTACTATCAGTTTGGAAGCTTTCACATATATATCTGTGTATGTTAAGGCATACCTCCCAACATTTCAAATTGCCAAAGAGGGACAATTGTGTTTTAGGGGGTGTTGCTGGGGGGGGTGTTAAAGAAACGTGGAGTGCTGTGGAGCAATGTGATACACTTCTATACACACCACACAGTCTGATCTCCTAAACACAGGGACACCAGGGTGATACACTTCTATACACACCACACAGTCTGATCTCCTAAACACAGGGACACCAGGGTGATACACTTCTATACACACCACACAGTTTGATCTCCTAAACACAGGGACACCAGGGTTATACACTTATATACACACACCACACAGTCTGATCTCCTAAACACAGGGACACCAGGGTGATACACTTCTATACACACCACACAGTCTGATCTCCTAAACACAAGGACACCAGGGTGATACACTTCTATACACACCACACAGTCTGATCTCCTAAACACAGGGACACCAGGGTGATACACTTATATACACATCACACAGTCTGATCTCCTAAACACAGGGACATCAGGGTGATACACTTCTATACACACCACACAGTCTGATCTCCTAAACACATGGACACCAGGGTGATACACTTATATACACACCACACAGTCTGATCTCCTAAACACAGGGACACCAGGGTGATACACTTCTGTACACACCACACAGTCTGATCTCCTAAACACAGGGACACCAGGGTGATACACTTCTATACACACCACACAGTCTGATCTCCTAAACACAGGGACACCAGGGTGATACACTTCTATACACACCACACAGTCTGATCTCCTAAACACAGGGACACCAGGGTGATACACTTCTATACACACCACACAGTTTGATCTCCTAAACACAGGGACACCAGGGTTATACACTTATATACACACACCACACAGTCTGATCTCCTAAACACAGGGACACCAGGGTGATACACTTATATACACACCACACAGTCTGATCTCCTAAACACAGGGACATCAGGGTGATACACTTATATACACACCACACAGTCTGTTCTCCTAAACACAGGGACACCAGGGTGATACACTTCTATACACACCACACAGTCTGATCTCCTAAACACAGGGACACCAGGGTGATACACTTATATACACACCACACAGTCTGTTCTCCTAAACACAGGGACACCAGTGTGATACACTTATATACACACCACACAGTCTGATCTCCTAAACACAGGGACACTAGGGTGATACACTTCTATACACACCACACAGTCTGATCTCCTAAACACAGGGACACCAGGGTGATACACTTATATACACACCACACAGTCTGATCTCGTAAAAAGAGGGACATTACGGTGGGAAAGAGGGACAGAGGGATTTGTGTCTAAAAGAGGGACTGTCCCTCCTAAAGAGGGACACTTGGTAGGTATGTTAAGGACATGATGGGGGTTATGAATTAAGGCATGATAAATATATTCTTATCTGTGTTTTTTGTGTAGCCTCACTATAGTGATACTGGTACCATTATGTGTCTCCATGGGGGCGTCCGAGGGGGGCAAGGGGGTGAACTTGCCACCACCCTATCATTAACCCCTCCATATAAACAAAGGGGCTGGATGGGCTGGCCTGGGGGTCATATTATGGCTTTGCACCCCCCGGAAATGTCTACGGACACCCCTGTGTGTATCGCATATACCCATAATGCTAATCATAGGTGTAAAATTGCTTCTTTCTCTGTTATTGCAATCAGAGAATCTTAACATTACTTTTTAGGCTTCAAAAATATATTTGTATATATAATGTAAAAAATGTGTAAAAAATTAATCGGTAAAAAATGGAAATGAACAATATGTTAATAAAAGGGCATAACTCAGATTAGGGACAGATTCTCTCCCGTGTTACAGGGAATGACAGTGAAAGAGAGTTACACAGTGAAAGCAACAGAGGTATTTGTAAGTGAGCAGGAGGACGGACATTGAGAGATCACAGAAGACAGATGACTGTACAAGAGTGGGGGTAGACAGGCCCTACTATATGACTCACAGTGCAGTTACTGACTCCTCCCATGCTACACACTGATCTGCTGATGTGTTTCACCAACTGACAGCGTGGTCAGTTACCATGAACTGCCTGCCCAGCAAATACCAATATCTACAGCAAATATGTCTGCCATGGTTACGCCATAACTGAGCCAGTCCTGAAGATGGGTCCAGCATCAGAATCAAAAAATCACCCTTCTCATATAAAGAATCTAGGGGCTTTATTCCATGAGAGGTAGGTATGTATTAATCCAGTGCAGCTCTTGGTTAAGCTTTTAAAGGCCAAAGGGGTGCACGACTCATTGCAAAAAATTACGTTGCGCATCCCTCTGGTCTTTAAAATGTTGATTGCGCTATTATTTCTATATTATTGAGTCAGCGCAACACAAATTTTTCCTACATATGTACGCAGGGCAGGGGCAATCTGCAGGCCACCAGCTATTGTTGGACTTCAACTCCCATCATCCTCAGCTGGGAGTTGTAATCCAACAATAGCTGGCTGGCAGCAGGTTGCCCTCTCCTGATGGTGCCATAATGATGGCAAGGGAATTGCTTTATTTATAAAGATGTAAATTTTGAGCATTGACATTTGTGCTCATAAAGCACTATACACAAAATGGACTCAATCACAATCTAATTTAGTAGTGGAATTGATTGCGCCCTTGTTTACGCACATTTAAAGGGATAGTAATATTTCATAATAAAAGCAGCTCCAATTAATCATCATAGTATTTGGACTTTGGAGATTGTTATTTCAATAGTGTCAGAGTTGTAGTTCAAGAGTAATTCAATGATAAAGTATCTCCCTCCCGCCCCTTTTTCTGATGTAACACTGCTCAGCCAGATCAGAAGGGAGGTGCCCAGGTAGACTGCACAGAGGGACAATCTTCAATTAAGATAAGGGAAAAACCTGAAAAACTTGTCAAGGGGGGCAGGGCTTTTATTGTTCTCATAGGAAGAAGATTGTCCCCTTCTGTTATCTGTCTGGTCTATGGACTGCATTCCACATTTGAGAAGAGATGTCTTACACTAGGTAAAAGGGGCGGGACGAGAAACTTTGCTTGTGAGTATCTCTCAAACCATAAAGGTTTGAGAGATAAGACTTATATCATTCTTCATGTTTTTTAAATGCCTACAAAATAAAATAAAGATAAAACGAAGTGTTACTATCCCTTTAACACTGTTTCTCAGCAGACGTGGCACCCCATATTAATATGTAGTGGTGCACCCTTGTATATGCACAATTAACACTGTTTTCCAACAGGCATGTCACCCCATATTAATTTATATATTTAGAAAATGTTTTATCAGGAAGAATACATTGAGATTTCTCTCGTTTTCAAGTATGTCCTGGATAGTTTTCAGCAAAGGGTTACATATTTACACAAACTTAGAAACGTTATATATGCATACACACATAAATATACATACGTATTAAAAAAAATATAATAAAAATGTGTATACAACTACACACTGTTTTTAGATATAAAGACGCATTTACTTTTAAGGATCTTAGACAGGGAGAAGATCTGATTATTTCAGGCAGATTATTCCAGGCTTTTGGAGCTCTGAAGGAGAAGGCTGATTGTCCTGCTTCTTTCTTGTGTTGTGGTATACGCAGAGAGTTCTTAGGAGTGGAGCAGAGGTTATAGTTAGTAGGGAGATCTGGAGTGAGCATGCTGCTCAGGTAGTCTGGTAGTTTAATAGAGAAGTGGTTGTGTACTAAGCAAAAAAGGTGAAGGTCATTCTCTAGATATGAGTGTTAACCAATTTAGTTCTTTAAGCATATCACAGTGATGGGTAGTGTAATTACAATGGAGGATAAAGCGGTATAATGAATTAAACAGAGTGTCAAGTTTACTAAGATGGATTTGTGGCGCTGGAGCATATACTACATTACCATAGTCTATGACTGGCGGCAACACCTGTTGTACAATACGTCTTCTCACCAGGGTACTTATACGTGACTTGTTTCTAAAGATTACTTATTTTGGGATAAAGTTGGGAGGTTAATTTATCAATATGAAGACCAAAAGTGAGGTTGGGGTCAAGCTACATTCCAGGATATTTGTAGAAGTCCGCTGGAGCCAATTTATGATTAGACTCTGTTACAATGGAAAGGTGGTATCACGGTGCCCGTGCTATTGCTGGCGACATTTTGACAAGTGCTACTTCCTGATACCTTTTTATTGGCTAACGTGATGTTGCTCCTCCCAGTGACAGCCCTTAAATACTCAGCCTGTCACTTCTGGAGTGCCCTTTCGTGGTGTTCCCGTTTCTAGCGCTTGTTCCGTTATTCGTATGATTCCAGTGTATGACCCAGACTGCCTGACTACTCTTCCTGTTTACATTCCTGCTCCGTGTACCGACCCGGATTGGCTGACGTTCCTGCTCTGTGTACCAACCCGGCTAGGCTGACGTTCCTTCTTTGTGTACCGACCCGGATTGGCTGACATTCTTGCTCTGTGTACCGACCCAGCCTGGCTGAGTTCCTGCTCTCTGTGTACCGACCCGGTGTGGCTGATGTTCCTGCTCTGTGTACCGACCTGGCTTGGCTGAGTTCCTGCTCTGTGTACCAACCCGGATTGCCTGACTTTCCTGCTCTGTGTGTCTCGGCCCGGTTCACACTCCTTCCGGTGATCCGGTTTGGGGCTGTATTCCGGTGCTCTCTCTCTCTGTCTTGGACAGACCTCCGGTTGCCTCGGTTACTGCTCTGGCAGTTCTATACTGTGACCCGGTCACCCCATTGTGCCTTGTCTTCTCACACTCCGGTATGGAGAGATTTCCGGTTGCCTGTTTACTGCCTTCAGTCTGAGGTTGGGTTACTCTTGGGTGCCTCAGTCTGTCTATAGTATCTGGCAGTTGTCCTCAGGTTGGAGTGTTCGTTAACCCCTTGCGGGACAGTGCCGTTGCACTTGGGTCACAGTCTATTGCAGTCTTGGTTTGGTGTTACACTGCACCTCCGGTTGCAGTCTACCTCTATTATTCCAGTAGCCAGTCACGTATCCAGGGCTTTTCTTACTCCATTGTGGCTACAGTCGCTATTGTGTCACTCTCTGCGTAGAGAGTGTCCTGTGGGCCTTCCGCTGGCCTAATAGCACCATTCTGCCGTTGTCTCACTGAATCATACGAACTGTAACCTGACCTGAGTCAGTATTGTATTTTGTTCACATATACTGGACCCGTGTGGGTTATTGATATCACTGTAACCTGTCCTGTGTCAGTATTATAATTGTATTTATATGCTGGACCCGCGAGGGTTATTTTTATTCTGTATGGTTTAATAAAACTGTGTTTTACCAAACCTTCTGTCTCTGAGTATACATAAAACCGTCACAGGTGGCTATTGTCAAGATTACACAGTTTGTGCTTTGTACCAAATAATATTGTCACCATTTTTGTCTGTGTTTAATGAACAGTTTGTTCTTTGCAATCCAACTTTCAACTTCAGAGAAATCATGTTGTAATATGGCTTCAAGTTTTTAACATAGATTATGGTGTCATTCATGTGTACAGAGGATGATTTGCAAACCGTGGGCAGATCATTTATAAAAAGAGAAAATAGAAGAGGGCCAAGAATGGAGCCTTGGGGAACTCCACTTGTTACTTTGAGCAGAAGGGAGTCATTGTCAGCAACTGACACATACTGCAGTCTGTCTGATAAATAGGATCTGAACCAGTTTAGAGAATTATTGCCCAATACTGAGCTTTGGAGTTTGCTTATAAGAATATTATGGTCTACTGTGTCAAAGGCCATTGCAGAATCTAGGAAAATAGCTACAGTGAGTTGACCATTTTCCATGCCCGTCTGGATATCATTGGTTACTTTTAGGAGGGCTGTGACTGGTGAGTGATATGAAATGGGAACTACCACCCCACAAAATCTTTACCTTAATCCAGTCCCCATCTGGCGACTAGCTGCTTAGTAGCGCTAGTCGCCAGAATTATTACCTGGTGTAACTGATTTTACACTTGTTCAGAGGCGGACAGTAGCAGGAAGCACGGACATCTTGCCACAGTGACGTCCGTGCGCCTGTGCTGTCAGTCCCTTTTGGAGCCGGCCGGGGACTGGATTAAGGTAAAGATTTTGTGGGGTGGTAGTTCCCCTTTAAATTCTGACATCACAATTTGTCCTAAGTTTTATATATTTAATAATGGGAAAATTAAGCTAATTTGCAGTGAAAGACTGGAGAACAAATTAGCAAAAACGTGAGCATAAAAGCCTGAAAAATAAGAACCAATATAGTCAGGGACAAAAGGAAAAACATTGGCTGTGAGTTATTCATTTTTGTCATTATTTGCGTGCTTCAGGTGCAGCAAAATTATTGTGTTTACTAAGTACAGTGGGCCTTTCCTCTAAAATTCTGTAGGGTCTTAGTGATCTTTATGGTGGTTTGCAGGACAAAGCCCATTGACCATATTGGTTTCTGCCAAAGGACGGAGATGTGAGCACTATGGTGTGTCTCCATCACTGAAAAAAGTGTATAATTAGCGGGAGGGATGAGGTGAATGAGATTTTCCCCACCAGCCTAGTCTGTGACCCAGTCCTGAAGTTTGAGCTGCTCTCTCTCTATAATGGGTATATTTCTAAAAGTAGAAATATATGTACTTAGCATTACAGTCTGCACTCGTAATTTTTAACTTTACTATTGTGAAAATTAAGGGAATTTGTGTAGACAGAGTCTAGGAAAAGTGTCTGAAATATACACATAACAATATAAAGGCCGGAACAATTGAAGAGCATATGAAAGTCACAATATGCATGGGCTCGTGTACCAACTATTTGTTCTAATTTGGTGTGGAATAATCTCGTATTTGCCAAGTGCTCTATGAGAATTTTTTTTTTCAGTCTAGAATTCTTTTGGCCCACTGGAATTTCAGGGATGCTATAAGCCTTGAGGTCCTCTGCCTAGAATGGTTTCTGCCAAGCAGGAGCATTGCTAGGTACTGGCTGAAGGAGATAAAGCTGCAGGTTTCATGCTTAAAGGGATAGTATTACTTAACCCCTTCCCAACAATGGACGTACATGTACGTCCTGCAAAAACGGTCACTTAGTGACAGAGGACGTACGGAAGTCGGGGTCCCCGCGCGGCTGCACGCCGTTCGGGGACTCCAGAATAATAAAAAAATAAATAAATCTTAGCCGGGCGTTAAGTGACGGCCGCGTGTGTGCTCAGCCAGTCACTAAGGAGTTAATATATAGTAAAATTTATATTTTAAGGTTTATCCTCTTGAGTACGACAAAGATGCTCCCACTGCTGAGAGGAGTTTTATTAAAAAGTTAATGCAGCTAAAAGTTTATTTTTTTTAAGAGCAGTATCTCAATGGCCTGAAATATTACAGTGGCGCTGTTGCTACATCATCCTATGGAAGCTTCTGGTCAATTGACCAGAAACTTCCATAAGATGGTGTAGCAACAGTGCCACTGTACAGTTTCAGGCCATTGAGATACTGTGCCTAAAGAATTCAAGTTTGAGCTGCAGTAAATTTTGAATAAAACACATCTCAGCGGTGGAAGTAAACCTTACAATAGCAAACCTTACAATATACATTTTACTAAATATTAAGCGTTTCTATCCCTTTATCCCATCTCCACTGGACACCTCCACAATGCTCCAAATCTCCACATTACCCCCCATATCCATATTACCCTCACATTGCTCCCCCATCAGCTCCAACTTGCCCCCATCATCTCCACATTTCCCCCATCAGCTCCAACTTGCCCTCACATTACCCCCATCAGCTCCACATTTCCCCCATCAGCTCCAACTTGCCCTCACATTACCCCCATCAGCTCCAACTTGCCCCCATCATCTCCAACTTGCACCATCAGCTCCACATTGCCCTCACATTACCCCCATCAGCTTCAACTTGCCCCATCAGCTCCAACTTGCCCTCACATTACCCCCATCAGCTCCACATTGCCCCCATCAGCTCCAACTTGCATTCACATTACCCCCATCATCTCCAACTTGCACCATCAGCTCCACATTGCCCCGTTTCCTACCTCCCTGGTGGTCCAGTGGCAGGAAAAGTCTGTGCCTGCTTCTGCACAGAACTGTAGCTCCCGTTGCTCCCGCGCGGTCTTCTCTTTAGGAATGCAGAGCGCTGGGAGGCTAATTTCCCCTCTTGCCCACCCCTGCGGATGCCCATGGACATTGACCTGAGATCACATAAAATAGGAACTCTTATCTTGGCATTTGCTGTACTGAAAACCTGCTCTTAAAGGAACACTAGCATCTCCTTATAATGAGACCCCCCCTTAATCTGGGCAGATAAATAAATATACTCTAAATTAGTACTGGAGATCGTGTCCACAGGCAGAAATTATTCTTTTTGCGGGGCTCCATGACAAAAACATCCTCTCACTGTAGTTGTCTTAGAAAACCTGCATCAGAAGGAGTTTGGTGTCCAGAGGGGAAGATGCACTAAGGCAGATGATAGAGGGGAGACAACTTCTCCGGTGTTCTAAACTCTCCAAGTCCTATGTTATTCTTTGGAGCCAATGAACTAACATGTCTCCAACATTAGAGATCTTAGTGCACTGGCTCCATAGAATAACATAGGGCTTGGTGAAGTGATGTCACTGGAGAAGTCATATCCACTTTATCACCACTTTTTCATATCTTAGTGTATCTATCCTCTGGATTCCTGTAACAAAGATTAATGTCTGCCTCTATAAGCATATTATCTGTTAAGTCTGCCATCTAGCTGTCAGATTTAGAATCCGGTCCACAGATCAACTGGTGGCTCTTCAGCAGAGCCGAGATCACAAGATATAAAAATAATTATTTCATTGGAAGGGTCTAAAAAGTGTGCTTGCAAACCAGGCAAACATTGTAGACTATTCAAATGAAGTAGTTCTTCTTATATCTCGCGATCTCAGCTCTGCTGCAGAGCCACGGCCGGTCTGCGGACTGGATTCCAAATCTAACAGCTAGATAGCAGACTTGACTGTTTTGGTAATTGAGGGGAAAATTTGCTTGTGAATATCTCTCAAACCATAAAGGTTTGAGAGGTAAGACTTATATCGTCCTTCATGTTTTTTTAATGCCTACAAAATAAAGATAAAACGAGGTATTACTATCCCTTTAAGGCAGTTATATAGCCATGGATTTTGCGCAGACATTTGCTATTTTAAACATTTTCAATAATTTTTTTTTTTCTTGTAACTTTTTGATCTATTTTTGACCTCTGTTATTTATTATTTTTTATGTTTATACTACTTTGAGTACTCTGCTGCTAACTTCATTTAACCCCTTGGATCTAGGACTACACCGGAGGTAAATTTGACTTTGAGAGAGGTAACTTAGTTGGGCATCAAGATGTACTGACTTTTGTCCTGAACACAGAAGTTCTGAACCATTGATGTCACATAGGTAAAAGTTCACAATGTGTTCGAGCTAGAGTCTCACATGTTACTTTTCGCAATATAATTGATTTTTTGTGTTACTGTGATAATGAACGTCATGCACCTGACAGTGACCACTGAAAATACGTTTAGGTCTTTTATCCATCTGCAGGAGATTAAAGGGTTTTGGTTGTGTAAATTTGAACTATGCTGTGTGTTTGTAGATGTCACATGTCAAGAGTCTATGACACTGTGTCACAATAAAAGGAAAGATATTTGTGGTAGCTCAATGAACAGTGGGTTTATAGGCACTGTGGAGACATCACAGGTACAGGACAAGGTGGTTAGATCTTTCTAGCTAAAAAGAATAAAGGACGGTAAACTTTATTTAATGAAAAATATGTAATATAGCTTTTCCTGTCAAGTAAAAGAAGTGTACTTCCAATGCTAGATTTTCAGTTCAAAACTTATTACAAATTTTATTTATTTCAAACTTATTACAAGTTTTCTTTTGTTTTGTTTTGGTTTTTTTTTTATGAACAGCACCAACGTGTGTCCACAAGGTAGTTTTTTTGACGCTCTGTGCAGGAAAAGACCTATAATATATAGGTTTTCAAAACAATTTTACAGCTTCTTTAGTGAATGGGGCTACCCACCTTTTACTTGGAGCCTCTGGTTTCAGGGGGCCTCCCCTTGCGTTTCCATCAGTCCCCTATTTTCAGTAAGTAACCAGATTAAGTCTGTGATCCAAAATGGAGTGATCAATCTCTGGACACCCACCTGCTAACATCTAAAACTCCCATCATCTCCAACCAGCCAACAGTTGATGGAAGTTGTAGCTGCCAACACAAATATCAATGTGCCCAATGAAGGCATTCACAAAATAGACTGAATATATTGGAATACTTGGAGGACCTCCATTTACCATTTCACCAGGGGCCTCAATGGTTCTTAAGAAATTCTCATGGAGACACGGACAATAATGCACATAATCACACACCTTCTACATGGAGACCCAGATAATAATGCAGAAATCACACACCAGAAACAGGGACTTCTACATGGAGACACAGACAATAATGCACAAATCACACACCAGAAACAAGGACTTCTACATGGAGACACAGACAATAATGCACAAATCACACACCAGAAACAGGGACTTCTACATGGAGACACGGACAATAATGCACACAGTCACATACCTGAAACAGGGACTTCTACATGGAGACACAGACAGTGATGCACACAATCCCACATCTGGTTATACACAGTTACACAATGCTTTGATTGTAAGATGATACAATTCAAGGCTCCATATTTGTGTATAAATAATTTCCACATTCACAGTGCTTAATCTTTCATTCTCTGCCCTACAGGGACCGTTTCTAAGGACGGAGAAACCCTGTGCTACAGACAAAGCTCCTTCAGAAGCCCCTTCCTCTAAACTCGTTGACCAACAGTATCACCATGACTGAGAAGATCAGGTGAGACGATCTTGGTGCCTGCAGTCACCCCCAGGGCCGGATTTCCCAGTAGGCAGAGTAGGTAACTGCCTAGAGCTCCAAATTTGAGGGGCTCCTTGGCTGTGCTGGCCAAACCCACATTCTAAATTGTGGGCTTGGCCAGAATGACGCCAGTGTCCCTGCACCAGTTTTATACAATTATTTAACCATATTGATGGTACAGATATCTCCAGTGCTTTACGAAGCAATGCATGGAGATGTCTCTAGAAATGAAGGGAATAAAGCTCTTTGTACTTGCTTGTTATAGGGCAAGGCTATTTTATGTGCATGGAAATAGTGACTGGCACTGGGGGTGGGGCCGTGGGTGGATCTTAGGGCACTTAAGAGTGCTTTCACTTTGGAGCTCCTGGGATATAAATCCGACCTTGGAACACTTCTGATCAACCTCTATACCTGCAAACTCTCTCATCCATGGCACCAGGAGAAGCACACACAGGGCTGAGCATGGGAGTGTCAAATTGTGTCATAATGTGGGAGGGGCTTACATGGGTGACGCAGAGTTGGAGGCTTAAGAGGAGGCATTTGCATGAACCCTTTCATTGCCAGTGTGGTGCGAAAGCACTGCTTAGCAATGCGATGCATCCCCTATGACACTGAAAGGGGCTAAAGGAGTGGGGGGAAGTGGGAGAAACAGTGTTGGAGTGGGTGGAATGGGTGGAAAAGTGGGCAGCGTTACCATTGAACTCAGAAAGCTGGAGATTTAGGCTCTGTCCTCGGAGGACTGGCCTGAGGGCAGGGGGCAATTGCCCCCTGGGCTGCTCATATGTCTGGGCCAGTGGACCACTGCCTCACTCAGTTCCCCACTTGCTGCTGTAAATGGAGCTGCACTACTGACACCACAGAGCTTACTACTGAAATGGAGCTATACTAGTAGCATATAACCCATTTCTCTTGTAAGCTCTATAGTATCACTAGTGTATCTTTATATAAACGATACGCTCTGTGGTATTTCTAATGTAGCTTTACTTAAATTGTAAGCTCTGTAGTATCAGTAGTATACCTGCCCTTCAATTGTAAGCTCTATGGAATCACTTCCCTTCACAACATCTCTGCCAATTTCAAAATTAACAAAAGGGGTTGGAACTATAATACAAATGGTCTCCTTGATAGTATTTGCTCCCCAGGTCACAAGTTGCCCTCCTTCCCCTGCCGGAGACCCAGTAATTCATTCTGAAAACAGGAGTTTCAGTTGCCACAAGTTGCAGTAAAGACACACAAGGCCAAGCGCACAAATGAAAAGTGGAGAAATTCTACAGGAAACCAACTACACCATAGAGGAGAAATAATTCCCCAAATTCACATTGATTTAAATGAGGCTTTAAAGGGGAACATTCACCTCTTAACATTTTTTTTACCATAGGTTTAGTTAATAAAGTAGTATTAGGAAAGGTGTTTTTTTCTTCATGTATGTACTTTAACCCTTTGAATGCCAGAGGGGTACGCAACACATTGCAAAGCAATGCGTTGCGTACCCCACTAGCACTCAAAGGGTTAAAGATATTTAAAGAGATAGTAATACTTAATTATTACTAATACCTAAAGTTGTATTAAAAATAAATGTATTGCCCCAGTGTCATCTCTCAAACCTTTATGGTTTGAGAGATAATCGCTCCTAAAGTTGCCCTTCCCCTTCCCAGTAGTCAGAGTTGTAGCTGACTGCAGGGAAGCCAGTCGTACGAGTTTCAGGCGGCTCTCCAGCACAGCCACGATCACGTTAATAAAAAATAAATCTTTCACTGAAATGGTCTTCTACGTGTGTTTGGTTTGTGCTTGGTTTGCAAGCACACGTAGAAGACCGCTTTAGTGAAAGATTTTTCTTTTATTAACGCTATCACGGCTCTGCTGCAGAACCGCCTGGTGATCGTAAGACCGGATTTTTCCTTCAGTCAGCTACAACGCTGACTACGGGGAAGGGGGAGGGAGGGGTCAACTTTAGGAGCGATCATCTCTCAAACCATAAAGGTTTGAAAGATGACACTGGGGGCAATACATTTATTTTTAATATGACTTTAATATAGGGGTCAGTAATAATTGAGTATTACTATCCCTTTAATCTTCAAGCTGTACACTTATACATAATGCGGCAACCTGAATCTTCGGCACAGATCTTCTTCTCCTCCCATTTCAGTCCCAGCTACCCCAGGGAGCTTGTTCACGCTTCCCTTTGGTATGGTGTGAATGGCTTCTATCGTTACATCAAGCTCCGGTTAGCATTACATTGATGTTGCAACCTTAGTATACTGCTAACCGGAGTTTGATATAGAACGATAGAAGCCATTCACACGACACTGAAGGGAAGCGTGAACGCGGTCCCTGGAGCAGCAGTGAGGGAGGTGGGAGGAGAATTAGGAAGTCAAGAAGAGCTGTGCCAAAGATTCAGAGTGCTTCATTGTGTTGACCAGCACAGCTTGAAGATTAAATATCTTTTAACCCCTTGCCGCCCGAGGATGTCCAGGTACGTCCAGGTACAGGTACGTCCCGAGCGGATGTCCCAGGTGGACAGAGGACGTACATGTACGTCCCAGAAATCATTTTACAAGATGAAAAAAAAAAAAATGTTCGGAGGGCGTTAAGTGCTGGCCGCGTGCACGAGCGAAAAACGAACACCTTTCCTAATGCTACTATATTAACTAAACCTATGGTAAAAAATGTTAAGAGGTGAATGTCTAGAATCCAAGTGGTTTAAAGCCCTGTTTAATTCAATGTAGATTTGTATTAGTTCCCCATGGTACAACTGGTTTGCTGTAGGGTGACGACCATTGTATTGTACATAAGGCTTCTAGTTGTGTGTAACAGAGATCAGACTGTCAGGCTCATGTACTAAGCACTGCAACAATTCTGGGGCAAACCATCTGCAACATAGGGGAAGAACTAAAAATCCCCTTGGATTTAAATGGGCCTTTAAACCCCTTGAACATACCTCCCAAAATTTCAAATGGCCAAAGAGAGACACTTGTATTTAAGGTGGTGTATCTGGGGGTGTGGCTGGTGGGCGGGGCATTAAGATGAATTTTTAGGTTATTTCTTGACTTACCGGCACCTCTTTGTGTAACTGATAAATGATTTAGAGCAAGACCAAATCATTTTAGTTACGCAGATTATTTTATATACACATATACTAATGATTTACAACACATTTTCTTGAGTTATATTGCTGTGGAGCAATGTAATACTCATTACTCATTATGTTCTTCTAAAAAGAGGGACAAAACGGTAGAATAGAGTGACAGAGGGATTTGGGTCTCAAAGAGGGTCTGTCCCTCCTAAAGAGGGACACTTGGGAGGTATGCTTGAATACTAGAAAGGTCTCCAAAGCATTGCCACGCCTTTCACACATTCAAGGGGTTAAAAAGTCCAATTTGAATTAATTGGAATTTGGGGACATTTTTTGTACCCTTTGGTATAGTTGGTTTAACCTAGAATTACCCCAGTTCTTGTTTTAGTTAATTACCCTAACAGTCAGGGACGTATTTAGGCCTAGGACAGCTGCTCGGCCAAAACAGCAGATTGTCAGCTTTGTCTATTTCCATTGTCTAAAGTAAATGAACTCTTTTAAAGGGACAGTAACACGTTATATATAAAAATATGTATTATAGGGTTTATCCTCCTGAGTAATACAGGGCAAGCTCGCACTGCTGAGAGGTATTTTATTTAATAGTTATTGCAGCTCAAACTTGATTTTTTTTTTTAAGTGTTCTATCACAATGGCCTGAAAATTGTGAAGTGGCGCTGTTGCTACACCATCATGTGGCGATTTACTGTCAACTGACCAGAGCTGTCCATAGGATGGTGTAGCAACAGCACCAGCATTTTCAGGCCATTGTGATACTACACCTAAAAAAAGTCAGGTTTGAGCTGCAATTACTTTTGAATAAAACACCTCTCAGCAGTGGGAGTACCCTTGTTTTACTCAGGACAATAAATCCTATAATATGTATTTTACATATTAAGTGTTACTATCCCTTTTGCATCTCCCAGCCTTAGGGTTTAGAGCCTTCTTAAAGGTACCTCTTTCCCAGAAGCTTTTTTCATAAATCAAATTTCCTCTACCTGTAAGCCCTTTGGATGCTGGTTGCTCGCAGTGCATTGCACCCCTCTCTGGTCTTTAAAGAGTTAAGAAAAATATAAATAAAATGCAATTGATGTAAATCTTGATCCAATAAATGTTTACTTTTCAGCTTGCCCGCTAAGCTGATTAATGGCGGAATTGCCGGGCTGGTTGGAGTCACCTGTGTTTTCCCTATTGACCTGGCCAAGACTCGTTTGCAAAACCAGCAGGGAACTGGTGTCTATAGAGGAATGTAAGTGGACTACGAATATCTCACTGACACTCACAGAGGGGAGTACAGCTGTATTACACCTCAGGCACCCCTATGGTCACATCCACTCACCACATATGACCCCACCCCTTTGTCCTGCTACATCTGCCTTGCACAGGAACAGTACCGGCCCAAGACATTGTGCTGCCTGGGTCCAAGGATGAAATGCTACCCCCCCAAAAAAACACGCCCACCAGAAAATAACACTTGTCCATTATTTGGACAGTAAATAAATATGGCATCCAAGGGCTAGATCTATCCTGTTGAAATGGCAGGTCAAGGAATCTAGATGGCAAAACACCAGTAAACTACGGTCATTATGTGTTTCCAATCAGCTTCACATTCAACTCTGCTATAACAAAAATTCAGATAGTGTCGATTAGCTTCTAAGCGTATGTCTAAGTCTGAGGTAGAAAACCTGTAGCACTATGGACTACAGCTCCCATGCTCCTCAGCTGACCAATGGTATTGTAGTCCAACAACAGCCGGAGAAATGAGTGCATTACAACTAATTTGATGAAACAAACATTGATACAAAGTTTGACTTGTTTTATGACTCTGTAGGGACATGCCTTAATTCTATTTTCTATAGGTAGCAGTTATGCTGGGTCCCATGCTGTGTGGGCGCAGAAGCAGAGGCAGTGCGGCGCAATTGTCTCCACACTGAAAGGGAAGACAGCGTGGGACCCAGCACAACTGCTACCTACAGAGAACAGGCCGCCCGGCCGGCGCTGACAGCAACACAAAATAAACAAACATGCCTTGGGGCGGCAAATTGCCGCCCCTGTCAAAGTGCCATCTGGGTCCATGGACCCACCGGGACCCATGTAAGGGCCGGCCCTGCACAGGAAATACCCTTAGCCTAAACATACACAACAATGCTATTAACCCCTTGGATGCAAGAAGAGTATCCAGTGCATGCTTCTCAATACTTTGGAGACCACTCTACAGTCCAAGGATTTAAATGATCAGTAAGGTTTTATTATGGAAAAAACTGATATCGTAGGGATCTACCTGCTGAATGCAACATAAGGCTGTTCGCAGATCAAACTATTACAAAGTGGTGAAGTTGTTACTATCACGTTCTATGGAGACAGGGTTGGATTTCCTAATAGGCAGAGTAGACAACTACCTAGAGCTCAAAACTTTTTAAGAGGTGCCTCAACTGTACTGGCCACACCCATATTCTGAATTGTGGGTGTGGTCAGAGTTTCATACCCCTTTATATTCTATTATTTAACCCCTTGGATGATAGATAAATCTACAATGCATTGCGAAGCAATACGATGGAGATCTCTCTAGCAACCAGGAGGTTAATGCTTTGGGTTTTTTTATTTGTCCTTGGGGGTGTGGCAATGGGCGGAGCTAAGGGCACCTAATGTGCCTCATTGGGGGGTTTTCTGGGATGTAAATCTGGCCCTGTATGGAGAACTGTAGCCAGTGGCTCATCTCTCCCATATAATGAATTCTCTGAAGGTGAACTGTTTGGACAACAGGTGGCTATGGTAAAGGGATAGTAATACCTAATTTAAAGTTTATTTAGTATAATAGGCTTTAAAAAAAATATTAAGAAATGTGTCAAAATTTTTGGTTTGAAAGATATTTGGAACTAAAGTTCCCACCTCCGTGACGTCAGCACTCTAGCTGACAGATTTGGATTTTGTTCCGCAGACTGGCCGGTGGCTCTTCAGCAGAGCCAAGATCGCGATCTTTAACCCTTTGAGTGCCAGAGTGGTACGCAACACATTGATTTGCAATGCATTGCATACCACTCTGGCACTCAAAGGGTTAAAAAGAGTTACTTAACTGGAACGGTCTACAAAGTGTGTTTGCAAACCAGGCACACTTTGTAGACCATTCCAATGAAGTAACTCTTTTTAAAGATCGCGATCTGCTGAAGAGCCGCCGGCTGGGCTGCAGACCAGAATCCAAGTCTGTCAGCTAGATGGCAGACTTGACTGAAAAAGCCAGGAAGAGGGAAATTTAGTTGCAAATACCTCCCAAACCATAAAGGTTTGAGAGATAAGACTTATATAGTTCTTAATATTTTTTTAAAGCCTGCAATACTAAATAAACTTTAAATTAGATATTACTAACCCTTTCATGAAAAAAAACAGTTTAAACGTTAATTAATTTTGAATGGAGCATCTTCAAGCAGTGGCAGTATCCTTATTTTATTCAACAGGAAAAATCCTACACTATATGTTGTTTTTAAAATAACACACATGAGATATGTAGACTGGCAAAATGTGTGTGTACACATTGTATATTACAGACAAAAAAATTGATAACCCAGCAACCAAAACTCAGAAATGTCTGTAGTGTAGGGAGATTAACCCTTTGAGTGCCAGAGAGGTACGGAATGCATTGGCACTCAAAGAGTTAAGATTGTTCTGTCCACTCCCACAGCTGGGCATGACCAACACGGCTGATGCACCAATCACAATTTTGTCCCCTAGGCACTGGCTTACTCTGCCTAATGAGAAATCTGGTCCCAGAGGTGAGAGACAGGCAGTGAGAAATACAGGATATAAAATATGAAATACAGAGAAGACAAAAGCTTCTAGGCTTAAAGGGATAGTAATACTTTGTTTTAACTTTATTTTATTTTGTAGGCATTAAAAAAACATGAAGAATGATATAAGTCTTATCTCTCAATCCTTTATGGTTTAAGAGATATTCACAAACAAAGTATCCCTTCCCTGTTCAACCAGATCAGAAGGGAGATGCCCAGGTAGATTGCAGAGAGGGACAATCTTCAATTAAGATAATGGAAAAAGCTGAAAAACTTGTCAAGGGGGGAAGGGCTTTCATTGTTTTCATACAAAGAAAATTGTCCCCTTCTGTTATCTGTCCTGTCATACAACCAGACTCACATTTGAGAAGAGATGGCTTACACTAGGAAAAAGGGGCGGGGAGGGGAACTTTGCTTGTGAATATCTCATAAACCATAAAGGTTTGAGAGATAAGACTTATATCATTCTTCATGTTTTTTTAATGCCTACAAAATAAAATAAAGTTAAAACGAAGTATTACTATCCCTTTAAAGGGATAGCAATACTTGCAAATTACTAATCCCCGTATTGTAGCTTTGTTAAAAGGAAACTTATTGCCCCCAGTGTCATCTCTCAAACCCTTATGGTTTGAAAGATTATAGCGCTCAAAGTTCCCCCTCCCTCCCCCTTCCCTGACTGAACGCTGACTGCAGGGGAAGCTGTCGTACGACAGTCTTATGTGCATCAGGCGGCTCTGCAGCTGAGCCGTGATCACGTTTATAAAAAATGATTCTTTTACTGAAAATGGTCTTCTACATGTGCTTGGTTTGCAAGTACACGTAGAAGACCATTTTAGTGAAAGATTTCTTTATTATAAACACGATCTCGGCATTGCTGCAGAGCCACCTGATGCAAGTAATACCGGATATCCCTGCAGTCAGTGTTCAGTCAGGGAAGGGGGAGGGAGGGGGGGGAACTCTGAGCGCTATCATCTCTCAAACCATAAGGGTTTGAGAGATGGCACTGGGGGCAATAAGTTTCTTTTTAACAAAAGCTACAATATGGGGATTAGTAATTTGCAGGTATTACTATCCCTTTAATAAGAAAGATGTCTAGTCTTGTAAAGTCAACACAGGACACAATGTTTTATCTGAGGGTGGGGCAGAGTTTTTAATAGATGTGAATCATCCGAACCGCAGAATATCATTTGAAGTCACACAATTCATTTCTATCATCAAGCTTAGGGACAGGCTATTATGATCTGCATTATGTCTGTCTGTCTGTCCTTGCACTTCTGATCACACATTATTTTATCATGTTTTACAAAATCTGCTTCCAAGAGCCAAAATCAAATCGGCCCATGGGCCGAATCTAACTCATGTGGGGATATATTATTATTTCTGTTTTAGAATCATTAAGAGGTTTGTGAATTGGGAATTAACCTTTTGAGTGCCAGGGTGTGTGTGTCCAATGCGTTGTTCTGCAGTGTGTTGCACAACCCTCTGATGCACCTTCAATAAATCTGTCAGTGATACACAATCATCTCTTGTCCATTTGACACCTGGTTCATATTTGAAATTCAGCCCCCCCCAGGGAGTCATATGAACAAAGTCAAAAGTGGAACAATTCTCTGACAAACAAACATTCCTGATGACTTAACTGGAGATTTTAACCCCTTCGGTGCTAGAGTGGTATGCAACACGTTGCTGAGGTACATATAAAAACAAAAGTGCAGCAATTCCTTGTCAAATCAGGTATACTATAGGACAAATAAACATTGCTATTGCTTTAACCCCTATAATGCTGGGGAGGTCTCCAATGAGTTGCATTTGTGTAGCAAACCCCCTGCGCCATAGTGCAGTGTGGAATGTTAGTATCTGTCTGGTAGATGGGAGGAAGTGCAGTGTGGAATGTTAGTATCTGTCTTGCAGGTGGGAGGAAGAGCAGTGTGGAATGTTAGTATCTGTCTTGCAGGTGGGATGAAGAGCAGCATGGAATGTTAGTATCTGTCTGGTAGATGGAAAGGAGAGCAGTGTGGAATGTTAGTATCTGTCTGGGAGGTGGGAGGGAGAGCAGTGTGGAATGTTAGTATCTGTCTGGTAAGTAGGAGGAAGAGCAATGTGGAATGTTAGTATCTGTCTTGCAGATGGGAGTAAGAGCAATGTGGAATGTTAGTATCTGTCTGGTAGATGGGAGGAAGAGCAATGTGGAATGTTAGTATCTGTCTTGCAGGTGGGAGGAAGAGCAGTGTGGAATGTTAGTATCTGTATTGCAGGTGGGAGGAAGAGCAGTGTGGAATGTTAGTATCTGTCTGGTAGGTGGGAGGGAGAGCAGTGTGGAATGTTAGTATCTGTCTGGTAGGTGGGAGGAAGAGCAGTGTGGAATGTTAGTATCTGTCTGGTAGATAGGAGGAAGAGCAGTGTGGAATGTTAGTATCTGTCTGGTAGGTGGGAGGAAGAGCAGTGTGGAATGTTAGTATCTGTCTGGTTGGTGAGATGAAGAGCAGTGTGGAATGTTAGTATCTGTCTGGTAGGTGGGAGGGAGAGCAGTGTGGAATGTTAGTATCTGTCTGGTTGGTGAGATGAAGAGCAGTGTGGAATGTTAGTATCTGTCTGGGAGGATGGAGGAAGAGCAGTGTGGAACGTTAGTATCTGTCTTGCAGGTGGGAGGAGGAGCAGTGTGGAATATCAGTAACTGTCTGGTAGATGGGAGGGAGAGCAGTGTGGAATGTTAGTATCTGTCTTGCAGGTGGGAGGGAGAGCAGTGTGGAATGTTAGTATCTGTCTTGCAAGTGGGAGGGAGAGCAGTGTGGAATGTTAGTATCTGTCTTGCAGGTGGGAGGAAGAGCAGTGTGGAATGTTAGTATCTGTCTGGTACATGGGAGGAAGAGCAGTGTGGAATGTTAGTATCTGTCTTGCAGGTGGGAGGAAGAGCAGTGTGGAATGTTAGTATCTGTCTTGCAGGTGGGAGGAAGAGCAGTGTGGAATGTTAGTATCTGTCTTGCAGGTGGGAGGGAGAGCAGTGTGGAATGTTAGTATCTGTCTTGCAGGTGGGAGGAAGAGCAGTGTGGAATGTTAGTATCTGTCTGGTACATGGGAGGAAGAGCAGTGTGGAATGTTAGTATCTGTCTTGCAGGTGGGAGGAAGAGCAGTGTGGAATGTTAGTATCTGTCTTGCAGGTGGGAGGGAGAGCAGTGTGGAATGTTAGTATCTGTCTTGCAGGTGGGAGGAAGAGCAGTGTGGAATGTTAGTATCTGTCTGGTACATGGGAGGAAGAGCAGTGTGGAATGTTAGTATCTGTCTTGCAGGTGGGATGAAGAGCACTGTGGAATGTTAGTATCTGTCTTGCAGGTGGGAGGAAGAGCAGTGTGGATTAGTTGGAAGGAAGAGCAGTGTGGAATGTTAGTATCAGTCTGGTAGATTGGAGGGAGAGCAGTGTGGAAGGAAGAGTCCAGGTGGGAGGAAGAGCAGTGTGAAATGTTAGCATTTGGCTGTCAGAGAAGGACATGTAGGAGGGAGAGCAGGGTGGAATTTGAATATCTGGTTGGTAGGAAGAGGAAGGTGGGACAGAGAGAGAGCAGTGTAGAATGTTAGTATCTTCACTTCCTTCTGTGTGCAGTACAGGCCTTCTGACCAAAAGAGTGAAGTGCAAGAAAAAAAATTACTTCCCACACCCTGAAAAAAAAGCACATCCAATGTCTTACATCCCCCTTAGGAGCAGACCTGACAATCTAACAGGAGCTGCATTGTACAGTTCCACTCTGCTATTAAACAGGTGAATCGGGGGTTGGAAAACTGGCCCCCTCAGCTGTCTATGTTATATCTCAGTACAACCCGGTCTTAAGTAGCAGAGGCTGTACAAACAATGTCCATAGACTGCAGAGAGGCAAGTGGAGTCTGGGCCATTGATATATATTGGAGCTGCACTGCAGCAAATGAACCCCATGAGAAAAAGGAAAACAGACACCTCGTAATAATAATCCCCAAGTAGTTTAAAAAAAAAACAGAAAGTGCTAATGGCCCTATAAATCTTGCCCTTGTGCTTTCTTCAAGAGAGAAATCTTAAATCACTCCTTAATGTCATCTCCATGGAGGCAGACATGACAGTTGCTAGCAGAACCTCAAGCTCTGCTCACTGCACATGATAATCTACACCCTTAAAGTGGAACTACTATGTCACAAAATGTTTCGCTCAAAGGGGAAACTACCACCCCGCAATAACTTTACATGAATTAATTCTTCATCTGGCGACTAGCTGCTTAGTAGCGCTAGTCGCCAGAAATATTACCTAGCAGCTAGTCGCCAGATGAAGAATTAATTAATGTAAAGTTATTGCGGGGTGGTAGTTCCCCTTTAACTAAGTCCCCTTCTGGCGACTAGCTGCTTAGGAGCGCTAGTCGCTAGAATTATTACCTGATTTAATACATTTATGCTATATTCCCCAGCTGTCAATAGCACGGAGCGCGGACATCTTGCCAGAATGACGTCCGCGCGCCTGCGCTGTCAGTCCCAGCCGGAGCCAAATGGCTCCTAGCAACGTCTCCTAGACCCAGCTGGGACTGACAGCGCAGGCGCGCGGACGTCATTCTGGAAAGATGTCCGTGCTACTGACAGCTGGGGAATAAAGCATATATCTATTAAATCAGGTAATAATTCTGGCGACTAGCGCTCCTAAGCAGCTAGTCACCAGAAGGGGACTTAGTTAAGCTAAACATTTTGTGACATGGTAGTTCCGCTTTAACCCTATGAGTGCCAGAGGGGTATGCAACGCTTTGCTCTGCAATGCGTTACGTACCCCTCTGGCACTCAAAGGGTTAAGGACTACAGGATCTGTGCACATATTTCTGTGTTACGCAATCCTCTCGTCTTTAAAGGGTTAACTAGGCTTATGCGCTCTGCCTGCTTCAGTTTTTACAAAGTGCCAGCACCTGTCACGTCTGCCTCCGTTGGTATGACACCCAGGACTGATTGATGTTATCTCTTGAATAAAAGCACAAGGGCCATTGGCATTTTACAGTCAGTGTAAGGTAAGTGGAGCGTTATTATTATTAGGAACTGATAGTACTTGTTTAAAGCGGAACTGTCACATAGATATAATTCCCTCCAATTAAGTGTTAGTATAGTGGATATCCTGGATATAGGGTTATAATATTTAATAAGTCCCAGCATTATTTGGAATCATAAGTTCATATGAGACTCAACTCAATTTAACAGCGCACACATCTTGGTGAAGCGGGATCTGTTTGTCTGCGCTGTCCGTTCCTGTCACTTATTTGCCAATGGGGGGTTGCATTGTACCGTATGGTAAAGGCAGGGACAGACAGAGCAGGAGCACATATCCCTCTTCATCAAGATGTCTGCACTGTCACGTTGAAGTGAGTCTCATACAAACTTATGATTCCAAATAATGCCGGCACTTAATAAACATTATAACACTATTTCAATGAGTACCACTATATTAACTATATATTGGGGGGCAATTGTATCTACGTGATAGTTTTGATTTAAAGGGATAGTAATGTTTCATAATAAAAGCAGCTATAATTAATCATCATAGTATTTACACCTTGGAGAGTGTTATTTCAATTCTGTCAGAGTTGTAGTTCAAGAGTAATTCAATGACAAAGTATCCCCCTCCCACCCCTTTTACTGATGTAACACTGCTCAGCCAGATCAGAAGGGAGGTGCCCAGGTAGATTGCAGAGAGGGACAATCTTCAATTAAGATAAGGGAAAAACCTGAAAAACTTGTCATGGGGGGCAGGGATTTCATTGTTCCCATAGGAAGAAGATTGTCCCCTGCTGTTATCTGTCTGGTCTATGGACTGGATTCCACATCTGAGAAGAGATGGCTTACACTAGGTAAAAGGGGTGGGAGGGGAAACTTTGCTTGTGAATATCTCTCAAACCATAAAGGTTTGAGAGATAAGACTTATATCATTCTTCATGTTTGTTAATGCCTACAAAATAAAATAAAGTTAAAACTAAGTATTACTATCCCTTTAAGAAAAAAGACCTTCCTTGTATACATCTTGTTAATCATTACTACAGGAGTTCCACATCCTCAGTGGCATCCCTACAACCCTGCCTGTGTCATCAAGTGACCTGTTACTATCTCTCAAACCCAGCTTCTTGTTCTGGTGTGATTGGGACTGACAGCTCATTGGATAATATAGGAAACACAAAGTGGAGCTCGGGAGACTGCATATTCCCTGTAGAAGAGGTCAGAGACACTTGTACATAGTATGGCCTTTTCCTGTTATTAAGACAAATAGTAAACCATTACCCCATCCCCTGCCTCCCCTTACTATAAAATCCCCTGCCTCATCATATCACGCCCTGGTTTCCATCACAATACCACCCCTGGCTTTCATCTCCATGCTATCACCTTCCTTCCATCATTGTACCATTTAATGCCTCTTGTTATGCTATCATCCCCTGCCTTCCATCACCATATCATCACTTGCCTTTTCATAATCTCATTATCCCCATCCTTCCATTACTCTGCCATCTTTTCCTTCCATCACCCCCATCATTACCTAATATCTATCACTATACTATCCCCTTTTCCTATCACTCTACCTTCCCCTGCCGACTAAGGGTGTGACGCAGCAGTGCCTTGCCCACCCCTCTGGTCCTCAATGGGTTAAGAAGATAATTAGGTTTTTTTCTTGATTCATAATTTAACTCCATGGATGCAAGTACACATCTCCCAAGCACAATTCATTTGAGATATTTTTTGTAAAGTGATAACCCTTTGAATGCCACAACCCTATGACATTCAATGCTGTCCATGGTGCTGAAAGCCTTCTCTGTGTTCCCCTACTGGCTGGGAAGGGAATCACAGAGAATGCTGTACAGAATTGTTGTAGTGCTGGTGATGTGTGAGAGGAGGACATCCCTTCCACACCGACAGCACTTCGAAAATCCTGTATACTAACAGGGACCTTCTCCAACCTTCCCCTTCCATCTGACAATTTTTGTGAATATGTCGATGTGTGTGCAGATCGAATTGTCGGAGTGATTCAAACACATCGACTCGATCATACCGACACCACATCGACCTTTAGTGCATCTAGACCAGCATGTTCCCATGGTGTTATATTTTTATTTTTAGCAATAAATACTACCCTTAGTTCTAGGGATGCTCTATCTTTTCTTTTTATCTATTTGTCAGTTTTCTGACAAAACTGCAGTTGTTTTTCAGCAGGAGAGAATTACAGGTCAGACTCTCCTAGACAAGGCATCCTAGGAGCTCTTAGTCCTGCCTATGACCACACCCCCCACTGATCACATAACCACACACCACAGCTCATCCACAGTTGGCTGGAGCAGAAAATATATTTAGGTCCTTTTGTTCAAAAGAAACAAAGTGCAATTCTGGGGACAGAACAACGTCAATATATGGGAAAAATACACATTTCCTCTATGTCCATTTATTTAACCCTCTGAAGCAATGTGTTGTGTATTCAAACAGTTAAATGGAGCTTTTAAACCCCTGAATGTTCTAGAGGCCTAAATCATATTGTTTCTCTCTAGCTTTCAAGAGGTTAAAAGCCACATTTAAATCAATGTGAGTTTTTATTTGTCCCTTATAATTCAGTTGGTTTGGTCCAGAATTACACCACAGTTCTTTTAGCCGTTTAAAGACCAGAGGGGTTGTGCAATGCGTCACTCGCCTCTCTGGTCCTTAAAGGGTTAAATACATGGTTACGTCCCTGATCTCTTCAGAAAAGGATTGGAAATTTCCTTTAGCGGAACATTGTTTTTGGCAAACATCCACCCCCCCTACCACCGCCTTCCTGTGATGAATCATACGGACTCCTTTGTACAGAGATGTGTTCAACTGAATGTGAGATGTTACATAACATGTTTGCTATTATTAAGGCAATGTGCCCTATATACCCAGAATTAAAGGGGAACTATAACCTAGGAATAAATGTCTCCTAATTTGTCTAATAGACTAACCCAGGCAAGTGTCTTTCATACTGCAGATGTGGATAGATATGGGATAGATAGATAGATAGATAGATAGATAGATAGATAGATAGATAGATAGATAGATAGATAGAGATATAGATGTGGGATAGATAGATAGATAGATAGATAGATAGATAGAGATATAGATGTGGGATCGATAGATAGATAGATAGATAGATAGATAGATAGATAGATAGAGAGATTGACCTGGGAACTCTCTGGATTTGCCCCAGAGACTCTGTTTTCAGGCTGATTCTCCGGTAGTGTTGAGTGTCTTCTCCTTCCCACCCTGTTCCTCCCACATCTTCTCCTTCACACCTTGTTCTGCCCACTTCCCTCCCACTTTATGACACGTGATCAGTAAGCCCTGCCCACCTGATTAAGCCCCACCCCTTTATTATGGAAATCGCATCATTGACAGTGCCTGCCCAACAGCACATGAGCCCTCTCTGGGGGCTCAAAGAGAAGAAGTTCTCAGATAGATAGATAGATAGATAGATAGATAGATAGACAGATAGATAGATAGATCATATATTCATACCTGTGACCTCTCCAGATCTGCCCCAGAGACTCCAGTTTTCAGGCTTAAATAACAAGTCTCTGAGAACAGAGGGTGATCCACTGGTTTGCAGAGATCCATGATAACCCCACCCACTTTCAGCCTGGTCCAAGCCACTCCTACCCACTTCCAGCCTGGTCCAAGCCACTCCCACCCACTTCCTGCCCATTTCAAGGCAGGCTCTGCCATTCTACCTCCCAATCCCGCAAATCTCCATTAAGGACCATGCACATTATTACACAAGTTGTGTCATTTGATCACTCCCATCTCCATTCCTCATTGTTATTCCTGGTTACCTTGAGCCTGAATGTTCCCAGCAATGCATATACTGCATTTAAACTCTGTTGCAGCTTACAGCCGGGAGGTGCTTTTTTACTATGTGAAATAGTTTATTTTTTTTTACTATAAATTAGTGAAGTGCGATCTTTTTTGAGGATTTACATTGATGTTTCAGAATCTCACTTCAATTTTTGTGGAAATAACGCTCCATAAAATCCTAATAACCCTCAATCGCAATAACCTTCCAAAAAATCCTTACAATCCTAGATCCTAACAACCCTCGATTCTTTGCGGATTAGTTCACCAAAGTGTATTTTTAATTAGTACTAAATATCATAGTAACATAGTTGAGGAGGCTGAAAAAACACATGCGTCCATCAAGTCCAGCACTTGCCAAATCAACCGTGTTGATCCAGAGGAAGACAAAAAAAAAAACAACAACATTGAAGCCATTTCCAATTTAGATCCAAAAGGGTTAAAAAATTCCTTCCTGACTCCAAATGGCAGTCATATAGTTCCCTGGATCAACATCCTATCTGCACCTGTCATAATTCTCAATGTTGTTCTGTGCTAGATAGGTATCCATTACTTGTTTGAAAGCAGTTGCATTATCTGCTAGTACAACATCCCGAAGCAAAGAATTCCATAGCTTTACTGGAAAAAAATCCCTGCCTTTGTTTTAGTTGAATAGTAACAAAAAAAAAATCATATCCACTGACTTAGACATGATTCTTTGAAGCCAGACTCCAGGACTCCGGACTTCTCCAACTGAAATCTTCCTTCTTAAAAGCAATACGTTGCGTACCCCTCTGGCACTCAAAAGGTTACTTCAGTAGGAAGAGTTTGGGGTCCTTGAGTACAGTTACAGAAAATCATATTCATGTCCATAGACATGATATTGGGGAACCAGTCCGCACTGATTGATTTATAGAGGCCATTACAATTTCCTGTTCAGATTAGGAGAAGTGTAGGGGGTTATAGTGGGAGTTATAGGTGTTAGTGTTTCTTTAACTCCTTGAGAACCAGAGAGGTGTATAACAAATTGCAAAAGCAACATATTGCTCATTACTTTGGTTCTCAAAGGGATAATAATAGGATGGTGTGTATTTAAAGGGGAAATAACACACCCTAATAATAACCCCACACACACGCTTACTTTGCTATGGCAAGAAAATCCTAATGGCCTGTATGAATTTTTCCATTGTGCCTTTGTGTTTAAGAGAAATCAGCTTCAATCAATCCTGGATATTATGTCCATGGAGGCGGACATGGCAGTCGCTAGATGATCCACAGGACACAAACTCCACTCACTACACATAGTAATTATAACACTTTAAAGGAACAGACACACGTGCAAATCATTCCTTCTTTAACGGGTTAAAGGGATAGTAATGTTTCATAATAAAAGCAGTTCTAATTAATCATCATAGTATTTTGACTTTGGAGAGTGTTATTTCAATTCTGTCAGAGTTGTAGTTCAAGAGTAATTCAATGACAAAGTATCCCCCCGCCCCTTTTACTGATGTAACACTGCTCAGCCAGATCAGAAGGGAGGTGCCCAGGTAGACTGCAGAGAGGGACAATCTTCAATTAAGATAAGGGAAAAACCTGAAAAAGGGGGTCAGGGCCTTCATTGTTCTCATAGGAAGAAGATTGTCCCCTTCTGTTATCTGTCTGGTCTATGGACTGGATTCCACATCTGAGAAGAGATGGCTTACACTAGGTAAAAGGGGCGGGAGGGGAAACTTTGCTTGTGAATATCTCTCAAACCATAAAGGTTTGAGAGATAAGACTTATATCGTTCTTCATGTTTTTTTAATGTCTACAAAATAAAATAAAGATAAAACAAAGTATTACTATCCCTTTAAGTAGACTCATGCACAGAAAGGGATTAACCCTTTGAGTGCCAGAGGGGTAGGGAACGCATTGCAAAGCAATGTGTTCCGTACACCTCTGGCACTCAAAGGGTTAAGGCTCTATGAGGCCCTAGGCGAGATGCTAATTTGGGGCCCCACATATCTTGATCCAGTGCTTCTACCAGGTAGTGAAATTGTGGCTTTAATGTAAGTGGGAGCAACTAGATGATGCTGGTCTCTTTCAACCAAAGGGGAAACTGGCACAAAATATTAGGGGCAGTAACAGCAGGGCCTCTGTCTGTGACCCATCCCTTCCAGTTAGGGCCCCTCCTATTGCCATGGGCCCTAGTCAGTAGCCTAGGTTGCCATAATGGATGATCCGGCTCTGCTCATGCACTCTGCCTGCTTCAGTTTGAAACAAATTGCTAGCAACTGTCATGTCCGCCTCTGTGGGAGCGATATCAAGGACTGATCTGAAGACGTTATCTCTTGAACCACTGCTCAAGGGCAAAATTCATAGGGGACATTAAGATTTTTGACCATAGTTAAGCATATCTCCCATTTCAAATGGCAAAGAAGGACACTTGTGTTTTAGGTGCTGTTGTTGGGGGCGTGGCTGGTGGGCACAGCATTACCGAGAATTGTTAGGTTATTTCATGACCTACTGACACTTCTGTGTGTAAATGACTAAGTAACTTAGAGTAAGACCAACATATTATATTTACACACACTAATCTATAAACACATACACTAATGTGTAAAGAAACATTAATGTGAGTTTTATTGCTGTGGATCAATGTGATACACTTATATACGCCACACAGTCTTATCTCCTAAACACAGGGATACCAGGGTGATACACTTATATACGCACCACACAGTCTGATCTCCTAAACACAGGGACACCAGGGTGATACACTTATATACACACCACACAGTCTGATCTCCTAAACACAGGGACACCAGGGTGATACACTTCTATACACATCACACAGTCTGATCTCCTAAACACAGGGACACCAGGGTGATACACTTCTCTACACACCACACAGTCTGATCTCCTAAACACAGGGACACCAGGGTGATACACTTCTATACACACCACACAGTCTGATCTCCTAAACACAGGGACACCGGGGTGATACACTTATATACACACCACACAGTCTGATCTCCTAAACACAGGGACACCAGGGTGATACACTTCTATACACATCACACAGTCTGATCTCCTAAACACAGGGACACCAGGGTGATACACTTCTCTACACACCACACAGTCTAATCTCCTAAACACAGGGACACCGGGGTGATACACTTATATACACACCACACAGTCTAATCTCCTAAACACAGGGACATCAGGGTGATACACTTATATACACATTACACAGTCTGATCTCCTAAACACAGGGACACCGGGGTGATACACTTCTATACACACCACACAGTCTGATCTCCTAAACACAGGGACACCAGGGTGATACACTTATATACACACCACACAGTCTAATCTCCTAAACACAGGGACATCAGGGTGATACACTTATATACACATCACACAGTCTGATCTCCTAAACACAGGGACACCGGGGTGATACACTTCTAAACACACCACACATTCTGATCTCCTAAACAGAGGGACACCAGGGTGATACACTTATATACACATCACACAGTCTGATCTCCTAAACACAGGGACACCAGGGTGATACACTTCTATACACACCACATAGTCTGATCTCCTAAACACAGGGACACCAGGGTGATACACTTATATATACACCACACAGTCTGATCTCCTAAACACAGGGACACCAGGGTGATACACTTCTATACACACCACATAGTCTGATCTCCTAAACACAGGGACACCAGGGTGATACACTTATATACACACCACACAGTCTGATCTCCTAAACACAGGGACACCAGGGTGATACACTTCTATATACACCACACAGTCTGATCTCCTAAACACAGGGACACCAGGGTGATACACTTCTATACACACCACACAGTCTGATCTCCTAAACACAGGGACACCAGGGTGATACACTTATATACACACCACACAGTCTGATCTCCTAAACACAGGGACACTGGGGTGATATACTTCTATACACACCACACAGTCTGATCTCCTAAACAGAGGGACACCAGGGTGGGGAAGAGGGGCAGAGGGATTTGGGTCTCAATGAAGCACTGTCCTGACTAAACAGGGGTATATGGAGTCCTAATATTTCCTAATGAGGGACATTTGGGAGGTATGGAGCCCTAATATATCTTAAAGGGACAGTAATGTCCCAGAAAAAATCTTTATAGTTTTGTAGTATTTAAAAAATTAAACTATATGCAACAAATCCTATCTCTCAAACCGCTACAGTTTGAGAGATATTCACATTCAAAGTTCCCCCCCTCCCTCCCCTTCTCCTGATGTCAGCTGTAAAGCTGACAGCAGGAAATCCGTTTTGGCCGACACAAGGAGGCTCTTCAGCAGAGCCGAAATTGCATTATTTAAAACAAATTACTTCATTGGAATGGTCTACAAAGTGTGCTTGCAAACCAGGCACACTATGTAGACCTTTCCAATGCAGTAATTATTTTCCAATAACGCGATTTCGGCTCTGCTGCAGAGCTGCCTGTTGGTCCCTGGACAGGATTCCCCTGCAGTCAGCACAGCGCTGATGTCAGGGAAAGGGGAGGGGAGAACTTTAGTGCTGAATATCTTTCAAACCATAGCGGTCTGATTGATAGGATTTGTTGCATATAGTTTTGTTTTTTAAGCACTACAAAATCATAAAGATTTTTTTTCTGGGACATTACTGTTCCTTTAAAGAGGAACACTTGGGAGGTATGAACCTCTAATATCTCCTAAAGAGGGACACTTGGAAGGTATGAAGCCCTAATATATATTAAAGAGGGACACTTGGAGGTATGGACCCCTAATATCTCCTAAAGAGGGACACTTGGAGGTATGGACCCCTAATATATCTTAAAGAGGGATACTTGGAGATATGGACCCCTAATATCTCCTAAAGAGGGACACTTGAGAGGTATGGACCCCTAATATTTCTTAAAAAGGGATACTTTGGAGGTACAGCCGCTAATATCTCTTAAAGAGGAACACTGGGGAGGTATGGAGCCATAGTATCTCCTAAAGAGGGACACTTTGGAGGTATGAAGGCCCAAAATCTCCTAAAGAGGGACACTTGGTAGGTATGGAGCCCTAATGTATCCTAAATGAGGGCCACTTGAGACGTATGGTTAAGTAAGTGAGGGTTAGTATAGGTAATGTTACTTCTCCTGTAAACACACTGAGCTGCCACAGACTCCCCCAACACCACTCATTCAGACCATGTTGTTCAGCTAACCCCATTCTCTCACACTCCTCTCTCTCTCTCTCACACTCATCTCTCTCTCTCTCACACTCCTCTCTCTCTCTCTTCTCAGGTTTGACTGCTTGATAAAGACGGTTCGCTCAGAAGGCTTTTTTGGAATGTACAGAGGTAATGTGGGCAAGGGATCAAAGGCATGTGTTGCAATTCTGTTTCACACAAGTGTCTCACAGCACAGAGACATCCCAGGATGCCTTGCAGTGCAAAAAAAGCAGGGATAACGCAACTTTTACAAAGTGTTCCATTAAGATTAACCCCTTCAGCTTATGGTAGATCACAAATTTATTTTGTAACAAATTACATCACACTACAATTGCCTTTGGTCTGTAACCAGACCTCTCCATAGGTGGCAATAGCAACAGCACCCCCATCAAATGAACAGCAGGGGAATATACTGTAACAAAACATTCAGTTTGCTGTGGAATATCTTTTGATTGATGTATCTCACAGGAACTGAATGCATTGTGTATCCCTCTGACACTCAAAGGGTTAAGTAATTATTTCCCTTTCAGAGGTTTGTTTAGTAGAGTTGGAGAGGAAAGTATATCAAATTAACATATATCCAGCAAGATAACAATAGTCGAAAAATAATTTTATTTCAAATGACAGAAAATGGAACACTGCACTACGTTATTTTGTGGAGCACTAATAAATCCATATCGTCTTCCCCACTTACCTTACTATGATAAGTATATCATAGTGGGATCACTATGATTTTTGCCATCAATCATTCAAGAGATAGCATCTACAAACAGTCCTGCACACCCTGTCCATGGAGACAGGCATGACAGTTGGTAGCAGGATTTCTGGATCCCAAACTCTGTTCACTGGATCTGGTAATATACTTGTGAAATTAAAGCAGGCAGCGTGCATGAACATCGGGAGTTTACCATGAGCAGCAGGTGGAGTAGGGTGACCATATGTCTTAGATTGCCCAGGATAGTCCCATCCCATATTTTCTATGTCCCGGGCAGCCCTCTTCATGGAGAATACAAAGTCCTGGAATTAAGACTCTAGAGCACAGAGTTATAAACACCAGGGGAACTGCCCATTCCGTCCCAGCAGTCAATGGGCGGTTCCCCCTCTAGTGTTTAGAATTGTGTGGCGCACGAGAGAAACAGCAGGTTGCACACTGATGTCCAATGATGTATACTGACCCCTCTCACATAGCTGCACTAGGGCCGAGGACAAGTACGCTTCTGTTCTTGTCTCTGCAGTGTCCATGAATGGCAGGATGGAAACGTGATCACCCTAAGGGGAAGTTTAAGTTCTGGATTCCTATCAGCAACTGTCATGTCTACCTCCGTGAACATGAAATCAAAGACTAATTGTCTCTCGAACCAAGGACCATGGGCAAAGTTCAGAGTGGTCATTAAAGGGGATCTATACCTGTAGGCATAAATGACTCTTAATCTGTTTAAGAGAAGCACTTACCTAGGTACATGTCCTTCATACATGAGTCAGGATTATCTATTTATAGATTTTCTTTGTAGTATCTCCTGTTGTCTGTATTTGCTGTGCACCATTTTGCCATGCTCCTTGTCCTTGCCTGGATGGTCTTCTCTTCCTATTGGCCCTGCCTCCCTATTTAGTTCCTCATCCTCTTCCTCCCTTGTCTATCATTTGTGGTTCCTTGCTCTATTGTGTAGAGACTTTATTGCATCTGAAGATTCTGTCCTGCTTGTACCCTCATTACTGAAAGAACTCCTCCTGTCCTGACCTTTGCCTGACTGACTTTGCCTCCGCATCATGAGATTTGGTACTTCACCTGCTGTCAGCTTGCCTCTCTTCTCTCCAGCTGATCTCTGTACGTGATCCTGTATGCCATCAGTAAACTGAAGGAGGAGAAGCACCAAATCTCTTGATACCAAGGTAAAGTCACACAGGCAAAGATCAGGGCAGGCGAAGTTCTTTCAACAAAGAGGATACAGGTTTACAGAAGCAACAAAGTATCTACATACTACTACAAGACAAAAAACAGCAGAATTGATATTCTTCCAGACCTTCACCTTTACCCAGTGCTCTTAAAGGGATAGTAATGTTTCATAATAAAAGCAACTCTAATTAACCATCATAGTATTTGGACTTTGGAGAGTGTTATTCCAATGCTGTCAGAGTTGTAGTTCCAGAGTAATTCAATGACAAAGTATCCCCCTCCCACCCCTTTTACTGATGTAACACTGCTCAGCCAGATCAGAAGGGAGGTGCCCAGGTAGACTGCAGAGAGGGACAATCTTCAATTAAGGGAAAAACCTGAAAAACTTGTCAAGGGGGGGCAGGGCTTTAATTGTTCTCATAGGAAGAAGATTGTCCCCTACTGTTATCTGTCTGGTCTATGGACTGGATTCCACATCTGAGAAGAGATGGCTTACACTAGGTAAAAGGGTCGAGAGGGGAAACTTTGCTTGTGAATATCTCTCAAACCATAAAGGTTTGAGAGATAAGGCTTATATCATTCTTCATGTTTTTTAATGCCTACAAAATAAAATAAAGTTAAAATGAAGTATTACTATCCCTTTAAGATCGATACTCAAATTTTTCTGAGGCTAACCCACTGCAACAATGTATATGCACACTCTTGGTATAAACCACAGGATGGGTATATGATGAGCGAGCATGCTCGGCCGAAGCTCTGTTCGGCTCGAGCATCGCTCTGCTCGGCACATGGCGGTACTCGTACGAGTACCGCATGTGCTCGCCCGCCATGTTCGGGTCTCCTCCCCGCACGTTTCGCGGCTGCTGCGCAGCCAATAAACGTGCGGGGAGGCTCTGACATCAGTGTAATGCCAGCAGCCATGTTGGCTGCTGGGATTACACTGATTGGCTGGCCAGAACTCGTGATCGGGTGCTGTATAGCACCCGACTCGCGAGTTCTGCTCATTCTCAGCCAGGGAGAGATGCGATCAGGCAGGGAAAGTCAGTGTAGGGAGAATAAAAGTGTTGGTAGTAGTTCCAGACCCAAAAGTCCTTTTTAGGACTGTTGTGTGTGGGGGCAGCATTTATATTTTGTTTGGGGGGGCACAATTTCATTTTTTTTTTAAGGTGGGATATTAGTAAGGTGACATTGTACTAGGTGCACAGGGACAAATATTGTACAACGCAGTGACAAAAAGGGCCATTTTAAACGTGTGCCTAGCCATAGATTATTGTCACATTCTGTTTAGTGTGCAAATTCACAAATTAGCGTCACATTCTGTTCACTGTGCCTAGCCGCAGATTAGCGTCACATTCTGTTTAGTGTGCCTAGCCGCAGATTAGCGTCACATTCTGTTTAGTGTGCAAATTCATAAATTAACGTCACATATTCCGTTCACTGTGCCTAGCCGCAGATTAGCGTCACATTCTGTTTAGTGTGCCTAGCCGCAGATTAGCGTCACATTCTGTTTAGTGTGCCTAGCCGCAGATTAACGTCACATATTGTTTAGTGTGCCTAGCCGCAGATTAGTTTTTATCTTCCTTTTTGTGTGTTTTACGGTCAGTCTGTAAAAATGGCGTACTACGGGCGAAACATCGTTCCCAGCAGCGACGTTGGAGTCCAAGATGCATCCAGACATCCTCCCTATGCTGTCCCTGAACCATTTCTGTGGTGTTTCCATCATTTTCTGACCTTTTCCTATGAACCAGGCACCCTCCCCTCATCAGAGCAGGGGTGCCTGGTGTAATGCTCGAGTCCTCCCATTGACTTCAATGGGGCTCGGGTGCTCTGCCGAGCACTCGAGCCTCCGGGGGCGCTCGGCCAGAGCACCCGAACACCCGAGCATTGGGGTGCTCGATCATCACTAGTATACACCACTCCACCTCCTTTTTTCTGTATGGGATCTTTAGCTCCATGGAGTCAACAGGAGGTACACAAAACCACCTGTATGAATCCATAAATGCCCTTTTATCAACAAAAATAGGTGGGTGAGGGGTAAAAGTGGGAGACAGCTACCTCAGATATTGAGAGGGAATTATTATGCTACAACAAGGAATCTCGAAGAATGAACGAGAACAGGAAGAGGAACTATTTAGTTACTGAATAGGGAAGCAGAAGCAACAGGAAGGCAAGCTGCGTCCAGGCGAGGACAAGGAGTATGACATATTTTAGGTCTGTACTTCATTTCAACTTCACATGTAAACAAAAGACTTTATCATTCTGAATGAGATTAGCCAGAGAGAGAGAGCCCCGACCATGATTCTAATGGGACATGACAATCTTCTCCAATTATATGTCTCTTTTCAGTTATAGACTGCAGCAGAGATCAGTTGCACAAAAGAGAAAATAATTATAACTAACTGGAATATGAAGTTCAGATTCCTAAGAAAGTCCTTCTTTTAACACCTTAAATGGATAGTAATGTTTCATAATAAAAGCAGCTCTAATTAATCATCATAGTATTTGGACTTTGGAGAGTGTTATTTCAATTCTGTCAGAGTTGTAGTTCAAGAGTAATTGAATGATAAATGGCCTGTATGAATTTTTCCATTGTGCCTTTGTGTTTAAGAGAAATCAGCTTCAATCAATCCTGGATATTATGTCCATGGAAGCGGACATGACAGTCTCTAGACGATCCACAGGGCACAAACTCCACCCACTACACATAGTAATTATAACACTTTAAAGGAACAGACACACATGCAAATCATTCCTTCTTTAACGGGTTAAAGGGATAGTAATTTTTCATAATAAAAGCAGCTCTAATTAATCTTCATAGTACTTGGACTTTGGAGAGTGTTATTTCAATTCTGTCAGGGTTGTAGTTCAAGAGTAATTGAATGATAAAGTATCCCCTCCCGCCCCTTTTACTGATGTGACACTGTTCAGCCAGATCAGAAGGGAGGTGCCCAGGTAGATTGCAGAGAGGGGCAATCTTCAATTAAGATAAGGGAAAAAGCTGAAAAACTTGTCAAGGGGGGCAGGGCTTTCATTGTTCTCATAGGAAGAAGATTGTCCCCTTCTGTTATCTGTCTGGTCTATGGACTGCATTCCACATCTGAGAAGAGATGGCTTACACTAGGTAAAAGGGGCGGGAGGGGAAACTTTGCTTGTGAATATCTCTCAAACCATAAAGGTTTGGAGATAAGACTTATATCATTCTTCATGTTTTTTTAATGCCTACAAAATAAAATAAAATTAAAACGAAGTATTACTATCCCTTTAAGGGAAGTGCACTTCCCCGGACCTCTCACCATTAAGAGTTTAAAAGAAAATGACCTGTGGCTGTATAAATAATTCCCACCTCTTTTCCATCTCCTGCAGGGGCAGCTGTCAATCTGACTCTCGTCACCCCAGAGAAGGCCATCAAATTGGCAGCAAATGATTTCTTCCGGAACCGGCTGGCCCAAGAGGGGTATGTTATACCTAAAATATATGGCCTAAATGAGCTTATGAATAAATAAAAAACTGTTTCAACAAAGTCATCACTAACAACCTATGGGTTTAAATTGTACTGTGAACCCAGGGCCGGATTTACATTTCAGGAGCCTGTAGGCACAGAAATCTGAAGCGCCCCCCCCCCATTGGCCATCTCCACTGGATACCTCCACAATGCTCCAAATCTCCACATTAACCCCCATATCCATATTGCCTCCCATCAGCTCCAACTTGCCCTCACATTACCCCCATCTGCTCCACATTGCCCCCATCAGCTCCAACTTGCCCCCATCAGCTTCAACTTGCCCTCAAATTACCCCCATCAGCTCCAACTTGCCCCATGAGCTCCAACTTGCCCTCACATTACCCCCATCAGCTCCAACTTGCCCCCATGAGCTCCAACTTGCCCTCACATTACCCCCATCAGCTCCAACTTGCCCCATCAGCCCCATCATCTCCCAGCGCTCTGCATTACTAAAGAGCCACCAAGGGAGCAACAGCAGGATCTGACTGGGCGGCAGGCAGGCAGCTGGTAGGGTGAATGCAAATATTTTAAAAAATAAAATAAAAAAAATAATCGATTCCAATGACAGACGCCCCTCTGTGGGGTGCACCTGTAGGCAGATGCCTACTCTGCCTTATGGCAAATCCGGCCCTGTGTGAACATGTGCTGCTGTTGTTCCTTTCTCAACACCATATTTGTGCCCCACGGAGACCCCCAATTTTATTTCTGTAGAGTTCTCTTGTAGTACATCATGGTCTCCCCCTCTTCCTTCCCCTCTTTCCTCACTATTTCCTATTCCCCACACCCCCTATCTCCCTCCCACTTTCCTCCTCTCCTGCCGCCATTACTATCTTCTTTCCTTCCACTCTTTCCAACCTCTTTTCTCACTCTCCCTCCTCTTTCTCTCTTTAATCATCCCATCTTCTCCCTCTCAGCTCTACCTATCATTCCCCTTTGTCCACCATTTCTGTTCTCACTAGGGTGACCACATTTCGATTCTGCCATTCAGGGACACTTCAGAGAGAAAAGCACACCACAGAGTTCTGACCACTAGCGGGAGAACTCCCTATTGACTGATAACAGAAAGCGATTCCTGTGGTGGGCTATAAGACAATTTAAGTCAAGCCCAAAGCCTTAGACTAGTATTACACTACAACACAATTGCACTGCTGCTCCTATTTGATGTCAGGATCAAGGATGAGGTCTGTCTCTAGTGTTCAAAGCTCTGCCTGGAAGCCATTTTCTTGTAGCCCATCAGAGGCATCACTTCCTGTCACAGTAGGCAATGGGCAGTTCTCCTTCTAGTGTTTAGAACTCTGTGCTCTGGAGTCTTCACTCCGGGACTTTGTAATTTCCCAGAAAGGGGCTGCCCGGTACATGGGACACATATTTAAAATCCAGGACTGTCCTGGTTAATCCGGGACACGTGGCGACCTAGTTCTCTCTCCCTTTCTTGTTATGTCCCTCACTCCTCCAACTCTCTAGCACAATTCTCTCTCCACTTCTTTCTTTTCACCTTCCCCCTCTGTCTTGCTCTCATATATTTCTCCACTCAGATTTTTACCATTCACTCTCTTACACCCATTCACCTCTGTACTACCTTCCTGTTCTCTCCCTTTATCTCCCCCTCATCTCTGTCTTTACCTCTCGCTCCCCCACTTCTGTCTCCCCACCTTCTGTTTTTCCTCTCTCTTCTGTCTCCCCACCTTCTGTTTTTCCTCTCTCTTCTGTCTCCCCACCTTCTGTTTTTCCTCTCTCTTCTGTCTCTCTCTCTTGTCCCTCTTCAGTTTCTTACCTCATCTCTTTTCCCACATTCTCTAACTCTCCCCTGATCCACCTCCTCCCTCCTCCACCTCTACTTCTCTACTCCACCTTCTCTGTGTCCCTCTCTTTCTTTCTCTTCTGCCATTTCTCCCTCTCCACTGACAGTCCCCTCCACTGTGTCTCTCCCCTCCTCTGTGTCTCTCTTCTCCTCTCCCTCCCCTCCTCTTTATCTCTCTTCATATGTCTCTCCCCTCCTCAGTCTCTTTCTCTCCATCTCTACTCCACATCCTCTAATGTCCTCCTCATCTATTTCTTGCTTCCCCTCTCCCTGTGTCTCCCTGTGCCTCTGTTTACAGCTCCCTCTGTTTTTTCTTTCTTCCCATATCATGCTACCCCATAAGTCTCCATTTGTCCTAGGAGGCACTGCCCATTTAAGTGTTTACTGTCTGTAGTTTAAGCTTCTGAACACTGCTGTGGTTGCAGGAAGGAACTGACGCTGTTCAGAGAGATGCTGGCTGGCTGCGGTGCAGGGACTTGTCAAGTGATTGTGACGTCTCCCATGGAGATGCTAAAAATTCAGCTGCAGGATGCAGGGCGCCTGGGTAATGTGGTCTGTGTGTGGGGTGGGGGTTACTAACTGAATATGTTAATATGGTTGTCTGGTAACTTAGAAATCTAGGGCTGTATGCAGAAAGAAATATCCAATACTGGATAAAAAACAACTGCATAACAGGTGATAAATGAACTTTCAATTCCCTTGAAATAATCCTTTTAAACCTTTGAACCCCAGAGATTGTGGAGTTAAAAGAACCTTTTAAATCAATGGGAATTTTGAATGTTCTTAATTCCCCATGGTACAATCTGTGGGCTCCAGAAATTCTTTCTTTCTTTCTGCATATTGCCTCTAGTGTTAATCAACACTGCTGGATTGTCCATCCAGATTGAATCCGTACCATTTCACAATCTGTATGCTATTGAAATGTCACATGTCTTGGGTGACTATGAAAAAGGTGCGTTACAAATGACGCCTGAATCAAATGGGCGACATGAGAATGTTACACACAAATGAGTATGGTGCTACTACGTTGCATTGAACCACTCAGGAATTAATTAAATGAGCAGTAAACTGCTTTGCGTACCCCTCTGTCACTCAAAGGGTTAATGCACTATTTTCATGGTGGCCCAAGACATGGCAACATTTCCATAGTGGACAGTCGCCACTAGTCATTCAAAGGGGAAAAGTTCAATGTCTCATGAATCTGATATATTAGACTCCCTAGCACACCCAGTGACTGAACACCTATACTGAATATACTCTTTCAATAAATAACTTTGTAAAATGAGCTAGTACATGCAATACAGGTGATCAACCAACAGAGGGTGCCAGAGGATCAGAGATATTCAACTGAACAAAGACTACAGATAGCTCATCCACACTTCAGTTTTACAAGTTAAAATAAAAAAATGCTTCTTAGAGAGAAAGAAACAAAATCCCACAAAGTAAAATTAACTTTTTCTTATTAACAGGCAAATGGTGTCCAATCACCCCTCTGGCATTTCAAGAATTAAACTCTTGATCATCAGAGATCTCTCAAATGTTTTGTTTTAGGCTGTGTTAGAGAGATCTCTGTCACCCAGTGGGTTAAATTATCACGTTTTTACTATATCTGTTCATGTTGTAGCAGATTTAGTAAAAAAAAAAAGCCCAGGACTGCTCTGTGCAGACCCAATATGGCTCCCGTTAGCCGTTTAGGACATCAGAAAAAGGAATACAAGCCAGAAGTCTGTGTCTCACAGCCACAAACTCCCGAGCTGTATGTCCAGTCTCCACAGACCTGCTGTGTCAGGCTTCCAAACCCCATACCGTGGATGCATGCTGGCTATAGGACTATATATAAACAAAACTGCTCTATCAAGCAAAGACGCTAATGAGAGTGGAATAAAAAAAACCAATCTTCTTTTTCTTCCATGTTAAAGTGATGGTAATGTTTTACAAAAACAGCAGCTACGATTAATCTTCATAGTAATGGAGAGTGTTACTTCAATACTGTCAGAGTTGTAGTTCAAGAGTAATTGAATGATAAAGTATCCCCCTCCCGCCCCTTTTACCTAGTGTAAGCCACTCCCCTCAGATGTGGAATCTGGTCACTTGACCGGACAGATAACAGCAAGGGACAGTCTTCTTACTGTGATCATAAGGAAAACCCTGCCCCCCTTGACAGGTTTTTCAGGTTTTTCCTTATTATCACTGCAGAATGTCCTTCTCTGTGATCCATCCGGGCAGCCTTGCTGCTCTAAGCTGAACAGTGTTACATACCTCCCAAGTGTCCCTCTTTTAGGCTCAAATCCCTCTGTCCCTCTTTTCTACCCTGATGTCCCTCTTTTTAGGAGATCAGAATGTGTGGTGTTTATATAAGTGTAATAAAACTCACATTACACCCTGTTCCAAATTATTATGCAAATGCTATTTTTCTCATTTACCTAAATAATTTATGTAAATAACAGTCAGCATAATTATCATGTTTTCAACTATTAAGAGTACAATTCAAATTTTATTGAACAAACCTCCTAATGATAACAGTATTTTTTTTAAACATAAAAAACTTACAATGCACTGTTCCACATTATTACGCACAGTAAGTTTCAAAACACTTTATAGGTTGTAAAGAACTGAAAATTGTCATTTGTTGTGTTTGCAGCATATATACTGAAATCAAAAGCTATTTCAATCAAACCTTTAACAACATTTTAACTTTTTAAACATTTTAACAGGTCACATTACATTTCAACATAGGACCCCTTATTTGATAGCAGCTTCACAAGTCTTGCATCCATTGAACTTGTGAGTTTTTGGACAGTTTCTGCTTGAATTTGTTTGCAAGATGTCAGAATACCCTCCCAGAGCTGCTGTTTGGATGTAAACTGCCTCCCACCCTCATAGATCTTTTGCTTGAGGATGCTCCAAAGGTTCTCAATAGGATTGAGGTCAGGGGAGGATGGAGGCCACACCATGACTTTCTCTCCTTTTATCCCCATAGCAGCCATTGATGCAGAGGTATTCTTTGCAGCATGAGATGGTGCATTGTCTTGCATAAAGATGATTTTATTACGGAAAGCATAGTTCTTCCTTCTGTACCAGGGAAGAAAGTGGTCAGTCAGAAACTCCACATACTTTGCAGAGGTCATCTTTACACCTTGGGGGACCCTAAAGGGGCCGACCAGCTCTCTTCCCATGATTCCGGCCCAAAACATGACATCACCACCGCCTTGCTGACGTTGCAGCCTTGTTGGAACAGGGTGGCCGTCCATCAACCATCCACTACTCCATCCATCTGGACCATCTAGGGTTGCACGGCACTCATCAATGAACAGGACTGTTTGAAAATTAGTCTTCATGTATTTTTATGCCCAATGCAGCCGTTTCTGCTTGTGAGCATTGGTTAGTGGTGGCCGAATTGAAGGTTTATGCACAGTTGCAAGACTCTGGAGGACTCTACACCTTGATGTCCATGGGACTCCAGAGGCACCAGCAGCTTCAAATATCTGTTTGCTGCTATTTAATGGTATTTTAGAAGCTGCTCTCTTGATCCGATGCATGGATCTGGCAGAAATCTTCCTCAATGTGCCTTTATCTGAACGAACCCGTCTGTGCTCTGAATCAGCCACAAATCTCTTAATAGTGCGATGATCATGCTTAAGTTTTCGTGAAATATCTAATGTTTTCATACCTCGTCCAAGGCATTGAACTATTTCACTCTTTTTGGCAGCAGAGAGATCCTTTTTCTTCCCCATATTGCTTGAAAATGGTGCTCTGCTTAATAATGTGGAACACCCACCTTTAGTAGTTTTTCCTGAAATTGGGCTCACCTGGCAATCTAATTATCACAGGTGTCCGAGATTGTTTTCAGTGATCAAAAGAGCCCTGAGACACAATGCCATCCATGAGTTAAACTGAAAAACAAAATATTTAATCTTTGTGACACTTAAATATCATTTGCATAATAATTTGGAACAGGGTGTATTGTTTCTTTTAATGTCAGTATATGTGTTTATAAATTAGTGTGTGTAAATAAAACACTTTGGTTTTGTTATAAGTCATTTATTAGGTAACACAAGGAGGTGTCAATAGGTCATGAAATAGCCTAAAAATTCTCGGTAATGCCCTGGCCCCCAGCTATGCCCCTAGCAACACCCCTAGCAACACACCCTAAAGCACAAGTGTCCCTCTTTAGCAATTTAAAATGTTGGGAGATATGGTGTTACATCAGTAAAAGGGGCGGAAGGGGGATACTTTATCATTCAATTACTCTTGAACTACAATTCTGACAGTACTGATATAACACTCTCCACGGCCCAAATACTATGATGATTAATCGGAGCTGCTTTTTTGTGAAACATTACTATCCCTTTAAAAATGCAACCTACATAAGACATATGGAACAAGACTTACAAACATCAGGTCCAAGGGACTCAGGACAGTCAACGCGTTTCATGTTTGTGATCCCTATTCATGACTAAAGAGTCTCATGTACGTTATATTTTCAAAATGGAAGAATAAGGAAGATTGTTTTTATTGATTCGGCTCTCATCGGCTTGTTTGCTTGATAGTGCAGGATTGTTAGTATATTGCCATTACAGCATTGGGCAGGGGTGGTGTGCACAATGGCCTATATGAAGAGAGTGAACTAGCGCTCAAATTTTCACCAATTCTGTACCCTGAGAGCATGCCTTTGGAACCAATAAAAGTTTATTCTGGGTGCATATGTCACATAGGACTCCATTCTTGCAGTTCAGTCTCTTCTCACTTGACCAACAGGGTGCGCTGGAGTCACTCTTCAGACCCCCTTTGCGCTCCCCAGTTTCTCCACCAGGGCTTCATCAGCAGGTCTTCTCCCAAGGAAGCAGATCTGCCATTGGGGCCCTATCCTGGTGATTGCTTTCCTTTAACCCTTTGTGTGCCAGAGCCCTTTAACCCTTTGAGTGCCAGAGGGGTACACAACGCATTGCTTTTCAATGCATTCTGTACCCCTCTGGCACTCAAACAGTTAAGCATACTGTAAACAGGGTCTCCATGTGCCTCTTGACTGGATGATCCATATAAATCAGTGGTTCTCATGCTTTTTTTTGTGGGACACCTAACATTTTATAGGTCATTTGTCAAGGAGTAATTAAAGATACAAATACATAAATATATTGTTATTTTCTGTGTCAGGCTACAATGGATCAGTCTGGGGGTGGGGTCATGCAAATATGAGTGCGGTTATGGGTGGAGTCTCTTTAATATAAATCCTACCTTGTTCCCTTCCATGAAATGATGGTATTTATATGTGATGACTGCAGTATAGAGTAGATCTGTATGTCCTTCTGTCTCTCCTTTCCAGCTACCCAGAGGGTTGTAGCAGGGCAGGGAGTAGCAGCAGCAGTTCCTCACCCTTCCACCACCGCACTACAGAAGCCATCCGCTCTGCAAATAACGAAAGAGCTCCTCCGTACACAGGGTGTATCTGGGGTCTACAAGGGTCTTGGTGCCACACTGCTCAGGTCAGTATAAAACAGAGGTAGTGAATCCTGGTCCTCAAGAGCTACCAACAGTGCATGTCTCCAGGATCTCTACTGGAATAAAGTTGTATCAGTCAGTGGCTCCACCTGTGCGCCTGCAGAGAGATCCTGATACCATGCACTGTTGGAAGGTCATGAGAGTTTGCTCCCCCCCATATAAAGAGTAACCCCTAATTCTGAACTATCTCCATCTCTACCTGCAAACTGTTGCATTATGCGGAACTGGAACAAAATTTATTTGAAAAGTAAAGATTCTTTGTTGCATGAATTTAGAACTCCAAACTCCTCCCACATAAATCTTACATCCATCCTAAGAACACTTCAATAGGAGGATTTTAGGATCCAGGAGGGAGATTTACTAAGGTACAATAAAGAAGAGATAACTTCTCCAGAGAGATGAACTCCCCAGTTCCTATGTTATTCTATGGAAGAGCTTTAGTTGTAGACTACAGGGAGAGATGTAGTAAGGTGTGATAAAGAGGAGATAACTTCTCCAGTGTGATAAACTCTCCAGTTCCTATGTTATTCTATGGGAGAGCTTTAGTTATAGACTAGAGGGGAGATGTACTAAGGTGTGATAAAGAGGAGATAACTTCTCCAGTGTGTAAACTCTCCAGTTCCTATGTTATTCTATGGGAGACCTTTAGTTTGAACTGCAGGGAAGAGATGTACTAAGGTGTGATAAAGAGGAGATAACTTCCTTATTCTATGGAGACCATGCGCTAAAATATCTCAAGCTGGATAAATGTTAGTGTATCTGCTCCATAGAATAACATAGGAACTGGAGAAGTTATCTCCTCTTTATCACACCTTAGTACATTTCCCCCTGTAGTCTATAACTAAAGCTCTCCTATAGAATAACATAGGAACTGGATAGTTTATCACACTGGAGAAGTTATATCCTCTTTATCACACCTTAGTACATCTCCCCCTGTAGTCTATAACTAAAGGTCTCCCATAGAATAACATAGGAACTGGAGAGTTTATCTCACTGGAGAAGTTATATCCTCTTTATCACACCTTAGTACATCTCTTCTGTAGTCTATAACTAATGCTGTCCCATAGAATAACATAGGAACTGGAGAGTTTATCTCACTGGAGAAGTTATCTCTTCTTTATCACACCTTAGTACATCTCCCCTGTAGTCTATAACTAAAGCTCTCCCATAGAATAACATAGGAACTGGAGAGTTTATCTCACTGGAGAAGTTATCTTCTCCTTATCACACCTTAGTACATCTCCCCTGTAGTCTATAACTAAAGGTCTCCCATAGAATAACATAGGAACTGGAGAGTTTATCTCACTGGAGAAATGATCTCCTCTTTATCACACCTTAGTACATCTCCCCTATAGTCTATAACTAAAGCTCTCCCATAGAATAACATAGGAACTAGAGAGTTTATCTCACTGGAGAAGTTATCTCCTCTTTATCACACCTTAGTACATCTCCCCTGTAGTCTATAACTAAAGCTCTCCCATAGAACTGGAGAGTTTATCACACTGGAGAAGTGATCTCCTCTTTATCACACCTTAGTACATCTCCCCTGTAGTCTATAACTAAATCTCTCCCATAGAATTACATAGGAACTAGAGAGTTTATCTCACTGGAGAAGTTATCTCCTCTTTATCACACCTTAGTACATCTCCCCTGTAGTCTATAACTAAAGCTCTCCCATAGAATAACATAGGAACTGGAGAGTTTATCTCACTGGAGAAGTTATCTCCTCTCTATCACACCTTAGTACATCTCCCTGTAGTCCTACAGTCCTGATGCCTGTCTCCATTGACATGGTACTCAGCACTAAAAGATGAATCGTGGGAACCAGTCCACACAGGATTAAGTCATGGCGTACATTAGGATTTTCTGTCTAACCTGAAGTAAAGGGGGATTATTATTAGTAGGTGTGAGTGTTTTTTTAAAAATTCAATTTAAATCTTTGGTCATTTTTCTTTGTTGGTTTGACCCAGAATTACTTTTTTGTGCATACATAGCCCTGTGTGATAAACAGGAGTTTGCAGCGGTAACCCCACCTAACCTCACTCTTATTAACCAAACTTCTTCCTCCAGGGACGTTCCATTCTCCATCATCTATTTCCCCCTGTTCGCAAATGTGAACAAGCTTGGGCAAAGGACCCCCCATGAGAAGGCTCCGTTCTACCACTCTTTCATTGCTGGGTGTTTTGCTGGTTCCGTTGCTGCTGTTGCTGTGACGCCCCTCGATGGTGAGTTTGTTATAGGAGTTGTTTTTTCGGTATTCTTTCCTTATGTAACTTAACCCCTTAAGGACTGGCCGCACACTTACTTTGCGGTCCCTTAAGGACCAGGGAGCATTTTTTTTTTTGTGCGATCTGATTCCAGACTCCCCGAACAGCGTGCAGCCGCGCAGGGAGCCCGGAATTCCATGACGGTCCAGGACTGTCATGGGTCCTTAAGGGGTTAACCACTTCATTTTTATTCCGTTAAGGGTATAACAACCCATGACGATCCAGGACCTTCATGGGTCCTTAAGGGGTTAACCACTTCATTTTTATTCCTTTAAGTGCCAGAGGGGCACTCAAAGAATTACTTTGCAATACATTGCATACCCCTGTGCCACTCAAAAGGTTAACCCCCCCACCCGTGCTAAGCATGTTTTCTCACAATTGTGGCAGTTTGCAGTCAAATAAAAATTTTTGGTGCTTTTGTGTAAACAAACCCAATATGTCTTACACTATTTTTTTTTTCATCCCTGCACTTTCAAAATATACCATTGTTTTTTGGGTATTCCCTAACATGAACAAAAATTGTTACCCAGAATCTTGCCCAGCGGTGTGGGGCGTTGCATAGATGACATAATCATGCATCATGGGATCTGTACTGGGGACCATTTTTTTAATATTTTTATTAGTGATACTGCAAAAGGTCTTCAAGGTAATGTATGCCTTTTTGCAGATGATACAAAGATCTGCAACAGGGTAGACAGGACCGTCCCTCACATGGCTCCCAGTGGGTCCATGGACCCAGGCGGCATTTTGACAGGGGGCGGCAAATTGCCGCCTCAAGGCATGTTGTTTCATGAACCAGCCCTAGGTCTGTCACTGTGTCCCACATCCAGGGCCGGCGCCACCTATAGGCTAGGTAGGCACCGGCCTAGGGTGCACGTCTACTGAGGGTGCAGAGCCACACGCACCTTGGTGGCTGCTGTGCCGGTGTGAAGAATTTGGGAAGAGAGAGAGGCACCGCTCTGAAAAGAGTGAGTGCCTAGAAAGCCTCCTTCTTGCTACCTCAACGAGCATTGCAGCGCCCGGGTAATGTGCAGGCCGGTCGACTGCTTTTATGGTGAAGACAGTCAGCTCCCCTATTGACCTCCAGATCCAGCCTTGCCACAGCCTCATCCACAGCTACCACTGTGTCCGCAGGGCAGATCCACCACTTATCTCATCCTGGCCACCTTCTCTTGTATCTGTTCTATTACATGGTTGATTTTTTTTTTATTTTATGTTATGGAAATGTTCACAGTGTATACTGCAGATTCCCTGTCCCACTAATTAGCTATAGGGTGGTCAATAAATGTATTTTAACCCACTGAATACTATAAAGGTCTGCACTGCCAAGCAAATGCTGGATACCGCTTTAGCATTCAAGGGGATTTAAAGCCCAGTTTAACCCCTTAAGGACCAGTTACGTGGCAGGACCTTCACGCTGGTCCGGCACTTAAGGACCAGTGACAGTCCTGACACGTCACGTACTTTTATTCATCGCGCTCCTGTAGGAGCGCGGTGAGTAATACCGGGCACTGAAGTTGATCGCTTCAAGACCGGAGCGATCTCTTCCAGTGCCCCGTTTGGCGTGCCGCCCCACGTGATCAGTCACGTGGGACGGCACGTCAAAGTTTCCTATGCGGTCCTTAAGGGACGGCACGCCCCGGGACAGCTGGTCCTTAAGGGGTTAAATTAATCAGAAGTTTTATTTGTCTGCTATAATGCAGCTGTTTTCTAGCATTCAAGGGATTAATTCTTTTTTGGACAGTTATAAAATATAATTAAAATTTTTACATTATATTTTATAACTGTCATTTTTTTACTTTTATATAATATAATGGATGTGGGCGTGTTTTGGTGGGTG